>BSYR01000026.1:48505000-49705000 GCA_030270665.1 Hibiscus trionum | reverse complement strand
TATTGGTGCCGAAGAAAGATGGATCTTGGAGGATGTGTGTAGATTGTAGAGCTGTGAATCAGATTACAATTAAGTATCGTCATCCTATGCCGAGACTTGATGACATGTTGGACGAGCTTTGCGGAGCCGTCATCTTCTCCAAAATTGATTTGAGAAGTGGTTATCATCAGATTCGCATGAGAGAAGGCGATGAGTGGAAAACAGCCTTCAAGACAAAGCTAGGTTTGTACGAATGGTTAGTAATGCCTTTTGGTTTAACTAATGCACCTAGTACTTTTATGCGTTTGATGAATCATGTTCTACGATCTTTCATTGGTAAATTCTGTGTTGTATACTTTGATGATATCTTGATCTATAGCAAGTCTTTACAGGATCACGTAGAACATCTGCGAGCTGTTCTGCAGGTTTTGCGAGAAGAAAGATTGTTTGGTAACATGGAGAAGTGTGTATTTTGTACTGACAAACTCACATTTCTTGGTTACATTGTTAGTTCTCAGGGAGTTGAAGTTGATCCTGAGAAGATAAAGGCAATTCAGGAATGGCCACGACCGACATCGATTACTCAGGTTAGATCGTTTCATGGTTTAGCGAGTTTTTATCGACGGTTTGTTCCTAATTTCAGTTCCATTACCGCCCCCTTAACTGGTATTATTAAGAAGAATTCTAGCTTCTTTTGGGGTAAGGAACAAGAATATGCCTTTTTGAAAATTAAAGATTGTTTGACTAGAGCACCTGTGTTAGCATTACCTGATTTTGATAAAATGTTTGAAATTGAATGTGATGCTTCTGGAATTGGTATAGTTGCTGTTTTGATGCAGGAAAAGAGGCTCGTTGCTTACTTTAGTGAGAAATTGAGTGGTGCTACATTGAACTATCCGGTTTATGATAAAGAGATGTATGCACTGATTCGGGCATTGGAGACATGGCAGCATTATTTGTTGCCTAAGGAGTTTGTGATCCACACCGACCACGAGGCTTTACGTTACATCACATGTCAGCATAAATTGAATAAACGACATGTTAAGTGGGTTGAATTCTAAGAATCTTTTCCTTATGTCATTCGTTACAAGAAAGGGAAAGAAAATGTCGTTGCTGATGCATTATCACGTAGGTATGCACTTTTGAGTTATCTTGATTCACATCTGATTGGTTTTGCATATATTCGTGATTTATACCTTGATGATCCTGATTTTAGAGATAAGTTTAATGCTTGTTCGAAAGGTGCAGATGGAAAGTTTTACAGGCATGATGGCTATCTATTCAAGGAAAACAGGATTTGCATTCCCCATAGTTCGATGCGTGATATTCTGATCCATGAGGCACGTGAAGGTGGATTGATGGGTCATTTTGGTGTCACTAAAACGTTACATACTCTGAAAGAGCATCTGTTTTGGCCAAAGATGCGCAAAGACGTTGAAAGGTATTGTGAACATTGTGTGACATGTAGGAAGGCAAAGTCGAAGGTTTCACCACATGGTATGTACTTACCTCTACCTATTCCTGATTCCCCTTGGACTGATATATCGATGGATTTTGTTTTGGGATTGCCTCGAACTAGGACATGTAGAGATAGTATATTTGTTGTGGTTGATAGGTTCTCGAAAATGGCACATTTTATTGCTTTCCATAAGACTGCTGATGCTGTTAATGTGGCTAACTTATTCTTTAGGGAAGTTGTACGTTTACATGGTATTCCTAGGTCGATTGTTTCTGACAGGGATGTGAAGTTTTTGAGTCACTTCTGGAGGACTCTTTGGAGCAAATTAGGTACGAAACTCATGTTTTCTACTACTTGCCATCCCCAGATTGATTGACAAACTGAGGTTGTCAACAGGGTTTTATCTACTTTACTTTGTTCCATCATTAAAAAGAATATTAGGACTTGGGAAGATTGTTTGCCACATGTTGAGTTTGCTTATAATCATGTTGTACATTCTGCTACTAAAATGTCACCTTTTGAGGTTGTTTATGGTTTTAATCCTATTACGCCTCTAGATATGTTGCCTTTGCCACAGGAACAGGTGACGAATAGGGACGGTCAAGCAAAAGCAGAATACGTAAAAAAGTTGCATCAACAGGTGAAGGAGAACCTAGAGCGAAGGACTCAGTAGTACGAAAAGCAAGCAAACAAGGGAAGAAAGCGAGTCACCATCGATATTGGTGATTGGGTCTGGGTTCATTTCCGAAAGGAGCGATTTCCAGCCCAAAGGCGGTCCAAGTTGTTACCGCGTGGAGATGGTCCTTTTCGGGTGTTGGCAAAAGTGAATGACAACGCCTACAAAATAGACTTACTAGTAAATTACAATGTAAGTGCCACATTTAATGTTTCTGATTTAACCCCTTATGATGATTCTGCAGATTTGAGGTCAAATCCTTTTCAAGAAGGGGGGGATGATGTGAGCACATCAATTCAGAACAAACAAGCTGATTCGGAGGTCTTACCAACAGGACCCATCACTCGTTCTAAGGCTAAGAAATTCAGGGAAGCCCTTTTTCTTACTTGTGCTACAATTCCTGATTCATTCGAGCATGTTCATACCTTAGAACATAGGCTTTATAATTTGTTACATACTGATGTGTAACATTTCTTATACTTATATTATTTATTTTGAATAAGTTTGATATTACTTATAGTGTGTCTCTATTTGTTTGTGTGTTAATAAATAATTATGCACTTGTTTACGACTTGTATTATTGTTTCTATTAAGTTTACAATGCTTTGATAGAATGTTTATTATCTTTTGACATAGGTACGTAGGAGGACGTTGCATGTACCATGTACGAGCAGCCCTTCACTATACATGACCAACATCAATTACACGTTCCATGCAATTTTAAGAAACAATGCCGCAAGGAGCAACTGATGCATATGTGACCAATTTGACGTGAAATGCATGTATGAGCCGATGGACATGTTTGCATGCGTGGTGCGATGGATCCTAACGTGCAAGTGTGTGAAAGCATGTGAACCTCAATTTTCAGAACTAAGGATCAGATCAAAGGGAGTTGATATTTGAAATTCAAAGAAAACATGCACATTAAACATGTGCTTTATCCATTTGGCGCACAAATTTCAAGCATTTGGCTGGAAATGCATGCCGCCCTTGAGTGGTTAATTTATTTAAATTCTTAATTTCAAATGGCTTAATTACAGCCACATATGGTATAACCGGCCAACTCCTTTGTACCTATATATATGTGTTTAAACAATGTAATTTGGATACACACTTTAATGAATAAATTTTTTTGTGAGATTTTCTCTCAAATTTGGTTCTTTTTAGAACTTTTTTTTTGATACTTCGGGTTCTCAATTGTTCGATAATTGAAGGGTCCAAGTCCGTATTCGAACAAATTCAAGATAAGGTTCGGGTTCGTTCAACAGATTGTTCGAGTTCTTCCTTGTAGTTTGTTCAACCTTTTCCGACTACGAAGAACATTTTCGATTCGGGTTTGCATAACAGATTATGCAGTTTCTTTCGAGTTCATCGTGTCAAATTCCAAGAACGTTGCTGCTGTTGTTGAATGCTTGAAGAACTTCATTTTCATCGTTCAAACTATCCTTAAATTTCTGCAACTTTCTTCTCTCCCAATTCTGATTTTTTTTACTATTTATAATATCTAACTTCAACATCATGTTTGTTTCTATTGCAGAGGAATACTTGCTATTATCCTAGATCCGCGAATGAACGAGGAATGTTGTTTTCACCATCAACACCCTTGTATCAAAGTTTGTATTTGCAATAAAATTCAAGGTTTACTTATTTCATGTTCTTTACTGTTTGCAATTAAGTTCGAGAGATTGATTTTGAGCAATCCATTTGTTTGGCATCGAGAGAGTCAAACTCACGAAAGAAGTAAGCACGACCTCATCCATGCCAGGTGTTGATCAATCCAGCTTAGATATAGGTTTGGGTTTAAAGCGGCTAAGAGGGGATGAACCAAAGGTTGCTGTTCATTGCACGATTCACGCTGACGGGTATTATCTGCAGCGGTCATCATCAGTATTCAGACTTAGACATAAGTAGAATCACTTCAAAAGCGTTCTGTCAAGCCTTGAAGGACTACCGAACTTGCCGCCGAGCCATTCATCCATTCCATCTGCCGAGGCAGCGAAAGTTGTTGAAGCACCAATCTGCCATCATCCGCCGAGGCAGCACAGTCTGACAGCCATATGCATCTTAATCTATTCAACACAGTTTCACACTACGAAGCAGCATAACCTGGCCCATTCTATCAACCTGATCTCTTCCTTAAATTACTTGTGTTTATTTACTTTTCTTTTAAACAAACTGAAATTTAATTGTGCATTTAAATATTCTCTGTGCAGGAATTTACATTCCAATTTGGCTGTCCAATCCTCGTGGGAGACGATATCTTTTATACTATAACTTGAAAAGAGTGTGCACTTGCGCTCATAATTAGAGAACACACAAACGCTCTACAGCGACGACGAATCACAATCTTAAGATGAAAAGGTTTGGACTCGTTTTGGGTCATTTGAGGGTGGTTTTCAAAAAACTGAACTGATAGAAGGAAATAGGAGAAGAAGAGGAGTAGGCTGATGGTTTTAGTTCGCCAAAAAACTCACCGGAGCGGCGTTAGGGGGTTGCCGGAGAAGTTGAGAAAGGGGTGGAGTGGAGGTTGTCGATGAAAGTGAGGGAATAGATGGGGTGGAGTTTTATTTAATTAAATGTATTAAGATATTATTAAAAATATGTTTTTTAATTTTTTATTTCCACGTCATAACAAAGTTAGAGATTTAACGGTGGAGTGACCAAAATAGGTCAATATTGAAAGTTTAGTGCTAAAATTGAGCACTGTAAAAGTTGAGTGACCAAAATAGGTCACAACGCAAAGTTGAGTGATGATTTAGGTATTTTACCCAAAAATCATTTATCTCATCATTTTTTTCATGTCATCTTTTTACCAAGTGAATCTTCACTTGGTAAAATTTTTTTAAACTTGATTTGCAATAAATATGAGCGAAGATTCACTTGATAAAAATATGATGTGGTAAAAAAATAATGAAATGAATGATTTTTATTGGTTAGTCCTATGGATAACGTGGCGGGAATAACCCATGATATAATTTCTCTAACTTGTTAGACTTAGGCAGCCACAATTTCTGCACAGTAACAGTCAAAATTTTGCAGTTGTTATGCTGTACGTAACCCTAATTAAAGGCTAATTTGTGACGAATTTTAACTTAAAATATTATTCTATTTTTCCTAAAAAAATTATACAATTGATAATAATTTTAATTACAAAAAAAAAATATTACATTGCGACGAGTTTTAACCTAGAACATTATATGTCTATTTAAAAAAGTTACATAATTGGTAATAGTTTCGGTTACAACCAAGAATGGTACATAGTTAACTTTTCAGGCAGCAAACTAGAACAATTATGCAATTTACATAAGGCAAAATGACAAAAGATGCCCCCAACGTTTGCATGTTTTGTCATTTGGCCCCCTATTCTTTTTTTGGGTCCAAATATGCCCCTAACTTTTGCTTATTTTGTCATTTGGCCCCCTATTCTTTCTTTTGGTCCAAATATGCCCCCAACATTTCATTCGTAGTCCAAATATGCCCCCAACGTTTCAATTTGGTCCAAATATGTCCATGTTAGATGAAAACTGTCAGTCAACTGACGTTCAACAGCTGATGCTGACTGGACTTGCCACGTATTAAGATATGCTGATGCCACGTCAAAATTTTTTATAAGCCGTTGACCGTCAGTTGATTGACAATTTACGTCCAACAAGGGCATATTTGGACTATGAATGAAACGTTGGGGGCATATTTAGACCAAAAGAAAGAATAGGAGGCCAAATGACAAAACAAGCAAACGTTAGGGGCATATTTGGACAAAAAAGAATAAGAGGCTAAATGACAAAATATGCAAACGTTAGGGGCATCTTTTGTCATTTTGCCTTTACATAAATTGTTACGCAAAATATAATATTATTGGTTTCCACCTAAAATATTATCATATTTACTTTAAAAAGTTACACATTTACTAAATATTTCAATTATAACTGATTTTAATTTTTCTTTCAAAAAAAAAAACAAAATTGATTTGAGTTTTCTTAAACTTCATATTAACCGGTTGTAATTTAGACTCCTTCAAAACCTTAAGCTGGTCATGTCGACGATTTGGGATACTCTTTGATGTTAGTGTATGGAGACGGTTTGCAAGAGGTAGAGAATTGAAACCCATGATTCTGAAATTACCTCAATTTATTTACAATTTCCATAATTTCTTAATATTTGTTTTTACATTTTTTTGATAATTTTTACAAGATTTTATTTATTATTATTATTATTATTATATTTTCATATTATACATATTCTTATAATTTTACATTTTTTTGTATTTTTGTAATTCTTAATACTTTGATAATTTTTATAATTGTTCAATAATTTTCATTTTTATTAACTAACAAAAAAAGACAAATAATTGACATCAATATTTCAAAAATGATAAAATAGCTGATGTATACATTAAAAAAAGATAGAATAGCTAAAGTATACATGAATGCTGAAAATAGCTTAACGATTTCGTTACTATATCTGTTACACTGATTCAATTTGAGAAAAAAATAAATAATAGTTCGAAGATACAAGTTTAAAGGCTAAAATGACAAAACTGATAAAGTTAGTGAGAAAAAAATTCATTTTGTTAAAAATGAAACGAAAAGATGTATGGTAGATCAAATTATTTTTTCCACCTCTACTAAATAATGAAAGAAAAGAAAATTATTTTGTTCTTTCAAATTTTAATTTGTCATAACAAAGCACATCAATAAAAAACGTTCTAATTAAGTAATACATGAAGTTTGATGATGGTAGTTGCGGTGGTACTCTTTGTTTATTCAAATTCGATTCGTTTACACTCTTATAATACACTTTTTAAAGGAGGTGTTGTCCGCGCGACTTGATTCCAGGTCTCCCAATTTGACCGGTGATTTTGAGGCTGGATGTTGTTTTGATTTTTTTTTTTTTTGCGTGTATTTGCTTTAATTTCTTGCTTTTTTTTTTTGGTTTTTGTTTTTGTTTGTGCCATATCAGTATGCTTTGGTTTTTTAGAGGATTGAACTATTAAAAGACCACCGACAACTACAAATCAGAGTTGAGCGTCATAAAAAAACTATCCATGAACAGAGATCACATATCTAAATCTAATCGGAAGGTCTACGTAAACGAAAAAGTATGACCAAAAGACAGAAAAGAAGACCAAAACGTACCAAAAGACAGAATTATTAAAAACTATAAAAACAAAAAAAAAGAAACAAAGAAAAAATAAATACCAACTATCGACGACCAACATCAAAACTGATAGCGTCACCGACTGAACAAATATCGATAAAAAAAGTATAAGCTGCGATTTTTGGTATCTAATAATAATAATAATAATAATAATAATAATAATAATAATAATAATAATAATAATAATAATAATAATAATAATTCAGCTCAATTATAACATGTGAAAAAGAAAAAGAAAACATTAATAATTGTTAGGTGGATTTTGACCATATATAACATTACAACCACATGCATCAAATTATTCATAAACTATAGGCAAAGCCCTCTAGCTAGGAATCTGCACTTCTATTTTTTTTTTTTAAACATAAATCTCGAAGGAGTTATAAAAATAAAATATTTTCTGAAAGAGTTATAAAAATAAAATAAAATTTTAATCCTTGTCAAACTTGAAACAGTAAATCAAACGCGGGAACTTTATAGGCTTGGTGCGTTTGGATCACAGAATGTAAGATTACTTTTGAGAATGAGATTTTCGGAATGTAATATTACCTTGAGAATGTTACACTATCTTGTTTGGTTTATTTGACAGGAATATAAGATTATTGTGTTTGGTTGGAGAAATATAAGATTACCTAAAAGTAAAATTTACTAAATTATCCACGTGTTATATATTCTTTTTAACAAGTTAAACTTTCAATACTAAGTTAAAAATATCTACATAAAAAGTTATAGAACTATTTTTGTTATGCTGTCTAAAATTTGAAAAAAAAATATTTATCATATTATTAATTTAATTATTAGATTAAAAAATTAAATATATATTTTTATATTTGCATATCTTCGTTACTCTTGTTAAAATAACTTTGTGAATTTTCAATTGTAAACATTTAACATGTTTAATTTTTTTTATGATAGATTGTCAAATAAATTAAAATTAATAATAAAATAAATCTAAAAGTTGTAAAATAGTGATAAAAATTTAGATAAAATTTTAACCTACTAAAATATTTTATAATATGATAAACATCTTATAAATCAAAGAATAAAAGTAAAAACATCAACTACAAACTTATTAATTCTCACGCAATATGCAATCCAACATATAATCTATAAGCATCATAAATATAATATTAATAACAATACATTAAACACTCAAACAATATTGAAATAAGTCTAACACCATTTAAATACTAAATAAATATTGAGCAAAAATATTTAATTAATTTACACCACAAATAATTTGTAACACCCCCAACCCGGGCCGGGAGTCAGGAGCGTTACCGGAACAGGAAACGGACAATCGGAACATGTCGGACAATAGCGGAAGCATATCGGAAAACAAGATACCATTTTTAATTAAAATATTTATATTTTAATGCGCATGCGAAAAATGGGCTAACAAAAATTTTCTTAACTTCTTATGATCATACATAAACTTAGACACAATTTCTTTTAATCTTGTTACCAAATTACAAGCCAATTTAAAACTTTATTATCATTATCAATTTACTATTACAATTAGATCAAAATGTCGAATACTTAAACTATTCAAATCCATGCCATTCGAAACCTTAATTAAATAGTCTAGGTAATTTTCGAATTAATTCAATTACCCAATAATTAATCACATCAAATTTTTCATGCAACACATAATAGATTTCAATACCATGGCATTCGATTTCCTTTACTTAGATCATTACAAAAATATCAAGTTTTTATATGCCCCTATGCCATGTCAAGCTATAGACTATGGACAACAAAAAGAATCGGCACAAACACTAGCTCGACTTACATTTTTATAAAACAAAATAATGAGGCTACCTACTTAAATACAAAACATGATTCTAGCCTCCTAACCATGCATCACGGAGCATATAACTTCAAACACCATTTCAGACTTAAGTTACGTCCAAACACAACAAAACAGATCCTTAAATAGACTTCGAAGCCACCATCTAGGAGTCTAAAGATAAGACTAAGATCATACATTTTTCTGAACTCGTAAACTTGATCCAATCGAATGCTAGCTTTAAGGTCCGAGCGATCCTGCTAAGGTTGGGAAGAAGAAAACAACAAAGCGATAAGTACAAATAGTACTTAGCGAGGTAATGCTAAATCTAATTCATTCTTGAGCTTTTAATGTGATCAAGCATTGAGTTTACTTAGCTAGGTTTATTAACAATCAAATTTCACCCAACTAAGCTTGTAAAATTCATACACATAGCATCATACATATCATATCAGCATTCATAGCACATGCTCGAATACATAACATAACATATTAATTTATCACATGCTTACATATAATTCATTCAATATCATAATTCAATTCAATTTCAGCATACTCAATCTCATGCTTAACAATTGAATTAACCAAAATTTCATGCCAATCCATACATAGCATTATTAACTTATCAGAACGAAATCACAATTTCATCATAGGCATATCATTCGAATGATCTCAACCATCATCCAAAAATCAGAACTTATCATTTCTTAATTTCATGTATTCGAATAGGGTCATTACCCAAATTACACATAATCAGACTTGTAAGCATATCATATGCATCATATCATAATCGGAAGGACCAATGTCCACATAATTCATCATTTCATATCACATCATAACATACCAAGACATTCAACAATTTATCTGCTTCATAAGCTATACTTGATTTAGTAAATTTCTATTTAATTCATGTAGATTATATTGCATTATAATTCATTACATTACATTTTATTTAATTTCATTGCCCTAGGTAGAGTATACGTATCAGATATTCAAGCCATCAAGAGGGTAACAAGTGCCGCATAATAGTTGCACGAAGCAACATCAAGAGTTGCACAAAGCAATGAACAAAGGATGCCCATAGCATCATGTGTCTCGAACAGCAATCAAGAACACATCTTATAATCGAAGAGTACACAAAGTACTATCAAAGGTTGTCCAAGGCAACAAGCAATAGTTGCACGAAGCAACAACAAACAAGAGAGCTCAGACTCTAGGCATGATGTACTATCTAAAACTTCTAATCGACCGAGGGCATATTATTCTTGCTGAATTATTATTCATTATTTCATTTAACATATACACTTTCATAATTCAATTTGCATGCTCATTCGACCATATCATCATACATGGCAGCAACTTCATACATACATAATCACATGCATTTTGAGCATAGCATAAATACCATAGGGCAGTCCACATACTCATTTAATCAAGCATTATCAAGAATCCAATTCATACATGTTCAACATACAAATAATCACATGGGCAGTCCATATTTGCACATATTCAAACATTACCAAATCCAATTTAAGCATATAAATCATGGCATTTAAAATCACATAAAGCAGCCCACAATTTTCACATATTCCAACATTGGCCAAAATCACAAATCATGCATCAATTTTCCTTTGATCTCCTTCCCTTACTAAACACATTGCCGAATATCAATTAGTTCAATTTCATGCATAGAAATCATAAATTACAAATAATAAGGTGGTTCGGACACTAGTCCCAACCCTAATACAAAATTACACTCACAACTCCTTAAGCTTGATCTCGAATTGAGATGCCTTTGTTTCTTCCCTTCGAGTGATCGATCCTAGCTTCCTCCAAAGTTTTTTCACAATTCCGATCTTAATTCTCAACATAAAACGAATACATACTATATTAGAAAGCAATTCAATCATAATTATTCCTCAATTTCAAGCATGAACTCATATTTTCAAATCTGACTTTCTATTAAACTAGTTGGAGGACTAGTTAGTGTTTCGATCATATCTTTTTAATTACTAATCCAAAATTAACATTTCATATACCGTTGGAAAGATATTAAACTCAATTTTATACTCGTGTGAACTTCATATTTTTATCTTATTCGAATCAATACAATTTATTGCTTAATTTCACCCCTTTCGGTAAATCTGGGCAGCCTGTACTGTCCAACTTTAAAAATTCATATCTCTTAATTTACATACTGAAATTGCGTTCCGTTTTCTCTCAATGATTTTAGACATACCAAAGTTTACACAGTAAAAATTTCAACTCGAAATACCTTATATCCAATTTTTGGTGCATTTCTAAAGTTACTGTTCATAAGTTGTATACCACTGGACAACTTATTTAGTTTACACTTTAAACTTAAAATTCACCTAATCACATTCTTCAATATAAAAATTCATTCATGACATGACTTATACTATTCTTCCATGACATTTTACAGTCCATATTGACCTTTAATTTCAACAATCAGGTACTCAATTTTACCGATTTTCCCAGTTCAGTCCCTAATCTCCATAATTTCGAATATGTGTCTACTTTTAGTTCTAATCGAATTTTCATCTTTTTGATTCATTTTTCCAGCAACCAATAGTCATTTATAATAAAATCCTTATTTCTTCACAACTTTCTCCTAGTGAGAATTTTCTAATTTTAATCTCTAAGTATACAAAATTTTCCAAATATCCAAGATTTTACACTTTCTTTCAAAACAGCCCCCTTATGACTCTACTCATATTTTCTCAAGAAATTTTCAAAGATTTCATTAGTTCATCTCATTATTTTCATCAAGACTCTCATGGTTTCATGTTCATACAAGTTTTAGGTTTTCATGCATGGTGTTATACTCAACCGAATAGCTACAAGGAGAAGGAAACTTACTTTTGATTTCCTTGATAACACTAGCTATCCCTTCCAAATCCTAGCTTAATCCATCCACCATGCAAGCCAAAACTTCACCCTTTAAGCTCTAGAATTTTTCAGACCTTTGAGCTCCTCTTCCCTCCATTTTTCTCTCAACCACACGACAAAGGAAGAAAAAATGATGAGGAGAAGACTTGCTCCCCTAATCTAGGTGGTTTGATGGCCTTAGAAATTACCCTAGTGTCCCTTTATCTATAACCTTTATTCTTATTTTACTAAGGGCAGCCCTAAGGACATTTAATTTTTATCATGCAAATTTCAATCTTTATAAACATTTTAAATTGGTCATCAAATTCCCTTGTTCCATTCTTTCTTGAATTTTCTCAATTTGATCCGATTTCCTCAAGGAAATGCAACATTACTTAATTCCTTGTTATTATTTTAATATCATACTTTAGATCTTGTTATCAGTAATTCACCAATTGGCTAAATTTTCTCAATTCAAAGCTAAGTTTCTTTTTAATTCGAATTGGTGCACTAGTTGCCCAAATAAGAAATTTAAGGACTAAATTTCATAATTCACTAAATTGCAAGCTCAATTGCTTTTAAGAATAAATAAATAATTAATTTTAACGACCTTAAATTCTAGGACGAAAATGTGGGTGTTACAATTCCCTCCTCATTAAAGAAAGAATTCGTCCTCGAATTCTTACCTGAACTGAATAAATGAGGATATTGCTTCCACATCGTATCCTCGGGTTCCCTCGTTGCTTCTGTAACGTTATGATTCTTCCAGATAATTTTAACAAGAGGGACGCTCTTGTTACGAAGCCTTTTAATTTCTCGATCGAGAATCTGAACAGGTTCCTCTTCATAGGAGAGGTCAGGGTTAAGTTCAACTTCTTCTGGTTCGAGAATGTGAGATGGATCAGATCGATAACGCCTTAACATAGAAACATGAAAGACATTATGAATCTTATCGAATTCAGAAGGAAGTGCGAGGCGATAAGCTACAGGACCAATTCTCTCAATTACTTCGAACGGTCCAATAAAACGAGGACTAAGCTTTCCTTTCTTGCCGAAACGGAAAACTTTCTTCCACGGAGAAACTTTGAGAAATAATTTATCTCCGATCTCATATTGGATGTCCCTACGCTTCAGATCAGCGTAAGACTTCTGACTATCAAAAGCTTGTTTCAATCGGGAATGAATAATTTGAACATGTTCTTCAGTTTCCTGAAGCAGTTGAGGTCCTAAAACTTTATTGTCTCCGAGTTCAGACCAACACAAAGGAGTTCGACATTTCCTTCCATATAGTGCTTCAAAAGGAGCCATCTGAATAGAAGAATGATAGCTATTATTATAAGCGAACTCGATTAATGGCAGTGATTTCTCCCAGTTCTTACCGAAATCGATAATACAAGCTCTAAGCATATCTTCAATAATTTGAATTACTCTTTCGGATTGTCCATCGCTTTGAGGATGAAATGTTGTGCTAACATTCAGCTTAGTTCCAAGAGCCTTATGTAAAGTTTTCCAGAATCGAGCAGTAAATCGAGGATCTCGATCTGAAACAATAGAAGTTGGAACTCCGTGTAAACGGATAAATTCTCGAACATACAGTTATGCTAAGTTCTCAAGACTATAATTCATCCGTACCGTAATGAAATGTGCTGATTTAGTGAAACGATCAACGATCACCACAACAGCATCACACTTTCTTAGAGAGTCAGGAAGACCGGTCACGAAATCCATCGTAATCCGTTCCCATTTCCATTGCGGAAATTCAAGAGGTTGAAGTAATCCAGTAGGAGCATGATGTTCGGCTTTGACTCGTTGACATTTCAGACATTTCGATACAAAGTCATTGATAGCCGATTTCATTCCAGACCACCAATACAAAGGCTTGAGATCCTTGTACATCTTAACAGATCCAGGCTAGATTGAAAAAGAACTTTGATGTGCTTCTTGCAGAATTTCAGCTTGTAATTCCTTGTTATTAGGCACACAAATCTGATCTTTGAAATATAGAAGACCGTTTGACTTTACCGAAAAGTCAGGATTAGATTCAAGCTTAGACAAGATTTTCTGAAGTTCCGGATCAACTTGTTGGAGTTCTTTGATTCTAGAAATCAGAACAGATTGAACCTTGAGTTCATTCAGATAATTCCGAGCTTTACATAGTCGGAAATGAGCATTGATAGCCAAGGAAGCTATGAATAAACAAATCAAAAACATTACTTGGAAAGCAAGGCATTATTCGAATGGTTCAGTAAATTTTCAAGATTGGACATTTTTAGATTTTTAAGAATTTCGAAAGACTTACCGAGGTTCGGTTTCCGACTTAGAGCATCGGCAACCACATTAGCCTTTCCAGGATGATAATCGATGGTCAGATCATAATCTTTGAGTAATTCCAACCACCTTCTTTGTCGAAGATTCAGCTCTTTCTGAGTAAGCAAGTACTTCAGACTTTTATGATCGGTGAATAGCTTACACTTCTCAACGTACAAATAATGCCGCCAAATTTTCAGTGCAAAAACAATGGCCACTAATTCAAGATCATGAGTTGGATAGTTCAGTTCGTGAGGCTTAAATTGTCGAGAAGCGTATGCAATCACCTTACCTTCCTGCATCATAACACATCCAAGGCTGGAATGTGATGCATCACTGTAAACAACAAATTCTTTTCCAGACTCAGGCTGAATAAGAACAAGAGCACAAGTCAAGGCTTGTTTAAGCTGATCAAAACTTCTTTGTTGTCCTTCGGACCACTTAAATGGTTCACTCTTTCTGAGCAATTTGGTTAGTGGTGCAGCAATTACCGAGAATCCCTTCACAAATCTCCGGTAATACCCCGCTAGACCAAGGAAACTCCAGACCTTGCTTACATTGTTCGGAGGTCCCCATTCAAGAATTGTCTGAATTTTCTTAGAATCAACCTTGATTCCTTCGGCTGAAATAACATGTCCGAGGAAAGACACTTCTGAAAGCCAGAATTCACATTTAGTGAACTTAGCAAATAACTGATTTTCTCGGAGTGTCTGGAGTACAATCTGAAGATGTTGAGCATGTTCTTCTCTGTTACGAGAATAGACCAGAATATCGTCGATGAATACGACAACAAACTTGTCAAGATGAGGCTTGAATACTCGGTTCATCAGATCCATGAATGCAGCAGGGGCATTTGTTAACCCGAATGGCATCACCAGAAATTCGTAATGACCATAACGAGTTTTGAAAGCAGTTTTGGGTATATCTTCATCTTTCACCTTCATTTGATAATAACCGGATCGAAGGTCAATTTTAGAGAATACACCAGCATCTTTCAACTGATCAAACAGATCTTCAATTTGGGGCAACAGATACTTGTTCTTGATAGTGACTCTGTTCAATTGCCGGTAATCAATGCAAAGTCGCAGTGTTCCGTCTTTCTTTTTCACAAAGAGAACTGGAGCACCCCAGGGAGAAGTGCTGGGTCGAATAAAACCCTTATCCTCTAACTCTTGAATCTGCTTCTTTAATTCTTGCAATTCAACAGGTGCCATATGATAGGGCGTAATGGACACTGGATTAGTTCCAGGCTGAACTTCAATTTTGAACTCAACTTCTCGAATTGGAGGGAGTCCAAGGAGTTCCTCAGGAAAAACATCAACAAATTCAGATACAATAGGCATTTTAGTTAAGGCAAAATCTAGTTCTTCTTGTAAAGCCATAGCAACAAAAAGAGATGTTGGTTTCTTGTCAATTAACAGAATCGACTCTTTTCCTAATCCCCTTAAGTACAGTCTTTTATTCTGACAGTCAATCCAGGCTTCATGTCTACCCAACCAGTCTAGACCTAATACTAGGTCAAACTCACATTTAGGTAGAACATACAAGTCACGGGGAAAATGTACATTTCGAATAGATACAAGACTATTCTTACAGATCAGGTTGATAGGTAAGTCACCTCCTATAGGGTTTGAAACAATTAACCCAGTTTTAACAAATTCAGACTTTAGTTGTAACTTGTCAATCAGGTGAGAACACACAAAAGAATGAGTTGATCCCGAATCAATTAAAGCATAAATAGGAGTAAGGTTTAGTTCAACCGTACCCGCAATAACATCAGGAGATTCTTCCTCATCCTTGCCACGAATATGATAGACTCGAGCTGAAGCTTGTGATTCCTGATGTGTGGTGGCTTTCGACGGATTGCTTTTGCCTCTGCCCTGATTCCTAGACTGTGCTTGTCTAGTATTCTTGTTCTGAATGGATTGTACATGACTCGGATTGACAGAGTTTTGAGCAGGAGCTTGATCTCTCATTGCTGGACAATCTCTGATATAGTGATCACTTCCGCCACAAGCAAAACATAAGTTGGCATGCCTTCGGCACTGACCGGAATGTGGTTTCTGACAATGCTGACAAACGACAGCCTTTTCTGAATTCCCCGGGCTATTAGCAGATATAACCAGGACAGAAAGTCTACTCACTGACCGAGGTTTCGGTATGAAGTTACTACGAGGAGCTGGATTATACGAAGAAGTACCTTCTTTATGGCTTTTAGACTTCTTTGATTTCCAGTGAGACTTGTCATCACTCTTGCGCTTCTTATCATGACGGTAACCGCTTTTCCTCTTTTCTGCGGCCCAAAACTTGGATTCTGTAGCAATAGCTTGATTTATGAGAGTTTGAAAGTCTGTGATATCCAGGGCGGTAAACATCAGACTCAGCTCATTATTCAGACCATTAATGAACATACGACACTTTTCTTTCTCTGACTTGATGTACTCGGAACCATACTTGCAGTACTTACAGAAATCAGCCACGTACTGCTCTATTGGTCGACCCGCTTGCCTCAGATGCAAGAAACGCTTTCTTCGATCGGCCAAGTACTGTTCACTGATGTATTTATTCTTGAATTCTTCTACAAAGAATTTCCAGTTCACAGATTCAGCTGGAGCGGTTAGTGTTGTAGTTTCCCACCAGTTCAAGGCTTCATCAGCAAGTAAGGCAACAACGCATTCGAGCTTATGCTCATCTGAGCACTGAAGTTGCTTAGTCAATATATGAGTAGTTCTTTCTAACCAATACTCAGCTTCTTCAGGTTTCTCTTCAATAGAGCCTGCAAAAGTATAGGCTCGATGCTGAGCAAGCTTTTCAATAGGAGCTCTGCTAGGGGCAGCAGCTACCGGAGCAGGTTGTTCATGTCTCATGTTCGTCAAAAGCTGATCGAACATTTCTTTCATACTCAGAAGGCAATCTCTTTGAACATTCTGAACAATCGGATTCTCAGTGTTCGTCCGAGGCTGAACAAGAGATTGTTTTCGAGTGCTATCTTGAACATGATGTTGTGGTCGAGTACTATCTGGTACATGAGGGTTCTCCTTAACCGGAGGGTTTTCTTTCATACGGACACTATCTTGTACAGGAGGATTTTCTTTCATATGGACACTATCCCCTTCACTTGAGGATCCTCGAGGACTTTCATCGTCTCGAGCTAAACGTGTCTCTTTCATTCTAATTCAGATCAAACAAAATCAAAGTTAGGATCATAGTTACAAGAAATTCAATGTATGATCCCTAGGTGGCTTGACTCAACTAATGATGCACACAGAACACATTCGAGGTCTATAGGACCTGTTACCTAAAAAGCTCTGATGCTACAAAATGTAACACCCCCAACCCGGGCCGAGAGTCAGGAGCGTTACTAGAACAGGAAACGAACAATCGGAACATGTCGGACAATAGCGGAAGCATATCGGAAAACAAGATACCATTTTTAATTAAGATATTTATATTTTAATGCGCATGCGGAAAATGGGCTAACAAAAATTTTCTTAACTTCTTATGATCATACATAAACTTAGACACAATTTCTTTTAATCTTGTTACCAAATTACAAGCCAATTTAAAACTTTATTATCATTATCAATTTACTATTACAATTATATCAAAATGTCGAATACTTAAACTATTCAAATCCATGCCATTGGAAACCTTAATTAAATAGTCTAGGTGATTTTTGAATTAATCCAATTACCCAATAATTAATCACATCAAAATTTTCATGCAACACATAATAGATTTCAATACCATGGCATTCGATTTCCTTTACTTAGATCATTACAAAAATATCAAGTTTTTATATGCCCCTATGTCATGTCAAGCTATAGACTATGGACAACAAAAAGAATCGGCACAACCACTAGCTCGACTTACATTTTTATACAACAAAATAATGAGGCTACCTACTTAAATACAAAACATGATTCTAGCCTCCTAACCACGCATCACGGAGCATATAACTTCAAACACCATTTCAGACTTAAGTTACGTCCAAACACAACAAAACGGATCCTTAAACAGACTTCGAAGCCACCATCTAGGAGTCTAAAGATAAGACTAAGATCATACATTTTTCCGAACTCGTAAACTTGATCCAATCGAATGCTAGCTTTAAGGTCCGAACGATCCTGCTAAGGTTGGGAAGAAGAAAACAACGGAGCGATAAGTACAAATAGTACTTAGCGAGGTAATGCTAAATCTAATTCATTATTGAGCTTTTAATGTGATCAAGCATTGAGTTTACTTAGCTAGGTTTATTAGCAATCAAATTTCACCCAACTAAGCTTGTAAAATTCATACACATAGCATCATACATATCATATCAACATTCATAGCACATGCTCGAATACATAACATAACATATTAATTTACACATGCTTACATATAATTCATTCAATATCATAATTCAATTCAATTTCAGCATACTCAATCTCATGCTTAACAATTGAATTAACCAAAATTTCATGCCAATCCATACATAGGATTATTAACTTATCAGAACGAAATCACAATTTCATCATAGGCATATCATTCGAATGATCTCAACCATCATCCAAAAATCAGAACTTATCATTTCTTAATTCCATGTATTCGAATAGGGTCATTACCCAAATTACACATAATCGGACTTGTAAGCATATCATATGCATTATATCATAACCGGAAGGACCAATGTCCACATAATTCATCATTTCATATCACATCATAACATACCAAGACATTCAACCATTTATCCGCTTCATAAGCTATACTTGATTTAGCAAATTTCCATTTAATTCATGTAGATTATATTGCATTATAATTCATTACATTACATTTTATTTAATTTCATTGTCCTAGGTAGAGTAGACGTATCAGATATTCAAGCCATCAAGAGGGTAATAAGTGCCGCATAATAGTTGCACGAAGCAACATCAAGAGTTGCACAAAGCAACGAACAAAGGATGCCCATAGCATCATGTGTCTCGAACAGCAATCAAGAACACATATCTTATAATCGAAGAGTACACAAAGTACTATCAAAGGTTGCCCAAGGCAACAAGCAAGAGTTTCACGAAGCAACAACAAACAAGAAAGCTCAGACTCTAGGCATGTCGTACTATCTAAAACTTCTAATCGACCAAGGGCATATTATTCTTGCTGAATTATTATTCATTATTTCATTTAACATATACATTTTCATAATTCAATTTGCATGCTCATTCGATCATATCATCATACATGGCAGCAACTTCATACATACATAATCACATACATTTTGAGCATAGCATAAATACCATAGGGCGGTCCACATACTCATTTAATCAAGCATTATCAAGAATCCAATTCATACATGTTCAACATACAAATAATCACATGGGCAGTCCATATTTGCACATATTCAAACATTATCAAATCTAATTTAAGCATATAAATCATGGCATTTAAAATCACATAAAGCAGCCCACAATTTTCACATATTCCAACATTGGCCAAAATCACAAATCATGCATCAATTTTCCTTTGATCTCCTTCTCTTACTAAACACATTACTGAATATCAATTAGTGCAATTTCTTGCATAGAAATCATAAATTACAAATAATAAGGTGGTTCGGACACTAGTCCCTACCCTAATACAAAATTACACTCACAACTCCTTAAGCTTGATCTCGAATTGAGATGCCTTTGTTTCTTCCCTTCGAGTGATCGATCCTAGCTTCCTCCAAAGTTTCTTCACAATTTTGATCTTAATTCTCAACATAAAACGAATACATACTATATTAGAAAGCAATTCAATCATAATTATTCCTCAATTTCAAGCATGAACTCATATTTTCAAATCTGACTTTCTATTAAACTAGTTGGAGGACTAGTTAGTGTTTCGATCATATCTTTTTAATTACTAATCCAAATTAACTTATCATATACCGTTGGAAAGGTATTAAACTCAAATTTATACTCGTGTGAACTTCATATTTTTATCTTATTTGAATCAATACAGTTTATTGCTTAATTTCACCCCTTTCGGTAAATCTGGGCAGCTTGTACTGTCCAACTTTAAAAATTCATATCTCTTAATTTACATACTGAAATTGAGTTTCGTTTTCTCTCAATGATTCTAGACGTACTAAAGTTTATACAGTAAAAATTTCAACTCGAAATATCTTATATAGAATTTTTGGTGCATTTCTAAAGTTACTGTTCATAAGTTGTATACCACTGGACAACTTATTTAGTTTACACTTTAAACTTAAAATTCACCTAATCACATTCTTCAATATAAAAATTCATTCATGATATGACTTATACTATTCGTCCATGACATTTTACAGTCCATATTAACCTTTAATTTCAACAATCAGGTACTCAATTTTACCGATTTTCCCAGTTCAGTCCCTAATCTCTATAATTTCGAATATGTGTCTACTTTTAGTTCTAATCGAATTTTCATCTTTCTGATTCATTTTTCCAGCAACCAATAGTCATTTATAATAAAATCCTTATTTCTTCACAACTTTCTCCTAGTGAAAATTTTCTAATTTTAATCTCTAAGTATACAAATTTTTCCAAATATCCAAGATTTTACACTTTCTTTCAAAACAGCCCCCTTATGACTCTACTCATATTTTCTCAAGAAATTTTCAAAGATTTCATTAGTTCATCTCATTATTTTCATCAAGACTCTCATGGTTTCATGTTCATACAAGTTTTAGGTTTGCATGCATGGTGTTATACTCAACCGAATAGCTACAAGGAGAAGGAAACTTACTTTTGATTTCCTTGATAACACTAGCTATCCCTTCCAAATCCTAGCTTAATCCATCCACCATGCAAGCCAAAACTTCACCCTTTAAGCTCTAGAATTTTTCAGACCTTTGAGCTCCTTTTCCCTCCATTTTTCTCTCAACCACACGGCAAAGGAAGAAAAAATGATGAGGAGAAGACTTGCTCCCCTAATCTAGGTGGTTTGATGGCCTTAGAAATTACCCTAGTGTCCCTTTATCTATAACCTTTATTCTTATTTTACTAAGGGCAGCCCTAAGGACATTTAATTTTTATCATGCAAATTTCAATCTTTATAAACATTTTAAATTGGTCATCAAATTCCCTTGTTCCATTCTTTCTTGAATTTTCTCAATTTGATCCGATTTCCTCAAGGAAATGCAACATTACTTAATTCCTTTTTATTCTTTTAATTTCATACTTTAGATCTTGTTATCACTAATTCAAATTCACTAATTCACCAATTGGCTAAAATTTTCTCAATTCAAAGCTAAGTTTCTTTTTAATTCGAATTGGTGCACTAGTTGCCCAAATAAGAAATTTAAGGACTAAATTGCATAATTCACTAAATTGCAAGCTCAATTGCTTTTAAGAATAAATAAATAATTAATTTTAACGACCTTAAATTCTAGGACGGAAATGTGGGTGTTACATAATTAGTTATCTAATTAAAAATTTAAATAAAGGATCAATATGAACAAAATTCATTAATTTAGGGGCAATATAGTCCAAAAAGGTGAAAATTAATAAATACCTAAGAAATTGGTAGGAATGACATTCCCACCGTTTAGGAGGAAAAGTGACACAATTGAGAAAAGATTATTACCCCATAGGAGGAATACTCTCAAACTAAACAAGGGAATGCTATTTTGAAAAAGATTATTACCTCTGATAATGATTTTTTCCGCGAACCAAACGCTCTGGTTCTTCCATTTTCGGGCTTTGATTATTCATAAACTAATCCAAGTTTTTAAACAAATAATACAAAACACAAACTTCCAGAAATTTATTATTTCTATATCTTCTTCTACACTAAAATTAATTCATACAATCCTTTAATTGAATTCATGGATTTCCTAAATTCACGAATGATTAATTTATTCATGATCAATACTTTTTTAGTCAGTCAAATAAGCCTGTAATAGACTAACATTAGACATCGTTTTATATTTGATTAAATTAGGTTTTCTGATTGATTTTTGATGATACTTTTTTCTTTAAAAAAATTGGTCAATATTTTATTTAGAATTTTTTTTTCGAACATGTTGTACTCCCTAAATTATTTATGAATTTATGGCAGTTTCTAAAGTGTATATGATAATCGGATTGTATAGTGAATTGATTTTTTGAATTAAAAAAATAAAACTCGCCTGGAAGGAACCCGAAAATGAACAATGCAGAATCCCAAATTTGTTTTTGCCTAGAAAACAAGCCGAGTATGAACAATGGCCAATTTCAAATTGCAATCTGGGTGAAAAGCAGGCTGAGTATGAATAGTGGCCATTTTTCATAGTGCAGACGGGGCGGCAGGCTGAGAGCAGGGCATAGTGGCATGCATGGCAGGGAGCAGGCTGGCACAACATGAGTTACGGGGTGCAGGTACACTGGTGGTGTAAAGCTGGTGTTAAGGAATTAGGGGTTAAAAAGTTTTAGTAAAAAAGAATTTAAATTGTGTAGAGGTAGAAGAGTTCGAGGGTTAAAAAATTATTAGTGTTATTAAAAGAGAGGGTAAAGGTAAGTAAGGGGGAAATTATGTTTTTGTGTTAAATAGGTGTGGTTGAAGGTAAGTTGTTGTAGACAAAATCAGAGAAAATATTTGGGTAAAAAGGAGAAAAAGAAGAAGAAAGAGGAGGAAATTTTTGGAGAAAATATAGTAAGTTGATTTGGTATCTTAACTTCTCGGTAGCAGCCAACTCTAGGCCAAACCTGCTCAGCTGTAGAAACTCTTGCTCATACTCAAAGACAAACCGATTCCCTTGAACTAGGTGAGTGAACCGATCTCTCAAGCTGTCGATGTGGGCAAGAAATGTGTGGTCTTAGTCAAACGATCCATGATGTGCGCGTAAAAGTGGCCCGCAATAGTGCAAGTGTACACATTAAGTAATGCAGTGATAAATATATCAAGTATCGTCTCCACATGGATTGGGCTAGCCTTTTGGTCCTACTTTCTCGCACTGCAAAAGAATTAAAATAAAAACACAGATGAGTTGGGTTGTTGAGTAAACTAAAAAGACTAAAACTAAAGTAATCCAAAAGTAAAAGTAAAAAGAAGATCAGGTTGATAGAATGGGCCGAATTAGAATGTGTCGTAGTGCTGAATCCTATTGACTTGATTCTATTCTTGAATGCTGCAACACTAAACTGTCGTGGCAGTAACCTAAGTTCATACCGCGGCCGCAAAAGTTGATTCTCTGCCGCGGTAATCTCTTCCTCGTGGGCATATGCTGTTAAGGTTCGGCAAAGCATCCTTGAATGGCTCCTCCTTATCTCTAAGCTCGCAACACCGTTGATGACTGAACTCTGATCATACCTCTCGGCGTAAACCAAAGACAATACACCAACCAATCACACGCTTATCTTAGCCGCTAAAATTCTTAACCTATCTCTAGGCCGAATTAGTTAACACCCTTGAGTGAAAACCGTGCTTACTCGTTTCGTGAATTCAACTCTCTCGACATCGAATAAATGGATATCTCACAAACTCTCTCTCGACAAGATTGCAAGAATGATTAACACCATGAATAAGCAAACCTCAACTTAATTGCATTAAGAACAAAAACAAAGTACAATAGTCTTCACACAACTACTAAACAAACTAATCCTAACCCTAAGGAAATTAGAACATAATGGATGAAAAAGAAAACGCAATCTAATTCCTAAGCTCTTCTCTCTCTCGAACTCTCCTCCCTCTCTTCCTTGATGACGTCAAGCCCTTTATATAGGGGAAGGTGTAGGCACAAATCTTTCTTGGAGAGGAAGTTAAGTTGGACTTTGACTAGGATTTATTAAAGAGGTAAATCTCTTTAATTTATTACAATATACACTTTTGACCAAAAGTCCAACTTTATCATTCCTTCCATGTTTTCGTCCTCTTCTCGAATTGCAAATGCCACGCAAAGTGTGTAGAAAAATCCGGCGTTTAAAACTCTTCAAGTCGACTACCACTTTGCCTGATTTGCCTTCCGGCTAGTACAATAGTGCACGACCGCGGCATGGGTTTTGGCTGCCACGACATGAATCTGTGAATGGCTCTGCTCCGCAAGGCTTCATCATCAATAAGCTTCCCTCAATAGAAGCTATCTGTTGTGGCTTGGCTCGATCAGGGTCTTCTACTAGTTGGTTCTGCATCATTCTTCCCTTGTTCTCCAGTGCCGTCACAGCATCGTCCTGCCCTCGCATTGTGTAAATCTGCAAAAGTGCCAAACATGCATTAAATAGTACCTTTTTTATAGAAAAAACAGAATATAAAGCTTAAAGGTATAAATGATGAAATCTATGCATGAAAACCATAATGCAGCTCAAATGGGTGTAGGTTGAGTGATAATTGCCATGAAAAAGGGGGTCAAAATATAAGATTTTTGGGCACTTATCACACCCCCAAACTCAAACTATTGCTTGTCCTCAAGCAATGCAAACCATCAATTGCCAAACCTTAATTTTTATAAACCGTCTCCTTGGTCTTACTTTTCCTTCTCTCTTCAAACCATGGCAAAGAACGCTTCGACCCTTAAATCTTTGGATGCATTAGGAATTTCCTGGAATCAAACTATAAGATTTGTGAGTGTGTGCATGTATTGTGAACAAGATGATTACAAGGATTCTAAGTAAACACTTAAGCATTAACCTACTTAACTTGGGTATATAATTTTTTTATAAGCAACCTAACCAACTAGAGCCAATTTAGGGTACCTCTAGTGATTAGCCTAGAGCCGGTTTCGAGCACCTCTAAGGCTTCCTTAAGCTAGAGCTAGTGGTGGGCACCTCTAACTTTTACCCAATTTTCTTTCTAAGCTAGTCTATGTCCTAAGTGCACTAGAATTCCTTAAATCATGCAAGTCACAAAGGTGTTTAAAAGTTCTAATCTCATAGTGTGATCCTAAGTTATCTTCCTTTAAGCATCCTAAAAGTAAAGGCTCTAAACAGTTCTAAACAATGGTAAGAAGAGAGAGTTTTATTGCCAGGAAAGAAGATTTAATTAAAACTAAACTAAGGCAATTGATAGAAAGTACTGCCGAGGCATGCTATATCGAGTAAAGGCAATGCAGTAAAAAAAAATTTGACGGTTAAGAACAAAAACTGCAATTATATTTATCTGCCGCGGCATGGCAGTGCCTCGGCCTCTCAACCTACACCCCCAAACTCGAACCAAGAATTACCCTCAATACTTTAAAAATCATGTATAAGATAGAAAAAATTAAATCACAAAATATAAGGGCAAAAACAGATAAGCAGCGAAAAATGAAGAGGAATTTAAATGGATTTAGAGGTGGCAGAATCATCCTCCTCTTCACTGTCGAACTGCAAAATTAGCCTTTTTGACTTAGAAGCTGCTCACTTGATTTGTTTGGATTCTCGGTGTGGCTGGATGCGGGATGGTGGGGTGGACTTTGCTGCGGGTGCATCCACCTCTTCAAGGGAGTCAAGGTCGATGTTATCCAGGTTCAATCCCTTGTGGTTGATCAAGTCGAACACCCGGCTAACAGAGTGGTCACTATCTGAGGTGGTATGGTGTATGGATCCGGCCGGTGTGTCCAGGGCAGCTTTGCCCTTGCGTTTCCTCGCCGCGACAGAAAGTGTATCGGAGACTGCAGTGGGCTAGGACTGGTGGTGCCTGGCAGTAGTGGTGGCAGGGGTTTCTTGGGCTCTGTGTTGAGGTGCGGCGACAACAGAGAAGACGGAAGCAGAGAAGATGGGGAATTGGACCGTCGGATCAAGGAACCTCTGTTGGATCAACTGAGTTATTACAATGTGGAAGTCCCTGGTATACGCCATGAACAATTGCTAGCATTGGTTCATTGCCTCCAGCTTGTTCAGAATCTGCTGGATGTCTGCGACGACAGGGGCTTGTGTCTGAGGTGTCACCAGGATGGATGCCAGGGATGCTACCCCGGCAATACTCTGCACCGGTGTGGCTTGCAGAGGCTCGGCATCTGAGATCTCTATTATTCTGTGGCATGTCATCTTGTCCCATCATTGTCTTTCTTTTGTGAGTTCGTCGGTTCTATCGAACGGGACTTCATTCTCCGTGTAGAGTCTGGTGATGAGTGACGGGAAATAGAGCGGCCCCTTCTCCTTCATCGCGCATTTTTAGATTTCTTGCACAATTAAATTACCAACAATAATTTTACGATTTTGCATAATAGAATGGATAAGAGCAAGCCTGGGCCGATCAACGGTCGTGCTGTGGGATGTCGACAGAAGGCGGTGGCAGATGAACTTGTTCCACACTTTGGCTTCCGGCCTGAGATGTTTTCGCTGCACCGAACCTCTGTGTGATCCGGCCTCCCATGGTGTGCCGGCGAAGCAAAGCTTCTCCTTTATGTGCTGTAAATCGTCTTCGTTTAAGGCCTCCAAAACTTCGGCATGCTCATCTCCTTCAATGTGCAGATTGTAGAACATGTTGATGTGTCGGCATCGATGCGGATGGCTTTCCCCCTCACATGCATGAACAGTGCATCGGCACTCGGCCTATGGGCATAGAATTCTCGTACGATCGTTAGATTGGCCTGGGCTGGCTGGAGGCAGAAGACTTGCCATGTTTGGTGTATGATCTTGTTGAAAATGAAGTGCTCGATGCCGTAATTTGGTTCACTTGAGGCATGAAACCCTTGCTCTTCCCACACCTACCGTGAGATGTAGTGCATTTTAAACCTTTCTTCCACCAATACCGGTGCGAAGCGAGTATAGGCTGGTGCCGCGGTAGCGTTGGATGATGCTCCTCTAGTTACCATCTGAATTTGATAAGAGCGGTGAGAGAAATTGAGAGAGAGTATAAAAAATTTGAGAGCATAATAGAGCGTGAATAACTGTGAGATTCAAGAAAGTAAAAGAAAGTAGGAAGTGAACAACAAAGGAGAATAGTGGCCCTTTTATAGAGTCTCGGCACATGCACCGTTGGAGCGCAATTCACGGCCACACCCGTTACTAGCCGTTGCGGCTCTCGCAGCGCATTGGGCGTCAGATGCCGCGACAGCTAAAGGTCACTTCTCCAAGCCGTTTGTTCCTCCCTTCTTTCTCTCTTTCTTGATCTCCCTCCTAAAAAAAAGAAAAGAAAAAAATATTCTGAATAAAAATGCGAGAAATAAATATAGATAACTAAAAATAAAAATTTATTCTGAAAAATAAAAAAACTGAACCTAAAAAAATAAAAATAAAAATAAAGTAAAGAGAGAAAATATTAGTGCACTAAAGGAGTGCACTTGGATGCATCCCCTAAAGTGTATACTTCCTTATCCCTCATAATATGTGCTCTTGTATGTGGTAGCAGCCTTTGTCCATGTTCTCCTCCTTGCATGCTACGACATGTGTCCTGGCATGGTCCAATATGTTTGCCACGAAATTTTACCGCTTCAGTGCTGGGGTCGTTTGGTTCCTTACTACTACCTTGTTGCTGAGTGGCCTGGAATGCCTGACAAGTTATGTATCATCGACATGTTTTCTACTGTTCAGGACATGAATTTTAACATGCTCATCATTAATCCTCATTGTCAGTTCTCCTTTCTCCATGTCGATTATAATACTCCCAGTTGCGTGGAATGGTCGTCCAAGTATCAATAGAGCTCTTTCATCTGCATCGCAATCTAAGTTGAGGAAACCAGTAGGGATAATAAACTTATTCACTTTTACCAGGATATCTTCAATTTTCCTTTCCGGTTGCACATGTGATCCGTCGGCAAGCTGTAGCATCACTGCGGTCGGTTGTGCCATCCCAATCCCCAATTTCTAGAAGACTGACTTGGGCATGATGTTTATGCTTGCCCCTAAATCACAAAGTGCCCTTCCCTCATAGTGATTCCTGATTGCGCATGGTATTAGGAAGCTTCCGGGATCCTTTTTCTTGGGCGGAGCTCGATTGTGTAATGCGGCCATGCACTCCTCAGTGACGGCCACTGTTTCAAATTCCCCAATCCTTTTTCGTTTTGACACTATGTCCTTGAGGAACTTGGCATAGTTTGGGATCTCCTTGATTGCTTCCACCAAAGGTATATTAATGTGTACCTATTTAAGGATGTCCAAGAACTTCTTAAACTGCCAATCCTGCTTTTGTTGCTTCAACCTTTATGGGAATGGTGGAGCTGGTGTGCTAATTCTTGGTTCTGTCACAGGTGCTACCACAGGGTCAGCCAACGCAGCATTATTTGTGGTCGCTGCCGCGACCCCATTGTCTTTGGTCGGTGTTGTGGCAGTTGTCTCCTCTAGTTTCTCAAGTTCTGTCTGCTTGCTCTGCGGCCCCTGTTGTTGAATACCACTCCTGGTGGTTACAACCTTGCACTGCTCGTACGACCTTCCCTTAGCGGCTTCAGTGTCGCTAGGGAATCCTCCAACTGGCCTAGTGTTCAGTATTTGAGCGATCTACCCCATTTTGCATTTCTAAGAATTTCAACGTTGCCTCGTTGTTCTGCAGCCACATTTTTGGCATGTCCATAAAAGTTTTAGTCTTTTTTATGAACTTGTCAGTGTTAGCCATATATGCATTAGTTTGATTCATAAAAGCATGAAGAGTGTTTTCTAAAGAACTAGACTGCATCGGTTGTTGTGACGGCATGTGTTGCTGTGGCGGCATGGTTTGTTGGAATCCTGTGGCTGGAGCATTCTGATGTTGCGGATTGAGGGCACTGTTAGGGTTGCTCCAGGAGAAGTTGGGGTGCTTTTTCCATGCTAGATTGTAGTTGTTGGACATCTGATTGTTGTTGCGGTTGAAGTTTCCAATATAGCAGGATGGCTTTGGGTTCTACGGGCATTCAGAAAAAGCATGTTTACCCCCGACGATAGCACTCGTCCGAATTTGACTCTAATCTATAAAAGGTGCTTTAGAACTCTCAGTGAACTCAACTATTTTCGATCTTTTCAAAACTACAAGATTCGACCGGAGAGGGTAATTTCCATTCTTTTTCTCAATTCGGAGCGTTTCAAGTTTTTTATTTACCATTGCTCCAAGAATGGAAGTTTATGGATTTTCTTCAAATCACGGGGTTTTTCTTTCGAAATTTGGTTTTGATCTTTTATGCCAATGTCAAGTGTGTTGCCAATGTCGAGGGTAATGTCATTGTCGTTAATTCTTATCTTATGGGCAAGAAGATTACCATCGATGTCAAGACCCTTTGTGATGTTTTTGGATTTGAGGATGAGGGTATTGATGATGAAGGTGAGCTTGGACATGTTTTAGGGGATCTGTCACCATTATAAATGCTCATGACCGCATCTTACATTTGATTATCACTTTTTAGTTTAGGCCTTCCGGAGGGAAATACTCAACAATCCACCAAGTTGATGATTTTTGGATCAGATGCTTTCGTGAGAGGAAACGTCCTAACCTTGCTCGCATTATGTTTGCGGAGATTGTCTTCCTCATTCAACATCGTCACACCACTCTTGTTACTTCATTCACCTATGGAACCGCTTTGAGCTACTTATTCACTAAGAAGGAGATTGATTGCTCTCATGATTATTCGACAAATCTCACTGATCTGATTGATGAGAGGTCTCTATCTCGTGGCAAGTTTCATTATTTCAATGGTAATTGGCTTTGCCTTTCCGAGCTTCCTAGTGATGCTATACCCGAAGAGATTGCAAATCCTACCGTAACTCCTCAAGCTCCTCCTCCTCCTCCAACCATGGATTCTCTAATGACCTATCTTAATGAACAATTCACAAGCTTACGCACGGGAATTGGTTCTATTGATCAAGTCATGAATTCCAGGTTTGTCGCCATTGATACACGCTTCACAAGCTTAGAAGATCGCATGACTAATGTGGAGAAACGTATCTCTTCTATTGAGGCCGAGCACAATTCGATGAATATCTCTCTTACGGCCTTCCATGATGAGTGGAGTCAATCAAGGAGGAACGATGATGCCAATGAAGATAATGAAGATGGCGATGGAGACGAGTAGTAGATTAGTCTTTGCATCTCATTCATGGCATCTTAGGATTTACTTTCATGCACTTTGATTTATGGTTTAGGATTAAGTTTGTCATTTAAAACCTATGCTATGATTTCTTTTGTTTGGATTTTATTTTGATGTTTCTTTAATCTATGAACTTTATAATTATTTATTAAATGTTTATTGGTTTATTGTTATGCCTTTATATCCTATGTCTCTTATTTTGATCTAACAAAAGGGGGAGAGGGAAGTTCACAAGCTCACTTAAACTTAAACTTACCTAGCTAACATTAAGGGGGAGTTGTTCTCCAAAGTTTTTTAAAAGACTTAAAAATTTTAAGCTTTGGTTTTGTTATATCAAAAAGGGGGAGATTGTAAAACCTATGTTTGATTTTGATATAACAAAGTGTTTTAAGGACTAAATTGTAAAACTTAAAATGAATTTTTAAGTCCCTCAAAAGGTTTCAAATCAACAAGGCTTTGCTCTAATTTGAAAAACTCAAACTCCAAAATATTTTCTAAGTGTTCCAAGGCCAAATTGCTCAAAAAGGTCTATGCGTATCGATGCGTTTCTTACCGTATTGATATCTTTTCTCGAAACTTGGCTACTTGAGACAAACATTTTGATACGCTCATTACCGTATCGAAACAGATTCCATCTGTATCGATACGCTCTCTCTATAAAATCACAAGGAGTTTGAATCGAGTACCGATACGGTCTCACCCGTATCGATACAGTTTAAAAGTAATTTTAAAATCAAAGCTTTAAATATTTCGACTGTTGCCTTGTCAGTTGGTAGGTAACCAAATTTTAAAGTGGTAGTTAATGTGTATCGATACGCTATAACTCGTATCGATACGATTTCCTCCAGTGAGCTATGTTAGAAAAATTACATCGGTACAGTCTTACCCGTATCGAAATGATTCCCTAACCCGTACCGTGTAACCCCCTCGTCCCGGTCTGGCCGGATGACCGGTCCGAGTGAGCTACACGGGGAAAACCGAGTGAAAACTCCCTAAGGAACCCTCCCTCGGTTAGCAACCCTATTTTTTTTTCATTTTAAATCTTGTCTAGATGAGAGTTACATCCTAAGTGATCATACAGCGGAACAACATTTACGAAGCAATCAAACGAACCCAAACTAACATTTAAAAGCCCATTTTAAACCTTAAACTGCAGGCGGTATCGATACCCTTAAGGGGTGTATCGATACCCCTTAACTAGGTCAACAGGGTTTGGTCAACCCGTGGAGACGTATCGATACCCCAAGGAGTGTATCGATACCTTCCCCAAAAGTTGACTTCCCATGGTCAACGCCAAGATAACGGTATCGATACCCTAGAGGCCAGTATCGATACCGAAATTGACAGTGGCTCCAGTGACCAAAAAGGTATCGATACTCTCCCTCGAGTATCGATACACGAGGCCTGAAACCAAAAGGCAGTATCGATACCAGACCAATGGTATCGATACCCCAGCTACGAATCTGTAGGTTTGAGCTGATATAGGGCACAAGGAGGCCTCTAAATCCCTCTAAAACCTCAACCAACACACTATCATCAACCCTAAGGCAAACCAACCATAAAAGCATGCTTTCACAAGAACCAAAGGGCATTAAACAACACAAAGAGGTACACATATAATCAAGCAACTTAAGCATTCCAACACAATCTAAGCATCCATACATGGCATCACAAAGGGCAATTTAACATATAATGTCAAACATAGAACTCCAAGGCTTTAAAAGGTGCATGATAAGCTTAAAGAGGTTTGCACTAAAACAAGGCAACCTAGCATCTAAACATGCTATCACACACAACATCCATCGTAGCATACCATGCTTACAAACCAAAATCAACACATGTAAATGAGTCATACAAGCTCATACACAACCCTTGCCACATTGCTAACTAATACAAAATCACCACCGTACTTGAGTCACAAGCTTGGAAGCCCCTCTTGCCTTGCCTCGAGCTAACACCACGCTAATGATCTGCATTGTTGAACATTGAGAGCGTAAGCTATAAGCTTAGTGAGGGTGCTCTAAAACGAAAAACATCAACAATGCAGAGTTCAAGCATGTAATCCTAATCTCACACATATCAAGCATTGCATATAATCAAGTAGACCTAGCTAGTCTTTCAAGTGGCATATATGGTCTCTCAATCCTAGCAAGATTACACATCAATATCAATTATCATGTACAATACCATATGTCAAAACCACATATCACCATCATATATCACATTACATAAACAAGTTTAATTGGCCACTTTAATTACCCCGATTGTGCGGATTTAAACCTCAACAACACTTTACCTCGGTGGCACTCATCACCGGACCTTGCATGTGCGGGATTCCACTCATCGCCACATGCCTTACGGATGGGATTCCACTCATCATCTCGTAGAAATAAATAAAAGCTTCCGGTGGAATGTTACATCACCGTACTCCTCCTTGATGACTTAACGCCATCAAGGCCACGTACGTTTTGACTCAATTTGTGTGCACACTATCCTAATGATCGATCATTTACAACCGGTAATTATTTAGTGCCAATTATCATAACCATGATTTATATATATCATCAACCACAATCCATGCTCATCACACATATACACATCTCATGAATATACATGCACCAACCAACCGAAATCACAAGAGCATAGCTAAATAGCACAATAGCATTTATGGATATCAAAGGTTAAGCTATCAACTTGAATTGAAATAGAAGTGGCCTACCAAGCACACTTTACACACACCACACATACTCGAACCAAACTTTGAAACAAGTTAAGACCACTCACCGCCCTTCCTTAGCAACTCGAAACAATCCTCTTATGCACCCGGATTCGGTCCCAAAGCCTCTTCAACGCTTCCTCTTGATTCTAGCCAAACAAAACATACACATTACTTCTCAACTCAATGCTAACTCAACTATCAACTTACTTTGCAAACACAACTCCAATTTCCACAATTTCCCAAGCCACATAACATCTCAAAGCCCAATTTTCGGACCCCAACAACCATTGGCTGAAATACCCATTTCTATGCATCCAAATGACTTCCAAACCATCCCAAATCACCCTCCTAACATAGGTAGACTATCAGCCCTTTAATTTCAACATAAAACCCACCAAAACTCAAGTTTTAATACTTTAAAATCTACCTCAAGAACAAGCTACGAATTTTCACCCAAATTCAACCAATTTGATATATGTTACTCATTATAACATGATTAACTAAAACCCCAACTCAATTTATCAAAACCAATTAGAAAACCCCTTAAAAATTCAAACTTTAATATAAACCCTAATTTTCAAAATCTAAGACAAAGGATAGATAGAGATTGAAGAGGAGATTAAGAAAACGTAATTACCTCTTAAAACGGGGTTGAAATCAAGTGGTAGGATCAATGGAATAGTGACCAAGCTTGAGAGGTTTTAGAAATGGTGTTTTCCCTCTTTTAACGTTGGAAGAAGATGAAAAGAGAAGATGACAACTTTTGGTTTAAAGTTGTCTAGCTTTTTAAAGACTTTAGGGTCAAATTACCTCATAAGCCCTCCCCTTTCTACTAAAGTTCAATTAGGTCATTATTTGAGGTTGAAATGTTTTAATTAAGTTTTATTTGACTCGAACCAATACCCGGCTAACTCCTAGGCCCAAAACACGGGTGTTACAACTCTCTCCCACTTAAGGAATTTCATCCCCGAAATTACCTGACTGAAAGAGATACGGAAACTGCTTTTCCATATCCTCCTTCCTCTCCCAAGTGGCCTCGTCCACACCTCTACGTCGCCACCGCACCTTTACTAACTCAATCGATCTACCCCTCAACACCTTACTGTCAGAAGCTAAGATCTCCACTGGCTCTTCTTTATAAGTCAAATCCGGATTCAATTCAATTTCTTCTACGGGCATAACATGTGATGGATCAGACCTATACTTACGAAGCATCGATACATGGAACACATCGTGTATCTTCTCTAACTCGGATGGCAAACGCAACTGATAAGCAACGGGACCAACCCTCTTCACAATCTCATACGGTCCTATGTACCTCGGACTCAATTTCCCCTTTCGGCCAAATCTCATCACTTTCTTCCACGGTGACACTTTTAAGAATACCTTCTCACCCACTGAGAACTCAACTTCCTTCCTCTTCAAATCGGCATAGGACTTCTGCCTATCCGAAGCAGCCTTCAAACGGTCGCAAATCAATTTTACCTTGTCGGTTGTCCCCTTGAGCAAATCTGGCATAGGTAACAATTTCTGTCCTACCTCGGCCCAACACACTAGAGTCCTACACTTCCGGCCATACAAGGCCTCATATGGAGCCATCTGGATGCTCGACTGAAAACTGTTGTTGTACGCAAACTCCACTAGAGGCAAATGCTTCTCCCAAGTACCCTGGAAGTCAATGATACAACAACGCAACATGTCCTCCAAAATCTGAATAACCCTCTCCGACTGACCATCTGACTGAGGATGATAAGAAGTGCTGAAGTTCAAACGGGTACCCAAAGCTGTATGCAGACTCTCCCAAAATCTAGAAGTAAACCGAGGATCCCTATCTAACACAATGGACTTCGGCACACCATGTAGTCTGACAATCTCACCAATGTACAAATCGGCCAATCTATCTAAGGTGTAAGTAGTGTTGACTGCCAAGAAGTGAGCACACTTTGTAAATCGATCCACTACCACCCAAACTGAGTTCTTCTTCGTAGGAGTCAAAGGCAAACCCGAAACAAAATCCATGGTGATGTTCTCCCACTTCCATTCCGGAATTCTCAACGGCTGTAACAAACCTGAGGGAACCTGATGTTCTGCCTTCACTCTTTGACACACTAGGCACTTACTCACAAAGTCGGCTACATCTCTCTTCAAGCCAACCCAAAAGTACTCATTCTTCAAATCACGGTACATCTTCGTACTTCCCGGATGCATAGCAAACGGACTACTGTGGGCTTCAGTCAAGATCGTACGTCTCAAATCACTGTCTTCAGGCACAACTATTCTGTCTTTGTAACATAAAACCCCATCGGAACTGAAACTGTAGTCTGAAGATCTACCCTCGGCTATATCTTGCACGTGAGGTGCCAAAGATCTATCTAAGAGCTGTTTCTCTCTAATCATCTGACCTAGAGTAGGTCTAACCTGAAGCTCGGCTACTAAGCCACCATCTCCGGACAAACTCAATCTAGCAAACATAGCTCTCAAGTCCACGGCCACCTTCCTACTCAATGCATCGGCCACTACATTGGCCTTACCCGGATGGTACTCAATAGTAAGATCGTAGTCCTTTAGTAGCTCTAACCACCTACGCTGTCTGAGATTCAAATCTCGCTGAGTCATAATGTACTTCAAGCTCTTGTGGTCGGTGTATACTGTACATTTCTCACCATACAAATAATGCCTCCAAATCTTCAGAGCAAACACAACTGCAGCTAACTCTATGTCATGGGTCGGATAGTTGCGCTCATGGGTCTTCAACTGTCTTGAGGCATAAGCCACTACTCTCTTGTCTTGCATAAGGACACATCCTAGCCCTACATATGAAGCATCACTGTAGACTACATAGTCCTTCCCGGACTCAGGCTGTATCAAGATCGGTGCTTGGGTCAAAGCTTCTTTCAATTTTTCAAAGGCTCTCTGTCTTGCATCTGTCCACTCAAACTGAACACTCTTCTGAAGTAACTGTGTCAATGGAGCGGCTAATTTAGAGAAACCCTCTACAAACCTCCTATAGTATCCGGCTAAACCTAGGAAGCTACGTACCTCTGTCACAGACTTCGGTTGCTTCCACTCAACAATGGCTTCAATCTTCTTCGGGTCGACTCTAATGCCTTCAGCTGACACTACATGTCCTAAGAAGACTACCTCTCGGATCCAGAATTCACACTTGCTGAGCTTCGCATACAACTGATGATCTAGCAAAGTCTTCAAAACAAGTCTCAAGTGTCGGTCGTGGTCTTCTTCAGTTCGCGAGTACACCAAAATGTCATCAATAAATACAACTACAAACTGATCTAGATACTGATGAAAAATCCTATTCATCATGTCCATGAAAGCTGCCAGTGCATTAGTCAACCCAAACGGCATGACTAAAAAGTCATAGTGACCGTATCTAGTCCTAAAGGTCGTCTTCGGTACATCAACCTCTCTAACCTTTAGCTGGTAGTAACCTGATCTCAAATCAATCTTTGAAAAGACAGCTGCCCCTCTCAACTGATCAAACAAGTCATCAATTCTAGGCAACGGGTATTTGTTCTTCACTGTCAACTGATTCAACTGTCTATAATCTATACACATTCTCATGCTTCCATCTTTCTTTTTCACAAACAACACTGGTGCAACCCAAGGTGAAGAACTAGGTCGAATAAAACCTCTATCTGTCAATTCTTGCAACTGAGTCTTCAACTCTTTCAATTTCTTCGGTGCCATACGATACGGAGCAATCGAAACAGGAGCTGAATCAGAATAAGTCTCAATGCTGAACTCTATCTCTCTATCCGGTGGTAGCCCTAGCAATTCTTCCGGAAACACACTAGGAAAATCACATACTGTCCGGATGTCCTGAGGTCTAACCTCACTCATGTTAGGGTTCATCACATACGCTAAGTATGCTTCACACCCTAACTCAACTAATCTCTTAGCCTCTAACACTGAAACCACATTGGATAAGAACTTCACATTCTCACCCACCATAACAATTTCATAATCATCTGTGAGCTTCAAAGAAATCCGCTTAGTTTCAAAATCTATCCTAGCCCTATGCTCTGTGAGCCAATCCATACCCAGAATCACATCAAAACCATAGAAAGGAAGTTCCATCATATCCACTGGAAACACATGCCCTTGAACCATCAACGGACACCTCCGGTACATCTTCCTAACTACTACTGTGTCCCCAAAGGAACTAGTAACACTAACTCCTACCTCTAACAACTCACAAGGCAAATTCAAAGACTGTGCATGCTCACTCAATATGTAGGAATGTGTAGACCCAGAGTTAATCAAAGAAAGAAAACCCAAAGACTGTATCGAGAAGTTACCTGCGATCACATCGGTGTCATGCTGCTCCCCGCGCTGAGCGTAAATCCTAGCCTGTCCTCCGCCCTCCGGCTGGACTGCAACTACATGAGCTAAGTTTCTCTGACCATCGTTCCTCGGCTGGAAATTACCTCTACCGCGCCCGCGGCCTCTCTGAAAGTCGTTGGCTCTAGCGGGAGCCTGAGCTGGTGCCTGTCCCACCTGATGTGGACAGTCACGTCTAATGTGGTCTCTAGCACCACAACTCCAACAAGAGTGATAATTTCCCCAACACTCTCCGGTGTGGTTCCTCCCGCAAGTAGCACATGTGGGCAACTTCCCACCAGCTCTCTGACCCTGGTGGCCCCTACCGTGGTTACCGCCACCACGCCTATGATCATACTGATGCCTATTGTCTCGATGCCTCTTGGCATCACCTCTATCGAAGTTGCTGGACCTCTTACCCAAACTAGATCCACCTGACCGCCTGGTCAAACTCAAACTGTGCTCCAAGTCCTTGGCCCTCGAGACCAAGACATCAAAATCTGTGTAATCTGAAGCTAGAGTATAAGTCTTGATTTCTTCATTCAGCCCATAACGGAAACGGTTACAACGCTCCACCTCAGTAGGTACAAGCTCGGGTGCATACTGACTCAGTCTAACAAATCTGATCTCATAATCGGTCACAGACATACTCCCCTGAAGCAATGCCATAAACTCTCTCTTCCTCTCATCGAGGTATCGCGGACCCAAATACTTCTTCCGGAATGCTGTCTCAAAGAACTCCCACGTAATCTCGGCCTCATACATCCCTGAAGTAACGGTGACCCACCAGGTGTAGGCATCACCCTGAAGCAAAGACTCAACGCATCCCAACTTGCGCTCACCAGTGCATCCCATCTGAGCAAGGATACGGACGGTCTTCTCAAACCATAACTCTGATCGCTCTGGAGTAGCACCTCTAAACTCTTCGGCCCCAAGGCCCCGAAGTCTCTCTAATGGCAACCCGGTGCCCTCACCCTGATGATGAGCTGCCTGACCTCCAGCTACAGCAGCCTGAAATGCTCCGGCTATTGCCTGAACCAACGGAGCTAAGTCTATCCCGGCCGGTCCTTGGCCGCCTTGGCCACCCTGGCCACCTTGGCCTCCTTGTGGTCCATCTCCTTCGGCCCCAGCCTCACCTCCCGCTCCCGGTGGAGGAGGTGGTGGTGGAGGTGGTGGAGGAGCTCCAACTCCAACCACAGGCTCTCCCACTTGAGCCTCAACTCTAACTACCGGCTCTACTCCCGGAGCCTCTGCTCGTGGTTCCGGTCGAACCATCCTAGGCCTCCCACGTGGTCTCATGGTTCAACTAGCAAGGTAAACTACAACAAGAAACAGATAAGGATTACGTTAGTCAAGGCAAAGGTCCAATAGTGCTCAAGTACTCCTCTTTCCAAAAATCCTTTTAAATTAAGTAATAGTAGCAATGGGCACACACTCACACCAGGCACGACAATTCATGCTTCAAAATAGCATACAATCAAGCAAGCATTCAAGGATTCATGGAAAAGCATGCATCGAACATCATAAGCATCTAACGCATTAAGCTTACCTCACTTACCTGCCCGAGGTCTCGGTAACCTCAGGCTCTGATACCAACAAATGTAACCCCCTCGTCCCGGTCTGGCTGGATGACCGGTCCGAGTGAGCTACACGGGGAAAACCGAGTGAAAACTCCCTAAGGAACCCTCCCTCGGTTAGCAACCCTATTTTTTTTCATTTTAAATCTTGTCTAGATGAGAGTTACATCCTAAGTGATCATACAGCGGAACAACATTTACGAAGCAATCAAACGAACCCAAACTAACATTTAAAAGCCCATTTTAAACCTTAAACTGCAGGCGGTATCGATACCCTTAAGGGGTGTATCGATACCCCTTGACTAGGTCAACAGGGTTTGGTCAACCCGTGGAGACCGTATCGATACCCCAAGGAGTGTATCGATACCCTCCCCAAAAGTTGACTTCCCATGGTCAACGCCAAGATAACGGTATCGATACCCTAGAGGCCAGTATCGATACCGAAATTGACAGTGGCTCCAGTGACCAAAAAGGTATCGATACTCTCCCTCGAGTATCGATACACGAGGCCTGAAACCAAAAGGCAGTATCGATACCAGACCAACGGTATCGATACCCCAGCTACGAATCTGCAGGTTTGAGCTGATATAGGGCACAAGGAGGCCTCTAAATCCCTCTAAAACCTCAACCAACACACTATCATCAACCCTAAGGCAAACCAACCATAAAAGCATGCTTTCACAAGAACCAAAGGGCATTAAACAACACAAAGAGGTACACATATAATCAAGCAACTTAAGCATTCCAACACAATCTAAGCATCCATACATGGCATCACAAAGGGCAATTTAACATATAATGTCAAACATAGAACTCCAAGGCTTTAAAAGGTGCATGATAAGCTTAAAGAGGTTTGCACTAAAACAAGGCAACCTAGCATCTAAAACATGCTATCACACACAACATCCATCATAGCATACCATGCTTACAAACCATAATCAACCAAAATCAACACATGTAAATGAGTCATACAAGCTCCTACACAACCCTTGCCACATTGCTAACTAATACAAAATCACCACCGTACTTGAGTCACAAGCTTGGAAGCCCCTCTTGCCTTGCCTCGAGCTAACACCACGCTAATGATCTGCATTGTTGAACATTGAGAGCGTAAGCTATAAGCTTAGTGAGGGTGCTCTAAAACGAAAAACATCAACAATGCAGAGTTCAAGCATGTAATCCTAATCTCACACATATCAAGCATTGCATATAATCAAGTAGACCTAGCTAGTCTTTCAAGTGGCATATATGGTCTCTCAATCCTAGCAAGATTACACATCAATATCAATTATCATGTACAATACCATATGTCAAAACCACATATCACCATCATATATCACATTACATAAACAAGTTTAATTGGCCACTTTAATTACCCCGATTGTGCGGATTTAAACCTCAACAACACTTTACCTCGGTGGGATTACACTCATCACCGGACCTTGCATGTGCGGGATTCCACTCATCGCCACATGTCCTACGGATGGGATTCCACTCATCATCCCGTAGAAATAAATAAAAGCTTCTGGTGGAATGTTACATCACCGTACTCCTCCTTGATGACTTAACGCCATCAAGGCCACGTACGTTTTGACTCAATTTGTGTGCACACTATCCTAATGATCGATCATTTACAACCGGTAATTATTTAGTGCCAATTATCATAACCATGATTTATATATATCATCAACCACAATCCATGCTCATCACACATATACACATCTCATGAATATACATGCACCAACCAACCGAAATCACAAGAGCATAGCTAAATAGCACAATAGCATTTATGGATATCAAAGGTTAAGCTATCAACTTGAATTGAAATAGAAGTGGCCTACCAAGCACACTTTACACACACTACACATACTCGAACCAAACTTTGAAACAAGTTAAGACCACTCACCGCCCTTCCTTAGCAACTCGAAACAATCCTCTTATGCACCCAGATTCGGTCCCAAAGCCTCTTCAACACTTCCTCTTGATTCTAGCCAAACAAAACATACACATTACTTCTCAACTCAATGCTAACTCAACTATCAACTTACTTTGCAAACACAACTCCAATTTCCACAATTTCCCAAGCCACATAACATCTCAAAGCCCAATTTTCGGACCCCAACAACCATTGGCTGAAATACCCATTTCTAAGCATCCAAATGACTTCCAAACCATCCCAAATCACCCTCCTAACATAGGTAGACTATCAGCCCTTTAATTTCAACATAAAACCCACCAAAACTCAAGTTTTAATACTTTAAAATCTACCTCAAGAACAAGCTACGAATTTTCACCCAAATTCAACCAATTTGATATATGTTACTCATTATAACATGATTAACTAAAACCCCAACTCAATTTATCAAAACCAATTAGAAAACCCCTTAAAAATTCAAACTTTAATATAAACCCTAATTTTCAAAACCCCATATTTTTGAAATCTAAGACAAAGGATAGATAGAGATTGAAGAGGAGATTAAGAAAACGTAATTACCTCTTAAAACGGGGTTGAAATCAAGTGGTAGGATCAATGGAATAGTGACCAAGCTTGAGAGGTTTTAGAAATGGTGTTTTCCCTCTTTTAACGTTGGAAGAAGATGAAAAGAGAAGATGACAACTTTTGGTTTAAAGTTGTCTAGCTTTTTAAAGACTTTAGGGTCAAATTACCTCATAAGCCATCCCCTTTCTACTAAAGTTCAATTAGGTCATTATTTGAGGTTGAAATGTTTTAATTAAGTTTTATTTGACTCGAACCAATACCCGGCTAACTCCTAGGCCCAAAACACGGGTGTTACATACCGATACGCCTGAACGCGTATCGATACGCCTCTCTTATATTTGTGCAACGGCTCTTTCTTTTTTGAGACAGGTATCGATACGCTTCCTCGAGTACCGATACGGTAGGCTGCAGAAGTGCATTTATGGTGGAAAGAGAGGGTTCCAACGACTATAATCAATTCCCTAACCACCCAAACGACTAGAATTAATGGAGAATGTATAAAAACAAGTCTATTGAAGACCAGCAACAACTATTGCATCTAAGAGAAACATCCATACACAAAATCCAAGCTCAAGTGCCAAAATTCTTATTCTTGTAAAATCTCAAATTGTATTGTGTGTAAATCTTATCTTGTATCTTCAATTTGGGTTGAGTGCTTGTATTCAAAGGGGCAAATTTGTATTGAGAGATATTCTTATTGCCTTCAATTTCTTCTTTGTAACCAAGTGAGGGTTTGGTCAATTTTGGGTAGAAAATTGACCGGTTTTGTAAAGGTTTCCTCCTAAGCCTAAAAAGGGGAAGATCAGTTAGTGGAATTGTTGGAAAATCCTTAGTGGGAGCTACGGTAGTGGATGTAGAGTTCATTTGGAACTTTAACCACTATAATTGTCTTGGTCTTCATTTTTATTCATTCCACTTCACTTCCAAAATTTTAAAAACCCAATTCACCCCCTCTTGGCTTTGATCAATCATTTGATCCACTCAACAGTGGTGAATTGGAAATTTAAAAGGAATTGGAAGGAAAGTGCAAGAATGAAAATTGAGATTTAGAGTGGTTCAACTCCCTCAATGGAGTCTACATCCACTACCTTAGCGACCACACTAAGGATTTCACAAATTCACTTAATTTGTCTTTCCTTTGTGGACAAGGAGTAACCTTACAAAGCTCATCAAGATTTATATCCAAAATCTTGTGAGACGATTTCTCAAAGTTACAAATAATTGGTAACTTAAGAAACCTCACTAGGCAGATGTTTGCAATAATTTAACTCTCTCTCAAACTCCAAACACTTGAAATAAATGAATACAATTAGAACACCCCAAGTGTTTACAAGAAAAGATATGCAAGTAAGCTCTAATAGAATTTGAATATTGCTTGAAAGCTTTTGGATAGTTGTCTTGTTGTTGAAGAAGCTTTAGAGACTTGATTTTATACCATATCATTAATTTTTAACCGTTTAGGTTGTTGGGGACTTGAATATAGGTGTTGTGGGTGTTTTTCCCGCATTAAATACTAATTGACAATTGTCGGTATCGGTACACGAGGACCCGTATTGTTACTTGCCTAAAGAAGAAATAGTCGTTAGTATTACAGGGCGTACCGGTATGCTAGGTCACGTAGCAGTACGGTGTAAGGGGTACTAGTACGCTAAGGGTTGTATCGGTACTGAAATTGCTCATTGAAATATTGGTGTAGCTTTGGGTATCAGTATGCTCGAGGTCATACCGGTACTCAGTGTAAAATTCACTGAGTTTTTAAGCATATCGTATCGGTACGGGATTCATCGTACTGGTACTCATTGTGTTCAAAATAATTTAAGCTTCAGGGAGTATCGGTACGGACTCCGTACCGATACTGACAAGTCATTCATAATGAAAAATATTAAAGCTCGTACCGGTACGCTAAGGGTCGTACCGGTAATTGTTTACCATTTTGAATTCCAATAATAAATTTTTTTACCGGTATGCTAAGGGCCATACATGTACTCACTAACCAAAATGTCTCTTTGAGTACCAAAACATTTAGAAAAAATATTTTCATTTGAGGAGTTTGACTTATAAATGTTTATCTTTAAAAGAAATCAATTTTATTCGAATGCTTGTTTATTATGAGTAATTTTAAATACTTTAAAGATTTATTTATTTACTTAAAAGTCTTTATTATATCAAAATAAAACATAAGTTTAACATTTCTAAAAAAAAAGAAAAAACCTTCGCCAATTGCATGTGTTTATATGTTTAAAAGTTACAAGCTCCTAATCTTCATAATCAGGATTTCGATTGTGGGAAAAATCAGGTAGTTTTTTTTTTTTTTTTTTGCATGCGTTGTGCTCCTAATCTTCAATTTATATGTTTTGTTGTATGTGTTCTGCTTTTTGTTTTGTTGGATAATGTTGTGCTTATACTTATAGTACGGCCACAAAAAATAATAAGACGAACCTGATTCTATTTTTGTGTCACACTCTTTTTTCTACCATTGTTGCACATGTTTTTTCTTTTGCTTATTTTCTTAGGACTGGATTTTATGTCTCCTCTTTGGATAATGTTTGTTATGTTATATTGTTGATTTTTTTTTTGGATCCTCTGACTGAATATTGATAGACGCTCTCAATCATTGAAGATAGTTCATTATTGAGTTCTGATAATGTTAGTTTGTCAACGGGTCATCATTTTTATATGCATTTTATATTCGTGTTGATAGTATTTATCATTCTTCGCCGACAATAATATTTGGTTGTATATGTTATTTGTCGACTTGTTTGGTTGAGTTTATATTCTTTCTGTGTTTGGTTGAGTTTATAAAAAATATCTCAATTAATCTGTTATTATTTTGTAGACCCTTCTTGTAATCTTGATATTTTCTCCCTACATAATCAAACAAGCTGTTATTAGTTGTCAAAAAATGATAATCACTCAAAAAAAAATTGATATTTTTTTATAATTAATTTTTAATTGATATTTTTAATAATTAATTTTTAATTGATATTTTTAAATTCATAATATAATATTTAGAAATATATTTTCAATTTATATATTTATATTAGCCGTCATTAAAATATGACCGAAATATTTATTTTTATGTGCTTACATTTTCAAAAGAACTTAATTACTGTTTCAATGCCTTCCACGGTTCTACATCCACTTGATTAGTTAATTTTAATCGAGTCAATATAGATAGGGTAAACTGAGTCAGCTAAAATTTAGGACGTTATTTTTTATTAATAGGGGAATACAATCAAGAGCCTCGTTAAAAAAATCTCCCTAAACCTAAATGGAGGAAAAAGAGTGCCCTTAAAAGTATTTATATAGACAAATAAAAAATTCAAACAGAAAACAAATCCCAAAGTGAGACTAACCCGGAAAATCCAACTGAAACAAATGAAAAATAGAACTAGGCGAGTCAACGAACTCGTGAAACCTAAAAGATTGTTGCCTCGCAAGGGCATCCTCCACCTTATTACCCTCACGAGAGATAAGCGCCAGCTTCACCTCCCACTGCCTATCCAATAAGCTCCAAATATGCTAAACAATAGAAGGCCAATTCGGACAAGTATCTCTTCCATTGATCACACGGATTACATTATCACAATCAACCTCTAAATACAAATGGCTAATACCAAACTCCCACGCCATGCGAAGGCCCTCATGGATACCCCATAGTTCGGCTTCAATCGCTGAGAACATGCCAATACTCCTACCAAATTCAACAATTCACTCACCATTATGATTACGCATAACACCACTACACGTTGCACCTCCCGGGTGAGCCCGATAAGATCCGTCAGTATTAAATTTGACCTAACCATCAACCAGAGGCAACCATCGATTCAGCCGAGCCTGGAATCGACCAACCTGACTCATAGAAGTACATGAGGGTACCATCCTATCACCAGCAGCCAAAAATTTCGCAACCAAACTTCGACTCCATACTAAAATTGACTCATTACTCACAAACTCATGTTCAAAAATCTTCTTATTTCGTTGGAGCCATAGGTGCCAAACTAAGTATCCAAATAGCAAGTCTCAATGCATAACATTAAGGGGAAACCAGCAGTTGCTCTCTAAGTTGAACAAGATCCAGTCCTTCAAGCTCAAGGCGCAAAACTCACCCAATAATTCTGATTTTATAAGCACTGACCAAATCGCAAAAGCAACCGAACAATCCCGTAGAATATGGGTGGTAGATTCGATGCAGCCCCACACCAAGGACAACTCACATCATCGGAAAAATGCTGATGTACCCTTTCGCTATTCATAAAGAGACTATCCCAATAGGCAAATCATAAGAAGCACTGCACTCGCGGAAAGCCCTTGAACTTGGAGATCATAGACCAACCTCTATCCTCCGATTCTGAAGCAACTGCGGTCTTTGTAGCGTACACCGATCGAACAGAAAACATCCTAAGTGGGTCCCACTTCCAGTTCGAAACACCCACCCCAGCTGATGATAAAGGTGGTTTAACATTCGCAATATGGAGTAGAACCTCATGTGGCACTAAAGAATCAACGGCAGCCCAATTCCATTCACCAATCGCGGATACCATCTCTGAAACAGGAGCTGATAACTCGCCTATTAAGGTTGGATCTGATACAAAATCGATCAGCGGCCCATCATATTCAACCATGGATCAAGCTAGAAACAGGCGTTGAAACCATTCTCTAAATTCCATGCAACGCCTCTCCTCACATCCGCTCATACCTTGCTCAAACTGAGCCATAGTTAAGAGCAGCCATTACAGCTAATCGAAAATGGGACCCCACCTGGCCAATTATATTTGACATGTAAAATTTGGACCCACAACTTATCTGGGCGAGTCAGCAACCCAAATGCAACTTTCATGAGAAACAACTCATTTTGAACATAAACCTGTCGAATACCAAGGCCTCCCGAGTTCAAAGGACGACAAACATCCTCTCACTTAACCAACGGAATACATCGTTTTCCATCTGATCCTCATCATAGGAACCTTCTAATTAAAGATTCAATTTTAGCACATAAACCTTTAGAGAAGAGAATCGATTGCATGGTATAGGTTGGAACTGTAGAAAGAACATATTTGACCAAAATAATCCTCCCTGCTAATGAAAGGTTCTTAACCTTCCAGCCAGTTAGCTTATTCAGAATTTTTTGCACTACATAACCATGCGTCACTTTCGTAACTCGATTATGGATAAGAGGAACTCCTAAGTACACACCCAAGTTACTGACTTCCTCATATACTAGGATACCACAAATGTTCACCCGATCACCCAAAGCAACATTAGCTGAGAAAAACAATTGGGTTTTAGAAGTACTAACCTTGTGGCCAGAATTATCGCAAAATGCCTTGAGCACTCGTTAGACCACCACACTCTGCTCAAATGATGCCTCGGCAAAAATAACATGATCGTTCGCAAAGAAAAGATATGTCACCTCCGGACCATTGCGGAAAAGGCATATCGGCTTCCAATTACCCAACTCAATCTCATAATGAATTACATGAGCTATTCGTTCCATACACAAGACAAACGAATACGGAGAAAGATGATCACCTTGTCTAATACCTCGAGATGGGCAAAAAGGTTTTGAGGCAGACCATTCCATATGACCTGTGTTGATACAGATGAAACACAACTCATGATTAAACCACAAAGCTCTAAAGGCAGCCCGAGCTCAACCAACGTCTCACTAATAAATCTCTATTCCATTCGATCATAAGCTTTCTCAAGATCAATTTTTAAAGCCATCCATCCCAGCCTCCCTTGTTTCCGACGCATCGAACAAATAGCCTCCTGTGCGAAGATAATATTATCAGTAATCAACCTACCTGGGACAAAGCTTGTTTGATTATCTGAAACCCAATCCGACAAGAAAGGCTTCAGAAAGTTTACAATAACATCAGTCACCATCTTATAAAGCACGCTACAAAGACTGATAGGTCTGAATTGTGATATCACTTCTGGGCTCGCCACGTTTGGAATTAACACATGAGGAGTTCGGTTCAAGGATGCGTCCATGACACCCGAGGCAAAAATTTCCTTGATCTTTGAACAGACACTATCCCCAACAATGCTCCAGTTCTTCTGATCAAACTCCGCATGAAGCATATCAACTCTTGGGGCTTTGAGAGGGGTCATTGAGAACACGACAGACTGAATTTCCTGATCCAAGACCGGTCTAGATAACCATTGTAAGTCCCGAGCAGCTAATTGCTAGAACCGACCAACCACCGGGAACCTAGGCAAAGAACCAAAAGGCGAGGTGAATAGCTCATGAAAAAAGGTTACCACAAGGTCTGTTAAAACATCCTGATCCACGCTCCAAGTACCATTCAGGAGTTTTAAAGTAGAGATGAAGTTCCTCCTCCTCCGGCTCACTACACACACATAAAAGTATTTTTTATTTATGTCGCCCTGCGAGAGCCATTTCGAACGCGCTCGTTAGAACCATAACGACTAATCTTGTTCAAAAGTTGTATCCAACTGAATGACAAGCTTTTTATGCAACTTCTATAACGATCTCGAGCTAAACTCTTCAAGTTTTCGATCAATGCCTTTAACGCGCGCCATAAGCCTCCTTTTATTATGCTCTATGTGACCAAAAACCAGTTTGTTCCATTTCCCAACCCTTGTCGAGAATTCGCCAATATTAGCCTCAATATCACGATCCACTCTCCAACAAGATGATAAAAAATCTCTAAACTCTGGATGCTCCTACCAACATGTGAAGAACCGAAAGGGGCGATGTTGAGGAGAACTATGTTGCGAAACTGACTACATGAGGATCGGCCGATGGTCAGAACCTAAAAGCTCCAAATGCACTACAGTGAAACCCTAAACTTTAGAGCACCATACCTCGTTGACAAGAAAACGATCAAGTCTCTTAAAAAGGTTCCCGTGATTCCATATAAATCTAGGTCCCGAAAACCCGGCATCTATAAGACCCGAATTAAAAAAAAATACAAGAAGAGACCATTCACCCCCGAGCCACCACCATTCCGATCATCACGGCTAAGAGTTAAATTAAAATCACCCCCAAAATCCATGCAAAATTATCCCCTGGATTAAGATTCTCCAAGAAACTATAGAGATGTCGACGAACGCTAACCTTTGGACTTGCATAAACCGCTATAAAAAATAACCAACCCAAGGCTCTTACAAGAAGAACACGATGGTGAATAAATTGATTTGAGGTCCTCTCCACTTGAACTAAGACCGAGTCCTTCTAGAGAAGCCAAATTCCCCCACTAAAGCCATGAGCCTCAACACAGAACGAGTTAGGGAAACCAAGCCTAGCTAAAACCCTATCAACCCTCAACCCACTGATACGTGGCTCCACTAAAACCAAAACCTGAGGATCATTAATCCTTACAAAATTCCTAAAATGCCTTCGAAAATCAGGGTTCGCAACACCCTGAGCATTCCAACAAAGTATATTAATCATTAGGATAAGAGATATTTGAACGTGAACCTTAGTGCAAACTCATTGCACCATCAAAACTAAGGCAGTGGGATCCACCCCATCTTGTGCTACCCCCACCAGTGTTGGCTCAAGAGCACCCCCTGTTCTACACCTTCGACATCAATCACCTGATGGCCAACATCCATAGCCACATAAGCGTCATGTTAACCAGCTATCCTCCCAGTAACATCCTGTTGGGCAGTTGCCCCCTTCGACATACTACCCTGCACACATTTCGATACTACCGCAGCCATCCACTCTGAGATGGGAGGCTTTGCCGATAATTTAAACTCGGACTTCTTACGAACACTTAGCCCTTTACTTACATGTTTTTTCTTACGTTGTTGTTTAACCTCATCATTATTTCACCCAGTACCCACAGATTGAACTTGAGAAATCTGACCCTCCTCCACTATCAAAGTTGTCATATGATTACCACCATGAATATCTAATTAAACTGCCACTTCCTGAACCGTTGATCCGTCAACTATCGAATTATCCCAAATCGGTTTGGTGAGCCTACTATGGGCTGCACTCGAGCCAGCCTCGGGAAAAGAGCCACCCTTCAGATACAAAGACCTAGATTGCGGTTGTGGAGGAGACACACCATACACCATGGCTTTACCTTTCGCTGCTGACTTCCCAACATTGGCCACTAGAGTTGCCTCACTCATCCCCTTAGACACGGCTCCCCAATGTTCAATGGGTGCAATCTCCTCCTCAACATGTTGTAGTACCACCAAACCGAGAGGCAATAGTAATTCCTACTCCCTCAGACCCACTTTTCTTTGTCGGTTGCTCCTTATATGTCCGTCTAGTCCTCGGGGAAGCTAGCATCCATGGGCCATAGATGTCCGACTCATCACTCAAAGGTACAACCTTCTTAGGTGTTTCTTCCGGCCTTTCCTTACTAGGGGGACCTCACACCATTCCTTTGCATGTCCATAAATGCCACACTTATAACAGATTAAATTGAGACCCTGATATTCCAACTTCTGGTTAAAGCCATCAATATTTAAACTTGGCAACAATGGCTTATTGAGGTCTATAATCACTGAGAATCTTGCAAAACGCCCCCGCTCACCAGCCTTCGTATTGTAATCCACCTTAATAACCTTCTCAATCAAATTACCAATCCATCTAAAGAGGGCCTTGGTATAGTACCTAAACGGTAGACCTGGCAGGCGAACCCATACAATGACTTGAGATGAATGCTTCTCAGACGTCGAGAAGGTTTTGCTCCATGGTTGTGCCATTAAATAACTATCGGATATAGTCCATGGTCCATCTGTTAAAAATTTTGGATAATCCTTCTTCTGCGCAAATTTAACCAAAAAATAACCATTATATAAGTCAATTAATTGGAAATTACCAACGGGGGACCAAAGTGACGCAATTCTGTTGTGTAGTGCCTTGAAGCTTATGGTCTTGCCAAGAAGTCGAACAACAATTGTGGTCTTCTTCTTGGCATCAATAGGATCATGTACCCTTTCAGAGAACCTAATAGAGGGAACCGACCCATTGTGATCAATCTTAACATCTTCCTCTGTGACCACTATCTCCGGTTACAGGGGCGGAGTAGGTTTCACAACCGATAGAGGTGCACTACCTTCACCGCGCCAGCATAAGAGAGTTTAGAGCCCTGTGGGTGCAAGCCACGACTCTCATCACCAGCAGGAGTCGAATCTTGGTGCTCATCCGTCTCCATCAACTCAGTCAACTTTTCTACACCTTGATCAGGCTCTACGTGAGCAGGAATACCCTCTTCCATATCCATGTAGGGTTTTCCATATTTATTCTTCACTTTTTTGGTTGCACGTTGGTCCTCCAAGGAAATTGATGAGGGAGGCCTCTCAAGCACTGGTGGGAACAGAAATCGGATACCATGACATGCACTATTTTCCTCCGTTCCATCACCAGCAGCAACTATAGCCGCCGTCACCGCTTTGGCAGAAGGGTTTTCTTGTGAAATCTCAGGAGCGCTCATTAGGGTTTTAAATTTAGGACGTTATTAGTTTAGTTAAAAGATAATTATTTTAATTGAGTTACTCAATTTTTAAGGTATTGTCAATTTAATCATTGTAGTTAAGAATTTTTTTATTACAATTACAACCGTTAAATCCTATAACAACACAACACCTCCAAAATATTGATATTTTCATTGTTTAATTATCACAAAATGAGATAAAAAAAATACAATTACCAATAAAATAATAACACATGTCATCATTTAATATGTCACGAAATGAGAAGAAAATTTATCGACATGGAAGAAATTTGAAATCTGACACAACTATTATGATTTATGCCCAAATGAATTATTGTTATTTATCTTGTCCATGCATGAGACGAAAATCATCGAGGTCCAGTGATATTGATATTTCTCTTGTCTAGAGTTCGAATAAAAAGTTTAAAATTTATGTGTATAATTAAATAAAAGACAGCACTGTACTTACACCAAATTAAAATTCAAGTCTCACATTAAATCTTTTTATCAAAATTCACGTGTAAATTGAGGATTATCTCATTTTATTTTATATTATAAATTTAACTTGAATATTCTTTAGTAATCTTATCAATTAAATTATGTCTTGTTAACTTACGACATGCCAACTCAATGAATCCTTGAAATATAATATATATAGATTGATCTATTTTATATTGGTGTCTTATGTTGTATTGATTTGTATTTACTTTCCAAAAGTTCTATTGATTTTGGTTGATGTTGATTGAGTCCATACCTTGTCTGCCTTCTTCAATAATAAATTTAAATTTTATTGAGATTAAATATAAATTTCAGGTTTTCAATTATTAAATAATTAATTGAATTGGTGTCGTCTTAACTCATCGTAGTATATTTAATTTGCTCTTTTAATAGTAGCACAATGCGTAAACTAATGTCAAGACTATTTAACAATTCAACTACTCATCACAAATGATATAAAATTACACAAGATTTTTTCACATCTGTGATACGAGTGAAAACGTATTTTATGTTAAAATGTATATTTATAAAAAATTATTCAGATAAAGTGATAAAAGATTTTATATTTAAATTTATCGATCTCAAATTTTATCCTTGAGTGGTACATTGTAATTGTTTTATTTAAAGATTATGCAAAGTATGAAAAATATAAGATCACTCATAATAATACCAATCAATATTTTACAAGTTAATTTTTCAATAATTTCTCAACTGAATTAATATCTGATTAACACGTGATACTAAATTAATTAGGGATTTTGACTAATACTCGGTGGAACATTGAAATTAACTATTAAAATGAAGGAGAAAATTCATTTTAGTTTACAAGACTTTTATGCACGGCTTATATGCTGAATTTAGCAACGGAAAAGAATGTTACGTCGACTGCTTTGCGTTGGCATTTACATCATGCTCCCATGCAAAGACCAAACGCGGGAGACTAACTAGTTAAAAATAGGCTACAAGCCCTTGAATTTTTTAAAAAAAAAATTAATTAAGTTTCTGAATTTTTTTGCACCTAATTAAGCCCTTGAATTAAGTTTTTGGACCACGAAATTGAATCAATTAAGCTCTTTGACCAATTTTGACTATTAATTCTTGATGCACTACGATTCTATCATGTTGCATTATAGGTTTTTTTAAATATATATATATTTTTATAAGATTTATAAGTTTTTTAAATTTTTTTAGAACTTTCAATGTTGAAACCTAGATTTAGGTTTTGGATTTGGGAATTTTCGGTTTTGGAAGAAAGAGAAGGAAATGAAAATTTTCTTTATTATCAGAGTAAAAAATATATCATACACGTGTTTTCTTATATTACTAAAATATTAATATATAGAAGAAAAGAAATAAAACGGCCTAACTAACAAGGCCTTTAACCCTAACTAACCAAACTAATAATCTTAACACCCCCCCTCAAGTTGGAGCATATATGCTTCGAATGCCCAACTTGATTATGAATTCCTTGAAAACAGCTGGTGAAAGTGCCTTTGTAAAGCAGTCTGCTAACTGATTTGAAGAAGAAAACGGCAGCAATCTTAACAATCCTTGTTGAATCTTCTCCCGGATCAAGTGACAATCAATTTCGATGTGTTTTGTCCTCTCATACTGGACTGGATTTTCTGCAATTTTAATTGCAGACAGATTGTCACAATAAAGATTGACTGAAGAAAAAGAAAGCTGTAAATCATTCATTAAGTACACAAGCCATTGAAGTTCACATGCTACAGCAGCCAAAGCCCTATACTCAGCTTCTGTGGAAGACCTAGAGATGGTGGGTTGTTTTTTAGACTTCCATGATACTAAAGCATCCCCTAAAAAAATGCAAAAGCCTGTAGTAGACTTCCTAGAGTCAGGACAAGATGCCCAATCTGAATCAGAGAAGGCACTTAGCTTAAGATCATTCTTAGCAGGGAAGAATAACCCTTGGCCTGGATTACTTTTTAAGTATCTCAAAATTCTATGAACAGCAGCTAAGTGAATGTCAGTGGGTGCAGCTAAGAACTTAGACAACCTATGAACAGCAAATGTAATATCTGGCCGAGTATTTGTTAAATAAAGAAGTTTGCCAATCAACCTTCTATATGAAGTGATGTCTGTCAAAGGAATACCATCAGTTCTAGAAATTTTTTGTTTGTCATTAAAAGGTGTAGGAGCAGGCTTTGAACCTGAAAAACTTGTTTCCTCTAAAAGTTCAAGAACATACTTCCTTTGGCACAAGTTTATCCCTTGTTTAGTTCTTGCTACTTCTAATCCTAAAAAGAATTTTAATTCTCCTAGGTCTTTGATTTTAAAAGTAGCATTTAGAAAATTCTTGATTTGATCTATAGCAACCATACTAGGGCTAAGAAGAAGAATATCATCAACATATACAGCTAATGCAATAAAATCAGAACCAGTGCCCTTAAAAAACAGAGAAGTATCAGAAGAAGCTTGATGAAAACCTTGTTCTTTTAAGGAAAAAGTCAGCCTCTCATTCCACTGCCTACTGGCTTGTTTAAGCCCATACAAACTCTTTTGTAGTTTACAAACTAGACCAGGTTTACTAGGAATGAAACCAGGTGGCAAGTCCATGTAAACCTCTTCATGTAACAGACCATGCAAAAATGCATTATTAACATCTAATTGATGCAAATGCCAATCTTTTGCAGCAGCCACAGAAATAAGCATACGAATAGTTTTCATACAAGCAACAGGACTAAAAGTATCAAAGTAATCCAAACCAGGTTGCTGAGTATATCCTTTAGCAACTAACCTAGCTTTGTATCTTTCTAGTGTACCATCAGACCTAAGTTTAGTTCTATATACCCATTTACAACCTATAGTTTGCTTGCCACTAGGTAAAGAAACTAGATCCCAAGTGTGATTTCTTTCTAAGGCAGAAATTTCCTCATTCATAGCCTGTTTCCAGCATTCAAGCTTAGCAGCTTGTTTATAACTAGTAGGCTCTTTTAGCAAATCAACATTATTTACAAAATTTTGATGCTTAAAAGAAATGTTATCATAAGACAAAACTTGATAAATAAGATGAGGAGTAGTATGAGAAGTATTCTTACTCCCTGGTAAATGAACTTGATAGGCATCATACTTTGTAGGTAGTCTAGTGACCCTAGATGGTCTAATAGAAGGGATAGAAGGAACATCACCAGAATTAGAAGATTCAGAACAGTGATTCTGAGCATTAGAACTTGCTGTTGTAGGATCAGAAGAAGTAGGACATTCTTCTAGATTAGCTGAATCAGCTACTGGTGCTTCTTCAGAATGCTCATGAGAACTGAAATTAAAATCTGAAGGTATACAATCCTCAAAAGTATTGTCAGTATCACAAGTAGGAAAAACTAAGTCATTATAAGCAACAGAATTATCTTTAGAAAAAGGAAATTGTTGTTCAGAAAAAACAACATCCCTGGAAACAAATTTTTTTTTATTATGAATATCATATAACATGTATCCCTTAACATTTTTTGGAATACCAATAAAAACACATTTTACAGATCGAAGATGCAACTTAGTAGATGGTTTAGGAAGAACAGAAGCAAAAGCCAAACAACCAAACACCTTAATGTTTTCTAAAACTGGTTTAGAACCAAACAAAACTTCAAAGGGAGTTTTATGTTGAAGAACAGGTGTAGGTGTCACATTTATCAAATAAGCAGCATGTAATACACAATCCAACCAAAAATGCAATGGCAATTGAGCTTGTATATTTAAGGCTCTTGCAACAGCAAGAAGATGCTGATGCTTCCTCTCTACTATGATGTTTTGCTGTGGAGTGTGTGAACATGAATTTTGATGTATAATGCCTTTTGCATTAAAAAAAATCAGTCATAGAAAATTCTTTAGCATTACCAGTACGAATACACTTAACCTTAAGACCAAACTGAGTAATGACCATTTCACAAAACTCAACAATTAATTTCCTAACATCAGATTTCAATTTTAAGGGAAAAATCCAAGTAAATCTGCTCTTGTCATCTACCACAGTTAAAAAGAAAGTACAACCATAAACACTTGTCACTGGGAAAGGACCCCAAACATCAATGTGCAACAAATCAAAAATATAAGCAGAAACAGATTCACTAAAAGGAAAAGGTAATCGTTTTTGCTTGGCCAAATGACAAATATCACAGTCTATAGAACCAGAATGAATAGGAATTTTATTAAACAACTGTGAAAAAAATTTCATTCTCCCATGAGAAGGGTGACCAAGACGAGCATGCCAAAGCTTAAAGTCACTAGAAACAGAATTACAAGCATTTTGAACAGAATTACAAATTGCAGAATTACAAAAAGAATCAAAATCCAAATAGTAGAGATCATGAACCTTATTAGCTAAACCAATCATCCTCCATTGAGCTACATCTTGTATACAACAGAATTTAGAAGAAAAAATTAGTGCAACATCATTATCCTTAGTCAATTGACTAACAGAAACAATATTAAAATTAAAATTTAGAATATAAAAGACATTTTTAAGAACTAAGGAATTAGAAATCCTAACATTACCAACATGACTAACTTTAACAAGATCACCATTTGGCAATTTAACAAATTTATTAATAATCGAAGAATAACACTCAAAAAATTCTAAAGAACTACAAATGTGATCTGTAGCCCCAGAATCCAAGATCCAAGGCACACTACTTGCTGCATTTAAGAAAGAACAACTTAGAACCATACCTGTAGCATCAGTAGAGGGCACAGCAAAGGCAGACTGCAACATGTTCACTTTAGAAGAATCTTGATTAACAACATTAGCAGCAGACCCTTTCTCACTCAACAAACGTAACAAACTATTATATTGATCCTTGGTAAAAGCCACAGGAACATCACGAGACTCAGACTCAGGATTATCAACATCAGCAGAAGAACCTATCTGATTCGACTTATTCGGGTAATTACGGTTTTTATAACCAGAAGGGAAACCATGTTTCCTATAACATCTATCTACTGTATGACCGTAGAGCCCACAATGAATACACAAGGGTCGTTTAGAGGCAGAAACAGATTTCTTGAAACTAGTCCTAGAATCTTTAGGTTCAGAATTAGAATAACGACCAGCCAGCAATACATTCGAATCAGACAAAGAAACAGTAGACGCAAGAGACCTCTCATGTTGGATAATAATGGAAAAAATTTCATTTATGCTGGGCAAAGGTTTCATCATCAAAATTTGGGTTTTTGGGACTGAAAAATTATCATTTAAACCACGAAGGAAATGAAAGATGAAATCTTGCTTACGATACTTTGAGGCTTGACAAGCACAAGTAGGCAACGGCCTCAAATTACAGACCTCATCCCATACAATCTTCAATTGGGTATAAAAGGAGGAAACCGAAAGGTTACCTTGACTCGGACTGAAAAAATCCTGAAGCAAGTCTGAGATGCGAAGCAAATCGCCCTGGCTAAAACGGTCATGTAAATCGGCCCACAACTCCGAAGCATTGTCGATCCAGATCACACTCTGGGCAATCTCGGGAACCAAAGCACGTTGAAGCCAGGATAACACCAGGTTGTTGCATTTAACCCAGGCAGAAAACCGAGAGTCGTCTTTCTTCGGTTCTTTCAGCGACCCATCAACAAAGGAAAGCTTATTCTTGGAAATAAGCGCCATACGCATGGATCGAGCCCATCCATGGTAATTCTTGCCGTCCAACAGTGACGAGGTTAGAACGAGCGTCGGATTCTCGTTCGGATGGATATAATAGGCATCGGAAGGGTCGTCGTTCTTGAAACCTCCACGAGCAGCGTCGGCGGAACGGGAACGGGAATCGTCCGAATCAACTGATACCATGTTGAAACCTAGATTTAGGTTTTGGATTTGGGAATTTTCGGTTTTGGAAGAAAGAGAAGGAAAGGAAAAGTTTCTTTATTATCAGAGTAAAAAATATATCATACACGTGTTTTCTTATATTACTAAAATATTAATATATAGAAGAAAAGAAATAAAACGGCCTAACTAACAAGGCCTTTAACCCTAACTAACCAAACTAATAATCTTAACATTCAAAGATTTGAGATTAAACAAATTGCCTTTGCAGCAAAAGAGGACGTATGGAAACTAGTTTGGTCTGGATTATCACCAAAGGTGAAAGCTTTCGTGTGGAAAGCTATCCATGGTCGAATACCATCTAAGACAGAGTTATTCAAAAGAGGTTGTTTATCGAATTCCTTTAGATTATGCCCACTGTGTAATAAAGGTCCTGAATCAATGAATCATCTCTTGTGTCATTGTGAAGCTGTGTGGACAAATTGGCAAAAATGGTGTTTACTATGGAAGGTCCATTTAGTGTTTTCCTATTATGTTTACTATGGAGGATGCCTTCGTAATGTCCGAGCACAATGTCTTATGTCGTTTTCAAAGTCCATAGGAATTTTTTATGCAACCTATGTCAAGCTGCTAGTTATAGTTGAGGCCTGCATGCTATTTCGGGAATCACCATGGACTAAAGATTTGAAGTTGATAATTGAAAATGACAATAAACTAGTAGTGGAGTGGATTCAATTACCGCAGCGATGTCCTGCAGTTTTCAAAGCTCTAGTTTCCGATTGTAGAAAGCTATGTGAAGGGATTGATTGGTGTATCCAGTACGTGTCGAGAGAATCAAACTCATTGGCTGATAATTTGGCGAAAAGAGGTACATTACGGGAGAAAGATTTCTGCAATATTGCACAGGTTCGATCCTCAGGAATTTCATAATGTAATTTTGCAAATCAGTGATGTATTTCAAAGATAGGAATCAAACGTGTAGTATGGCTGGACTTGTTTGTGTTATTGTTTTCATGTAAGTATTGATACGATGTACTCTTTTCCCCCATTTAGGTTTAGGAATTTTTTTGACGAGGCTCGTATTATATGCCAAGATCTTAATAAAATATCAAATCCCTTCCAAAAAATAGAATAAAAAATATGAAAAATGTCAAATGGAACTATTGTGACACGATGCACTGCAGAAACAAATCCAAAAAACTGTCACAAGTCAATGATCAAGATTGGTCAAAGGGCCTACTTTATTCAATTTCTCGGTTTAAGAGCTTAATTAATTCAATTTCTTAATTCAAGAGCTTAATTGAGTGTAAAAAAAGTTCTGTGGCTAAATTATAAAAGGATTGTTTTAATTATTGACCTTTTAAAAGTTATAAAATGGACGTTAAATTTTATCAAATGGTCATTAAATTAATTGAGCTGTTACACTATTTTTAACGTCCAATGACTGTCTTGCAACAGTTCCATAGAGTTAATGACCATTTTATTACTTTTGAAAAGTCAATGACTAAAATAATATTTTTTTATAGTTTAGTGACTATTGGTGTACTTTACCTTATTATTTTATTTTTTGAAATTCAATAAAAAAGTTGCCAAATTGTCAATTATATGATCAATTATAGTGCATGGTTTTAGGTCATTGGTTTTGAAACAAGAATTTTCTAGATTGGGTCACACTTGTTACAAAACTTATGGCACAAACAGCTAATTGCACAATTTGTTAAATGATGAACCTTATGACAGATGCATTGGAGAACACGAGTTATGGTTCTTTGTTTCTGCCCACAATTTTTCTTAAAAAGAAAATTGGGAAATTTTAATCAAATCACATCTCTTCCACAAACATTTGATCCATCAAATTTGACAAAAACAGTCATTTGTACCCTGTTCTTGGACAATACACATTTATCATGATTGTCCAAAACTTATCTACCTATTAACCATTCACACTGATAATTAATAATATTACTTTTAAATATATGATACGGTGATAATATATAATTTTATGTATCGTCAATGAATTAAAAAATGATATATCAATCAATTGGGTTAGTCCAAGTGGTAAGCAGTTTGATATCGCTTAAGCATATCTCGAGTCTGAGGTCCTGTGTATGCAGAAAATCCACGATGGGAGACTCGTCCACCGAAATCAAGTGTGTGACACAAATTGATCCGAATTAGTCAGAACAAAGCCCTAAAAAACCAAAAATGGCAAACAAAAAAATAAAACATCATCAAAAATAAATTGAATAAATATAATTTTAAAAGTATATCTCATCTATACATTAAATATTAAATATTTCTGTAATATAAAGAAAGCAAATGTTTGGGAAATTGAAAAAAGAAAATTAAAAAGGTTTAGATCGAACTGTCATCCGTGCTAGAGTCTAGCTTCTGAAATTGATGAGTAAATCATTAAATTAAGCTTAAGTGCATTGACAGCCGTACTAGAATCTAGCTTGTAAGAATGATGACACAATCATTAAATTTGGTTCAAAATATTGACTTGTGGATGAACAAATTGCAATTAAAATTGCAATTTGTAATCTAAATCGATGGACTAATTATAAAAAATTCAATGTAACCAATAATTGTTTGGTTCAGGGAATAAGGTATCAAATACTTTACGATTAAAAGTTTGAATTTTAACATCATGAATAAAGTAGATTAGGTTGAAAAATTCGCTTACAAAATAAATATTTATAGTACATGATCTGAATTAATTAATCAATACATTAGATATCGGTTGTTAAACGAAAAAAAAAATCTCAGGAGTAAAAAAAAATCCTCTATCTATGATCTTATCTCATTTCTATTAAAGATGTACAAATAGCTACATTAGGTCCCTTTAATAGTATTAAAGATCTTTAATTATTTTTTTGGTAAATGTTGAAGTTATTTAATTAAGTTCTTAGCCTAATTAATGCTAAAAATTGCACCCTAACTAAAAGTTAGGTGTCAAGTTAGATGATCTTTTATTGATTTCGTTCTATTTTTTATCATATTTTTTATTAAATGGAAAGATATTATATTTCTAAGATAAATGTCAGAATTCGAACACATACAAGATGGAGCTGAAGAATTTCGCAGCGATGCCGGAGTGGAGAAGAAGGCCAACAACTCAAAGGTTTTAGGAAGATGGCGCCGACAAGGAGGCACGAGCACAGGAATTTCAGTCTTTGTCAACTACGGTAGTGAGAGAATCCACCGAAAAACCCTAAAAGAAGCTTTTCCCGAGTATAGGAAGGTCCTTGACACCTACATCATGTACCACAACGTGAAGCGGATCAATAGCAATCACACCTTCGCCTTTGTCAGGTTTACTTGTTGGGAAGATACCTTTAGGGATGTGGAAAGAGGAAACAATAGAAAGATGGATGGTCTCTGTGTAAAAGTTTTTATTGAAATTAAGTCTTGAAAGTTGTACGAGTCTGGTAATGCATCTTTTAGTAAACTTCAAAAGCCTATGGTAGCAACCAAAAACTATGGTGCGGCAGTCACGAAAGAGAGGAATTTCAAGGATGCTCTTTTATGTAATCCTCGTCCAAATGAGAATGGTAAAGCTACATCAAGAAAGGAATGCGACGAGGCTAATATCACGCTCCAGATACCCTTCCCCCATCGGAATTTGAGTAGATGAAACATAGTTTCGTTGGTCAGGTTAAAGGGATGTACAATGCTGAACTTCTCCAGGAAGCGTTCAGCTTAGAAGGATTCAACATCAAAGTTAGCATTTGGTTTGGGTTCTATGTTATAATCCAATGTTTAGAAGTAGAGCAGGTACATATTTTTTGGGATCTCAAGCAGTCTTTACTGGAATCCTGGTTCGATGATCTATATACTATTGACAATTTTCTATCCAAGAAAAAGCTAGAATTTTGGGTAAACACAGAGGGGTTGCCATCATTTGCTTGGCACGCCACTGTGATCATGTTGAACTAAAATTTTGATATAACAAATTAAAAGAAAATTTTTGGGACTTAATCAAATTTATTAAATCTTTAAAAAATAATTTAAAGTCTAAACAAACTTGAAAATTTTGTTTCGAATGATTTCTAACTTTAGCCGATCTTTCTCAAAACATGTATGATCCGTTTTTGCACTAAATTTGTTTTTCCAGTCTCTAAGGAAAAAAGGATCGATCCATTGATAAAAGGGATCGATCCCTTGTTTGGCAGATTCGTTCTATTTTTTCTTCCAGCCTCCAAGTGCAAAAGGATCGATCCTCTGGTTTATGGGATCGATCCCTTCATGTAACAGTCATATTTTTATGAAAAAGGATCGATCCCCTGGTTTATGGGATCGATCCCTCGTGTTATAAATGTTAAATTTTTTTGTAGGTAACGGCTATTTTGCATCCCCAACGGCTATGACTCATCCCCAACAGCCATAAACGGCTAAAAACTCATTCCACACTATATAAACACCACAAGGACACTTGAAAAAGTTAGAGACCACATCCAAGCTTAATGTTCAAGAGAAATTGAGTTTAAGTCTTTATTTTCTTCATTTCTCTTGTAAATATTTGCAGAGAGTGATTTTATTGTTTTTATCCTTCACTCTTTCTTGTGAGCTCAATTGTGTAAACACCCACCTTGCGAGGTATTTTGTTTACCAAACAAACCTTATAAAAGGGAGAGGTTCTAGTTTAGCCCAAGTAAAAACTAAAGTGGTTCTATCTTAGCCATTGAAAATATGGGGTTGTAAGGTTATCCCTTTGGCCTCAAAAGGAAGAATTCATAGTAGTGAATTGGAAAATCCTTAGTGGTGTGCTAAGGTAGTGGATGTAGACTTTGGTTAGAAGTCGAACCACTCTAATATCATCGTGCAAATTGTCTATCATTTTTATCGATTTTAGCTAATTCTTTCAGGAGTTCAATTCAACCCTATTGACGGTTTCGGAAGATCGATTCGAGCGTGTTACGAATATTTTCAATTGGTATCAGAGCCTCGTCTCTATCAAAGGACTAACATCCGGGAGTAAAGATCGATTACTCGAAGTTTACCGATTCAAGATTTCAAATGGCAAGCGGTTCTAAAATTATTTCATTTGAAGAAGGCCGCTCTATCATGTGTCCTCCTCTCTTCAAAGGAGAAGATTACTTCCAATGGAGCAACATCATGAAGTATTTCATCCAAGGCTTCAACCTCGACGTTTGGATGATTATCGAAGATGGACATTTGGAAGCTCCTAAGAAGAAGAAGAAGAAGAAAAGGAGTGTCAAAGACACAAAGAAGGATCATCTCAATGCAAAGGCTATGCACATTCTTCTTTGTGCCCTAAGTGAAGAGATGTCCAAAAAGGTCTCCCCATCCAAAAGTGCCAAAGAAATTTGGGAGAAACTTGAGAAATTCTATGAGAAAGAAGAGAAGAGAGATGATGCTTCATCATGTGCAACCATCCTCTCAACACCAAAGGTGGATGGTGTTTTGGCTCTCAATGAGCCCAAGGCATCTTCCAACTCTAATGATCCAAATACATATTCATTTGATGAGTTACAAGATGCTTTCGATTAATTATTTTTGAAATTTGAGACCATGAATTTTAAATTTAAAAAAATGATTTTGAAATTGAAAATGATTTTCTTTTGAAAACAAAGTTGGATTTTGAAAACCAAAATAAAATTTTGAAAAATGATTTGGAGTTTTCAAAAACAAGCAAATGTGTTTTAGAAAAAGAAAATCTTGATTTGAAAGTTAAGCTTGAAAGCTTAACAAAAAAGTAAAAAGAATTTGTTTTCAATAATTCATCTTGTCACATATTGGCAAAATGCTCACATTGCCATTATCATGGTCATTCTATACATACTTGTCCTATAAAGAAAAGGAAAACTTATAGGATTAGACAAGTATGTGTTCCTAAGGGAACTAAATGCATTGTGAATAATGTAAATGGATCCAAAGCAATTTGGATATCAAAAATCAAGTAAATGACTTTTATAGGTGTGTTGGAGCAATGAAAAGCAATGCAAATATATGAAAATGCTCTAGTCACACAAGTGAAGAAATTGGGTAACCTTTAGGCTTAATGCTTTTATTTCTTATATATTTGTTTATCTAGTTTTTGTTTGATTAATGTTCATGCATTTGAGCTTTTATTTCAATATCTAAACAAGCATGACATTATTTGAAAATTTTATGCATATGACTCTAATGGTTTCATTCATACGTTTGCATAAAGATTTTTTAAGTCTTGGATAAATTGAATATCATATGCTCTTAATTTGATTTTATCTTGAAATTCAATGTCTTTAAGTGTCAAGCTTTGAGCTAAAACTTTTTAAATGGAATACTTTGATTAAGGGGGGGCATTGATTTTAAAAAGGGAAATATCTTCACTCCATTGTTTTGAACTTAATGTGATTTCAAACTTTTTTTTGAATTATTTTTGATATAACAAAAAGGGGAGAAATATGAGCGAATAATGAAAATTTGAGTTTTTAAACAAAATTGGAGCTTAAAAAGTTGTGATTTAAAACAAGTTTTTGAAACCATTTATCAACTCAAAAATTATTTTCCTAAAGGTGAGCTTTTGTCAAAAATAATTTTTCAAAAAGTTTTGTTATATCAAAAAAGGGGAGATTGTTGAACTAATATTTTGATATAACAAATTAAAAGAAAAATATTTTTAGACTTAATCAAATTTATTAAATTTTTAAAAAATATTTTAAAGTCCAAACAAACTTGAAAAATTTGTTTCGAATTATTTCTAACTTTAGCCGATCTTTTTCAAAACATGTATGATCCGTTTTTTGCGCTAAATCTGTTTTTCCAGTCTCTAAGGCAAAAAGGATCGATCCATTGATAAAAGGGATCGATCTATTGTTTTGCAGATTCGTTCCATTTTTTCTTCCAGCCTCCAAGTGCAAAAGGATCGATCCCCTGGTTTATGCGGTCGATCCCTTCACTGTAACGATCATATTTTTATGAAAAAGGATCGATCCTCTGGTTTATGGGATCGATCCCTCGTGGTATAAATGTTGAATTTTTTTGTAGGTAAGGGCTATTTTGCATCCCCAACGGCTATGACTCATCCCCAACAGCCATAAACGGCTAGAAACTCATTCCACACTATATAAACACCACAAGGACACTTGAAAAAGTTAGAGACCACATCCAAGCTTAATGTTCAAGAGAAATTGAGTTTAAGTCTTTATTTTCTTCATTTCTTTTGTAAATATTTGTAGAGAGTGATTTTATTGTTTTTATCCTTCACTCTTTCTTGTGAGCTCAATTGTGTAAACATCCACCTTGTGAGGTATTTTATTTACCAAACAAACCTTGTAAAAGGGAGAGGTTCTAGTTTAGCCCAAGTAAAAACTAGAGTGGTTCTATCTTAGCCATTGAAAAGATAGGGTTGTAAGGTTATCCCTTTGGCCTCAAAAGGTATCCCTTTGGCCTCAAAAGGAAGAATTCATAGTAGTGAATTGGAAAATCCTTAGTGGTGTGCTAAGGTAGTGGATGTAGACTTTGGTTAGAAAGTCGAACCACTCTAAAATCATCGTGCAAATTGTCTATCATTTTTATCGATTTTAGCCAATTCTTTCGGGAGTTCAATTCAACCCTATTGACGGTTTCGGAAGATCAATTCGAGCGTGTTACGAGTCTTTTCAATTGGTATCAGAGCCTCGTCTCTATCAAAGGACTAACATCCAGGAGTAAAGATCGATTACTCGAAGTTCACCGATTCAAGATTTCAAATTGCAAGCGGTTCTACAATTATTTCATTCAAAGAAGGCCGCTCTATCATGTGTCATCCTCTCTTCAAAGGAGAATGTTACTTCCAATGAAGCAACATCATGAAGTATTTCATCCAAGGCTTCAACCTCGACGTTTGGATGATTATCGAAGATGGACATTTGGAAACTCCTAAGAAGAAGAAGAAAAGGAGTGTCAAAGACACAAAGAAGGACCATCTCAATGCAAAGGCTATGCACATTCTTCTTTGTGCCCTAAGTGAAGAGATTTCCAAGAAGGTTTCCCCATCCAAAAGTGCCATAGAAATTTGGGAGAAGCTTGAGAAATTTTATGGGAAAGAAGAGAAGAGAGATGATGCTTCATCATGTGTAATCCTCCTCTCAACACCAAAGGTGGATGGTATTTTGGCTTTCGATGAGCTCAAGGTATTTTCTAACTCTAATAGTCAAATACATATTCATTTGACGAGTTATAAGATGCTTTCGATGAATTATTTTTTCATATTGTAGCCTCTACCAGAAGAAGAAAAAATTCTATAGACATGCTTACTATGGGATCATCAGTCATTAAAGAGCCGGAAAAGATTAAAACCGAAGTGGAAGACCATTTCCGAAAACTTTATAATGATGTTTTTTTTTATCATAAAAACTTTATAATGATGTTAACACTAAAGTAGAAGATGCCAGCAAGTCAGAAGATCCCTCGAACGAGGAAAAAATATGGAGTGCAATTGCAACTCGTCAATCCATATGGGCTATGGAATGACCCACTAATACTTGCATAATAAAAAATTACAAAATATCACGTGCATAAATTAAAATTATCATTTTTTTAAAATAAAAATATTTAATAGATCATTTAAGAATATTTAGTAGAATTGATTACTCAAAAATAATATGTAATTGTTATACTTTTTTGTTGACATAATGTAATTGTTATACTTTATCCACTAATTGCCCAGCTAGAGAATATAATTTCTCTCTATTTAATAAAAAAATATAAAATTATAAAGGATGAGTTTACCACGCTCGACGAACACCGTTGAACATTATTAACGTTGAACACCATTAAATTGATTAATAAAGATTAAAAATATCAAGAACTCAACATCTAATTATAAATTATTTAAAATAAAATTTCAAGTAAAATATTTTCCATATATATTATATTTTTAATCTTTTTTAAATAATTAGATCAAATACCAACCTTAGTTAATTAAAAAAAATCTAAACCCTAAACTTGAAACCCAAACCCCAAAACCTAAAACCCTAAACCCTAAACATAATGTCTGAATTTAGGGTTTTGGGTTCTATTTTAGGGTTTTGAGTTTATGGTTTTTTTTATTTTTTAAATTGACTAAAGTTGGTATTTGATCGAATTATTTAAAAAAATTAAAATATATAATATATATGGAAAATAATTTAATTGAAATTTTATTTTAAATATTTTATAATTATATGTTGAGTCCTTGAGATTGTTAATCTTTATTAATCAATTTAATTGTGTTCAACGATGTTCAACGTTAATGATGTTCGTCGAGCGTGATAGAATTTTCCAATTATAAAATATAAAAAATTATATGATCATACAAAAATTCTATTTTTTTCAAATATTTCACTAATTTACAGTATTTATTTTTATTTTCTTATTTCACCTTCATTATTATCTCAATATATAATTTTTTTGGATAATTTGTCACTTTCGTTATCCAGAAGTACAAATGTGCGATGAATTACAAAAGGAGAAAGTGGCAATCAAATGGTGATCCCCATTCTGTACATAGTTGGATGTTTACTGTATCATTATCTTCTATACCTTTCTCTTGTAATATATCTTTAACTATATTTTTTAACAATGTCAAAAAAGTCAGAGCCATTACGAGTGGAACCCCTATACAATATTCACGTCCGTTCCTGCGAAATAGTGTAAACATAAGCACTCCATGCAATTTTAAGGATGATAACTAATAGAGAATTTCCTTTAAATGTAGAGTATTTTCATTGCAGGTCCCGATCCCAGTCTTGTATACGTCTAGTAACCATGCATAACCCGAGAAGCATGGTTCAAATTTCCATAGAGAAATCACAGCGAGCAAAGATATGGTCTCTTATCTCTTGGTGAAGCTCACACATTTATCATCAGTGGTAATACCAAAACGAATCAGGCGATCCCTTGTAAGGAGCCTATCAAGTATGGCCATCCATAAGATAGTAGCGTGCTTAGGTATGTGAAAGGGAAACCATATTAACTTATGTCATATCACTTTAGTCTCTTTTTCACGTAGTTCCTCCCAAAGCCATCGAACACTGATTTTGCATTGGTTATTTACTAGCAGTGGTGCTGCAATGTCCCTAAGCTTTAGAATCCTCATCATTATTCAGCTATGGTGAGGCAGACAGGGAACCTGCTAGATATTCTGATCTTTAGAACGTATTCTCGAACCCAAGCCACCCATAGGGAGCCCTCAACAGCCAATAATTCCTTCAACAACATCAAACAACAAGCTTTCTTTCACGTGCCTATACTTTTGAGTCCCAACTCACCTTCAGATTTAGGCGAGCATATTATTTTCCAACTCACTCGAGTATCATACACAGGGTTGTCATCATCCTTCTCATAAAATCGACTAAAAATTTGCTCAATCTTTTGAATAACACATGCGGGCAGCACAAGCTGTCTACACTAATAGTTGGTGATGCTGAAAAGAACAAGTTTTATAAGCTACAGTCTACCCGCATAATTAAGCTTTTGGTCGACCACATTCCCAACTTAGCCCGAAGTTTATTAAGTAACAGAAGGCCGTCTTTCTCAGTTAGCTTCTTTGTGACAAAAGGTACCCCTAAGTATCGACATGCAAGCACCCCATCGAGAAGCCAGTACACTTATGCATCTTGTTTCTCTGCGCACTATCCACACCAGCAGCAAAATGTTCACACTAGGCAGCATTTAATTTCAGTCCCAAAACCTCAGAGAAAAAGTCTAATTCACTCTGAACTCCTAGGATGGAGTCAAGTTTCCCTTTACAAAAATAAGCAGGTCATCCGCAAATCATAAGTGAGTAAGATTGGCTCGATGACACTTTGGGTGATGCTGGAAGACCTTCCTTGTAGCAGCAATATTCAACATGACAAATAAAACAGTCATGGCAATTACAAATAGATAAGGGGAGAGAGGGTCTCCTTGCCTTACACCCTAGCCACTCAGAAGTAGCCCACAAAAGTACCATTAAATGCAACAGAGAATCTGATGGTTGTCACACACTCTTTGATCCACCCTATAAATGTTTCTGGTATCCTTAATGTTGCCATAACAGCAAGCAAAAAGCCCTAATGCAATGAGTCAAAAGTTTTCTGCAGGTCTACCATCAGAGCACATTGAAAAAAAATTGATTATCGTGAGTAGCCTTTCACCAATTCCTGGGCGAGCAGGGTATTATGGACAATGCTTCTTCCTTGGACAAAGGCTGATTGATTTTATGATATCATTTCAAGGAAGAAAGGGCCTAGTCTCTCGACCAGAATTTTGAAAATAGTTTTGTAGACGACATTACAACAGAAAATAGGTCTGAAGTCCTTTGCCTGACAAGCATTAGGCAACTCGAAAACAAGTGTAATAGCAGTGACATTGAAACTAGGTAATAAAGTAGAGGATGCAAATAATTAATATTATTAAATAAATCACATCTTCTGAATTTTGGTTGAATTTAAATTCTTTACCAGATAAAAGAATTTATATTAAATTATAATTTATTTAAAAATAGTTTTAGTTAAATTATAATAGTGAACTCAATCTAACCCTAATCAAGTCATATATATATGTCAAGGGGTTTGACTTACTTGAGTTTTTCGAATAGCCACCAAAACCACAAAATCTTTATTTTCGGAATCTTGAGAGGAACTGGCATTTTGATATCCGTTCGTCGTCTATTCGCGTGTGGATACTTGTAAAGGGTGATCGTCTTTCAGAAAGGTAGCGCCTCAGCATAACTGGATTACTAAATCAAAGATCAAGATAACCTTTTGATTTCCTCTGTCGTACATTAATATGATTTCATGAGATCTTTAAAATTTTTTGTAGGATAATATTTTCAGTGTGATTATTTGCTCGATTAGATCAGTTTATTTCCTATGAAACCCAACAGCAAGTTTGGGCTTAAAGGTCAAATGTGACATCCATATTTAGAGTGTTACATTAATTGAGTACAAAAAAATGATGGCTTAATTGATTTTTTTCAAAAGTTCAAGGGTTTTTTACGCCCTTAAGCATGTCTAAAAAATATTATATTTGTATATAATTATTTAATTACATTATATACTATTAAACATAACATATAAAATTAAGATCTAACAATACTCTATTTGTCAAAACATATTTAAAAAATTTAAAATTTCTTATAATATAGTAATTATTAGAACAATGATTATATTTTTATATAATTACACTGTAATATCCAAACGCGAGATATCCTCCTATAAGTTAGTTTCACCCCATTATATCATACAAATAGTTTTTCGCATTAAAAAAAAGGCAAAATGACAAAAGATGCCCCCAACGTTTGCATGTTTTGTCATTTGGCCCCCTATTCTTTTTTTTGGTCCAAATATGCCCCCAACGTTTGATGGTTTTGTCATTTGGCCCCCTATTCTTTCTTTTGGTCCAAATATGCCCCCAACGTTTCATTCATAGTCCAAATATGCCTCTGTTGGATGTAAATTGTCAATCAACTACGGTCAACGGCTTATAAAAAAATTTTGACGTGGCATCAGCCGATCTTAATACGTGGCAAGTCCAGTCAACATCAACTGTTGAACGTCAGTTGACTGACAATTTCCATCTAATGGGGGCATATTTGGACCAAATTGAAACGTTGGGGGCATATTTGGACTACGAATGAAACGTTGGGGGCATATTTGGACCAAAAGAAAGAATAGGGGGCCAAATGACAAAACAAGCAAACGTTGGGGGCATATTTGAACCAAAAAAAAGAATAGGGGGCCAAATGACAAAACATGCAAACGTTGGGGGCATCTTTTGTCATTTTGCCTAAAAAAAACATAGAGGAGGTTTTTCTTTGCTCCAGCACCGCAACCTCTTCCACATTTGCTTTCTTGGCTTATGGCGCAGGACCAATTTTAATACTAGTTATCGATCACTAGAGTTTATTATTTTTATATTTTTTTATATTTTTAATAAAAAATTTTGTTTTTGTAGCACATGTTCTCTGCCTTTGTGGCATGCTTTTTTTATTTTTGTGGTTCGTTTCATCTGTCGTTTTGGCATAATTTCAGCATACCTTAGCGGTCGTTTGGTGCTCGTACAGAGATCTTCAAAGGGTTAGTTTCTGATTTTGATTCTGTCGGTGGTCATAGAAAGATAGATCCTCACTCGGTTGATGGTTGTTTGTCAATGTAATCAGACCTGGGTAGTGAAGCAATCTACTTGATAGTTTTGTTCGCTAACCACTCCTTTTTCACCTCGTAAAGCGCCTGGTTTGAATAGAGACAAGGAGATTCATGAAGACTTCTGAATTTTTTCGGTATGCTAACATATATAAAAATATTTACTTTTCTTTGCACCTTCGGGTTTTAAATGAGATTTTGATGGACTAGTCCTTATTATTCTCCCTTCTAGACGCGTTGTATTTGTAATACTTTTCATAGTTATTAATAAAATTCAATTGTCATTGTAAAAAAAATATAGAGAACTTGTGGTAGAAGATAGTGTATTTCATTAGAAAGTGACAGAACTACATTGGAACTAGTGGGCCATGACCTTCGTAAAAAGTTGAAAATAATATAGTAAAATTGTTCTTTAATCCCTTAAAATTATATAATTTATTATTCACCCCTAAATTTAGAATTTTTTAAATGACCTATGAATAAATAACATTAAGTTCAACAATTACACCTAAATCACATGGATTCAATTAACTTAATCCGCAGGGAGGGACGAGCAAGAACTTAGATATTTGAAGTAAAATATAAATATTTAAAAGTGGAGGGCAAATTTAAAAATAAAATAACTTTTAAAAAATTTTATATAAGAGGACAAAAGTAGAAAATATTCTTAGGGTATGGGAAAGCAATTGCCCCTCTACACCCCAATATAGCTTCATCCCTATATGTAGGTGTGTACGAATTTACTACAATTTAAAATTGGATATAAATACCACTCTCCTTATACATAAATATAATGAAAAACGAAAATGATTATTATCCTATACATAGGTGGTGAAAACTTTTTATTTCTATAAGTCCCTCAATTAAGGTTTAGGGTTTTAATTTAGGGTTTATATTTTATTGTTTTTAGTGTAGGGTTTAAACTTTAGGGTTCATGATTAGAATTTATGGTTTAGGTTTAAATTTTAGGATTTATGTTTAGAATTTATGGTTTAGGGTAATATGGTTAGGGATTTATATTTTAACCTATAAACCCTAAATTTTAACCCTAAACCCGAAATTCTATCAACAACCCTTAGATTTAAAACTACTACACTTAACCCATGAACAAAGTCCTTAAACTTTAAAACTAAGGCATTTGTGTAAACAAAGTTTCCACAAATGCTTGTGCATGAAATAACTACCCAAAAGAAAAATGATAATTATTTGATACACTAACGGTGTAAACTTTTAATTTCCACAAACACCTTAGTTTTAGAGTTTAGGGACTCAGTTTATGGTGTAGGATTTAGGAATAGAAATCTTCTGCTCCTTTTCGGTGCCCTACTTATGTCCCCACACTAAAAATTAGGTTTATAGTTTAGAGTTTAGGGTTTAATGTTAGGGTTTGTGGTTAGGGTTTATAAAATTTAGGGTATGGTGTATTTTTTAGTGTAAAGGGTGTAGGGTTTAGGGTTAGAACTTGAAATTTAATTTTTTTAGTGTTGAGGGTATATATAGGGGCATCGAAAAGGGGCAGAGGAGTTTTATCTAGGATTTAGGGGTTTAGTAGTTTATACTTTAGTGATTGTGAATAGAATTTAGGGTTTAGTGTTAAAATTTAAGGTTTATAGATTAAAACCTAAATCCGCAACGTATTACCCTAAACCCTAACCTATAAACCCTAAATCCTAACCATAACCCTTAAATTCTAACTATCACCCCTAAATTTTAAACCATTACACCTAACCCTAAATCTTATACCATAAACTAAGTCTCTAAACCTTAAAACAAATGTCGTTGTAGAAACTAAAAGTTTCATGTACCGGTGTATTAGAAGAAAAATCTACACAAGGGAAAGTCATGCGAGTGATCAACGGAGATGACATCATCATCAAAATTAATAAACCATATTTCCAGTTTTATCCAACGAATCTGGGGTTTACATTATTTGATAAGATGATGACTCATGGATCTATTATTTATTTCCTTTTTAGTCCCTACCGCGTTCTAAAAGTCAAAAGGCATCTTCCCCCTTCAAACTTTCTTTAATCTCATACTTTTTATATATATAAAAGAAAACGATCACCAAATTCATTCAAAGCTTCACACCCCATTTCGCCTATATATATATTGAACTATACTTCATTTCTTCTTTCTTTCTTTCTAAAACTAGTACTTCACAAACAAACAAACTTCATTCTTTCTAAAACATATATATGGCTGGAGCAAGTGGAGGAAGATCTTTGGAGGAAACACCAACATGGGCTGTTGCTGTTGTTTGTTTTGTTTTGGTTTTGATTTCGATCATAATTGAACACATACTCCACATGATTGGAAAGGTATGTTTTAATATTCTCTGAACCTGTCCTTTAATGGAAGTTTTAACTTCAAATCTGCAAAAAAAAAAAAAAAAATCTGTTTTGTTTTTGCAGTGGTTGAGGAAGAAACATAAACGAGCACTTTATGAAGCACTGGAAAAGATCAAATCAGGTAAACTAGTTTAGTTTTAATGGATTTTAAAGGTTAATTCAGACAAGAAGAAACTGATGGGTTTTCTTGTTTGTGTAGAGCTTATGTTGCTGGGGTTTATATCCTTGCTTCTAACAGTAGGACAAGGGTTAATATCAGATATATGCATATCAAAGGAAATCGCAGCTACTTGGCATCCATGCAACAAGAAACTAGAGAATTCGGTCAATGAATCTGATCAAGAAGACACCGAGCACCGCAGGAGACTTCTCGGTGGGGTTTTCCGGCGTTCATTGGCCGGAGCTTCGGACGACAAATGTGCAGCTAAGGTACATGACCATACGAACTCAATGACTAATCATTCGAACCGTCCATTTTGGCACCAGCATATAAAAATTGACTAATCTATTAGCAAAACATTCTGTCATTTCAAATGATTTGAGGTCAATAATGTGTGATATTGCAGGGTAAAGCACCTTTTGTATCATCGGATGGAATCCACCAGCTTCACATTTTTATCTTCGTGCTAGCTCTTTTTCATGTCCTTAACTGTCTTCTTACACTGGCATTGGGACAAGCTAAGGTATTTCCTTTTTCGAGAATACTACGGTTCGGGTCGGTTTTTTAATACATAAATGATTTGATTTTTTAGATGAGAAGTTGGAAGAGATGGGAAAAGGAAACAAGAACGATTGAATATCAGTTCACACATGGTCAGTACAAACTCTATAAATATATAATCCAAGATTTGTTTTGTTTTTATGCGGTATTAATTTACAGAAAACGTGTTCCATGGAATACGCATGCATGCATATTTTATTATCGTAGAACAATTTAATTTATGAAATGATTTGGTTTGAGGCAGATCCGGAGCGGTTCAGATTTGCGAGGGAAACATCATTTGGAAGAAGGCATCTTAGCTTTTGGACCAAAAACCCGGTTCTCATCTGGATTGTAAGACCGTTTTTCACTTTTATCTTTTCATTTTTCTAAATTAATTCATTATTTGTTTGAGCTTTGACCTATTAACATTGTTTTTAGAGAGTGGTTTTATGTTAAAAAGTATTTTTTGGACTCCTAAATGATAATGTTAAATAGGCATTTAAAAAAAATAGTCTACCACGTGCGACGAACATTGATGAACACCATTAACGATTAACACTATTAATTTTTTTAAAATTTTAAAAGTCTAAAGGACTAAAATTATAATTAAAATTATATCTTAAAGAAATAAAAATCAAATTTAATAGTTACTTTATAATATTTTTTAATAGGTTAGAATTAAATATACCCAATTCTCCTAAACCCTAACAAAATCAATCTCTTAAAAAATAGAAATCAGTTTTTTTAAATCTATTTGATAGAAATCAGTTTAAACACAAATTTAATAGACGCGACAAACATGTGAATAGGTAGGTATATTTGATTCTAATCTATTAAAAAATTATAAGCTGATTTCTATTTTTTTAAGAGATTGATTTTGTTAGGGTTTAGGAGAATTGTGTATATTTGATTCTAACCTATTAAAAAAATATTATAAAGTAACTATTAAATTTGATTTTTATTTTTTTTAGATATAATTTTAATTATAATTTTAGTCCTTTAAATTTTTAAATTTTTTAAAAAAATTAATAGTTTTTATCGCCATCGGTGTTTATCGTTAGTGGTGTTCATTAATGTTCGTCGCCCGTTATAGTATTTTTGGAGTCTTAAATGATAATGTTAAATAGGCATTTAAAAAAAACGTTTGAAAAGCATTTTTTTTATCCGAACGTAAAAGTTAAACTTTTAGTTTTGCGTCTGACAATAGTTTTTGGAGTTAAAATTATCGTTTTAAACCTTTATTAATTTGTTACCACATGCTCTGTTTATTTTATAATTTATAAAATTATAATATTTATCAAGACATGATTTATATGATTAATAATATATTTATGGATTTGAAATTTTTATTTTTCATCATGTAAATTTTTTAGATAAAAACCATTTTAAATTTATATATTTTCATGAAACAAATACAATCATAATAAATTGATTTATTTTAATGAAAATATTTTTTAAATTTTGTCATTAGTTAAGTTGATGTATTTCATATATTATAATATTAAAAAATTTAAATACATATTTTTAGCTTATAACATTATGTCTAAAATAATTATTTATCTTCTCAAAAACTATTTTGACAGCAATATTAAACATTAAATTTTTAAAATAAAATTTTCAAAAATAATGTTAATCTAACTCTTAATATATTACGATAACATATAAAATATATATGAGACTTAACGTATTTAAACATACAATTAAAAAATATATAAATAATTTAAATTTTGCATAGAAATTATTCATGGCCTGGTAAACCTAAACTTTCCACCACACTTACTTTAATATTTGAAAACTCTAAATAGTTATATATTTTGTCTACTTCCAATTTATTTAAAGAAATACCGTCAAAATTGTATGTAATGAGGAACAAAACTTAACCCTTTTTTTTTGTTGTCCAGAAATTGAAAATTTTTAAAAGAAAACAGGTTAAAAAGAAGTTGAATACAAATTCTTATAAAAATTATAAAGATTTGTATATTAAATTTTGTGTACAAACATAAATTCATACAAAATTCTTTACAAAATTATAATAATTTGTGTTTGTACACAAAAGTCGATACACAAATTATTACAATTTTTATAAAAATTTGTGTTCAGACTCTTTTTAACTTTTTTTAGTTGACCTCTCCCTAAAATCTCTCCCAAAAATTACTCTCTCCATATTAATTAATTAATTTAGTAATGACACTGACGTCATACATTCCTTGATTCGGTAAATCTTAATATAAAAATTCCAGTCGTCAACTGCCTTTATAGACAAGGATCACATGATGGCAAAGCCATCAAACTATGTCCAAAACAATGCACAAATTTGCAACACTTTGACCTTTTATCTTTGAATTTACCCACGTTTGTCTTTTTTTTTTAATATGCTGGTGTGATGCAAGGGTAGTATATGTTCAATTTTCTTAGTTTTTTTAAAAATGGCATACAAAATATGCATGACTAGTGCTCAAACCCGAGTCTTAAAGGATGATGAACATCCATCTTTGCCACTAGGACACAAGGGGATGAGCCGTTTGTCTATTTCTTTATTAACCTTATACACAGTTAATTAAAAAAAATAAAGGTCATACAGTTAATTAAGAAAATAAAATTATTACAAAAATTATATAAATTTTTAGTGATTCAAATGTAATCTTACTAATAATTGAGTGACTTCCACTATAGTTGAAGTTGAGGTTTAGTTTTTAGGATAGTATGGTTAGGATTTAGGTTTTAACTTATATACTCTAAATTCTAAATTTTAACTATTATCCCTAAATTCTAAATCCCTATCCCTAAACCTTACACCCTAAACTAAGACCCTAAACCCTAAAACTAAGACACTTGTAAAAATTTTTAATTTTCACCGTCAGTGTATAAGATATAAATACTTTTAAATATATTAAAAATATTTTTAAATTATTCTAACACTAGTTTGTACTATGGAGCCTAAGGTGTGGTGGGAGGGGTCATGCCCCCAAATTTGATGTCCAGTTAATTTTAAAACTGCATAAATAAAGTTTGGGCCCTTCTTAATTTTTTAGGTTCAATTCTTTGTTTGGTCATATTCGTTTTTAAAACTAGACTAATTAAATCTCGACTCTCTAATATTCTGGGTCAAAGTTCTTTTTAAGTCTACCTTAGCTTTAAAACTAAACAATAAATCACGACTCATCATTTTTCAGTCTAAATACTTCCTAATTTCTTATCACTTACAAAATTAAATAAATTAGAACATACACCCTAATTTTATATTTTAACTTGATTACTTAATAATTAGACCACGACCCTAATTCCATCACAATTTTTTATTTAGTCTTTTGAAGTTTTATCATAACTCCATTCCTATTTGTATTTTACAGGTTTGTTTCTTCAGACAATTTGTGAGATCAGTCCCTAAAGTTGATTATTTGACTCTCCGACATGGATTTATTATGGTAATTGTTTTTTAAGTTTAATACAAATTTATTATTATTATTATTATTATTATTATTATTATCATTATTATTTATTTATAATAGAGTATTATTTTTTTTTCAGGCGCACTTGGCACCTCACAGCCAAACCAAATTTGACTTTCAAAAATATATTAATAGATCATTGGAAGAAGATTTCAATGTTGTTGTGGGAATTAGGTAAATTAATTTCAGCCAATTTCTTTTCTCCTTAATCTTTTATTTAAAATTAATTAATCCATGTTTTCCCCATCAATTTTACAGTCCTCCAATATGGTTTTTGGCTGTACTGTTTATACTCTTCAATACTCATGGATGGTATTCTTATCTCTGGCTTCCATTTATTCCATTGATTGTAAGCATAATAAATAAATCTTTTTTAATATGGGGTAACATTGATGATGGAATCGATAAATTAACGGCTGTGATTGTGGGGAAAAACATGCAGACCATACTGGTGGTGGGAACAAAGCTGCAGGTGATTATAACAAAGATGGGCCTAAGAATACAAGAGAGAGGCGAAGTAGTGAAAGGAGTGCCGGTGGTTCAACCCGGCGATGACCTTTTCTGGTTCAACCGCCCCCGCCTCCTTCTCTATCTTATCAATTTCGTCCTTTTTCAGAATGCTTTCCAGCTTGCATTCTTTGCATGGACTTGGGTACGTTTCTCAAAAACCTTTATTTCATGTTTTGGATTTGATTTTGTAAATTGTAATGAAATTTATTGTCTTTGGTCCTGAAATGCAGTATGAATTTGGATTCAAATCTTGCTTCCATGAGCATGTGGAAGATGTCATCATCAGAATTTCAATGGGGTAAAGCACTCGAAACTATCTCAACACTAGTTATTCCTGAACTTCATTTTAAGATTCAATTAGGTACCTAATTGTTTTCCCCCAATTAAATACTTAATTTTCATTTCAAGGTCCAATTTTGTATCTAAAGCTTTTTGGTCCAATTAGTCACCTTAACTTAACTTTTTGGTATAAATAAGTATCTAAACTTGACTTGTTGGTTTAAATTAATTAAAAATCGTAAATACCTATTTTTTTTTTATTTTAAAAAAGTCAAGTTCATGTACAAATTTGAACAAAAAAGTGTAGGTATTGAATTGTTTTTTGACAACAAAGTGTAGGTACTAAATTGAACCTTTAAATCAACTTCAAGTAAATTCAACTAAAAAAACTTTGGGGACCAAACTAAATTGAATCCAAATTTAGATACTAAAATATATATTTACCCTTAATCTGTCTGACTTTGTATTTTTTTATTATTAGGGTTCTCGTTCAAATTCTTTGCAGCTACGTCACACTCCCTCTTTACGCCCTTGTTACACAGGTAACTAAAAAGGGTACATTGATATATTTTATTTTCAAGGTTCTAGGTTATAATATTTTGATCACTTAATCATGTGATTTATTTCATTTTTCTATTATGATCAGATGGGTTCGAACATGAAACCAACTATATTCAATGAAAGAGTGGCCACGGCTCTAAAGAACTGGCACAACACTGCCAAGAAACACGTAAAACACAACAAGGGCTCAGTGACCCCTTTTTCGAGCAGGCCAAACACCCCTTCTCACCACACCTCCCCAGTTCACCTCCTCAGAAATCATCGGGGCGAAATCGACAGCCTCAATACTTCTCCCAGGATATCGAATTTCGATATCGAGCACTCAGACTCGGATTCCCCATCCCCCTCTCACCCTAATTACACCGATGGTTCATCCACATTTCACTACCGAATTAATGTAGGGGAACAAGATCAAGTAGAGTACGTTGACGAGGATGTAAATGAACTAACTTTGAGTGAACAACGTAGAGCCCCGCAACATGAGGTTAATATCGGACCAAAAGAATTTTCATTCGATAGAAGGACAAGTGTATAAACATATATCGTCAAGTGATATTTTGTCCATTTCTTTTTTGAGCACTTTTGGCAAAAAAAAAATGTAGCTTCAAAAACAAATTAGTTCTCATTATTTTTTTTTATTTTTTGAAGAAATTATTAAATAAAGCTTTCTTATCTTATAAGATACGAATATAATCTCTCCTAATTAGAGTATGCTCATAACAATCCATACATCTCTCGAGTTTTTCTCCTTCCACCACCTCTAACCATAATCGGTTCCAAACTCATTCCAAATTACTTGCAATGCATTTCATTACTTTGAACCTAAATTCATCTACCGGGAGAAACTATGATTTTGTGAAGAAAACGAAAGAGGATTGAGAACATGAAATTAACATTATCGAAACATTGTCTTCGGAGAAGAATATAATACTTTATATTTTTTATTATCTAAAATCAAAATTAAGAAACTTTGTTTTTTTATGACTCAAATGCTAGAAAAGCCCCTCGAACGTTATGAAAAAAACTAACTAAGCTTTTATTCGAAAACAATAACTAGTTAAAATCACTTAAGTGTTTTTTCATCGAAGGTTCTAGAAGCCCATTAAGTGACGATATGACTAAAAGAACAATGTAAAAAGTGAATTAAGTAATGTTTATTGAACACAATTGAAGAGTTTACATAAGAAAAACCTCAACTGAAATACATTTTCAATAAAAGGAAAGATAAAGCTAATAAATTTTAAAATAAATATTTTATAAATCAAAGATAACTAATGATAATGATAACTTACCTACGATACAACAATAAAGAAAACCATCAACTGAAGCATCTTAAAAAGAAGGTTCAAAAATAGTAGAAGATGCCATAGGAGTGGTCACACCCTTACAAGTAAATGTTAACTTCTTTTAACAATCTAAAATATATTTGTATTGACACAAGAAAAAAATATCAAAATGCGATAGCACCTCAACACTAAGGAAGTAACAGAGAGATCCCATGTCCTTCAAGAAAAATATATTTGAAAGAGCATCAATAATACGTCGAACTCTGCTGGGAATATTTTCAATAACAATTATGTTGTCAACATACACCAATTAATAAATTGTGCACTCGAAACTATGAAAAAAGAAGAAGAAGAAGAAACATAGTGAGATTTCACAAACCTGAATGAGAGAAGATATATTTGAGCTTGTGATACCAAACACGTGGTGCTTGTTTTAATCTATATATGATCTTATTCAACTTGCATATATATGTTGCTAAGCCATCATCTTCAAATTCGTATGATTGCATCATATAAACATCCTTTGCAAGGTGACCCTGTAAAAATGCATTATTAATATCCAATTAGATAATCGACCATTTGTTCTGCGTAATAATTGTCAAAGCAAGGTGGATAGTGAAACTTTTCATCACATGACTGAAAGTGTGATGATAATCAAGTCCATGACATTAAATAAACCCTTTATAAATATGAAGATATGTTTACCTTTTAACAAGACATCCAGATTATGTTTTATTCGAAACAACTATTTATAATCGACTACATTCGAAACATGAAAAATCTTAAAGTGTAATGATATTATGTCGATTAGTGGTTTGAGAACAAGATAAAGTACTTATTGGGGAGGGGTGTCGCTGCGCATGAGAGGTGTCGAGATTGAAGCTAATGATCATGTGAATAGTTGTATGCCTAATGGTGGGAGATATGAAGAAAAAAAACGAGTAGGATCAACATTAAAATTAGTTGTTGGAATATTTTTTAAAATGAGATTGTGTCACATGAGGTATTAATTTTTGTTATTTATATACCGTAAGAGTGAAAATAAGGTTGAACAATTTGAAATTTTTCACCGCCAACATTGGATTTGATTCTCAAGTAAAGGGTACAATGTTTTTAAAGTGTGTAAAACCTCGATTTTAGCTTATAAGGTAAACAACCACATGTATTTGGAGAATTGATCAACAAAAACAAACTAAATATCTTTTTTTGTTAATAGAGAGAATATGGGATGGTCCCCATAGGCCACTATAAATTAAATATAAAGATTGTACACCCTGATCCGACTAAGGATCCAAAGTACCATTCTGGGTCATCGATTGGACCCATCACAATTTTAAAAACATAGTAATTAAAATCATTCCCATCATAAAACGTTCATATATAAAATCATAAATCAAAGGTTTTTTTCTAAAATGAAACCACCTGATATAAGGCTAAAAACAACAGTTTACTTATCCAAAAATAAAAATAAAAACAACGGTTTTCGGTTAAACTAAAATTCTTACCAATTCTTATCCAAAAAAAAAAAAAATTCTTACCAATTGGGTAACATTTTAGGTTGGAACCGAAATAATTACGTTGTCCATAACACATTAGGTTTGTAACTAAAATTTTTACCAATTGGGTGACATTTTAGATTGTAATCGAAATTATTACGTTGTCCACAACATTTTAGGTTTGTAACCAGAATTCTTACCAATTCGGTAACATTTTAGATTTGATTTTACCTCATGTAATATTTTCAGTTGGAATCATAATTCTTATCAACTGGATAACATTCTAGGTTGAACTGGGTAACATTTTAAGTTGGACTAAGTAACATTTTAGGTTTCAACTTTAATTTAGCCTAAGCTGATGCACTACAGAACTACCCTAAATGAAGTATGACATAGTTTACAAAACATGGAGCTCCGAGTTCAAATCTACTTATAAATAAAATATTTCAATGACAAAATAATTACATACTCAATGCTGTAAGGTTCTATGAATACATAGCTTAATAAATACAAAAATTGTACTTTGAAAAATGCTAGAATCCTGAACTGATAGTTGTCAACGTCATTTTTATCCGGATCGAAATTAATTGGGCCTTCAAAGCCTCTTCAAACGGTTGAGGTTGACATCGATCGTTTTGGGTTAGGTACGACCGTAAACCTGTAAGGCTGGTATGCGCCAATACTAAGATCGTCGTCAGCTTCGGGAGTCGGTTACGAGTGGGGAAGGTTGAAGCACCCCCACTACGCCCATGAATTGATACCTAAGGGTTTATGTTGTCTCTAAAAAAGGATCTCGAAATGCACAGTTAATAGCACTATTATGCAAGGTGATTAAATACAATGAATAAATGAAAAATGATAAGACATGCTCGAGAATTAAAAAAATACAAATGCATGAAAAAAAACTATTAATTAGCAAAACAATAAAATTTGATTTTAAGCTATTCACCAATTAAAACAAATTCAAATTTAATCTCATAAATTAATGTCAATTTATTAATCAAGTTCAAATTGTGAACCTCATTAGACCTAACCAATTTCAAATAAAGGTCAATTCATAAATCAATCAAATATAAAAACTAATGATTTACCAAAAACTTAATACAAGGACCAAATCAAATTAGAGAACAAATCATAAGGTTTAATAATTAATCAATTTCATGAAGGAACTAATTGAATTAAATCTAATCCTAAAAGCTTAATTAAAAACTTAATATATTAAACCTAGGACCTAAATGAATGACATGCAAACATGGCAAGATCTAAAGGATAATTACCCACTATACAAAAAAAAAAAAAAAACACGCAGATTTGCTTTCCACCAACACAGTCCTTTTTTTTTTTTGATCCAATCCACCAACATTGTCCTTTCTCATTCATTGAGTAATTTTTTTTTAATTCATTCTTTATTTATTGCCATTTGATGCTTTAATGAAAATGGAACCTTTTATATTCATTCCTTGTCTTTTCCAACCATAAAATCGAGAAGCTTTCTTTTCTCTCAAATATCACCCAACCATCCGTGAGGTTCAATCACCTCTAGTGCGCCACCGTCGATGGTGGTCTTTCGACACCAAACTTGATCAGTGTCTTTTTCTCGACACACTGAGTCCGGATCTAGGGTCTCTTTTTTCGGAACATGCTCCAAACGCCATGAATATGACCTAGACCCTTCGATTTCTCACCTTCAGATCTACTATTTCAACTGTCAGACCATTTTGGGGTTAGAGTATGTTGTTCCACGTCGTCAAAGCTTCAACTTCACCACTTGGATTCGCTATCCGATGACCAGAACGACCACTGTGAAAAATCTGAAGATAATGTCCCTCGCTTTTATTTTCTTTTCCTTTTCCCAATTTTATTCTCCTCGTTAGCTACTGATTTCTTGTTTCTCTCTGTGTAGGTTTGGTTTATTGTGTCTGCGAGTGAAGGGTATTGAAGCATGGAGAGACATAATAATTTAGGGGCTAAGTTTAGTCCAGGTAAGACAAGGTTTTGGTGTTAGTTTAGTGGTGCAAAAGTTGTACAATGCCGATGGTGGCAATGGTGAGTGAGTGGAGGGGGCCGTGGATGAGGGGCAAGTAATGGGCAATTGTTGGAGCCCATATCTAAAGCGATCACATCGAGCCCTCTCAGTAGGCACTAACTCTGGAGCATACTGACTCAGACGAACAAAACGAATCTCATAATCAGTCACCGAAGCATCTCCCTGAGTAAGGGCCATGAACTCTCTCTTTTTCTCATCTAGGTACCTCGGTCCCAAGTACCTCTTCCGGAAAGCAAACTCAAAGAATTCCCAATCTATCTCGGCCTCTGGAACCCCGGCAGTAATGGTGACCCACCAGGTGTAGGCATCACCCTGAAGCAATGAGATCACACAACCCAATCTACGTGCGCCCACACAACCCATCTGAGCTAATATACGAACCGTCTTCTCCAACCATAACTCCGATCTCTCCGGTGTAGATCCTCTAAACTCTTCGGCTCCCAAACTACGGAGCCTCTCCAAAGGGAGACTAGCATCATCATACCTAGGCTGAGCCGCAGCCTGAGCTCCCGCAACTGCGGCCTGAAACGCTCCCGCTATCGCTTGCACTAGCGGAGTCATATCAATTTCAGCTGGACCTTGGCCACCTTGGCCACCTTGAGGTCCATCTCCTCCGGCTCCATCTTCACCTCCAGCTCCGGGTGGTGGAGGTGGTGGTGGCGGAGGTGGTGGTGGAGCGCCAACTCCCGCGGCCCCCGGTCCCTCTATGTGAGCTCCCGCACCAACTACTGGCTCAACAGGAGCCACGACTCGCGGTTCCTGATGAACCAACCTCGGTCTACCTCTCGGTCTAGACATTGCTCTCACAGATATTAACTACAACCACAACATACAAACATACAAGTTGGGTTAGCAAGGCGAGGCTTCCAAGTGTCCAAGTATGTTTCCTCACTTAAAAATCATTTTCAAATGTAATAGTAGCAATGGGACCCACACACACATGCTTTAAAATAAAACAATCAGCATACTCATCACATAAGCAACCATTCTTGCAGAATAAGCAAACACCGTGCAATTCAACTTAAAAACTTAAACTTACCTCACTTACCTGCCCAAGGTCTCGGTAACCTTAGGCTCTGATACCAACAAGTGTAACCCCCTCGTCCCGGCCTGGTCGGATGACCGGTCCGAATGGGCCACACGGGGAAAACCGAGTGAAAACCCCTAAGGATTCCCCCTCGATTAACGACCCTAAAATTTCTTTTTACTTTAATCCTGTCTAGATACACATTTAATTCCTAAGTGGAGCATAACAGCGGAAAATACAATCAACGGAACATTCACCGACCAAACAAAGCATAAACAGTCCATTTTCCTTCATTACAGCAGGCCGTTTCGAAACGCCCCTAGGGTGTTCCGAAACGCCTTGACTTGGTCAACGGCCCTGGGTCAACCATAAGGTGACCGTTCCGAAACGGGGGTGACCCGTATCGGAACGACCTTGACGGTCAATATCTCGTGGTCAACGAGATTTGACCGTTTCGAAACACCAAAGGCCCGTTTCGGAACGACTTCATCTCGCCAATTTCTCAAAATTCCAGTAGCGAAATCGTTTCGGAACGGCCCTCATCCGTTTCGAAACGGCAAGCCTATTACGCAGGGACCGTTCCGGAACAGGGGGACCCGTTCCGAAACACCCCCTGTCTGTAGACTTTCCTGGACTGTTTTGGGGCACAAGGATGCCCCCAAACACCTCCAAAACACCATACAACAGCATACAAATTGCACACAAGGTATACTAATCATGCTAGCATGCTTCAACAATATTTAGACATGTCCTACACTAGGGCAACGATCCACACATGCATTCATTCAAACATTATCCAAGCACATATGTAAACTCTTAAGGCATAAGGCCAACATTCAAGCAAGCAACGATAGACATGAGTTAACATTCGTCATGGCAGCACAACCATGCAAAAGCAATGTACTTAAAGGAGTCTACACATGCTCCCCAAAAACCAACAACAATCCAACAAATTCATACATGCCCCATTGCTCAAACCATTACATGTTTAAATTCTAAATTCCATACTTGGTGCACTCAAGTCAAAATCACACTTGGAGGCCCTCCTCTTGCCCGAGCAACCCACGAACTAAGAATCTGCAATGTTGAACAAAGAGAGCGTAAGCAATGATGCTTAGTGAGGGTAAGCTCTAAAAACAAACCTCAACATTGCAGGGTCCGAGCACGATCTAACCAAGGCCATTTACATATACCAAGAGTCCACACGGTATAAATGCATGAGCAATATATCACATGTATGTCACAATTATGAGCTCAATACCACCATACAAGTAATCACATATAAACATCCAAACAGTTCATATATCTCAACACATTGATACACATATCAACAACATTGGCACCTAGTTAAGACTCAAATACGCGGATAACCGTTGGAACTCACATCCAACAACATAACCATTACCTGACGGTGGGATTACACTCATCACCGGTCTCGCGGAGGGGATTCCACTCATCCTCACGCCCCGTCGATGGGATTCCACTCATCACCGACTATATTTAAATACCATTTCCGGGCGTACCCGTACTCCTCCTTGGTGACTCAACGCCACCAAGGCCACGCGCGACTTTTGACTCATGTGTACACACTAACATCCTAATGATCGATCATTTGTATTTAAGTTTACTAGTGCCAATATTCATTCATTTCATCTTACTCATTTCAATCAATTCCGTGCTTAGCACGTACTCACCAACAACCATCATCATGCATGTCTCAAGCATCATAATTCATGTCTCATCTCACATGTACAACACAATATACATAGCCATTCCTACCACAATTCATACGAGACATACACAACCATATAATGAGTTCAACCAAAGGCTCTAGATCAAGCTTAGGATTAGGCTACCACTCTAATCTTAACTCTAGGTGGGTCTACCAAGCCCAACCTAGTCCACATACTCGAACCAACCAATTTAAAACCGTTTAAAACAATTAACCACTCACCTAAACTCCCGAGCTCAAGACCACGCAAGCAATTGTCTTCAATTTTCCGGATTCACTTCCGAAGCTTCACCGATGCCCAAACTTGACTCTAATCAATCCCAAACACAAACAAAACATTCACGATCAATATCTTGTCATCGAAACTAACCCGGATTACATTACCAAGCAACCAACACTCAAAACAAGACCAAAAACAGGATTTTCGAGCAGCCCACTTTACCCACTGAATTCTCTCATTTCCAACACCCAAACAAGCATCAATTACACCCAAAATGATCCTCATACATCATACTACCTACAGCCCCCAAATTCCAACCTTTAACAGCCCCCAAACCCACATTAAAACCCTCCAAAAACCCTCTCAAGCCAAAATCCGAAAATTGATTAAAATCATTCGAAATTCATATATGTAGTATCATTTGGCCTCTATACATCATTACTAAACATATTAAATCAAAACATTTAACTTTGCAACATAAAGACACCATTTTTAATCAAAACATTCAAAACCTCCACTTTCCAAAAACTTCATGAAAATGAAAAAGAATGGTACTTTTATGAAGGGGAGGATGAGGGGAAGTCAAAAATACTCTTACCTTTCGATTTGGGGCTAAAATGAGTGAGAAATGGGATGGAACAGTGATTTGGGTAGTGAACTTGGGTTTCCCGTTGGTGAGTTTTGAAGGGAAGATGAATAGTAGAGAGAGATGGGTGTTTTATTTAACATGTGGTATAATTTGAGGCTCAAAAGTCTAGTTTACCCCTAATGAAATGGAATATCTACAAGGGAGGTAAATCCATGGTTAAATGTGGTTAAATCTCAAAACATGATTAACCCCAAGTAGATTAATTTTGAAAACAACTCGAAATATTATTTAGAGTATAAAACCGAGCCCAAAATAATATTAAAATATTATTTTCACCTAACCCCTAAACCCGGGTGTTACATTTTTTCTTTTTTCATTTTTTTTCATTTTCACTGTCCGAACAACATATTCGGACTGCACTGCACAGTTCTGTAATTTTTCTGCGCTGTATTTTTCTGCATTGTTCGAACAAAACTGCACTGATTTATTTTTCTGCACTGTGTTTTTTTTGCACTGTTCGAACCAAACTGCACTGATTTATTTTCCTGCAAAGTGTTTTTTTTACGCACTGCACTGTTTTGTTCGATTCGAATTTGATTTTTTTCTTCTTTTCTCGCTTCAGAATAACCTTAACTTTGTCTGAAAAGTGTGACAAAAAGAGTGAAAAACAGAAAATTGGTTTGAGTTAAATGCTGTGGTAAACAAAGAAAATGACAAGGCTCAAAAATTAGTTCACTAAGGGAAAAATAAATAAAGGGTAGGCCATTTTTGGGAGAGAAAAAGGTTTAATCCTAATGCCTCTATCATATTAAAACATCATAATCAAAATGTGTAGTCTCAACAAGTATCGAGTTACAAGTTCTAGAATGCAATCGATTAATTCGGCACACTCAATTGAAACAAAGAGCAAGAATAAAATATATGCTCATTAAGCTCAAAACTCACATGAAAGGTTTATTGAACTAAGTCATGCATCTAATTTAATCAACAAATTCATGAAATTACCAAGAAAAATTTATATCAATTAGTTATGTCATGCTATTTTACATCCTAAATTCAACAAGAACGAGATTGAATTCACAAAGAAACACAAAGAAATTAAATCAAACAAGAGATTGTCAACCAAGATTATCAACAATTCTAACCAAGAAATAGCTCAATTTCAATCGCAAATCATAAGTAAGAAAAATAATTTAACACAAATTCTACCCCCTTCACTTGGTTATTTTGTCCCAAAATGCATATCAAAATTAAAAGAGAAGGAAAGTAAGAGCTCCCTGAAATAGTTGCGGTGGCGCTATCCTTTGACGATCTCTAAGGATGATGGGTGTCGGGCGGTTGTGGCAGGCTTGCTCTCGAGTGTAGACCATGGCGGCGGTTGAACGGGTTGGTCGAAGGTTGAGGTTGTAGAAGAAGAATTGTGACTGATTAGCTAGGTTGAAGGAGATGAAAATGATAGTTTGGTGGGAGGAATATTTTAACGAAAATAAAGAGAGAAAAGAGGCGATGAGTTATCACGTTTGATAATGGGATAAAATTTAAATATAGGTTTTAAAAAAAATTCAAAAAAAAAAGATTTTAAAAAGGTTTTTAAATTTAAAAACGTGATAAAATTTTTCCATATTTTTAAATTTTCCTTTGTCAAATGTGATAAAAAAAATTATTTTAAAATAAGGATAAGAGATGTGTTTTAAAAATTAAGAGAAAAGAGATTTTGGATTGGGATAAGATGATAAGCCATGGTCCAATGGATTTGCCACTGTGTTTTAAATTCCTACACATATTCAACTAAAATTTGATTAGCAAGGGATTATCAGAAAAATAAAATAAGATTAACATTAGATTTAAATAAATTAAAGTAAAAATTGGAAAGAAGCAAAATAAAATAAAGAAACAAATATATTTGATTAAAATAAAATAAATAAATTATAACGAAAGGAAATAAATGGGTTGCCTCCCATTAAGCACTTTATTTAACGTCGTTAACTCAACAACTTGGTCATAGATCAAAACAAACTTTAATCAGTAACTTTGCCGAAGTCCCCGGCAACGGCGCCAATTTGACACGCGTCGTTTTCGCGTCAAAATAATTCCTTATTCTCAATTAATAAATAAAGGAAGTTAAATGTAGTAAAAGAGAAGTAAGGGTCGATCCCACAGGGACTAAGAAAACTTCCTGATTTATGTTCGCTTGATCGGTGAGCCAGGAAGAGAGTTGAATGATGTTTAAATAGAAAAGGGGGTGATTTGTAGAATTTAAGTAAAAATAAATATTGTAGAGAATATTAAAAAGAAGTGAATTCAAATAAAGATTAGCTTCGGGCTTTTGCTTTGACTCAATTTCCTCAGATCATCGGAAAAAGTTTTTACTTCAGGATTCACGTCGGTTACTTGCCTACAAGGATCAATCCTTGAGACTTGTTTTTTTTCTCTCTGGTAAACCGATAATCTAAAATCAGTTTTTAGATTCCAGTTTTCTGGTTAGATTAACCGCGGCTATCGCTGTTAAAAATAAACAGTTTTAAAGTTCTTGAAAAAACCCGACTCGGATGTTGTTTCAATAACAACGGTTCCGATCTCAATTTTCTCTTAGTAATCAATTTACTAAGTGTGTTCCCAGGAAGTCGAATGTGCTTCAATAGCCAATCCTTCCTCCCACATATTTAACAAAAAACAACATCCTAACCAAAGTCAATCTTTAGTTTTGAAATCGTTTTGATTTTGAAATTAAGCTTAGAAAATTGAGAGAAAAAAACCTGAAGTTACTTAAGTATTTTTCATCCCTCACGTTGAAATCGAGTCATCGCTTTAGCCTTTGGCTATGAAAAAAAAACTTTATTAAAATAAAATTTCCTAAGAACAAATAAAAACTAAGAACAAGAGATGAAAGATGATCTTTTTTGAAGCTTACCCCAAGGGGTATTTACACTACAAAAAAATGTACATATACCGACGCCCCATTATAGCGACGGACAAAAGTCGTCGGTATATGCTCTATATACCGACGGAAATTGAAACTGTCAGTAAAAGTTTTGATTTTTACCGACGGATATATTATACGTCGGTATAGACAATAATTATACCGACTAAAGACAAGATACCGTCGGTATAGATATAGTTTATACCGATAGTTGAATTTGTTTGTCGGTATAGATATACTTTATATCGATGGTTAATTTAGTGTGTCAGTATATATGTAATGTATACTGACGGTTTTCATTGTAACTGTCGGTATAAGTGTACCATATCATCCATGATTAGTTATGTCCGTGATATTTTTTTTAATATTTTTTTACACTTAATTAAAAATCACCGTTTTAACCTCTCTCAAAGTCTCACTCAAACTCTCACTCGATCCCAAACCAAACTATTGCAAGCCCTAATTGCTCCCAATCGCCTCTCACTTTCTATGCCGATCAGATAACTCGTCAACGATATTCTGGTGCAGTGTTGCCCCCCTCTCCACCGCCTTCTCTACCCAAAGGTTTCTTTCTATCTCTCTATCTGCTTTGCGTTAATTTAGTGCTAATTGAAACATGGTTTTAACTGAGAATTGAGAAATTAAGCTGAAATTATGGCTCGTTTCTCTTCTACCAGTTTTTTTTCTTTCAAAGACTGAAAAGTTACTTTGCAATTCATTCTTGATCGACAGTTTTTTTTTTCATTAAAATTTCCCCCACCTCTTTTTGGAAAAGTGAAATAGAAATGACAGCAGCAAATACAATTAAGAGAAAATGGCTTGCTTCCAATTCTACATGTCATGAGTAAGTTATTGGTAAAACAGACATAAAGTGGTGTTTGTTTCTTCCTTTTAACCTTGGAATCTTTTCCAGGGATTTAAACAGAAATGGTGATACCAATATAAGATTTTTAATTTCATTCTCTTATTACTCATCACTACTGTTAATGCCTACTCTGAAAAGGGTTTAGTTAGAATTTAGATATAAAATCTTAGAGTAAATTCTGATACAAGGAGAGAATTAAAAGAGGATGAATGTGAAGGGAAACATATTTGGATGTTGTATGGTGTGCATGGAGCTAAAACTGCCTACTGTAATTACTTAGCTATAAAAAAAGGAGTGAAATCTATGAATCAAGGTTAGAAGAGTGTATCCTACTAATATATCACAGACTAAATTGACAAACTCGTCACTCAAGTAGTTATAATATTTTTGTTGAAGATATAATGTAGCATATTATGCCATGAATATTTATTAGGCTACGTTAACATTCATTGCTTGGAGGCCTAGCCTAGGTTGTTGTAGCAATGATTGGGTGCCTAAGTAACTCTCAATCATGTAAGGTAGTGCTGTTCATGTCTGAAGTAACTCTCAAACACCATCAAATTGACTATTTCCCCAACACCATACATACAGTATATATACCACAAGTTTGTCATGCTTAACTAGAGGACTTATCTTGGTACGTATTCCCTTAAAATTGCAATGGGAAAGTGGGAAAAAAGTAATAAAATCCAATAGAGTTTGTAAAAGAAGAAAAGAAGTAAAAGGTTTAGCTTCCAAAATTTGGTCACATGAACATCATCTCTAGTACTAGCTAATTTTTAGTATTTGGTCACATGAACATCATCAAATTGACTAATTTTTATGTTTTATAGATATTTTGATTTGTCTTTAGACTGAATTTATGCCTTTGGGTGGACCATGTTATGCTTTTTGAATGTTTTGATCCGAGTGCTTTTTTCTTGTTTCTGTCTGTTTGAATTTTGTTTTCACATTTCTTGTGCTCAATTATTCATTGCACAAATTCTGCAGCCTCGACGAGTGAATTCATTCTCTAATGTTGATAACACTCCATAGTCTTTGCTGGCTTTCAGTGGAAATCAGAATGTACATGGTTTGTATGAGATTTTGTTAAATTATAGGTGAGTTCCTTTTGTTTCTCAATTCATAAGACAATTTGTTCAGTAAATTTAGTTATATGGTTTCAGAATTTCATTTGAGTAGGTTGTAATAGATAGTACTTACCTATTATCTGTAATTTCTCTTGCCTGAATTATTTTCCTTCTAACCACCATTAGATCTTTCTTGACCTTTTTGAATATTGTGGATGTTCCTATATTATATTCTCCTGTTTCTGCACAAATGCTGCTCTTTCTACTCCAAAGGTGAGTGACGTTGCCAGAAACAAGATATGTTTCTTTCTAGCTTTCCTTCACTGTCATTCTAATTGCTGCTAGGTTCTGTTTGACATAACATCGGTATTTTTGTTATAAAATAATAATTGGCTGATTAAACTTGATCATAGTATCTTTCCACTTGTTGCAATGCCTGGTTTACATGTTTCTATGTCGATTGGATTTTCAGGTTAGATTCAAGGAGATTAAAAGAGCTGATCATGAAACTATTCTTCCCCAAGAATTTTCCTTGAATGAAGGTCATTCCTTGCCAATTTCATCTGTTGGCCTTTGTTATAGTGTTGAAATCAAAGATTCACATATTCCCCCCTTGAAATATCTTGTTATAAAATAATATCTTGCCAAATCTCTCTGTTTTGAAATCATTAGTCATGACTCATGATGATTGCTGAATCCCTAAATTTGAATGTAAACAACATAAACAGAATACACACATATATGTGTGTATTGAAAACAAGGGAAGATGGAAAACAAAAATTGATCTGGCTACCTAACTATTTGTCTGATTTATGTGGGTGGTTTTCAGCTTTACAACGGAGCATACTTCAGTTGACTTAAATATTGCCCTCGGGGTGGTTTACCAGATAGCTGATATTGAAGCCACAGTCAGTGGGGACTCACAAGAAACAACCAATGAATTTGGTATTCCTGAAACAATTCATCACCAGCAAGGAAAAAGTCATCCCCAAAGCCTTCCAGCAAGGGTCAGGGTTCGCTAAGGGCAGAAGCTGTAGCTGCTCTTTTTGCGGTTCTTATTGCTGAAAAGAAGCAACCGCATGATGAATCCCCTGCAAAATCCGCTAGCATCACTCCTGTTGTATCCACCCCACCTTGTAAGAACTCATGTACTTTGGACTAGAAGATATCTAAAAAATAGCAATCATTGCTTTAATCTGGTTCACAAGAAGTTGCTAAATCTTCTTGATGTTAGCTTCTTTAATTGAATTTGACCTCATTTTTTGAGATAACTGTGAAATCGTCAAATGGCATTGAGATTGTACAACCGAAACAAAAAGTGAAGCAGACCCTTCTAAAGTTGAGGATTCTCAAGAGGTTGCCAAAGCCAAGGAGACGAGTGTAGTACTCGAGGCCAAAACCAAGGGGGTGAATTTAGAACCAAAGCAAGAGATACAGATGGATGAGAATGGTACATATACTTATGAGCAACTGAAAGCCATATCTGGTTTCGCATTGCAATGATCACATAGCAGATAAGGACAAGTTTGGCATGGCATTCTTTCATTTGGTTTGCCATCTATCTCTATAACACGTCTGTTATTCAACTTTCATAGTGATGTATATGATATTGCATTTGTATTGAACTCCAATACAAGTAATTAAAATCCATTGTTTGTGAACAAACTCTTCGTATTACAGATTGTTAGAGATGATTGAAGCAGATTTTCATATGGATAATAATTTTTTGATTTTTTTACTTCACTTCTCAATTATAAGGAAATTGATTGGATTTTTTCTCTTTAAAAATTAAACAATTCTTCTTATAATAGTATTAATATTTAAAATAAAAAATAACAATAATATTAATAATTATTAATATTTAAAATAAAAAATAAATGCAATTAAACCTATACTGACGGACCAAATCGTCAGTAAAAAAATGTCTTTTATATGTATCATCTATACCGACGGTTTGGGTCCGTCGGAATAGACACTAATTTGTCGGGTAGGTCACACTTATGCCTACGGATATGTCTGTCGGTATAGGGTCTCAACATCTATACCGACGGTTATGTCCGTCGCTATAGAGGTATACAGACTAGCATTTTACTGACGGCTTTATATCTGTCGGAATATCTCTTTTGTCCGTCGGTAAAGGGTTTTAGACCATATACCAATGAATTTTTAATGTTTTACCGACGATTTTCTGTCCGTCGCTATATGTCAATTTTTTTGTAGTGTTATAGCTTCCTAAAACCCTAAAAATACTCTTAAAATGGTAAGAGATAATCCTAAAATATTTAAAATACAAGAGATAATTCCTAAGTGATAATAAATAAATCCTAAATGCTTAAATTTAAAAATAAAAGATAATCCCCAAATCTCGGCTGATAAGTGATCCGGAACGCGACTGATAAGCTATCACGCGCTGCTGACATCATCTTCTAGAAGCCTGCTGACATGTCGTCGAGTCAGCGCATTCATGCCCCAATTCATGCCCACTAATCCAGCCATGAATCCAGAAAACTTGCAAAATCCAGCATTTTTAGCACATTTTCCAGAATCTACTGCCCTGCACAGAAAAGAACAGAAAATCACCAGCTAAGCATCTTAAAACAACTAATCAAAGAGTAATTATTAATAAAATAAAGTATAATTTAAGCACTAGTCATAAACATTAGGGTTTCTTAGTTATTAATTAGGGCATTAAGGTTTAGGTTTGGGCCCTAAACGGGCCATGTGCATATGTAATATATATATATTTGGGCATTTGTATATGTAAATGGACTAATATATATTATGGGCAGACTTTTATTTAAATATAAGTGGGCTTTATTTAATTACTAGTGTGTATGTATATTCTTATATTTTTGGGTTGATATATTATATATATGGACTTTTTATTTATATTAATTGGCCACGTATATTTTAGTTTAATTATAATAATAATATAATAACAGTAACAACAACAACAATAATGATAATAAGAGGTAGTAGTATTAGTTATGAAATAAGCTAAACGGGTTGAAGACCCAAACAAAATTAGTGATTACAGTTGCCCCTCTTTGCTTATTCTTGTGTAACAAGAATAAAGCAAAGACCATAAACACTAATTTTGTCTAACTTCCTTGTTTGAAAATTTCGAGCTGGGAGTTCCTCATATATAGAACTATTCACCCTTCTTCTTCCTCGAAACCCAGAGCTATGAGTATCTGCCTCTTGTGCCTCGAAGCCCTAAAGCTATTAGAATCTACCTCCTTCGCTATGAAAATCTTGACATGGCGAATTTGAAACCCTTCACCTGAAATCCTCTAGCTTTGAGTATCTGCCTCCTTCGCTCTGAAAACCTGACGTGGCGAATTTGAAATCCTTCGCCTGAAATCCTTGAGCTTTGAGTATCTGCCTTCTTTGCTAGAAAATCTTGAGCTATGAGTATCTGCATCATTCGCTCCGAAAACCCTGAGCTATGAGTATCTACCTCATTCACTCTGAAAACCTTGAGCTATGAGTATCTGCCTCCTTCGCTCTGAAAACCTTGAGCTATGAGTATCTGCCTCATTCGCCCCGAAAACCTTAAGCTATGAGTATCTGCCTCATTCGCTCTGAAAACCTTGAGCTATGAGTATATGCTTCCTTCGCTTTGAAATCCTGACGTGGCGAGTTTGAAATTTTTCGCCTTAAATCCTTGAGCTTTGAGTATTTGACTCCTTTGCTCTAAAATCCTGATTTGGTGAGTTTGAAATCATTCGCCTGAAATCTTTGAGCTTTGAGTATCTTCCTCCTTTGCTCTAAAATCCTGATGTGGCGAGTTTAAAATCCTCTGTCTGAAATCCTTGAAAGGTTGGTAAATTCTTCTCTCTATGAATTTATTTATTTATTTTTGAACGAGTTCTTCTCGCTATGAGCTCTTTGACCTTTGTCGATCGAGCTCTTCTCATTAGGAGCTCTTTAATCTTACTAAGGTTAACTCCTTCAAATATGGTGTCACGGCTCAGAATTTTTTCTAATGAACTGCAACATCTCAAAGTTGTTCGGTTATTTCTCTGATCGGTCGATCCTGACCTTTTCTTACTTTCTTCTTCTTTTTTTTTTCTTTTTTTTCATCTTCTTATCCTTCTTCTTCTTCTTTGGAGCGGCACCCCATCTTATATTCGGGTTCAACCAACTTTGTTTCTTTCTTTTAGGGGTTTTGAACATTTGCTCTTTAAGCGCCTTTCCAAGTTTTCACTTCAGGCTTGCTTTTCTTAAAGCGCCCTTTCGGGTTTTCACTTTTTCTTCTTTTTTCTTCCCTTTTTTATCTCTCTCTCCTTTCTTTTCCTTTTTGTTTTCTTCTCTGTCTCTCTCTCTTTTACTTACTTTTTTTTTTCTCTTTCTCTCTTCTTCTTTCCTCTTGTTCTTTTTCTTTCCTCCCATTCTTTTCTTTTTTCTTTTTCTCTCTTTTTTCTTTCTTCTTTTTTCGTTTGCTCTCTTTCTTTTTCTTTCTCTCTCTATTTTCTCTTTCTTTATTTATTTCTTTCTAGCAAACTTTCCTCTCCTCGGCTAAGTGAGTCACTCTCCTTGGAAACTTCTTCGAATCTTTGTTAGTTAAGTTCTTCTCGTTAGAGACTCATCGTCGAGGAGTTTCAAGTCAAAATCCTTTGCAGTCTAAAACATCTATCAAAACAATAAAAATGCTCTGATAATACGAGTTAGCATGCTCCTAACCTAGGGATGTCTAACTAAATATGATGCATGAATGGAGTCATTTTTAGAGATGCTGGGGAAGAAGCCTCGCTTTCGGGTCGATCATCCTTACCTTCCATGGGTTTTCTGTCTTTACCGAGTCCTCATTTTTGTCTCGCCTTGGAAGGACATGGTTGGCCTGTACTAGTTTGTCTAGAATAATTCACTTCCTGAAGTCCCTCTTCGAAGCACTACCCCACTCAAATAGGGCTTAGTTGTTGTCTCTTGATTGACTCTTCATGATGAGCCTTCTTCAGTCTCAACATTGGGGTGGACACATGCCCTTAAATCTTCTAAACCTTTTCCTACTTCCACAAGGCCCGATCTTCATTTTTCTTTGATGGATCTTCCCCTTCGTTTCTCATCAAAAGAGGGACGCTGAATTGCACCGGTCAGAATTGAATCTATCATTTGCTAAAGTCCAAATTCATATATTACCCCCGCTTAACTCAGGCTTAACCGTTGCCTCTTCATGGCAAGTATTCTTCAATCTCAACATTGGGGTGAACGCATGCCCCTAAATCTTTTGAGCCTTTCTTACAAAGTCTGATCTTCATTTTTATTGAATCTTCCTCCTCCGTTCTTCTTGAAGGGAGATTCTGAATTACACCGGTCAGAATAGAACATAACACTTCTCATGTTGTTCATTCTTATCACATTTCCTCCACTCAATCTTAGGGTTCAACGTTTCTTTCTTTTCTTTTCTTTTTCTGCCTAGACTCATCATGGCAAGTTTTCTTCTATCTCAACATTAGGGGAAGTACACGCCCTCCAACCCCTAAGCTGGCTTTAAGTTCAATCTTCACTTTTCCATCATCAAAGCTTCTTGGCAAAGATCGACTTTACAATCTTGCACTTTACTGACATGCAGTCTTGTCATCCCAAAGGTTGTATTCATCTTTAATGTTGAGCTTCCAAAGATGTCTCTTATGTATTACTCGCCTTCCCTTGAGTCATATGTACTAGCAGTACAAAAAAGTTTGTCCACTTGTTCATTCCAATGCAAGAGACTTATGAGGATGATATAGACAAAATAATTTTATCATTTAAAAAAACACGACAATCAATGTTTACTAAAATCAAGCTTAGGTTTTGAAAAAAGATCAACCCAAGTAAAACTTTTGTTTAAACGACCACAAATGCTGAGGTAATATATACACATGTTGAATCCTTACTGGGCTACCTAGCTTCTGAGAGGAACAACTCCCATACTTAATTTCTACCCAATTTAAGATGGCTCTCTTTAACTCACTAACTCACCGTTCCCCATCTTTCCCTCTTTTTTGATCTCAATCAGGCATTAGAAATGTGACAATCCTTGAAAGAAGGTTAACCGCGATAGGCGGGATATAATCTAAAGATAAACTCAACTAACTCAAATATCCATATATGATCCAAATGGTCTTTCGAGGCTTGTAATGTAGGTCATGGCTCATGGCTACGAAAGAAAGGGTATGTAGGCCCAAATAAGTGTTTAAGGGTGATGAAACCAAGGATCATTTCTTCCAACTTAAAGTCTCAATTATGTACTGTCTAACCTGGATATGCTCAGATGAAATATTATTTCCTCTCTTATTTCTTTGGGTCGCTCTAGACTGCTGTAGAGTGTCCACGAGTTCTATATTTTGTACACATTCATGCTCTTATTATTACTATTCTTAAGCTCATTTGGGCATATTTAGGTGCATTGCATGCATAATAATAGTATTTTCTCTTTTATCATGCTTTCATTGAATATTTTATGTTTGGTTAAGAAAAGATATTGTTTTAGTTTAGCTTTTATTTTCAGGTGCTGTAGCTATGTAAAGGAGGAGAGGACAGGAAAGATGGGAAAAAAAAGAGTTGTACTGAAGCAGTTCCAGATGCCGCCAAGGACGCCGTCGTAGCAGCATTGCCGCCCAGGCAGGAGTGACACTGACTTAGTCAAGATGGGTCGCAATTGAAAGAGGGCAATTCCCTAAGCCCATTCTTGCAATTCTCTGAAGCTTGTAGCGTCCGGTAGAGCTGATCCAAGATTGATAAGTAAACGTACTTATCCTTACTTGTGGGAGAAGGAAACGTCCAAAGAGTCCACATTCAAGTAAAAAAGGAGTCAACATTTAATGTAAAGCTACTTTAAAGACTTCTACTTCAAGGAGGACTCAAACTTAGGCAATGAGCCCTATATATACCCAATGTATGCGAGGGTATAGGGGCATGCTCATGCGTATGCTTATGCTTAAATGCACGCATGAGGGGATATAGTGGAGAGGTAGATAGATAGACTAATGGAGGTGTTGGAGGTCGCGACCCAACTCTCCTAGGGTTTAGGTTTTTGTATGTAAAGTAGTTGTGAGAAACGGTTGTGATAGTTTAAGTGTGTTTTCAATAAAATATTCTCAAGTTTGCTTAGTTCATGTTCTTCACTTCTTCAATTAGTTCCAAAAGTCCATTTGAGGAAATCCATTTTTCGGGCACGAGAGTGCAAGACTCACAAAAGGATTAAGCACAGTCTCATCATGTCGAGGTGTTGACTAATTTGGCTTAGACATAAGTTAGAATTTCAGCGGCTAAAAGGAGCAACAAAATGTCGACTGCCTGTGTTAGGTTTACGCTGAGATTGCTAGGTATTGCCTACATCACGTGGTGACATAATCCTTGCCTAGACATAGGAAGGATCACTTAAGAATTGCTCTACCGAACTTGGAGTATCTGCCAGACTTGCCGCAAGGACTTATTTCCATTCCACCTGCCGAGACATCGAAAGTTGCAGGAGCAGAGACCCGCTGCGGCCGCGTGACAGGGTTGTAGCTGTCGTCTGCCGTTACCCGCCGAGGCAGCAGATCGTGGCAGCGTAAAACACACTTAGGCTTTAGAATACAATATACACACTACTGAGCTGCAATTACTTTACCCAATCTATCGACCTTATCTCTCCCTATCATCACTATCTTTATCTTATTTGTGTTTTTATATTTCCACATTTAGAGATTTAGTTGTGCAATTTACTAGATCCTTGTGCAGGAAACCATTCATAGAAGCTGCTCCAATCCCTGTGGGAGACGATATCTTTTATAATATAACTTGACAAGAGTGTGCACTTGCGCTCATAAATAGAGAACACCCAAACGATCTACAACTGCCCATTTTTGGGTTTTCACCCTAGAGTTCATTTCCTTTCATCTAGTGTAGCTTCAAATCAACTTGCATCTTCACATTGTATTGATGCATGTTTCTATTCAAAGGTGTTCAATCTTTCAAGGCCCTTCTAGATAGAGATTCATTTGGATAGAGAATTCATGTAGCCCTTTTCTTTATTTACCTCTCACTCCCCCCTCTCTTTTTACAAAACTGCACTTTTCAATTTAGTGGTTTCACTTTTGATTTCTTCAATCTTTCATGTTGGTAACTTTCGACTTGATTTGGGTTAGCTCTTTGAGCGCAAACTTTTCTTTCATCGTTTCCTTTTGATGTTTCTGTTGCTCAAATTGAAAATTGTATTTAATGCATCTATTCTCCTTTATTTCCCTCCAATGTCATTTAATTATCCACAAACTTTTATCTCCTTTTCCCCCGGTGTAAGGGTGATCCTTGGTTTGGGTTCAATCGGAAAAAAATAACAAGCTCAAACGGGGACAACAATGTATATTTTTCTTATTTTTTTTTCTGTGTGAAGGGAAATGAAGGAATGCCAAATGTCCTCCCATACATGGATATCAAAAATAGTCTTCACGTGGTAGATGTTTTAGGGTTATCACTTCATTCAAGGACCTTAAACAACAATACCTGAGAGGAAAATTCACTCAATGGGATCTGCCCATTATTCCTGAACACTCATTGTTATTCCTCCCTTGGCCCAAATAGCATAGAAGGTGTTCACATTTGCAGTATCATCTCAATATTCGATTTTTAAATTTTGAATTTAAGTCATTCTTACAAAAAGTATATACATATATGTTTGGGAAAGCAAAAATAAGCTAATAATAATAAAGAATAAATGAAATGTTTAAAAGAAATCAAAGAATATAAAACGCTTGCCAAATGAAATGCACACGAAGGTCTCTTTCATTTGAAATTGAACCAAGCAAACATAACATAAGCCCTTACAAAAGATCATTGTTGTCTTCGGGAAAACAATAGCAAAGTGCATTAAAAGGAGATGCAACATACGAGGAAATTTAAACATGAACTCCTAAAAACTAAAATTGGGGACCAACACCTTCAAAAGTCACGTTCCGACTCATTCTTCTCAAAGCTTCAGAAGACCACTCTCAATCAGACTTTGAACCTTGTTTTTTAGAGCTCCACAATTCTCCGTGGTGTGGCCCGTACCTCCCACATGGTAGTCACACACGACATTAACATCGTAACCATCGGGATAGGGAAAACCCTTTGGTATGGACTGCACCGGATTTAGAAGTTTTCTTTCCATAAGTATTTGGAGCAATTCTGTGTACGTCATTGGAATCGGATAAAGAACCTTTGGAGGCTTTGCAAACACGAATGATTGACTGTGGTACCAGCCATAAAACTGAGTGTTTGGGCGAGGACTCTTCATACGAATCAGTGAGTCACGCCCCTTGCGAGTGGTTGTCCTTGGTTCACCCAATTGCAATGCACCAGACTCTATCATATTCTGGACTAGCTACTTAAATGCCACACAGTTTTCAACAGAATGTTCTTGAACATTGGCATGATACTCGCAACGGGCATTGGTATCATACCAAGAAGGGTAGGGTGGGTTAAAGGGAACCACATGATAGGGCCAAACCAAATCTTCCTGGTATAGTTGTGAATACAACTCCTTGTACGAAACTGGTAGTGGGGTGATTTTCTCGTTTTTTACTCTCAGGCCCCTTTGTTTCCTCACTATTCAAAATTTGGGAGCCCTCGACTATAGCTTGAGATTGAGAGGTCGTGGCATTCTTTGGGGCCTCCTCGTGATCCCTTTGCCTCCGAGTTGGTTCTCTATCCGTTGGAGAAGATAAGATTTTCCAAAAGGAACCTTCGATCTTATCTAACACCAATTCGATTAGAAATTCAGAAGCGGCGTAGTCTACCTCATATTGGTTGATGATGGCTTGATCTTCAGTAGGTAAAATCTTTTCCGTTATGAAGTCTCGATCCCAATTCTCACTCACCCTTCGCAGGGAGTCTTCCCTCACGCCCTTTCCTTTGGTCATGGTGGCCATTATACTCATCAACTCATCAATTTGCTTCTTTGTTTCCTCTTGGAAATTCTTCACATATGATATTATATCTCTTTTGTTCCAAACCAAATTCTCTTGGAGCTGTTCGTGCTTATCGACCCTAGCCACTAGGTCATTCATGCTTTTGAAACCGTACTGGCTTGAAGTCATTCTCTTTCCACTTCTATTTTCTGAGGCGAATACTTTCTCCAATTAGTGATGCATATGATGAAATGAATGTACAAAAATGTATCATTGAATAATATGCCATGAAATAATGCTATTATGAGAGCATGAATGCAAAGAAGTGTTGATCGACAAACATCCTCATTAAACAATTTTCCATAACGGAGATCACGTCTCATTACAACGAGAGAAGAAAACAACTACACATAGGGTACAATCTTCAACAGGTTTTTCTCATCCTCTTCTTCTGAATCAACGCATTTCGGAAACTCCATGGCTATTTGTGCTAAGGCTTGGATACATTGAGGTACACTTTGCTTTGCTTACGTGGGCTATCAAACGACTTAACTTTTAGGGGTTGAAATAAACTCGATCAACTTGGATCTTCAACTTGGCCAATGCTCGCTAAATTGGCTAGTTCTGACACATAGTCACATGAAATGTTGTCTTCTTTGTCTTAGTTTGACCCCTAACCACTCTTGATCTTTGAAATTCTTCAACTCGTTATTATTGACTCCTTCTCCCATTACAAAAACTTTTAATTTTGGACTGTTCTCGAATTAACATTTCATATAAAGATGCTATGAATATGCAGAACAAGTAAATAGAATAAGCAAAATAACACCCAAAAAAGAAATGTGTTAGTAATAAAGTAAATAATTAAATGGACAAAATTTATCGCAAGGAAAGAAGCAATTAACCAAAACAAGACATATAAAGAAAAAACCTACAACATGAATTCTAGTTCTACGGTTATCTACATGGCTCCAATGGGGTGGGCTCCCTAAATTCTCACGCATGGGTTTGGTTCTAATTAAGGGTACCCGAACCAATCTTATTACCTACTAAGGCAACAAGAACCCCAATTCTGGCCCATTACAAGCTTGCAAATTGGTTTCGGTTCGAGGGAAAGCACGACCTAATGACATGGAGGGCTGCTCACGTGTCAAAGGCGTGGATTCCGGAAGTGAAATACCGACCCGTGGAGGGATACTCACGTGGGTATGTGGCGTTTCACTCCCACTTAAAGGATGAAGCTCGGGTATAGAGCTTGATGATCATGATGCAACACATGTCGATGATTCCTTAGAAATCAAATGAAGAATTAACTCGAAGGCCACCAATTATCAAAGCTTGTACCATCTAAGTCACATTTTCAAGTAAGAACAACCTTATTAAAGTCAAATTAAACTTCAAAAATTTCCATCGATTAAAAGCAACAAATATTTTCTTGGCTTAACTATCTTTTTGTTTTGTAAAACAAAATTCTTCCCCGGCAGAGTCGCCATGCTGTAACAACATTTTTTGAAAACCTTTAAGGTAACCCACTTTTTGAAAGATTTGTTTAAAATGGAAATTTCTTTTTGAAAAATCGAGTTTCGAAAAAACAATAAAAATCTGGAGTCGCCACCGGCCACTAAGATAGGTCGGACACCATAAAAACCAGAGATTCGTTTTAAAAAAGGTTCGGGAGTTGGTTACGCGTGGGGAATGGTTAGCACCCCCATCACGCCCGGAAATCGGTACCAAAATATTTGTTGCTTTTAATCGATGGAAATTGTTGAAATTTAAAATGAATTTAATTAGGCGTTCTTAATTGAAGATTAACCTTAATTGTAACGACTTTATCAAATTGGTGGGTTCAAATTAATTAGTTATTTATTTGATAAGGATGACGACACATCAGACCATAGGTTAAACCGGCATCATATAAGTCTGACTGCCGTGTTAATTTACGGTTCGACTCTCGTACGTCACCTTTATGCATGATGCAAGCATTTAGGAATGATGTTATGACATTGTCCTTTTTTTAACTATCGTTTACCTTGAGACGGTAATGTTTAACCCAAATATTTGGTCAACATCCATTGAGTTAGGACTGTTATGGTACAAATATAGGGATTAATAGATACCTCCCTTTTGTATGGTTTAAATTAATTAACATGGAATCGAAATAAAGGGTCACATGAATGCCAATTAAGGGATGACACACAAAAGGCTTAGAGGAAAACACAAAAGCCCACCCGAGGTCCTAACCTAAAAAAGCCCAAGTTATGGAAGTTCAATTAGTGGTCTAATTATTAACTAAGTGAGTCTAATATTAACCCTAAATTAATTATGCCCTAAAAACTAGAAGACCCTAATAAATTTTAGATTAACTTGCAACATAATAATTATATTGATCAATTTTAAACTAGTAATCCAATGAGCTAGGGACACTATTTAAAACGAATCAAATTAATTAACCATGGTTTTAATTTAAATTGTCCATCTAAGCCCAATGTCAATTTTTTCCTAAAGATAATTAAGAGGTGTTCAATTAGCTTAATGAGTTTAACATTTACCCCAATAAGCCAATGGTAAATTTAAATTCACTAAACCAATTCGAATCTTAGGTCTACTATGGCTCTAGAAAACCAAACCTAAATTAATTTGATTAATTTAAAGATTATGCCCCTATGAGATGGGCACATAATCTAAATTAATTAAATCAATCTTAGTCCAAATCTAACCTAATGTTAATCTACTAAGCCCAAAACAAAGCAAAGCCCAAACCTCCTAAATTATACAACCTAAATCCAAAGCCCAACAAGGCCCCAAAATCACATAACCATAAATGAAGAGAACAAATAAACTATGCTCATGCTATACATATAATACACGTATCATATGTATCTAAAACTATATAATATGTACACATATATGCTATGCAAAAAAATGAAAGCGAAGATGGGTGATTACCTCAAAAAATACTTTTGCTTTCTGCTTCTATTGCTTTTTCTGAATTTTTCCGAATGTTTACAATGGGATTTGCTTTCAGCTTTTATAACCGAATTTATATTTTTACAAAAGAAGAAAGAAATGAAATCAAAATTTCCTATTGGCTCGTATTCGTCCTTTTGGCCAGATTTATGTGTGGCTCTGTCACTGTTGATTCTGATTGCGGTTATGGCCTATGTTCTTTTCCGTTTTCACCGTTGTTCTATTGTTTTTTATCACTCTCTCTTTCTTTGTATGCGTGGCTGTACGGCGGAGACGAGGGGAAGCAGTGAGGTGCGACATGAGGAGTTGGCCTCTAACGTGGCTGCTGATGCGGTGAGACCGCGACGTGGTGTCGAGCCACTAGATTTTCTACCAATGTGGTAGTGTTCGTGGCCCTATTGGAGTCGAAGGGTTGATCAGGTGAGCCGCACGCGGGCGTGAGTGATGCCAAAGGTTGCGCGAGTGGCGCGTAGAGAGCTCCAACTGTCGCGCGTGGGCGCGTGAACGCTTTGGAAACTTCCTGCGTTGATCTGGGCCGTTCGATGTGAGCTGGATTCAACGGTGGTCGATGAGGCAGCTGCAAACTAGAAAATAAACATTAGGGTTTCTTAGTTATTAATTAGGGCATTAGGGTTTAGGTTTGGGCCCCAAACGGGCCATGTGCATATGTAATATTTATGTATATATATCTTTGTATATGTAAATGGACTAATATATATTATGGGCAGACTTTTATTTAAATATAAGTGGGCTTTATTTAAGGGTTAACTACTGGAATAGTCACTTATGTTTTCCCCCCGTACAGAGTTGGTCACCAATTTTGAAAAGCGACCAGTAAGGTCACTTACGTTTTCGGGGCGTAAACTTTTGGCCACTCAGCCGTTTGTTGCCGTTAAACACTGACAAATTGCTGACCTGGCAACGAAGAATAAGGGTAAATTACTGTAATGGCCATTAAAGTTTATCCCATGTACATTTTTGCTCCCCAATTTAAAAAAATAAACATTACAGTCACTAATGAAAATATTTCTTTATAATTTCACCCTTGAATTTTTAAAAATTAATTTTCAACACTAATACTTTACAATCAATTAGTATAATAATATTATAAAGGCTTAAATGAAAAATAGGTGCCCAAAGTATACCCTTTTTAAATTTAGGTGCTCAAATTGCTCCTATTTAATAACTAAACTTTCAAATTGCTCCTATTTTTTCCACTATGGATTGTTTTTAATATTATTGTAACATGACATGTCATTTTTATTATTGTTAAATTAAAAATAATTTTAAAATAAAATAAAATAAAATCATTATTATTATTTTTAAATTTAAAATATTTTTAAAAAAAATATTACTTCTTAAAATAATTTAGGTGTTTAAAGTATTTTTTGTAAAAATAGGTGCCCAAATTTACCATAGTTACAATTTTAGGTGTCCGACTGTTAAATGAGTGTTAGAAAAATTGTCAACCAATCGATATTTGACATGTGGCAATAATTTTATTAACTTTTAATGGAAAATACTTAGAACTTTCAAATTATTATAAAATCTCAAAATTTAACAAGCTTCACAAAACAGTCTCTAAATCCCTAAAAAATACCAAACTTCCATCGTCGATTGCCGCCGCTTCCGCCGCCAATTATCGTCGTTGACCGCACCCACTTGGTCGCCGGACTAAGGCGATCATTTTTCCCAACACATCATCGTCAGAAATGCCCAACGACATGCAGCCAAACGTCAAACATGAAATCGACGTTCGCGTTTGACGTTCGGCTGCACATCGTTGGGCGTTTCCGGTGACGCTGTGTTAGGGAAAATTGTCGCCTTGGCCCGGCGACCAAGTGGGTGCGGCCAGCAACGACAACTGGCGGCCAAAGCGGCGACAGTCGACGACGAAAGTTTGAGAATTTTTAGGGATTTAAGGATTGTTTTGCGAAGCTTGTAAAATTTTGAGATTTTATAATAATTTGAAAATTCTGTGTATTTTTCATTAAAAAAATTTAAAAAATAAAATAATGTCACGTGTCAAGCACCGATTGATTGGCAATTTTTTTAACACCCATTTAACAACCAGGCACCTAAAGTTGTACCTATAGAAACTTTGGGCACCAATTTTTTACAAAAAATACTTTAGACACCTAAATTATTTTAAAAACTAATATTTTTTTAAAATATTTTAAATTTAATAATAATAAAAATAATAAAAAAATGACATGACATGTTATAATAATAATAAAAATAATTCAGAGTGAAAAAATAGGAGCCATTTGAAAGATTAGTTATTAAATAGGAGCAATTTGGGCACCTAAGTTTAAAAAGGGTATACTTTGGGCACCTGTTTTTCATTTAAGCATTTATAATATTATTGTACTAATTGATTGTAAAGTTTTAGGGTTGAAAAATGAATTTTTAAAAATTTAAGGGTGAAATTATAAAGAAACATTTTTATTAGTGACTATAATGTTTACTTTTTAAAATATGGGAGCAAAAATGTACATGAGATAAAATTTAATAGCCATTGTAGTAATTTACCCTTATTTTTTCGTTGCCAGGTCAGCAATCCGTCAGTGTTTAACGACAACAAACAGCTGAGTGACCAAAAGTTTACGCCCCGAAAACGTAAGTGACCTTACTGGTCGTTTTTCAAAATCGGTGACCAACTCTGTATTGAGGAAAAACATAAGTGACTATTCCAGTAGTTAACCCTTTATTTAATTACTAGTGTGTATGTATATTCTTATATTTTTGGGTTGATATATTATATATATGGGCTTTTTATTTATATTAATTGGGCACATATATTTTAGTTTAATTATAATAATAATATAATAACAATAACAACAATAATAATAATGATAAGAAGAGGTAGTAGTATTAGTTATGAAAACAAAAATGAAATAAGCTAAATGGGTCCAAGACCCGGAAAAAATTAGTGATTACAGTAAGTATTAATAATCACTCTTGAGTATCAGTAATGACTTAAGGGGTATCGATACTCCCCACGAGTTTCAATACTAAAATAGCATTCGATATTCCAAGAATAAATCCACTTGTTGATTGTCAAAATGGACATGGGTCGGAGATAGTAGTCCGACGGTCGTCAAGATGGTAGTTCCGGGTCAGAGTTTGTATATTGCTCTTGTCTTGTGGGCAATAGTGTCTGGAATGGAAGATCTTGTCCTTCCCTTGTTGTATGTCCTAATTTATACTACTCGGACATGTGTCGTGATCGGATTCTCGTGGCGCGTTGATTGGACTGGCTATGACTTGACGTCCTAGGTTCACTTCGTCATCTATAGCGGGCACGTGCGTAACCACGTGGTCACCGGATGAGACACGATGTATCCCATAATCTTGTCTGTTCGCCACAGAATATGAAGGTTATCGCGCAGTTTGCAGCCGATCCCATGCGTTGTGGTCCTCGTGTTCTTGTTACGTTCATTGACGGACGTCCTTTGTGTTATGCTATCCGCGGTCTTACTCTTTCTAGTCTTGACACGTGGTGGTAGGTGTCTATAGGTACTAACAATTGCCCCCCAGGCGAGGGTAGGTTATAAAGTGACTGTAGGCTATCGAATAGTTCTTCTTTAAGTGCAAGTGTACACTGATGCCTAGTTGTAATATAAAAGATATCGTCTCCACATGGATTGGGAAACCCTTAAGAATTTATCTTCCTGCACAAGTAAAAATAAAAACACAAGTATATTGAGGTTTTGTTTGAATCGATTAAACTAAAAGCAATTAAAATAAAGAGTCGAGAAATCAGATTGAGAAAATAGGCCGGTATTGGTATGCGTTGTAGTGTGGATTTTGAATGCTCCGTCTCAGAAAAGTATTGCAGAATCATCTTAACAGTCTGGACAGTTTTGATAGAAAACAACCTTGGCAGTTGCCCGCCTCGGCATAGACTACATAGCTGCCCGGGCGGCTAAGCGACAATTCAAAGTTCGGCAAGGCTTCCTTCAATGACTCTTTCTTATCCCTAAGTCGAAGTGCTATTGGCGAACACGTCTTGATAATACCTCCTGGCGTGAATCAAAGGATGAAAACCAACAAATGCTAAGCCTCCTTTAGCCGCTGAACTTCCAACTTATTCCTAAGCCAAAGTAGTTTTACCCTAGATTGGATAAAACTGTGTTTACTCGTTCTTGAGTTCAACTCTCCCGAAATTGAACAAATAGATAAATTGCAAATTCCTCTCCCGATTTGATTGTAAACAATTGAAAACCAAGAGTAAAAAAAACTCTGAATTTTATTGCAATAACTTTAACCTAAACGAATACAAGCAATCTCTCACAACTACTCAATAAAACCAACCCTTAGCCCTAGGAGAAGTTTAGAACATGATGGACGAATAGAAGCTCTAGGGCTTCTCAAAAATCACTCTCTTTCCTTTCTAGTTGGTTAGGTTACATATTTATAGGGAATGGCCTAGGTCAAAGTCGGTTTAGGGTATGAGTACTAGTTAGAATCAGATTACAACCAATTAAAAGAACAAATCTCTATCATTAATTCTTCTTAGATTCTCGTTTGACTTTTTCCACCATAACTTTGACCGTGGCTTTTCTTGAGCTTTTGGACTTCGATCCTAATACAAGTGGTCTCTAAAAATCAGGATTGATGCGTTCTTTCAATCACATACCACTTTGCATTTTTTTAGTTTCCTTGGGTTGTTGCCTCCGCAGCATACATTCTGCTGCCTCGACAGAGGTCTATGTTGGTGTGAGTAACTCAGCATGGCTCCTTACTCTGGGCTTATCCTCTGTGGCATAGTCTGCTCAGTTCTTCATCAGGTTCATTAGCATCTTCCATTGATTGTTCAACTCCTTTCTTCTGCCATCCTTGCTGCCTCGACACTGTCTGTTTGGGCAGGTACCTGCGAACAGTAAAACACATACCTGAGTAGTATCTTTTATAGAGAAAAATAGTGAAATTCATCAAACATGGCAGATTATCTAATTTATGCAATTTTTTGTATGGTTACCTAATAAATGCAACTAAAACATACTTAAGTGCAACAATAATTGAGCTAAACTAAGGCTAAAATGTAGTACTTTTACACACTTAACACGCCTTCAAACTCGAACTATTTCTTGTGCTCAAGCAAATGCAACCTAGTAGTTACTTGCATCTCTAGAAAGTGTGGCTTCGTATCTTGAGTAACCCCTAACCTCCATGTGATCATCTGCGTGGGAAGCAACTCTTCGAATGAAAATGGACTTACCCGGAACAATACTATGATGCTCGTGAGTGTGTGCATGTTTTGTGAACAAGTATCATTCATCGGATTCCATGTAAGCATAAAGGTAATCAATTCAACTCTTGGGTTTCTTAACTTTTCTTACTAGAGTCAGTTTCGGGCACCTCTAGTTTATCAACCAATCCTTTCCTCCAAAACTTAATCAACTAGAGCCGGTTTCGGGCACCTCTAGTGATTTCGCATTACTACAATTAAAGGCAAACATACCTAGCAATATCTTTTACTCTATACTAGAGCCAGTGATAGGCACCTCTAGTACATAAAATTTTTCGATTTTAAACCCAAGTAATTATCTAACCTTAACTCACTAGAACTCCTAAAATCATACAAGTCACAAGGTGTGTTTCTAAGTTTCAGCACAATAGTAGAGTTCTAAATACTTCCAAAGTCATGCTAAGGTCGCTGCCACGCCGGCTACTACGGCAGCAGTTAGGAAATACTCAAAATTTAAGCCAAATATTTTTTTATAACAGCAAGTAACAATGCATTCTATATGAATCCTAAATATACATTCTAACATGAAACAAATGAAAAAAAAAGAGAGAATAAAATAAAAAATTACGACTAATTTCCCCCCCCCCCCAAACTCGAGAGGAGTATTGTCCTCAATACATGCCTACATACTCAAAATAAAACATAGATTAGATAAAGAAGGAAGATGATAGCTTAGAATGCTGGCGAATCGGAGGAGGTGTCGTCTTTTTCGTCATCGCTAAGTATCATCCACTGTTGAGCTGGTACTTTAAGTCTTGTTCTTGCCATCTTTTGTTTGGGAGTAGGGTTTGAAAGTTGAGAGAGTTGGGTGAGCCTTGAGAGTAATCTGAAAGCAAAGGGAAATCTAGTAAAACAAAATGCAAGAGAAAGTAAATAAGAGTGAATAGTAAAAAAACGAGGGGGGTTAAATAGGAGTGAAAGTGGCTGGGTGAAGAGTTGCTGCTTTTCGTCTACCGAGGCATCTGTTGCCTGGGTAGAGAGTCGTTTGAAGATAACGACTTTATCTGCAACGGCTAGTTTTGGCGGGAAGCAATGTCTGCGGCTATGTAATGTCGTGGCAGTCTTCACGGGCAGACTTGAATGGTTGATGGGTTGGGCTTGATTCTTCTCTCTTCCTTTGGGGTTTGTTTCTCCTAAAATAAACTGAAATAAAATTATTAGTGCTTGAAAAATAAAATGCATGCTAAAATTAAATCTAATGCCTAAAAACAGAAAATTAAAAATAATGTGTTTTGAAAAATAAAATAAATACAAGAAATTTAAATCTAATTCCTAAAAAATAGAAAATTAAAAAAAGAAAAAAATTTAGGCTATATTAGGAGTGCATTTGGATGCATCTCCTAACATGACCACTTGTCTCTTGCAACATGAGTTCCTGTGTAGTGCTTTAACCTCTGGCCATTCACTTTAAATTCATGCCTATCCTTGGTAGATTTGATCGTGACTGCACCATGTGGGAATGCTTTAACTACCTCGAACGGGCCAGACCATCTTGACTTCAACTTCCTTGGGAATAGTTTCAATCGAGAATTGAAAAGGGGTACCTACTGCCCGGGCATAAACTGCCTTGGCAGCAACTTTTTATCACGCCATTTTTTGTTTTTCTCCTTGTATATTCTCGCATTGTCATATGCCAAGGCTCTGAATTCGTTGATCTCATTTAGTTCCATGAGTCTCTTTTGCCCGGCTTTTTCCCAGTCTAGGTTTACTGCCTTGATGGCCCAGTATGCCTTATGTTCAATCTCAACGGGCATGTGGCAAGTTTTTCCATACATGAGCCGATAGGGTGACATGCCTAATGGGGTCTTATAGGTTGTTCTATATGCCCATAATGTATCATGGATTCGAAGAGACCTATATTTCCTAGATGGATTAACCACCTTTTCGAGAATGCTCTTCAGTTCCTTGTTTGATATTTCAGCATGCCCATTGGTCTGAGGGTGGTATGTCGTGGCAACTTTGTGGGTGACACCAAATTTCTTCAATGTCGTGGCGATCAGTTTGTTGTCAAAGTGTCTCCCCTCGTCACTTATGAGGGCTCTAGGGATTCCAAACCGTGTAAAGATATGCTTTTGGAGAAATTTCAGAATGATTTTGGAATCATCCTTTGGTGTAGCAATGGCTTCCACCCACTTGGTCACATAATCCACTACTAGCAGTACGTATAAGTTCCCACAAGATGATGGAAACGGGCCCATGAAGTCGATTCCCCATACATCGAACTTTTCGACTTCTAGAATATTCTACAGTGGCATCTCGTTTATGCTTGAGATGTTGCCCATCCGTTGGCATCTGTCACACTGTTTGTAATATGCATGAGCATCTCTATATAGTGTCGGCCAGTAGAGTCCCGATTGGAGAACCTTGGCAGCAGTTTTGGTTCCTCCAAAATGTCCCCATATGATGAGTTGTGGCAATGGCGGAGGACTTCTTGTTGTTCTTCCTTTGGTACACATCTCCGAATCACCTGGTCTGCACATTGCTTAAACAAAAGAGGTTCGTCCCAATAATAATGTTTTACATCATTCTGGAACCTCTTTTTCCCTTGGTAATTCATGTTATGAGGAAAAATACCACTAACAAAGAAGTTTACAAGATCAGCGTACCAGGGTGTGGTGAAGGTCGTCATGGCTGCCAGAGGTTTTGCCCCGGCGGCTATGGTATATGCTGCTTGGGCGGATGCAAGGTCCACTGCTGAGGTGGCTAGGATATGCTCATCTGGGAAGTTTTCCTGAATTTTAGTCGTGTCTGTGGGTCTTCCCTCTAGTCGTGACAGATGATCAGTCACTTGGTTCTCTGTCCCTTTTCTGTCCTTGATTTCTACGTCGAATTCCTGTAGGAGAAGAATCCAGCGTATCATTCTTGGTTTTGCATCTTTCTCGGAGAAAAGGTATTTTATGGCCGAATGGTATGTATGCACTGTCACCTTTGTTTCGATGAGATAGGCTCGAAACTTATCAAAAGAAAAAACTACTACCAACATCTCCTTCTCAGTGGTGGTATATAATTAACTTGTGCCTAGTTGAGCGTCTTGCTGGCATAATAGATGACATGGAGGATTTTGTTTTTCCTCTGCCCTAGCACTGCCCCGACGGCATAGTCATTGGCATCACACATTATCTCAAATGGCAGCGTCCAGTTTGGTGGTAATAAAATGGGAGCGACTACAAGTTTCTTCTTCGGGGTTTCAACTGCCTCAGTGCATTTGTCATCAAAGTTGAAGGGGTTATCCTGTTCAAGCCAAGAACACAATGATTTAGTTATTTTTGAAAAGTTTTCAATGAAACGTCTATAAATACCAACATCTCCCAGAAAACACCTGATCCCTTTAACAGTGGTAGGTGGCGGCAGTTTTTTCGATAAACATCGATTTTGCCTCTGTCAACCTCGATGTTGTGGCAAGAGATTTTATGGCCCAACACAATGCCCTCGTCTACCATAAAGTGGAATTTCTCCCAGTTTAAGACCAGGTTAGATTCTTCACATCTTTCGAGTACTTTTTCCAGGTTGTCGAGGCATCTATCAAAGCTGTCTCCAAAAACTGAAAAATCATCCATGAAGATTTCCAGGAAATCTTCTACCATATCGAAGAAAATGGCCATCATACATCTTTGGACTTGCTAAAGTCCCTCATCAATAAAAGAGATCATAAAACTTAATATCGATGTAATATCTAGACTTTGAAGTATAGGGTTTTCGATCACCGAAACCAAATTCTGACTTCACCGGTTTTCGAGATGTGACAACTCTCCCCCCTTAAAAAAATCCGTCCTCGAAATTTTACCTGAGTTGGTGTGGTGATCACTCCCTTGTTTCGTAGCTCTCACATGGTACATTTGGGTACAAGCTTTAAACTCGGGTTAGTATGATGCCTTGGATGATTCCCCGGGTCTTCCGAAAGATCCTTGTCTCCTTCCCTTACCTTAAAATGATTGAGCAGGGAATGGATTAACTGATGCAGAAGCGAACTTGTTCTTTGGGCGTTCTCGGATAAGGTGTCCTATCTCACTACAGAAGAAACAAGCTCTGGATGCTTATGCTGACAAAAATCACGAACGGGTTGACTCACTTCTTGCTTAGAGCCTTCAAAGCTCTCATAGGATGGGTACTAGAATAGAATTGAGTCACAACTTGTGGTTTAAAAAAAGACACGTATTGGGAAGGCTGTGAGTACATGTTTGGCTTCCCTTTCTTGAAATATCCAGATGATTGAGACTCTTCTCGGTGCCTCTTTTCAGATTAGTTTTAGCTCTATTTTCTTTTCTTATAAGCCTTCTTGGAGGCTTCAGTAGAAATAGCTCGATTAACAAGGATTTGGAAGTCCTCAATCTCCACAACAGTGAAGAGGGGACATAATTCATCACAGAGGCCATCTACAAACATTATGCATTTCTCTTTCTCAGTACGTATGATCTCAGCACCATACCTTGCATATTTGCAGAAATCTTGAATATACTGCTCCACAGGTCTTCCCTCTTGTCTCAGGTGAAGGAACTTCTTATGCCTTTCAGCGATGTAGTGTTCACTAATATACTTCTTACGGAACTCCTGAAGGAAGAAGTCCCACGAAATTCTATGCTCAGTTACGGTGAGTGTCACGATGTCCCACCAACTCTAGGTCTCTTCAGCAATCAAGGCCAAGGAGCATTCTAGCTTATGCTCCTAAAGGCACTTCATTTGCCTATTCAGAACTTTGAGAGTGTTTTCTAGCCAATACTCGGCTATCTCGGGATTGTCCAGGTCCTGACCAGTGAAGGTGTAAACCGGATACTTTTTAAGCTTATCAATGGGAGCTCGGGTATTCGCTTCGGTAACAATGGGAGTTTGATAGGGTTGCTCAGCCCTCATAGTAGTCACAATTGCTTTGATCATATTAGTCATGTTCTTGAAACATTTGATTTGAGCAGACTTTACTTTGGGTTCAGGATTTTGTATCAAAGGTATTTGCGGATTCAAAAGATCTCTCCTTCTAACTTCCTCACCTCTAACTGAGGAGTTCACGACATGCTCATCTATTCGAGCTTTATTAGAGTTAGATATCTATACATAAAGAGATCAGATTAGCCGACAAGTCACAATATACAATAAAATAACTCCTAGGTGGCAAAGTAAGACGACAAACAATACATAAATGCATAGGTTTAGTCCAGAAGTAACTAAACTCTAGCTCTGATACCAAAAATATAACACCCCCTTCCCGGCCTGGTAGAGAACCGGGTCGGAGAGCGTTACCGGTGAACAATGTAGTGAATGGTATGATAAATTTTAAACTTTTAACACTAGTTCTTGATCAATATTAGTCTTTTTAAACATTATCGGATCACATCCTTAGTCCAATTTATTCGGTATAAAGCAATAACCCCTCGATAGGACCAAATTCTAACTTATACAAGTTTTAGGACTAAATTGTAAATTTGACAAGTTTAGGGTCCTTTATTGCAATTAGCTATGTTGTACTGAAGTTCAATGTTACAATACTAAGCCTGAAAATTTTCATGTTATTCTGATATCGTTTACCTATCCGATTAGGCCTTACAAATTTTAAGGACCAATTTATAGACAATGCAAAGTTGTATTCTTAAGCTTTTAACAGATTTATCAATACCTTATCGATACATAAGAGAGCTGCATCGATACGCTGATGCATAGATTCAATATCATGTTCAATTACACAGGCCATGTATCGATACACTTAACCCTGTATCAATACATGTTGACTAACATTGACCGTTTCGATACGCTCTGTGAGCCGTATCGATCCATTTAATATTCCAACCCATTATGCCAATCTGCGTTTCGATACACCCTTGAGGTTTATCGATATGCTCTGCTTCAACTTTACAAATTATGTAGGGTCGTATAGATACGCCATGACTAGTATCGATACGCCTAACCTGTAATCACAGATTTTGACTGGTGTTTAGTCATTTTAAACATCCAAACCTTGTCCAAATATTACCAAATTGTGCCAGCAGGTTTCTAAACATATAATCTACCAGTAAGTCAAATTTCAAGGTGTTTCGAATCCATTGCCATGTTTTCCAACTTTTAAACCAAATATACCATTTTGGTCACTTTTAGTCTATCCCAACAAGTCATTTAAGGCCTTTAAACTTATTACAAACCATAAACAATGTATACATCACAAAAGGACTAAAAGAAACTTATCAAACTACTTTGCCACCTTCTAGGAGTTCAAAAAGTTAATGCACATTACTCTTTAACTTGTAGTGACTTGCCAAAACACCAACTTGCTTCCTATCTCAATATGTTAGTCTTATCAACCTGAAATGTTGGGACAATGAATGCATTAGACCTACATGGTCTAAGTGAGGTAGCCAATAACAATGAATGAACATGGTATGCCATTTAACATGCTTTGATGATAATCATAATATCAAATATGTGATTAAACATAGTATGTTCATCATTCATACTAAAAACATAGTATCAAATTAGCATATCATCAATGGCAATATCATAATATCATAACAAAAGCAATATCAATAACCAATAATTCCCTTGGATCGATTTAACCGTATTTGGATACATGAATTCCACCACAACACCAATAATAACAATAATGGTCGTGTCATATACCCTCCTCCGCACCAAATGTCCAATACACAACACATCCCCCTGTCGCACCATGGCCGAAGCCCAATACCCGTACTGATGAGCTCATTAATCCTATGACATGCCAATTGTATCCAATACTTCGACCCCAAGGTACAATACACAATGATTCAATACAATAGCTCATAAAAATAAGTCCATAACAATAGTTCAATAATCTCATGTCAATAGATGGTGGCAATAAACATATATCAATATTTTCCATAACAATAAACATATATCTATAATTCAATGCTTTAAAAAATAACCATATATTTGCAATGCTCATGAATTCAATGACATACTTACCACTTTCTTACCGAACATAGCTTACAATAGTGTCTTATACAAAAGCCTTCATTTCAATGGTTAGCAATATCAAATTCAATGTTCAATGATTGGAGTTGGGCACCTAGTTAACTCTTAAGATATCGACTACACTCACCTTAGGTACGAGGCTCTTGGATAACAACTCCTTTACTCCTAGCTTGTTTTCTAGATGATAGATTAGCTTCTCCCAATTCTTGAGTCGACCGGCGGCTATGAATTGATGTTCTTGAATCAAAGGAAGATTAAACAAAAAGGTTATGAATAGAGAGGTGTATGTTTAGGAGCTCAAGGTTGAAGACAATGAATGTGCTTGCTTTCAAAGACAAAGATAAAGATTTATTCTCAGTGACATAGAACAAAGATGATAGCCTTTTTTTCTTTAATTCATTTTAAGGGAATTGTAAACTTAATCATTACCCACCTTTCTTCAAGCCAATAGGGAGCTTTCCTATGCTCAAGGGTTTGCTTATTACAAGGAATCCTATCAACTCATGCATTTTATTAATTAAAGGAATTTGATTGCTATTCAACCATTTTTTTATCATTCACGTGAGAGGAGGTGGTAAGCAAGCTGGTGAGTCATCACCAAGCTTCGATCTTTACAAAAAGGTTACAAATTTTGATTTCTACAGGGACCCCCATCGATACGCTCATGAATGTATCAATACGCTTGTGCCAAAACGGGTAAGTTAGTTATTGGCAGTTGGTCTGTACCGATACGGCTCTTACCGTATCGATACCTTATGCTCAACTTCAATATTTTAGGCATTCAAAAGGGTTCCAATTCAAAGGTTTAGACTTATTAAAGTCCCTCATCAATAAAAGAGATCATGAAACTTAATATCGATGTAATATCTAGACTTTTTAATACCTTGTTCACTAAAAAGTGGCACATGAACAGCTCTACAGTTGATCGAAATTGGAAATTGAGTTCGCCGAGAGCTGAAGGTACGAGGCCTGAGTTGAATCCTTAAGGGTCATTGAAAATGTTCGACATTTAACTTGGTCAGAGGCGCCGAATAAATCCACGTGGTTCAAGAAATGCGACAGGTGATCTTGAGGGTCGCATCTTCCGTTATACATTAGCTTTGGGACCTTAAAATACGTGACACGTGATCCTCTAAGTTGTCTACAGATAAGGGATCTTTTTTTACCTTCGAGGATTCCGAGAAGGATTATCCTGCCGAAGGCTCTAGATGCTCTGAAAATTATTCTCTAGCTTCTAGATCTTTGTCCGTAATTTCTGCTGCTCTTCGTCCTCTGTGGGACTATAGTCCATATCCTCTAAATCTTCAAAATCCTCCTCCAGCTCTCAGGGGTTGTTCCTCTTTGTTTTCTTGCTGGGGAGAAGCTTGCTCCTCTTGGATTGCTTTACCTCTAGTCTTCCTAGACAACTGTTTGATTAGTTTCTCACTCTTCTCCTTTACGATTCTATGTTGTTCAGCCTGGTGCTACATGGACTTTTGTTGTTGCTCGTACTGTTGTTTTGAGAGCACTAAAGCTTCCTCCATGCTCTTTATTTTTCCTGCATTTCTAGGAATTGCTAGTTTCTGCCCTCTGACGGTGAAGCCCCTCTTGTTTGTTGTGTGCCTTGCCCCGCCACAAACCATGGGGGGGCTAGTCCTAAAACTGTTGTCAAAAATCCTGCTGGAATTGTCATAGCTGCTGCATGGTTTTCATCATCGGCTGACCCATCGAGAGATCATACTCTGCTACTTTTTTGATGGCTGCTACCGTTGGCTGGACCGTCAAAACATCATCCTCTGGTGTTTTCTCGTCGGAAATGCCTTGGTTGCCTTCACTCATCTTAAGAATTCCCAGGCTTACTGAAGGATCTGAAGGTTACATATTCAATCTACGCTCATCGCACCAATTCTTGATTGTCAAAATTGACAGGGGTCGGAGACAGTAGTTCGATGGTGGTCAAGATGGTCGTTCTAGGTCAGAGTTCATATATTGCTCTTTTCTTGTGGGCAATAGTGTCTGGAATAGAAGATCTTGTCCTTTCCTTGTTGTATGTCCCATTTTATACTACTCAGACATGTGTCATGATCAAGTTGTCGTTGCGCGTTGATTGGACTGGTTATGACTTGACGTCCTAGGTTCGTTTCGTCATCCGTAGTGGGCACATGCATAGCCACGTGGTCGCCGGATGAGACGCGATGTTTCTCGTAATCTTGTCTATTCGCCACAGATTGCGAAGGGTATCGCGCAATTCGCAGGTGATCCCATGCGTTGTGGTCCTCGTGTGCTTGTTACGTTCATCGTCGGTCATCCTTCGTGTTACTTTTTCTGCGGTCTTACTTTTTCTGGTCCCGACACGTGGTGGTAGGTGTTTATAGGTACTAACACCAGTATCAATACTGACCAGCAAGTACTGATGGTATCCTACACGAGTATCAATACCGAAAAATACTTCAATGTTTTCTTTCAACCGTACAGTAGCAATAATGAGCAATTAGTATTAGTACCTCATAAAGCCACTATAGGTACTCACACGCGAGTTCATCCATTTTAGCGTAATATGATGCTACATGGCTTTAATCTGTCCCTAAAGATTATAGAAGTCATTAGGCGTTGTTTGCTACCTTATTTAATCATTTAAATATCAATTACCGATATTTAATCTCTTAAGCATGATTTTCATCAAGAACACCAAAATACATACATACTAGCAAATAAGGCATCACAGTATTACAATTAATCATCGATAAATATATGTATATCCAAATTACCCTAAATCGTCCCTAAAGTCCATGCGAGTTATCTCATATCCATGAGTATCATCATAGATCACATAGATACCAATTTCCTCAATTCAATCTCAACAACGTGCCTTATATTCGACTCTCATTTTGCAACCAACTAACAAGCAAAACATCATAATTATGATGTTCAAGAAGCATTTCAGAGCTCGAAGTGTACAAACCTCAAGCACTATAAATCAATCTTCATTCAGTCTTCTCCAATTACCCCTCTTAATCAAATATTCGAGTCTGAATAATCCTCACATAAATAAAATATAGATTATATCAACGAAATGCGTAATCAGACTAAATCGTAGCGTTGAACGCAAATAATAGCTTACCGAGTTTGAATTATTCGGTGGGGTCATTGTTTCTCGAAGGTGAGTGGCGGAGCATCAACATATTGCAACCTAAAACTTCCCTATGTTCACTCTCCACTATGATGACTTTGATGGTGACGTTGTCGATACGGGTCGACTCACAACAACAAGGGGAACATGATGGTGTCGGTCACGGACGGTTAGACGGCAACGAATTGGGCTTAAAAGCTTGAGGAATAAAGGGAGAGAAAAGGAAGAAAGAGAGAGAGAGAAAAAGGAAAAAATATATATTTTCTTATTTTCAGCCAACCCTAACCTTTAATTATCTCTCTAATAAAAATGGGTAAATTCATTCATATATACACGTCTTTTCCTTTTTTTATTTAGACTCAATCTTTGATCCTTGTTCATTTCATTCCCAAATTTCTATAAAATTGAGCCTCCAAGTTTTGAACTCTTGCAATTAAGACCCAACTTTAATATATCAAAACCTATAATACTCGTATTTTGTCCAGGTGTACATATATATAATTCGAATCTAAATAAATAAATAAACCCAATAAACAAAACAGCCCAAAGAGTCCATTAATATTACAAAATGTCCAATTACAATAATAAAAAACTTCAAGGCCCGAATTACAAATACAAACCCCATTTAAGCCTAAAACCTAAACAAACACAAAATATATAAGCTAAACCCAAATTCTCGCCCAAATCGGCTGTTGTGTTTCTTTTTCCCGCTCGACAATGTCACGTGGCATCTTACGATTGGTTCATCACACCTTCACGCGGATCGGTCCCCAGCTGAAACCAGCTGGCTTCGCCAACGTTAGTGTGACGTCATTTCCCACTACCGGGTATATAAAGAGAGAGAAAATAATTAATGCCAATCATTACGACATTAATTGCGGTAATAATTAGAGAGAGAAGAACTGAAAGGTCTCACCAGAATAGGAAGAGACGCCAGAATTGGACGCCGTCGTCGTTGATCGGAGCACCGTATCGTCGCCTGAGCTCATCAGAAGGTAGCATTTCTTCCTCTTTTTCATTTTCCTGCACTGAAACATCAAGCAAAATAGAATTAAGTCTCGAAATAAGGAAACCAATAGCTAAACTAAAACCTAAAACTAAATAAAAAGGAAAAAAACAGAGAGTTTTGAGTCCTTATCTTGCTTTGAGCGTCGCCAGTGTTTACGAGTGGAGAGTTAGGTGTTCGACCAGAGTTCAAAATGATAGAGAGAGTGAGATTTGGTTTTGAGTAGGTAGTTTTAGTGGGGGAGCAGGGCGTTTCTAATGAAACAGGTAGCAGATTAGGATTTAGGCTCAACAAAGGGGAACAAATGGAGCTTTTAGGGTTCCGGCACGATGGCAGACGGTGGCTGGAAATCACTCCAGCGGCGGAGTGCGGTGGTCAGAGTTGCAGGTTAGCCAGAGAAGGTGATCGGAAGAGATCATATGACCGGAGAAAGGAAATGGATGATCGGTGACTGGCGTCGCCTCCGGCGACTAGGAAATAAGTTGTGGTTAGGGTTTCGGGGTGGCCAAAGATTAAAGTGGAGATTTAGGAAAGTTCACGTTGTGTTCTTGAGGTTTTAAGGTTTTAATCTTCAGAAACAATGAAAAAAGGGGGAAATAAGTGTTTGTGAGGATTGAATGAGGGGAAAAAGAAGAACGGAAGATGATATCGTAAAGAAATGATGTGTTTGATCTAATAGAAACATGAAGGGGAATTGTTTTGGTGTCTGAAACGAATTGAAATAATGAAATGAGAAGAACAAGTGATGAATTTGGAGTTTAGATCGAAATGAGGTGAGATTTTCTGGGTTCTGTGTGTTTTAGTCGAGAGAGTTTAGAGAGAGAGAGAGTGATTAAGAAGAAATGGCCGAGTTGGCCCGGTCGCCCCCTCTTATACGCGAGTCAACACGACACCGTTTTGGTGCCGGGTCGTGAGAGGATCCGAGTGTCTCTAAGCGGGTTCGGATACGAGTCCGAGATTCGACTCGTGTTTTATGGATATTGGGCTGGTTACTTTGGGCTTGGGCTAAGTTTATATGGGTTTGGGTCAGACTTATAAGAGAATTGGGTTTGGTCTCTTTAATTTTTCCTTCCTCACAATTTAGTCATTGATCCTTTGTAATTCGACCCCTAAGTCTGCAATTCAATTCAATTGAGTACTTTTTTAAATTGTTTAGTTCAATTTAATTATTTAATTATTGTATGCTTGCATGTTTTTTAAATGCACATAGAATGCTTGTTTAGGGGAACTTAATACACTTAGTAAAATAGCATTAGATCCTTTTAAGACTAAGTTCTCAAATTAAATCTAAATAATTTAATAGGAGAGGACATTGTAGACAAATAAATGAATTATTGAATGAGGCTTAAATAATTCTAAGTTTATTGGTATCACATTGTAATGTGATGTTGATCAAGGGAATATTTAAGTAAGAGATTCAATGTTTAGTTTCAACGTAGAAAATGGAAATCACCTATAGATAATTTAAATAAAATTAAAAATAGGATTAAATAATTAGTGACACTTAAGCTAGGAATAATATTACTTTTGGGCCTAATATGTATAGTGTCCAATTATTTGGGTGTTACCATAAAAACCCAAAAATTAATAATACTCATAGAATCTTAATTAATTAATTAATTAATTTAATGAAGCCTAAATTAGGGTTTACTTAAAATGGTCAACAAGATAATTGGACATGCATTAAACCTTTTGTGTTGATATACATTTTGAATATAACTTGAAGTGTCCTAACGTATTTGGACGTTTCAAAACTTATATTCGTCCAAAATGTATTTTCTTACAAAAGGATATCCCCATTTGAAATGGAACCCGTTTAACAATTAAAGATCTAATTAAATTCATATTAATGTTCGAAATGCCAAAAAGCCACGTGGAATTAATAAGGTAATGATAATGGGCGTTTGTAGGGGTGCTAACCCTTCCCTACACGTAACCTACTCTCAAAACCGAACTTTATCAAAAGAATCTCAAGTCTGTTTTTATGGTGTCCGATCTACCAAAGTGATCGGTGGAGACTCCAAAACGATTTTTATGAAAATAAAGGAAATTTAATTAAAAATGGGAAAACCCCTAATTTCAAGATCAAATAAAAGTAAGAAACCCTAATTTCTGAAACCCTAATCGTCAGGTTGTTTTCCACAAATGGGTTTTAAAAAAGCGGTCGCGACAGCTTGGCGACTCCGCTGGGGACAAAATTGAGAGTCAAGCCTATTAATTAATTCCACGTGGCATCTTGGCATTGCGAACATTAATATGAATTTAATTTCTTTCTAAAGAATTGTTGGATGGATTTCCAAGAAAAATGGGGGTAGCTTTTGTGTATGATATATCTGTCATTCATGAATAAACCCTCAACCCGAGTTTCTTACCCTTAAGTGGGAGAGAGACAATATCCGACGTGATGCTCTCCAGCTCCGAGTTCAGATTTTTTGTCTTCTTTCGGTATACTAACCTTATGTGTCGTGGGGTTCACGCTTCCTTTATAAGACACCTATACTACCGAATCGATGTCTTACTGTCGCAGTAGACGGTAACGACATTTTGGGAACCAAGAGTCTAGAACAAAGCTCACATTATATTTTTAAAAGTTCACCCCGCTAGAGCCAGACATGGACGTAGGATAGGTGCTGGGGGTTTAAATACAATTCTCTTGTTATCTCCTTTGCTACATATTATGTGTTTCTTTGAATTAATAATTTGTTTACTTGCTTTTCATATTAATTCACAGTACTAACACCATTTTTTTTGTTTTGTTTGCTTTGTTTTATCTTGAATAAATCTTGTCATAAATTGCATTTGTTTTGGCATCAAATTGGGAGTCAGTCAATTTGGAAGTATTCGATATGTCTCGGGAGTTCAAGATAGGTGAAGATAATACAACAGTCTGGACCTGGTCCGAGCAAACTCAACATGAGAAGGGTGACAATCTCGGTAAAAGTAAAATATCAAAGATGAAGGGATATGTAAAGATAAACACTAATCAGAATACATGCTTGCCAAAATTAAAAGAAATATAGGATCAATGGGATAATAAAATGAAGGAGCAATTTAAGAAAAAAATTGGAGACATAGCCTTGCTATTAAGTGTAAAGGTCGATCAAGATTTTCTTAGAGACATGGCACAATTTTAGAACTCATCGTACAATTGTTTCACTTTCGGACAAGTAGACTTGACACCAACACTGGAGGAATATGAGATACTGATTAACTGTCCAAGAATTAAAAGTGATAAGATTTATACCAGACCCATCAATAATTCAAGCTTCATCAAGAAATTAATATCATTAACTGGAAAGACGAAGAAGTGGTTGGACAGAAAAATGGCAAATAATGACAGCACAGATCAAAATGAAGATAGACAACGAATCAACTGGAGGAGCCTTAAAGAACTAATATTGGCAGGTAATGATGAACCAGTCAGAATGAGAAGTCTTTTTGCCTTGTGTATCTATGGGTTGGTCTTATTTCCAAGGACTCCGGGGCATATTGACCTGTCAACTGTGGGACTATTTGATCGACTAGAGAAAGGAGTCAACCCAGTGTCTGCTATCCTAACAGAAACTTAAAAATTGTTGACTGCTTGCAAGAGATCATGAGAAGGAAGGTTTGGGGGATGCACACAACTACTTGAAATCTAGTTTAGAGGTCACAAGTGGAACACATCTTATAGAGGAATCAGGTATCCTTACACATATTCACCAATTGAAGAACACATAGCTAGATGTTCTTTAGAGGAAAAGAGTGAAAAACACTGGGAAGAATACTTCAAGGACTTGAAAGATACTGATGTGGTATGGAAGGCTCAAAGGATGAATAGAGGGACAACTTTCTTATATCGGTATAGAGATAGAGACTGGGTCCCACTGCCCAAAATCTTGGGATGAACGACTTACTGACCTTTGCTAGTATCTAGACAACTTAGTTCAAGACAGTTTATACCAGCTACTACGGGCATGACAAAGTTTGAGTACGCACACAAGATGAATGACTACAAGGGGATAGTAGTTCAGACTTTAAGAGCATGGGAAAAGCCGAGAAGGGTCCAACCATATCAAGACTCGAGAGTGATGGTGAGATGCGATGAATAGAGAACGCAAAGAATCAACGACAACACGTTTCAAGAAAGGCCGATAAATGCTAGTTCCTCCACTCAAACGGCTAAGAAAGCACCCTTGGATTTAGAGAAGCTCAAACATGACCATGAATTGGATTTGAAGAAGTATGAAAAAGGAATCAGCGATCTTACTCAAGAGCTGACTATGGCGATGCTGTAGGTAAGTATGCATGAGGAAAAGGAAAAAGAGCTGGTGGAACAGAACAAGAAGATTAGTCGTGATTTGAAGGATTTGCAGGAATTGCACAATGATTATAAGGTAAAGCAAAAGGAAGGAACGGACAAAGTAGTAAAAAGCTTGTCAGAAAAATTGGACGTCGTGATGAAGGAAAGAGACGATTATAAAAGGATGTATGAAAAGAAGTCTAGGTCAAGCAAAGAATCAAGCAGTAAAGCGAAAAAGAAGCTAGAAGAGGAGCAAGCTAGGAAGTTTGATCTAACAAGTTAAGTAATGCAGTTAGAGCAACTAATAACAAAGTACCACAACGAGAACAAAGTATAGTTGGAAATAGAGAAGGAAGTACTACAGAAAAAGGTAACAGAGCTAGAGAATGTTGTTCAGGATCTAAAGGAAAAACTTGCAGGTTATGAAGGAGCGCTAACTGTAGAAAGTGGAGCAAGGAAAGACAAGTACGAAGCGGCTCGACGCACCGTTCAAAGCCAGAATGATGAATTGGTGAGTTTCAAGAAATAGGTCAAGAGTGTTGCCTCGTACGTCCAGATATTGTCAAGGCAAGCTACGAGTTTGTTGGAGCAACCTAACTTCGAGCAAGAACATGGAGAAGTTATCACTTGCTTGTTGCACGAGTTGGTCAAGTTAGGAATTAGGGCTAGCAGTTTCTTGTAGGAAATTTGTCTTTTCTTTGTATTTGAACTTTCGGACGAATGGATGTTTCCAAAAGACTAGTTCCTAGAATTTGATGCCTTCCTTTTGCATTCATGCATATATCCATGTATTCACGCATTTAAAACTTCATAATATATTGAAAAATAAGGAATTTAATAGAGGAAAGGTTTAATGGCAGTTTGCTTTAAACTGCAATCATACCGCATTCATACGGAACTCGCTTGCGCTCTAAAGCTATGGCTGTTGAAGATAGAATTGCCATTCTGGAGAATGGTTAAGAGGAGACACAAAATCGAATTGATAGAATGGAGCAATCTATCAAAGACCATTTTGCCCAAACACAAGCAGAGATTATCAGTCAGCTGACTGCCCTGTTAGGACCGAAGGAGTCTGGAAAAGCTAAGATGCCTGAAGGTGCTTCAAACGACATGAATGATCAAGATGAAACTACATCTCACATTAGAATGCAGCCTGAAAAACCTTGGAAGACCGCTTGGCAGGGACGACGCCCAGTCACCCACTGTATATTGGGGCAAATTTTGGAAGTGGCGAAAAGGTTCCCGATCTAAATACTTTGAAAGAGATAGAAAAGATTCGTGCTGAAATTGAAAGTAAATACGATGAACGCTGCAAAGCCTTGGAAGACCGCTTGCTGGAGTTACAGAAAGCAAATGAGGTGGGGCCAGGTATTGCTAAAATGAGTTTAGTGGCTGATTTGATACTACTTCCAAAATTTAAAGCCCATGATTTTGAAAAGTATGACGAGACTACTTGTCCAAAGGCCCACCTCACAATGTACTGTCGGAAAATGGCTGCTCATTTGAAAGATGAGAAGTTGCTAATACACTTCTTCCAAGATAACATAACTGGTTCATCGACCCGATGGTACGCATAGTTGAGCCGTGCGAACATTCGATCATGGAAGGACCTTTCAGGGGCCTTTGTAGAGTGTTACAAACCTGTGACAGAAATGACCCCTACCCGAGTTATGTTGCAAGGCATGGAGCAGAAAAGTGATGAAACGCTCTGGCAATATGCTCAAAGATGGAGAGATATTGCAGCTCAAGTGCAACCTCCACTGATGGAAAGTGAGGTTACCGACGTGTTTGTTCAAACCCTGAGAGGGCCACTTTTTAGGAGGCTGATCAGTAATGCTACTCAAAATTTTGCTGATATTGTGATGACTGGAGAATTGATAGAAGTTGTAATCAAAAGTGGTCGGATTGAGAGTGGAGAGAGCTCCCAGAGGAATTATAAGAGGAAGGATAATAAAGTGAACAATACAAGTACATATGTGGCTCAAAAGATTGTGACCATTACTTCACCTGGAACTGTAGCGGAAAACTCACAAAATTCGAACAAGAAAGACTCGCGTGGGCTGAGAAATGACAGGTTGAATTTTACACCCATTCCGATGACATATGCCGAATTGTATTCCCAATTGTATGAAGCAGATTTGGTGAGGCCATATCATTTGACGTCCCTACAGCCTCCTTACCCTCCATGGTAAAAATTTGATACCCATTGTGAATTTCATGCTGGGATATCGGGACATTCGATTGAGACATACACGGAATTCAAGAAGGTGGTACAAAATTTGATCAACACTGGGATCTTAAAGTTTTACGAGCCGAGCATTGCAGCGTACCCTTTGCCGAGTCATGGTGGGCGAGGGGTGAATGCTATAGAAGAAGATGATGAAGGGAAACGGTTGAATATTGATGTTTCAAAAATTAGATCTCCATTGAAATGGGTATTTGAACAAATGTGTAATGGCGAGATGATTGAAATAGGCATGAAAGTGGAAATAGAGATATAATCTGAGGTGTACTGCGAGTATCATCAAGAATGTGGTCACAAGATTCAATATTGCCAATAGTTTAGAAGCTTGATTCAGAAGATGATGGATAATAAAGAAATTGAATTCTTTGAGAAAGTAGGAATGAGGAAAGAAGTCGAGGTATGCATCTCCGAGTGTTCTAGAGTCAAGTACGAGGTCCATAAGCCTTTGGTTGTCTCTGTTAGACCTAAGGCTGCAGGTGTAAAACTTCAGTAACCCCGAAAGTTGTGATCACGTCTCCTACACCGTTTGCCTTCAAAAGTGCTAATGCAGTTCCCTGGAATTATATGGCCAATGTAACCATACTAGAGAAAGAAAAGCCGCAAGAGGAAACAAAGTCAATTGATGAAGTGAAATATGAGTTAGAGGGAAAGAAGGATAAGCAGCCTGATACAGAGGCGGTAAATGAAGTGGGACACTTTACCCGTAGTGGTAGATGCTATTCTTCTCCATAAGTAATTAAAGAAGCGGAGAAGATCAGAGGAAAGACTGCAGTAATACCAGAAAAGATTTTTGGAGAGGATCCTGCTCCGAAGATAAATGAGCCAGTAACGGAAGAACAAGCACAAGAGTTTTTGAGGTTTTTGAAACACAGTGAATACAATATAGTTGAGCAGTTAAAGAGACAACAAGAAAGGATTTATGTCTTAGAGTTACTGTTAAGCTCCGAAGGGCACCACAATGCTTTAATGAGGGTGCTAAACTAGACATTTATACCAAATGATATATCTGTGGACAAATTAGACAGAATTGTGAATCATATCACTACTGACAACTACATCACATTCACTGATGATGAAATTCCCGAAGGTGGGATGGGGCCGATGAAGGCTTTGAACATTACCACACACTGCAAAGGGTATGTGTTACAATGAGTCCTAATTGATAACGGATCGACGCTAAATGTTATGCCAATGGCAACCCTGCAATGGTTGCCCGTTGATGACTCTCACATGAAGGCATACCAAAATACTATAAGGGCCTTTGATGGAAAAACCCGAGATGTGTTGGAGAGGATCGAAGTACCATTGTTGATTGGGCCGATCGTTTACAATATAGATTTTTTGGTGATGGATATTAAGCCTACTTACAACTGTTTGTTGGGAAGACCTTGGATTCACTCAGCTGGAGTGGTTCCATCGTCCTTACACCAAAAAACTCAAATTTGTGATAGAGGGAAAGTTGTTCAGTGTGGGCGCCGAGGAAGACATTATTTTCTCAATAACCATTGATGTCCCGTATATCCAAGTAGAAGAGAAAGCCCTGGAGTGTTCTTTTCGGGCTTTGGAATTTGTGAACGCAACCTTTATCACTGAGGGCAAGCCGTTCTCATGATCAAGGTTATCAAATTGCACTAAGATGAATGTGCGAGAGACACTACGAAGGGGCGCAAAGACTAGAAAAGGAATAGGAAAACACTTACAAGGGTGCTTACGTCCGAGGCCCGTCATTATGAAGAAGGACCATTTTGGGCTAGGTTTCAAGCCAACTATACAAGACCGGCTGAGAGAATTGAAGAAAAGAGAAGAGAAGAGGAAGGCTCGTTCACTGGGAATTAAAGCTCCTTCTAGACTGGTAACCTCCTTTGATATGACGAAGATTTTCAAGTCACGAGGGTTTGCAAATGTTGAGAAACAGCTTGAAGAAGTAAATCAGGAAACCGCAAAGTTACATGAAGAAGAAATCTTTGGCAATGATCTGGATGGACTCTTTATTGGAGGAATTTTTGAAGGAGCTAGACCCGGAGAATTTCTCGAAAAGATCCACCCTTGTGTCTCAGATGAGATGCTGAAGAATTGGACATCTGAAGACCTTTCTCTTGTAACAAAGAATAAAACAAAGTAAATGCCAGGAACCACCTTATACTTTTACCCGCAAGTATAAGTGATTATCTGTAAAGGGCCATTATACTTACCCATTTTAATAAAGATGCTTTTCATGCTTCTTCACAAATGGCAAACATGTTTTTTTAATTTTTCGCATCCTTTCCAAAATATATTATTATTTTCTTTGCAGGTCTTCAACTATCGACTGCATGAATGATCCTAAACCTAATCTCAGAGTAGGTTCTGAGCGGCCAATGTGTCTAGTGGAAGTCAACGAAGTCGAGGATGAAACAGAATGTGAAATCCCTGAAGAATTACTAAAGTTGTTGGAAAAGGAAGACAAGCAGATCTTACCTCATAAAGAAAAGTTAGAAGTTCTCAACTTGGGAATAGATGGAGTCAAAAGGGAAGTAAAGATAGGAACAATGTTCCCATTAAGGGAAAAGCAAAAGCTGATTGATTTGCTATGAGAGTTCAAAGATATATTCGGCTGGTCTTACCAAGACATGCCAGGATTGAATGCTGACATAGTGGTGCACATGCTACCCATAAGTCCAGAATGTAAACCGGTTCAACAGAAGCTTAGAAGATTGAGACCGGAAATTGTTGAGTGTATAAATGTTCTATTATTTACACCTCTTTTAACCCATATTTCTGCTGCATTCATGCATTATTTATCGCATTTAGGTCAGTTTACAGCAAAACATCACAAATACATTAAAAGGCACAGTTTCTACTAAAAATGGTTGTTTTTGCAGGTTGCTGCCGTAGCAGATGGAGAGGGTAGGCACTGGGCAGTGAAGCACAAGAGCTGAACTGGACAAGCAGTCAAGGAGGACGATGCTGCCATGGTTGCCGCCGTGACAGCAAAGGACGACAGCAGTTTTGAGGAGAAGAAGCAAAGTGGACCTCGACAGATAGAGAAAATTCAGCCCGTCTGTCGTGTGAAATCACCATATTTTTCCAAGCCCTAGATCAGAAGATATTCCAAGCCCAAAGTTCAAGGAGAGATAATCCCAAGAAACAAGGAGGACGACTGGAAAGTAGATTCCTTGAAGATTTAGTCTTTATTAGAATCATACTTTAAATTAAAGTTGTAATCCTTGTTAAATTAGATAACTTGAGCCCAAAGCTTATATAAGGGCATATATCTTAACCTAGAGGCATAACCGATTACCCTAGCCTTCTCTCTCAACCTCTAGTCGTTTTCCTTCCCTCACCATGTTCTAAATTCCCCCTAGGGCCACGGGTTGATTAGTAAAGTAGTTGCAAGGGTTGATTTTGTTTTAGGAATTTTCAGTTCAATAAAATAAACTTCAAGTTCTCTTATTTTGGTTATTAATATCTTGCAAGAGCATCGGGAGAGCATTGTGAGGTTATCTATTTACTTAGCATCGGGAGAGTTAAGCATACGAAAAAAATAAGAGCAAGTTCTCTAGTTTATAGTTGAAGTATCTCGGGCCTAGGGATAGGACGAGGTTAAGTGGCTAAAGAAGAATTCATCCACATCGGTGTTCATCCTTCGATTCACGCCGGGAGGTATCATCAAAGACGTGATCATCGACAGACTTGGACCTAGGGATAGGCCAAGGCACATCTGGGATTCTTGCCAAACTTGAAGTATGGAGTTGAGTGGTTGTTGCCGCGACAATCAATGGACTGCTGCCGCGACAGGTGCTACCGCGACGGGCGCGAGGACAGAATTGGATTTCCTAAACTCTGCAATACCTGCACTACTGAGCAATTCAATACCAGCCCATTCTCTCTATCTTGATATCTCTACTCTTTTATTTACGTTTACTTTATTATTCTCGTGACAACTTTCTCAAACATCTTCTTTACTTTCGTGCAGTGAATTAAGGTGAAGCTATTAGCCCAATCCCTGTGGAGACGATATCCGATACTTCGTATCACTTTACTACTTGCGTCGTGTCTACTTGCACTACAATTGCGATAGACTATTTTACACGCAACAAGTTTTTGGCGCCGTTGCCGGGAATTGGCAACATAATTCTACCTTTTCTTTTACTGCACTTCTCGTTTTTGTTTTTATTTTTATTTTTCTGTTTTTCTTTGGTGCATTCAACTCTTGCTTTTCACAAGGTTTCTTGTTTATGCGCAGATCAAACTGAGGTAAAGATCCTGAGTATCCATTAGATCCAGAAATCGAACGATCATTCAATCTCAAAAAACAACTTCGTCACTTACTAGCCAGGAACGAGTACCTTGAGGGACAGTTAGAGACGATGGCCCACAATGGAAACGACCCACCTGTTGGAGCTATTATACCGCCTGTCGGCGACCCGCCTGCCGCTGCCGGACGACGGTCCTGTCGAGACTACATGCTGAATGACCATGTAGAACTAGAAACCACGCTACCGGATATTGAAGTTGATAACTTTGAGCTAAAACTTGTTATGTTTAGTATGATCAACAATGCTGGTCAATTCAGTGGTGCTGTTACAGAGGATGCTAGGGAGCATCTCAAAACGTTCCAGGAGATCTGTGGTTCGTTTAGACTGCCAGGAGTTAATCCGGAGATACTGAGGCTTCGGTTATTTCCCCATTCATTGAGGGACAGGGCAAAAAATTGGTGGAATAAACTTACACCGGGTTCAATCAGAACTTGTGTAACCCCCTTAGCCCGGCCTAGACAGTTGACCCGAACTACGAAGATTACACGGGGAAAACCAAAGTCAACCCGAAAGTCAACCTTGATTAACGACCCTTTTTTATTTTTAATCTTGTCTAAATGCATAATAACCCTAGGTGTATTCTTGTAAAGAACATACTCAAAAATCACAGCAATCGGATAACATTTAGGGACTCAATTGCACCACATACAAATTTAGGGACCAAATTGCAAATTCTGAAAATTTAGAGGACTTAACCAGTTTGAAAGTTACCAACATGAAATTAATCATATTTCATGCTTCTCTGTCAAATTTCATCTCAAACGGATATCAAAAACTCAACCAATTGCATATACAAAGATTGGGACCAAAACGTAAGAGTTTCAAAACATTTAACCATCAAATTCAGTGCCCAACGGTCGAGTGTTCCGAAACGGGGAAGATCCGTTCCGAAACGCGGGACTGTTCTGAAACTTGTTGCGGAACAGGGCTTGGCAGTGGCAAATCCGTTTCGGAACAGCCCTACCTGTTTCGAAACGCCAAGGCCATTTCAGGCCACCTGTTCCGAAACAGTAGCACCCGTTCCGATACGGGCTGCCCAGAATTGCAAATTTTTGCTGGTTTATTACACAATCAGCTCATCAAACATATCCATATGACCTCCATAACATACACACAAGTCATCAAACACTTATGGAACATATTAGCATCAACTAAACACAATCATGGCATCATTCAAGGAAAAACCCAATTCTATAGGCATGCATCCTATCTTGAGACCATGCAACCATCAATTCACCAAAACCAAATACCAAAAGGCCATTTACATGTTCCAACATCATCAAAAGCATTAACCAAACTTAAGGAGTCCAAAACATCTCCCAAAAACACAATTTAGGTTCCCATTGCCAAATGCCAAAAGCTAATAGTGTTAGGAAAACATTCACCATACATGAGCTTAATCCTCCACTTGGATTCTTGACCTCCTTGCTGCCCTTAATGCACTTCAATACTCTGCATTATTGGTTTAAGAAAGAGAGAGCGTAAGCACATAGCTTAGTGAGGAATGCTCAATTAAAACATCACAATAATGCATTTGCAAAAACACCTTTTCAAGGCCTTTAGTCTCAAAACAACATTTACCAAGCAATTATGCATACAAACCAAGCATCTCATGCTTCAAATCATCAACATGTCATATTGGCTTTCAAGTGATAATCATAACCATTTTACAACTCAAAAACACAATCGGATACGCGGATTACAAGCGTTGTCCCATACGCTTCATACACACTACCAATATCAAGGTGGAGCATGGTACAATCACAACCCCTCAACACCCTTGATGGAGACCATGGTACAATCACAACCCCTCAACATCACTCATTGGTAGTTGTATAACATCACTAACAAGAACACGGGACACACAACACAAGATCCACACATGGACTTTTAACCACCATTGTGATCTTAACACAAGATCCACTCATGGACTTTTAACCACCATGATGATCTTAACCATCTCGTTAGTGTACTTGGATGGAGTTACGGTACAATCACAACCCCTCAACATCCAAGGCGACTTTATTCACGGTGCACCCAATCCTATAGCCGGCTAACTATATCCGATTCAAGTACTTTAAAACCAACACATCACTTGCCAATATACATCATATAACATCATTAATCCACTGTTTTTAAGCATTTAACAAAGCCATTAATCATCATGCATTACAATGCATCAAACCACATTTATCAATGTTCAAAACAAGGATCTCTTACCTTGAGCATCCTTCAACACGTGGCTTACAAAACCAGCATTAAACATGCTAAAATATGCTTTCAAAACAGAATTTAAACATGCAAATAAAACACATTGCATTCAACCATCTCATGGTTCATCAACAAGAGAGTTTCTTCGAAAAACTTACTCTTGAGCTTAGCTAAGTTGTTTAGACTTAAACTAAGCTCCCATAACCTTCCAACATTGGTTTCAAAGCTGAAAACCAAACTTCACTCACCGATTCCGTTTCGCAAGCTTGCCGAAACACTGATCAAGCCTCCGGATCAACACCACAAGGATCCGATGATGTCTCCCCTGTTTTAAACACATCAAAGCAGTGGATTAATGCATCATCATGCATTAACATCTTCAACCAAGACACCTAAACTCGCTGCTCACATCAACACTCACATTTCGGCTACCAAACACAACCGAAATCACATCCAAACACCTCTACAACCTTACCCAGCCAAGATCCATCAATTCCAAACATACTTATACACCAATTAACATCCAAAAAGGATCTAAGCACGTCCTTATACCTCCAGCTATAGCAGAACATCAAAAACACCTCAAAACCACCATTAACTCAATCAAAAACTTAGGAAAATCAACCTATCCGGGATTGCATTGACTAAACCTCAATTTCACATCATTTATACATCCAATAAACATCAAAAAGACATCTCAAAACATAGCCCAATCATTTAGTACGAATTTAATCAAAATTAAATCCAAATCTTGCATTTAAAGCCAACATCAAGAACACAACATAAAAACCTTTATTAAAACTCAAATCAAGGATTGAGAACTTGGGAATTTCAGTAAAGAACTGAGTATTTAGAGGAGAAGGACGTTCATACCTCTAAATGTGAGTTTCTCCTTGTTTAAAGCCAAGATTTCATGAAAATTCAATAAGCAAATGGTAATGATTTGATGTAGGAATGATTAGAAACCAATTGGAGATTGAAATCTCATCTTTAGGTGTTAAAATCAGAGGAAAAATGGCTGGGGATATGTGTTTGGCTGAGAGAAAAGGGAGAGAAAATGAAGAGGGAAAATTTTGAGAAAAGTTAGTTATGAACTCAAAAATATCTATTTCCCCTTTTTCCTTTTATTAAATATCATTTAATAAATGTTTAATATTAAGAAAAATCTGGAGAAAACTCTTCTTGGGTAAATTAGCTCCTTAAAGATTCAAAGTTTCAATCCTTTTAAAACAGTCACCAACTTTTCAAAAATTACATTTTAGTCACTAACTTGAAATGTCACATTTCGAAACCTCATTTTGTAAAATTGATTTCACCACTCTCTTATATATAATAAAAGAGGATTTTTAAGATATTTTTCCATATTTTTAATGCATCCCGAACTAGGCTTTCCCTAAAACCACCTTTTATATTCGAACCGAAATCCGACCGGTCCGATTCAAACCCAAAACCTCTAAGCCCAAAATTGGGGTGTTACAACTTGGGCAGATTTGTCTCGTGAATTTTTATCTCGTTTTAATCCTTCACATTTATCTGAGCGATTACGTAACGAAATTGCTACTTTTCAACAGGAAGATAACGAGCTGATGCACGAGGCCTAGGATAGATTCACCACTCTTCTACGGAACTGCCCTATGCATGGATTCCCCGTCTGGAACCAGGTAACCAAGTTTTATAATGCTGTCAACTTACAAACTCATATTCGAATTGATTCAGCAGCAAACGGATTACTATTGGATAAAGACCCGGATGAGGCAATGCAAGTATTGAAAAATCTGGCTAAGAATGAGGAGCAGTTTCCGACAGCAAGAAGAGGGGGTAAACGGGTCCTAGCTGTTAAGGATTATGAGGCCGACAACACGACGAAATCACATGTGGCATACCTTACTAAGGCAATGAAAAAACTCTTGAACGAGGATGCACAACATGGATTTGCTTTCGAGGAGGTATGTGACATTTGTGAGGGAAATCACAGTTCGGAGGAATGTTCAATACAGTTAGAAGAGGGAAAGTATGTTGGAAATTACAATAAGCCGAATTACAACTCCAACAACTATAATCCCAACTGGAGAAAGGATCCCAAGTTTTCTTGGAGTAATCCTAATAATGCCCTGAATCCTCAAGCACACAATAATCAGAATCAGGGAGGACCTAGATTGATGACTCGACAGCAACCGCAGCAGCAGCAGCAACAGCCCCCAGCTGCCACGAACAGTATATTGGAACATACTCCGGCTACGTTTATGTCTCAGACAGGAAATTATATTGAGAACATGAATCAATTTGTCAAGAAGACGGAGACATTCATGGATGAAACAAAGATGCGGATGACAAATCATGAAGCTACTCTGAAATCGTTGGAGACACAAATGGGTCAGGTTTCTCAGCTTATCAACCCGAGGCAGGCTGGAGGATTTCCTAGCAATACTGAAAATGCTAGACAGCCCACACATGAGCAGTGTAAAGCCATTACTACTAGGAGTGGGAAGATACTACCAGGGCCAGAGAAGGAAACTAAAACAGTGAAGAAACCAGCCTTGGACAGACCTGCCGAGGAAGCTGCCCCGACAGGTAACAAACAGCCTGCTGCCGATGCACCTGTCACGACAGCAGAAGCGACAGAGGAGAAAAATGGTGAACCCAAACCTCCTCAGATTCGTATGCAGTGGGAAGGACGTATTGCTGATTATCGTCCCCCACCTCCTTTTCCTCAACGGTTACAGCAAGCAAAACAAGAATCTCAGCTCAAAAAGATTTATCATATTTTTAAGCAGGTTCATATTAATATTCCGCTGTTAGATGCCGTAAGGGAGATGCCCGGTTACGCCAAATTTCTCAAGGATGTCATGTCAAATAAATCTAAACTTGAGGAATTTGAAACGGTTAAGATGACAAAAGGATGCATGAGTATTCTTCATAGGCAGCCACCCCAGAAAAAGAAGGATCCGGGGAGCTTCATCATACCTTGTGTAATCGGAGATAAATATGTGGGTAAGGCACTTTGTGATCTTGGTGCTAGTATTAATTTAATGCCAAAATCTATTTTTCAGAAATTAGGTATTGGAAAAGCTCGGCCCACGACAGTAATTTTGCAGCTGGCAGACCGCTCTTATGTTCATCCAGAAGGAAAAATCGAAGATATTCTGGTAAGAGTGGATAAATTTATATTTCCTGCTGACTTTCTTGTTTTAGATTGTGAAGCAGATGAAAACGCACCAATCATCCTTGGGCGACCCTTCTTAGCCACGGGAAGATCACTGATTGATGTGGAAAAAGGAGAACTCACCACGAGAGTAAATGATCAAGAAATAAAGTTGAATGTTCTTCAAGCTATGAAGCATGCTGATGCAGACGAGGAATGCAAAGCTATCACTGAAGTTACCTTTGATCAACCCTGCATCAGGTCGGGCTGTCACGACATCAACATTGGTCACTGCCTCGACAGCCACCTACAGGACTGTCACGACAGCACCGACGACAGCAACTCCTCAGAATCCGAAACATCAGATACTGAAGATCAAGAGGAGGTAAACTGGATAGGCAATCGTCCAGGTAAGTTATTCGAACCTTTAAATTACACTTCGGATAACCATGCAATCCAAAAGCCATCTACTGTTGAGCCCCTTGTTTTAGAACTGAAGCCCCTGCCAGGGTAGTTAAAATATGCTTTTCTTGGATCAAATGATACGTTGCCCGTAATCATCTCTTCCAAGTTGATGCAGGAACAGGAACAGCAGCTAATAGGGATGCTGCGGCAGCACAAAAAGGCAATTGGATGGACGATAGCTGATATTCAAGGCATTAGTCCGGCGTTATGCATGCATAAAATCCTTTTAGAGGAAGATCATAAGCCGACTATAGATGCTCAAAGGCGGCTAAACCATGCGATGAAAGAGGTGGTGCGTAAAGAGATAATCAAATTGTTAGATGCTCGTATTATTTACGCCATCTCCGACAGCAAATGGGTGAGCCCGGTGCAATGTGTTCCCAAGAAAGGTTGAATGACCGTGGTGACCAATGAAAACAATGAGTTAATCCCAACCAGGACTGTGACCTGTTGGAGGGTTTGTATGGACTATCGGAAGCTTAACAAAGCTACCCGAAAAGACCACTTTCCTTTACCCTTTATTGATCAAATGCTTGATAGATTAGCGGGTAAACCTTACTATTGTTTCCTTGATGGTTATTCAGGTTACAATCAAATCGCTATCGCACCGGAAGATCAAGAAAAGACGACTTTTACATGCCCCTACGACACTTATGCTTTTAGGAGAATGCCATTCGGACTATGCAATGCACCCACCACCTTCCAAAGGTGCATGATGGCCATATTCTCTGATATGGTGGAGGAATTCCTAGAAATTTTTATGGATGATTTTTCAGTCTTTGGGGACGATTTTGAGAGCTGCTTAGGCAATCTACAAAAGGTACTTGAAAGATGTGAAAAAGCAAACCTAGTCTTGAATTGGGAAAAATGCCACTTCATGGTGGATGAAGGGATAGTCCTTGGCCATAAGATTAGCTGCCGTGGCATAGAAGTCGACAGGGCCAAAATAGAAGTGATCGAAAAGCTGCCGCCGCCGACCACAGTCAAGGGTATTAGAAGTTTCTTGGGACATGCTGGTTTTTATCGGAGATTCATTGCGAACTTCTCAAAAATCACCAAGCCCCTATGCCATCTTTTAGAGCAGAACCGACCCTTTGACTTTAATGATGAATGTACTGAAGCATTCAAGGTTCTGAAGGAAAAGCTGGTGACAGCCCCAATAGTACAGCCACCAGACTGGACACAGCCGTTTGAGATCATGTGTGATGCTAGTGACTATGCTGTCGGGGCAGCACTTGGGCAGCGGAGAGACAAATTGTTTCATGTCATATACTATGCCAACAAGACACTGAATGAAGCCCAAGTGAACTACACCACCACGTAAAAGGAGTTATTAGCTGTGGTATTCTCCATTGACAAGTTTCGTTCTTACATACTTGGAACGAAGGTCATAGTGCACACAGACCATTCTGCCCTCAAGTATTTGTTCGCTAAAAAGGATGCAAAGCCTCGATTGATACGGTGGATCCTGCTCTTACAAGAATTCGACCTTGAAATCAAAGACAAAAAAGGGACAGAAAATTAGGTGGCAGATCACTTGTCAAGATTGGAGAAGGGAAAGAGTCTACCAATAGATGAGACAAAAATTTGGGGGTGTGTTGAGCGTATAAATGTTCTATTATTTACACCTCTTTTAACCCATATTTCTGCTGCATTCATGCATTATTTATCGCATTTAGGTCAGTTTACAGCAAAACATCACAAATACATTAAAAGGCACAGTTTCTACTAAAAATGGTTGTTTTTGCAGGTTGCTGCCGTAGCAGATGGAGAGGGCAGGCGCTGGGCAGTGAAGCAGAAGAGCTGAACTGGACAAGCAGTCAAGGAGGACGATGCTGCCACGGTTGCCGCCCTGACAGCAAAGGACGACAGCAGTTTTGAGGAGAAGAAGCAAAGTGGACCTCGACAGATAGAGAAAATTCAGCCCGTCTGTCGTGTGAAATCACCATATTTTTCCAAGCTCTAGATCAGAAGATATTCCAAGCCCAAAGTTCAAGGAGAGATAATCCCAAGAAACAAGGAGGACGGCTGGAAAGTAGATTCCTTGAAGATTTAGTCTTTATTAGAATCATACTTTAAATTAAAGTTGTAATCCTTGTTAAATTAGATAACTTGAGCCCAAAGCTTATATAAGGGCATATATCTTAACCTAGAGGCATAACCGATTACCCTAGCCTTCTCTCTCAACCTCTAGTCGTTTTCCTTCCCTCACCATGTTCTAAATTCCCCCAAGGGCCACGGGTTGATTTGTAAAGTAGTTGCAAGAGTTGTTTTTGTTTTAGGAATTTTCAGTTCAATAAAATAAACTTCAAGTTCTCTTATTTTGGTTATTAATATCTTGCAAGAGCATCGGGAGAGCATTGTGAGGTTATCTATTTACTTAGCATTGGGAGAGTTAAGTATACGAAAGAAATAAGAGCAAGTTCTCTAGTTTATAGTTGAACTATCTCGGGCCTAGGGATAGGACGAGGTTAAGTGGCTAAAGAAGAATTCATCCACATCGGTGTTCATCCTTCGATTCACGCCGGGAGGTATCATCAAAGACGTGATCATCGACAGACTTGGACCTAGGGATAGGCCAAGGCACATCTGGGATTCTTGCCAAACTTGAAGTACAGAGTTGAGTGGTTGCTGCCGCGACAATCAACGGACTGCTGCCGCGACAGGTGCTACCGCGACGGGCGCGACGACAGAACTGGATTTCCTAAACTCTGCAATACCTGCACTACTGAGCAATTCAATACCAGCCCATTCTCTCTATCTTGATATCTCTACTCTTTTATTTACATTTACTTTATTATTCTCGTGACAACTTTCTCAAACATCTTCTTTACTTTCGTTCAGTGAATTAAGGTGAAGCTATTAGCCCAATCCCTGTGGAGACGATATTCGATACTTCGTATCACTTTACTACTTGCGTCGTGTATACTTGCACTACAATTGCGATAGACTATTTTACACGCAACAGAAATGGCGCTGAAAATAAAAGAAGAGTTACAAAAGCTGATTGATGCTGGTTTTCTTGCAGTGTCACAATATCCAGAATGGGTGGCCAATATAGTCCCTGTACCGAAGAAAGATGGAAAGGTACACATGTGTGTAGACTTCAGAGACCTAAATAAAGCCAGTCCGAAGGATAATTTTCCTTTGCCACACATAGATATTCTAGTTGACAACACGTCGGGACATTCATGGTTTTCCTTCATGGATGGTTTCTCGGGGTACAATCAGATAAAGATGAATCAGGAGGACATGGTCAAAACAACATTCATAACTTTATGGGGCATATCTTGCTACAAAGTGATGCCTTTTGGATTAAAGAATGACGGGGCAACTTATCAACGGGCAATGGTTACATTGTTCCATGATATGATGCACAAAGAAGTTGAAGTATATGTGGATGATATGATTGCCAAGTCCCATACTGAAGAGGAGCATATTCAAGATTTAAGAAAGTTATTTCAAAGATTGAGAAAGTACCAAGTTGAAACTCAACCACAATAAATGCACTTTTGGAGTAACGTCAGGAAAACTCCTGGGGTTTTCGTCAGTAGAAAAGGAATCGAAATAGACCCAGATAAGGTGAAGGACATTCAGAATTTGCCACTACCCAGCTCACAAAAAGAAGTCACGGATTCCTTGGGAAGTTGAATTATGTTTCTCGGTTCATCTCATAGTTGACTGATAAATGTGATCTAATCTTCAAGTTGCTTAAAAAGAATAACCCTGGAGAGTGGAATAAAGAATGCTAGGAAACGTTTGATAAAATCAAGAAATATTTGACAAATGCTCCAATATTAGTCGCTCTAGTTCCCGACAGACCGTTAATCCTTTATTTGACGGTCTATGAGAACTCAATGGGATGTGTGCTGGGGCAACATGATGATACATGAAAGAAGGAAAGGGCCATCTATTATCTGAGCAAAAAGTTTCTTGAATGTGAAGTACGGTACCCGCCAATCCAAAAGTTATGTTGTGCTTTGGTCTGGGTAACCTGTAGGCTCAGAAAATATATGTTGTACCATACTACATGGCTAATTTTCCTCCTTGATCCATTGAAATTTATGATGGAAGTATTGGCATTGACTGGAAGGTTAGCACATTGGCAAAAGTTATTATCGGAATTTGATATTGTATATGTGAGCCAAAAGGTAATAAAAGGAAACGCTATAGCAGATTTCCTAGCCATTCGAGCGTCGGAAGATTATGAGCCCTTGAACTTTGATTTCCCATATAAGGATGTGATGCATCTCCGCAACGGAAATGGGAATCCCAGATAGTGAAACTTGGAAATTATATTTTGATGGAGTAGCTAATGCCCTTGGACGTGGAATTGAAGCGGTATTGATCTCTCCAAATAATTTACACCACCCGTTCACAAGGAAGTTAGAATTTCTTTGTACCAACAATATGGTAGAATATGAAGCTTGTATCATGGGCTTGCGAGCTGCTATTGAAAGAAAAATAGAAAATTTGAAAGTATATGGGGATTTAGCGTTGGTGATCTACCAACTTCGTGGAGAATGGGAAATAAAAGATATAAAGTTAATTGAGTACCAAAAATTGATCCTGGAGCTGATGAAAGAATTTGAAGAAATTACCTTTACATACATTCCCAGGGAAGATAACCAAATGGTAGATGCCTTAGCTACACTGGCTTCAGTATTCTTAGCAAACAAACCAGAAGACTTGATGCCAATTCGAATGCAGAGTTATGGAACCTATGCTCACTGTTGCGTCATAGAGGAGGAAGTTGATAAACATCTTTGGTATTATGATATCTTGCAATACCTAAAGTTTCAGACTTATCCCCTGGGGGCAAATGATAATGATAATAGAACTATTAGAAGAATGGCTTCAGGATATATGCTCGACGAAGAGATTCTTTATAAAAGGGGAAAAGATAAGATCCTGTTAAGATGTGTCAATGCCAATGAAGCGAAGAACATCATGGCAGAAGTGCATGACGGAATATGTGGAACACATGCAAATGGATTCTCGATAGCCAGGAAGATCATGAGATATGGCTATTATTGGACAACCCTGGAAGGAGATTGCATTGAATATGCCAAGAAGTGTCATAAGTGTCAGATATATGCTGACAAAATTAATTCTCCACCAGTAACTCTTCACACACTAAATTCGACATGGCTTTTCACTGTCTAGGGCATGGATGTTATTAGGCAGATTCACCCTAAAGCTTCTAATGGCGACCGTTTCATTCTTGTGGCCATAAATTACTTCACCAAATAGGTAGAAACAGCTTCTTAGGTCAATATTACAAGAACGACAGTTTGTAAGTTCTTAAAGAAAGAGATAATTTGTCGATATGGTTTGCCAGAAAGAATCGTCATTGATAATGCCACCAATTTCAATAATAAAGTGATAGGAGAAGCATGTGAGTAATTCAAAATCATTCATCACAATTCTGTGACTTACCGCCCTAAGATGAACGGGGCATTGGAGGCAGTAAATAAGAACATCAATAAGATTATATCGAAGACAACAGAAACTTACAAAGATTAGCATGAGAAACTACCCTTTGAATTGTTTGCATATCGAATGTCAATACGAACCTCAACTGGGGCAACACTTACTCTTTGGTCTATGGAACATAAGCAATACTTCCCATTGAAGTCGAAATTCCATCCCTTCGTGTTCTGACCAAAGTGAAGTTGGATGATGCAGAATGGCTACGGGTTCGTTTTGACCAGTTAGATCTCATTGAGGAAAAGAGGTTGAGGGCAATCTGCCACAACCAAATGTACCAGAAAAGAATGATGCAGGCATATGATAAAAAGGTGCGTCCGAGAGAATTCTTAGAGGGGAATCTTGTGTTGAAAAATGTCTTGCAAATACATCGAGATGACCGTGGAAAATGGATGCCTAACTGGGAAGGACCTTATGTTGTCAAAAAAGGATTTCTTTGGAGGAGCATTGATATTGACTGAAATGGACGGCAAAGAATTGCACAAGCCAGTAAACTCTGATTCGGTCAAGAAGTATTATGCTTGAAGAATTCAAAAAGAAAATACAAAAAGAAAAGAAAAAGCAGAGTGAAAACCCAAAAAGGGCGCTTCGCAAAATGAAAATATCTATAGTGAAAACCCAAAAAGGGCGCCTTAGGTATCTCAAAAAAAAGAGAGAGAAAAAATAAAATGGGGGTTCAAGATGAAAATCCGCAAAGGGCGTCTTGAAACCAAAGGAGGATTTGAGTTAAAAACCTGTTAAGGCAGTTCAGATAAATGAAGATAGGCATTTGGTAATCAGGACCTCTCGAACACCTAGTATTTTGGAAGGGATTTCACATTTGTAAGCATCTTGACGACGTTTGAGGATCGTTGGACATGAGTGCAAATTCAGCTCTATATTTGGTCGATGGGGTGGTTGTATCCTTCACGCCTTGGATGCCCAGAGATCTAACTTTGTATCTTGATTTTATTGTTTGCCATGACCATTTCAAATTCTAATGTATATCGATTTATAAGCTTCAATAAAATTCATGAGTTCACTTCCGAGCTTTTTTTATTCCAAAGCATCATAAAATGGTTAATATAATGCATAAAAGCATATAATTTTTTTGGTTTTACTATGTTTTAAAGTGCAGGTGAACTGTAGCACTTTGGAATATTGAAGAAGAGTGTATAAGACAAGATGGTATGAACTTGGAGACAGACTACAAAGATGTCAACAAAGTCTATCACCCGAAGAACAATGATTTTTATCTCTATGCTCATGACCAGAACCACAAGGCCAACACATTATCATGTTCTTTTGAATCAGCATCTCAGTTGAGATAGTTTATGAAGTTTAAGAATGTTATTGCATTTGAAGTCATTGTTGTTCCTTAAGACTGGAGAAAAATGTCCACATCCCCATGTTCTACTGTTGAGAACCATCATTTTGTAAAGGCTCTTGGATTTGGCAAAACTTTAACCATTGTAGGATTGGGTATTTGCAATGTTACCTAAACAAGGTGACATGTGATTGGACAGACCAAGATTTCGTCAGCTATAATACCTCTCCTTTACTTTATATCAAAAAAAGAGGAAAAAGGAGAAAAAATGAGAAAAAAGAAGAGAAAAAAAGAAAAAAACCAAAGTGAAAACCCGAAAGGGTGCTTTGAGAAAAGCAACCTATAGTAAAAACCTGAAAGGGCGCTTTAGAGCAAAGGGCCATAAACGCAAAAAGAAGATTACGACGACCAATTCTGAATGTGAGATGGGGATTAAAAAGAAGTAGCAAAAGCAGCAAAAGAGTCCTAAAAGAGCAGAAATTGGTTGATAAATCTTAGCAAATCATAGTTCATACATCATGTAGGAAATTAGGGTCATGCTAACTCACATATTTTAGTTGTTTTGACAGGAAATAGATGGAAAATGGAACTCCTAATGTGAAGAGTTCACCCAGCAAAGAAGGATTCCTAATGAGAAGAGTCTGCCCCAGCAAAGAAGAACTCCTAATGAGAAGAGTTCGCCAGCAAAGAAGAACTCCTAATGAGAAGAGTTCGCCTACAAAGAAGGATTCCTAATGAGAAGAATCCGCCAAGAAAAGATAGAATTCCTAATGAGAAAAATTCGTTCAGCAAAGAAGAAGGGTTTGATCAAGCAAAGGAAGAATTCCTAATGAGAAGAGGTCATCCTCATTGAAAGAAAGAGATAAAGGAAGATTGAAGTATTTCATAATCAGAATTACATCTTCAAGATTCCATGAGTGGATGGTTCAGAAAAAATTCGTGTCTTTTGAGTCTTTGCCCTATTCATGTTCCACAACAATGAGCAAAGAGGGGCAGCTGTAATACCTATATTTTGTCAGGGTGTACATATATATAATTTGAATCCAAATAAAAAAATAAAAAAGAAACCCATTTCCTAAGCCTAAAACCCAAACAAACACAAAATATATCAGCTAAAGCCTAATTCCCGCCCAAATTGGCTATTGTGTTTCTTTTTCCCGCTCGACAACGCCACGTGGCGTCTCACGATTGGTTTATCACACCTTCACGCTGATCGGTCCCCAGCTGGAGCTAGTTGGCTTCGCCAACGTCAGTGTGACGTCATTTCCCACTACCGGGTATATAAAGAGAGAGAAAAATAATTAATGCCAATCATTACGACAATAATTGCGGCAATAATTAGAGAGAGAGAAGAAACCGAAAGGTCTTAACAAAATTGGAAGAGACGCCGGAATCGGACGTCGTCGTTGTTGATCGGAGCACCGTATCGTCGCCTGAGCTCACCAGAAGGTAGCATTTCTTCCTCTCTTTCATTTTCCTGCACTAAAACATCAAACAAAATAGAATTAAGCCTCGAAATAAGGAAAAACAGTAGCTAAACTAAAACCTAAAACTAAATCAAAAGCCAAAAAGAGAGAGTTTCGAGTCCTTATCTTGCTTTGAGCATCGCCGGTGTTTATGAGTGGAGAGTTATGTGTTTGGCCGGAGTTGAAAATGATAGATAGCGTGAGATTTGGTTTCGGGTAGGTAGTTTAGGTGGGGAAGTAGGGTGTTTCTAATGAAACGGGTAGCAGATTATGATTTAGGCTCAAAAAAAGGGAACAAATAGAGCTTTTAGGTTTCCGGCATGGTGGCCGGAAATTGCTCCAGCGGCGGAGTGCGGTGGTCGGAGTTGCAGGTTAGCCGAAGAAGGTGACCGGAAGAGATCTGATGACCGAAGAAACGAAGGAGATGACCGAAGACGACAACTGGTGAACGACGTCGCCTCCAGCAGTTGGGAAACATGTTGTGGTTAAGGTTTTGGGGTGGCCAAAGATCAAAGTGGAGATTTAGGAAAGTTCACGTTGTGTTCTTGAGGTTTTAAGGTTTTAATCTTCAAAAACAAGGGAAAATGGGGAAATAAGTGTTTGTGAGGATTGAATGAGGGAAAAAAGAAGAACTGAAGATGATATCATGAAGAAATGGTGGTTTGATATGATAGAAACATGAAGGGGAAGTGTTTTGGTGTCTAAAACGGATTGAAATGAGGAAATGAGAAGAACAAATGAAAAACAAGTGATGAATTTAGAGTTTAGATCGAAATGATGTGAGATTTTCTAGGTTCGGTGTGTTTGAGTCGAGAGAGTTTAGAGAGAGGGGGAGTGAGGAGAGAGTGAGTGATTCAGAAGAAATGGTCGTGTTGGCCCGGTCGTCCCCCTCTTATACGCGAGTCAACATGGTACCGTTTTGGTGCCAGATCGTGAGAGGATCCGCGTGTCTCTAAGCAGGTTCGGATACGAGTCCGTGATCCGACTCGTGTTTTATAGATATTGGGCTGGTTACTTTGGGCTTGGGCTGAGTTTATATGGGTTTGGGTCAGACTTATAAGAGAATTGGGTTTGGGCTCTTTAATTTTTCCTTCCTCACAATTTAGTCATTGATCCTTTGTAATTCGACCCCTAAGCCTGCAATTCAATTCAATTGAGTGCCTTTTATAAATTATTTTGTTCAATTTAATTATTTAATTGTTGTATGCTTACATGTTTTTTTAAATGCACGTAGAATGCTTGTTTAGGGGAACTTAATACACTTAGTAAAATAGGATTAGAGCCTTTTAAAACTAAGTTCTCAAATTAAATCTAAATAATTTAATAGGAGAGGACATTGTAGACAAATAAATGAATTATTGAATGAGGCTTAAATAATTTTAAGTTGATTAGTATCACATTGTAATGTGATGTTGATCAAGGGAATATTTAAGTAAGAGATTAAATGTTTCATTTCAACATAGAAAATGGAAATCACCTATAGATAATTTAAATAAAATTTAAAATAGTATTAAATAATTAGTGACACTAAAGCTAGGAATATTGTTACTTTTGGGCCTAATATGTGTAGTGTCCAATTATTTGGGTGTTACCATAAAAACCCAAAAAATAATAATATTCATAGAATCTTAATTAATTAATTTAATAAAGCCTAAATTAGGGTTTACTTAAAATGGACAACAAAATAATTGGACATGCATTAAACCTTGTGTTGAGCTACATTTTGAATATAAATTGAAGTGTCCTAACGTATTTGGATGTTTCAAAACTTATATTTGTCCAAAATGTATTTTCTTACAAAAGGATATCCCCATTCGAAATGGAATTCGTTGAACAATTAAATATTTAATTAAATTCAGATTAATGATCGAAGTGCCAAAAAGCCACGTGAAATTAATAAGGTACCGATAACGGGTGTTTGTAGGGGTGCTAACCCTTCCCTACACGTAACCGACTCCCGAACCCGAACTTTATTAAAAGAATCTCTAGTCCATTTTTATGGTGTCCGGTCTACCAAAGTGATCGGTGGCGACTCCAAAACGATTTTTAAGAAAATAAAAGAAATTTGATTAAAAATGGGAAAACCCCTAATTTCAAGATCAAATAAAAATAAGAAACTTAAATTTCCGAAACTCTAATCGTCAGGCTATTTTTTCACAAACGGGTTTTAAAAAAACGCGACAAAACCAAAATCCAAGACTTGAACCGGTAACTTCAAATTTGGATTGTTACAAAGGATTTCACTTTGCAAAGATTTTTTTAAAAAGGCTTTTGGTGCCTTTTATTAGATTGACAAGAATGACAAATAAATTGCTTTTGAGAGTCAGAAATTGGAATAAAAAACAAACTTAAAGTCTTATCGAAAGTGTGATGATGGGATGACCCAAGCGTTCATGCCAAAGGTGACATGGGACAAAAACATTGCGTTTTAGTGTATTAGATATATTGCTTGGCGACCATTGGTATAACCTGTCTCTATTCTGTTCGTGAAGTAGTCGTGTTCTCGTAGTCAAATCCTTCACAAGATAAGAGAGAGAAAATTCAATAGAATTGTTGTTATCGAGAAAAAATAAGAAACAAAGATAATATTGGTTTTAATGATAAGAGAGCAAAAAGTTTGGTGAAGTTGAATTTTTTTAATTTGATGCATTTAGTGTAAATTACCGGTGTGTGAAATCAGAACCACGTTACCATTGCCCATGATGATTTCTTCATAACCATGGTAGTTCTATACAACGCTCATACTTTGAACATCGGAGGTAATATGGTAAGTGGCATGGGTATCTATTATCTAAGGTGCTTGAGAATTTTAAGAGCGAGCAAAAAAATTAGCTCTTGCTTAAATATAATTATGAGATATCGTACGACACACACAAGCAAAATGACCAGTCTATTGCATAGTTGACAGTACACAATGTTGGTAGACTGTTGTTGTTGTTGAGTATTTCATCGTGGACGCCAAGTTTAGGTGCGCCCATTGTAGTTGTTATTAGGGTTTTGTTGACGATTAATGTCATAGTGGATGATGTGAAGGATGAGTTTTGAGCAGCATTGGCATTGACATGTGTTACTAGCATGTTTTTGTTGTCTTCACGTTGCAAAAAGATTTCATGATCAAAGAGTTTTCATAAAGCACTTTATAAGTTATAGGGGTTTCACGAGATCTGATGGCTGTAGAGATATGTTTATACTCAGAACCAAAAGCTTATAGGATCAGGACAATAAGACGAGTGTTAGAGATTGGTTCACCTTTAATGTTAGCCTCAAATGAAATAGAGTGGATTTCACAAAGGTAATTAGCGGTAGGTCATATGTCTTTGGTGACATGTACAAGTTTATCTCTTTTTCAGTGTGAGAACTTAAAAATTAGAGTTACACCAATTACTATGGAGACGATATTTGAACTATACTATCACTTGTCGACGTGTATACTTGCATCCTAAGCATGGCACTTAAATCACGCAATAGGCTCTCTCGCCTTATTAAGACACCTCGATGAATTAAGAAAACGTGATTGGATTGTTCATATTCAACGTGTGCGCCGTACTGGTAACAACGTGGCTGATTCGCTAGGCAGGTTAGCCTCGTATGGGATGCTTGAGGTTGTTCAGTTTGCTACTCCTCTGAATAGGATTGATGCTCTTTTATATAAGGACATGTTACATAGTCTGGTCTAATGCATGTAATGTTGAGGCATGAATTATCTCGTAGGTTCTTGTATTTATTATCATGTGTACTCTTCATTAAAAATATATTTTATTTATAAATATTTATCTCAATGAAGAGAGAGTCTAAAATACAACTGGTTAATATAAGGCTAAAAAGGCTTGGAAAAACTTTCCAACTGCGTAATATTTTAGGTTAAATTGGGTAATATTTTAGGTTAAAATCGAAAATATTATATTTTCCGTAACAAATCATATAAATTGCATAACAATTCTTGTTTGCAACCTAAAAAGCTACTCATGTAACATTCTCGGTTGTAACTGAAATTATTACCAATTGTGTAACTTTTAGAGTAGACAATTAACATTTTAGGTTAAAACCCGATGCAATATAACATTTTCGGTTGTAACCCAAATTATTACCAATTGTATAACTTTTTAGAGTAATCAAAATAACATTTTAAAATAAAATTCATTGTAAATTAACCTACTAAAGGTGTTGCACAACGGAACTACCGCGGAGTGAAAATCCAATCAAATTGAAATGAGGCTACCTTTGGAGAGCCTTAATTAATTATTACGGTCATTAGCAATTAATTAGCGGCCACTTCAAAGTGCAGTGCTGCTTCACATGTCCATTTCACATCTGAAAATTTTGGTTTCATGATCCTACGGATATTGTCAACTGGAGAAGCTTCGTAAAAAGCAACCAGATATTTCACATGCATCTTCCTATACACTACATCTTGTCACATTATTTATATAAATGTGAATAAAAAACAAACGATTAATGTTTTCAAATTTTGAATTCTACCTCCAAGTGTGAAAACAATGGTGTTCAAAGCCCTACTTTTGCAAGCAGAGGAAGCTTCTTCTTTAAAGCAACCAATAGTTATGTTTTTGTCCAGTTTATATGTACAGTGTAATTCTCCCCTCGGTTCTGTAGCTGCAGTACCAGACCTTAAACCTACCAAACATATATATCACATTTCATAGAGGGTTTATTGGGGAGATTTTTTTCTAAATTTTTGAATTATTAGGGTCTTTTATTCCCCTTCTAGGAAGTAATGAGTTCATGAAATTGATAAAGAAAAGTTGTGTTTTCTTTAAAAAGGTAAGGACATCAAAAGTTTGAATTTTGAGATGTATTTCCTAAAATTTAAATTAATCGACTTAACGAGTATTTAGATAATACATGATGAATTCGTTGAATTGTTTTAGTGGAAAAAAAAGTGTTTGTATTCTTAAAAGATTTGAGTTCGAATAGTTTATTTAAAAAATGTGTAATTTTTTTCAAAAAATTAAAAATAAACAACAAATACTATCATATAATTACTAAAGGTTAAAAAAATATTACTTGATGAAATTAATGAAGTATCGGCTTAATGATAAGTTGAAATTATAGGTTACTTGCTGCCTTAAGTTTGAGCTCCCCATGTGCGAATTTACACGTGTACGTTCGTTCTTTTAGAACAGTTAGGACATTTTATTTTGATCATTCTTAATTTGAGTTGATGGCAGTATTTTTATTTTTCGAACATTCATTTTTAACATTACTTAATGAATATTTTACTCACAAAAACTGTTTAAATTTGAATCATTTGGAGAGAACATCATCTCATTTTTAGTATAGCCACTCATTGTATAGTTGAACAAAAACCATATCAATCAATTATACAAATTTATAAAATAATATATGAACAAATTGTTATAAGTACGACAAAGCTCTTTTTCTTTTTTCGTGATTTTTTATCCCAACACTGAAAATTCAATTTTAAGCACTAACTCTAAGTTTAAATACTAAACCTTAAAAATACACTCTATCACTAATTCCCTAAACCCTAAGCCCTAACAATAAATCTTAACCCTAAACTTTAAACCTATTTTTTAGTGTAAGAGCATAAATAAGAGCACAGAAAAGAGGCATAAGATTTCTATTCCTATAAGTAACTCTCAAATCTTCTGATCGGATGTTAATATACGATGAAATAAATTCAAATCCATAATTTTTTTAATATTCTGGTGTGATTAAAGGAGAAGCCATGAATTGAAATTTCACGGGGCCGAGAATAAAATTTTAATGTGAGCGTTATAGAGACATCCGGAAAAAACCAAGACTAAAAATGTCAATAGTATGATTTGATCTATTGACTTCAAATAAAGTAAGTTTACTTTCACTTATACATTTTACTACTAAGACAAGAACTATTTTATAATATCAAAGTAAACAACATAAATTATAATTTAACATTTAGCATGGGCCAAATTGAAAAAAAAATGGATAGTAAAGGTGGGAAAATAGACCATAATCTTTTATTTATTCTTATTCTATTTGAAAACGCATACACACCTTTAGACTACGTCATTTAACCCGAATCATTTAAAATAAACAACATCATTCCATATCCGGTTGAGTTAATTCCTTGATAATTGATAAATGGACAGAGAAAGGCAAAGGCAAGTAGGACAATAAAGGAATTTAACGTTCAATGAATCGTCCGGCGTGAAGTTTGTTTATTTTCGCTTATTTATTAAACGATCGAACATGAACAAGATTTTATGTTCGTTTAATTAAATGAATGAACACGAAGAAAGAGCTTGTTCGTTTATTTAGGTTCGTGAACGTTCGGTAATTCGTTTGTTTATGTTCTTTTAAATTTATTCACATATGTCTATTTATATTTATTATTCTTCATAAAAAAGTATTATATTTAAAATTTTAAAAACATATATCAAAAATATGAAATGAAAAGAAAAAAACCTAAACAATACTCAATGTACGAGACTTCAGATTTCTTAAGAAAAAAATAAATAATATTCAATGTTCGTTTGTGTTCTTTTATTATTTTAACGAGCAGAGATAAATGTTTAAAATTAAACGAACGAACATAAACATATCATCGTTCGATTCGTTTACAAATCCAAAGAAAGAAACGAGGGAAGAAATATGAAAGAGGAGAGAGATGTAAGTGGTGGTGAAGAAGTGAAGCGATAGGCGTCATCTCTTGTCTTTTGTAAGTATGTGGGTTTTTGCGTGTGTGGGGGTGGGTTTGTCCCCACCACTGCCCACTCACGTCTCACGGGCGGCACCTCCCTCCTTCAAATCTTTACTTTTGGGTCATCCATCTTTTTCATGCTTTGTTGCTTCAATTATAGCATCATCATTTTTACCTCCTCAATCAACCTGGCTCCGGCTGCCTCTAAAGGCTACTTCCTTTCCTTTCCTTTCCTTTCACCCCAAAACCCTTTTCATTCCATAGGCGAAGCTACATGAAGGCGAATAAAATTATTTTGTCCCTATTTATATTTTCACACTAAAAATAAAGTTTAGAGTTTATAGATAAGATTTAGGTTAGGTTTTAGAGAATTAGTTGTATGTTGTATTTTTTGGTTTATGGTTTAAAATTTGAAGTTGGAGTTTAGAATATAAATTTTTAGAATTAGGGCATAGAAAGAGGCACTGAAAAGGGGTAGGAGATTTTTGTCATATGAAGGCTAGAAAAGAGAAACCTCTCACTTTCATCTACCTGCCCGGCCAAGCAGGTGCGCCATAAGGCACGTTTTGTTCCAGGGCAATGGCGAAACTTGATAATAAAGTTTGAGGAAGTTAACTTAATTTTTTTTTAAAAATTAAAGGTTTAAACTGATTTTTTTCCAGAAATTTTAAATGATTTAATTTGTTTTTTTAATTTGAGGTCTAAATAGAATTTTAAAAATTTGTAGAGGTTTAATGAGAATTTTTAAAAATTATAGGATAAATTTAGTAAAAATATTCAAAAATTATAAGTTAGTTGATGGTCAAAAGAGAAAAAAATGTTTTAAGGATAGAATGATTTTTTTACGATTATTAATTTTTCAAAAATATAGAAATAAAAATTGAAATATTATAAAAAGTATAAAAATTATTAAATTATTTTTTCTTCATCGCTTAGTTTAATTAAATAAAAAATTTATAAGTTGGAGGCCTAAAATTAATAGGCGTAACAATTTAAATGTTAAAACATTTTTTAAGAAAATTTTAAGGGTAAAAACTGCCATTAGAAAAAAAAATCTTCCCATTTTCCTTCTTTAACTAGTTCAACTTTCAATTATATAATATGGTTTTCCAACCGACAAGTATGGAGTGTAGTAGTTCATTTATTCATAAATTATAAGAGACGCTGAAAAATAATATGGTTAATCCGTAAATTGTATAACTAATTTTTATAAATAAAAAATAATAACGTGATATAATTTATGAATAAATGAACTACAGTAGAACCTCTATGCTGGGAGGCTCGAACGATTAACTAAGTTGTCAAGAGGAGGTGAATTAAATTTTTGCTTTGGTGGATGAAAAGCTAAGCAATAAAAAATGACACAATGATTTATAATGGTTCGACTTTCTCACCAAAGTCTACCTCTACTACCTTAGTTATCCACACTATAAAATTTTCTTAAATTCACTATTGAATTTCTTTTCTTTTTCCGAGCTCAAGAAAATAACCCTTAAACCACAAGACTTATACCCTAAAGTATTGTTAAACTCTCTCACAAAGAGGGAAAAAAAGAAAACAAGAAAAACATCTCTAGGCAAGTATGTTTACAATTTAAGCACACAGCCAAATTCTAACACTTGAGCAAATATAACAATTAAGCTCACAAGTGTATTCTACAATGAAAATTGACAATCAAAGCTCAAAAACACTTTCTCTATACATGAATGTTGACAATGATGTATGTTGTTTTTGCATGGCTGCTTGAAGGGGTCTTTTAAACCTTCTAAGGAGTTTGTGGTCGTTACTAGTCGTTGGGGTTGATTTGGAGCCGTTGAGGACTTTATTTTCAGCATTAAATGCACTTATGGAGCAAAATGTATCGATACACTTAGAAAAATAATTTTAGAAAAAGAGAATATTTTTAAAATATATTTGAAGCTCACATTTTTCTTTTTAAAATTACATGAAAGAATTTTAAAATCGGCACCCCCTTAATCAAGCATCAATAAGGTTGTTAGTACAACAATTCAAGAGAAAATATTAAATTTTAAACAAATAAATTAAATAAAATATATGAAATTCAATCAAACATGACATTTAAGAGATAGTCATGTAAGCATATAAGGCATGGCAAAAAGGAGACAAAATTTTCCCTTTTTTGTCTACGCACATCGGTACAAAGGAGACCGTATCATTTCTTGATAGAAGGTCGTATCGGTACGGTAAGAGTTGTACCGGTATCAAAGGCACGAAACTGGTGAAAATATGCAGCAAAATCAACCCAAAAAACCTTACAACTTAGTCTTATGTTCATTCAAAAGCTTGAAGAGATCCTATATATACATTTTGCACATATTGCTACATATGCTTCTCAAAACATAACATTTAAAACATAGAGAGCATGAATTTCACTAAATTTAACCAAACATTACAAGTTAATGGCCATAGACAGAAATAAGCATAAAGGTTCATGCATTTGAGACTCCCCTAACTATATACAATTAGGCACAACATGGAATCATACAAACATGCTTAGATCATCATCAAAAACAAACAATATAGGCATGATCAAGAAAATTGCATGAAGCTAAATTTACCACTTCAACTAAGGTAGGATGTTAAGCCTTCATTCTTCAAGTTTTCTTCCTCCTTTGTGTGTCATGAGCTTCTAAAATTTTAACTTTGATTAACAATGTCTCAAGAACACCTACAAGTAGACAATCAAGTAATTTTTAATATCCTAATTGCTTTGGATCCAATGACGTTAGTCCCAAAAATCTTAGTCCCCTTAGGAATCTATTTTTTAATTTCATCATTTTTCTTTGAAACAATGAGTCCTTTTGAGACCCAGATGTTTTTAACACATTTTCCATTAATAAGTCTAGGGGATCTAGATTGTCTAACATAAAAATTTAAATCTACAAAATTATTTTCGGATCATACTATTTTTTCAATGCTTTTGTAAATCAAATCATTTTCTTCTTGAACTTTTGAAAGCAAGTTTTATAAATCAAAATTCTATTTCTCAAAGTTCTTAAACCTTGCTTCAAGTTCTAAATTAGTTTTGGAAAAAAATCATTTTCGACTTTTAATTTTTAAATCAATTTATTGTTTTTAAAAATGAGGCTTTAAATTCTAAAACTAAATCATCATAGGCATTTTGTAATTCATAAAATATTCATCAAATGTATATGAATCTGAAGTAGATGGATTAGAAAGTACCCTTGAATCTTCTTCGATGGCCATGAGACAAAGGTTAGCTACCTCATCATTGGTGGAGTCCTCTTCATCACTCTATGTAGCCACAAACGCCTTCTTCTTATGTCTTGATCTCTTCTTTTTGAATTCAGGGAAATCATACTTGGTGTGCCCCAACTTCTTACACTCGAAGCATATGTTGGGATCCCTCATCTTCATTCTCGATTCATGTCTTGATTATTTCTTTTCTTGTTTCATGAATCGGGTGAACTTCTTGAAGAGCTTGATCATCTCTTCTTCTTCACTATTTTCTCCACTTGAATCTTCTTGTTGGCTTGTAGAAGATTTAAGAGCTACATTCAAGTCTTCAATTCCTTGTTCTTCTTTCTTCTTCCCCTTCGACATCATCATTTCATGGGTTATCAAAGATCCCATTAGCTTGTCAAGCTTGAGCGTCTTCAAATTCTTTGCATCTATGATGGCGGTCTTTTTGGAGTCCCATAAAACGGGAAGTGAGTAAATCAACTTCCTCACAAGCTTGTCTTTCGAGATCATCTCTCCGAATCATTTAAGCTCGTTCACTATGACGTATAACCGATCAAACATAGCTTTAATGTCTTCTTTTGGGTCCATCTTGAAGTTCTTATAGTTGAGGTTGAGAAGTCCAATCTTAGTTCCTTTCACCTCATTTGTACCTTTATAGGTGACTTCAAGTTTGTCTCATACTTCCTTGGCATCTTCACAAGAGGGGACTTAGGAATACTCTTTTGGACCAAGAGCACATAAAAGAACATGCAAGGCCTTAGAGTTAAGTTGCATTTGTCTTCTTTCATGATCACTCCATTCATTCATATCATTGCAGACAAGAATGTCTCCAACCTTTTTTGTGGCATATTAAGGCCATCTTCAATGATCTCCCAAAGCTTGTACTCAGTGGATTGTATGAAGATCATCATTCTATTCTTCCAATAAGAATACCCGGAACTGTTAAAGAAAGAAGGTTTGGTGGTGAATTGTACCATGAATTCTGGTTGATGTAGAAAGGTTGAACACTTCAAGGATTGACTCTAGGATGTTAATCCGATGTAGATACTAGGCTTTGATACAAATTATTGGGAGGCTCGAACCATCAACCGAGTTTTCAAGAGAAGGTGAATTGGATTTTTACTTTGGTGGATGAAAAGCTAAGCAATAAAAAATGACACGATGCTTTATAGTGGTTAGACTTTCTAACCAAAGTCTACCTCCACTACCTTAGCTATCCACACTAAGAATTTTCCTAAATTCACTATTGAATTTCTTTCCTTTTTTTGGGCTCAAAGAGATAACCCTTACACCACAAGACTTATACCCCAAAATCTTGTTAAACTCTCTCAAAAAGAGAAAAGATATAAGCAAACAGGGAAAAACCTCTCTAGGAAAGTATGTTTGCAATTTAAGCACACACTCAGATCCTAACACTTTAGCAAATATAGCAATTAAGCTCATAAGTGTTTTCTACAACAACAAAAAAATTGACAATTAAAGCTCAAAAACACTTTCTCTATACATGAATGTTGGAAATGATGTTTCTTGTTATTGCAAGGCTGCTTGAATAGGTCTTTTAAACCCTATAAGGAGTTTGTGGCCATTACTAGTCGTTGGGATCGATTTGGAGCCATTGAAGACTTTATTTCCAGTATTAAAGGCACTTCTGGAGTAGGGTGTATCGGTACGCGTGCAAGTGTATCGGTACCTGCCACAAAGAAGAAAGAGACGTTGGGCAAATTTAACATTGGATATCGGTACACTATGTAAGTGTATCGGTACACCTCCTCGCGTATCGGTACGTTCAAGCCTGTACCGGTACAGGTTTTGGCTACTGAAAATTTTACTATTTGGGGACGAAAGAACATATTAGTACACAATATAACTGTACCGATACAGATATGTAATTTTTTACTTTTTGGTTAATTTGAAAGCTTTTAAACTAGTCAAAACTATTTCAAAACCTTTCAAACATATTTTTCAAGTTAATGGACTTTTGAAATAATTTTGTAAATTTAAGTCCAAAAGTATTTTTCAGTTAAGTTATATAAAAATCAAATATCTCAATACTCTATAAATTAATACTCGATGAATTAATAACATCTCTAAAATAATATTTTTTTTCGGTCCAGACTTGGGCCCAATGTCTAAATTAATAATTTCGATAAATTAATAAGATATTAATTTTCCGGAAGACCCTTATATAAATTTATAGTCCCTTCAATATTATAAATTAATAATTGTATAAAATTACAAATATAACTTGGACAACTTAGTAAAATATGATTCAATTTTATATGTGAAGCCATGGTTGGTTGGTCTTGTTTTGGATTGACTAATTAGGAATGTTTGATGTTGTTTATATAGTGGTTGATTTTCTTACCATTCATAAACTTGTATTAAGTTTTAACTAGTACTACGTACTACAATTAACTTTGTTTTTTAGAGATATGTATTATTCATGACGGATTAGTCACGTTGTACATGAACATCATTCAATTATTCAATACAATGTATATGTTTTATTCATGACGGATAATGTAGGTTCGTTGAATCGAAAAAAATCTCTTTAAATTAATAAATTATTATTTTTTCAATTAATTAATACTTCTTTAAATTAATAAAATTAAGTGGTTCAGATATTATTAATTTATAAAGGTTTTAGTGTATATAATTGTTTGAATTTATCATCCCCTACAATCATGTCTTCCTCCTTTTCATTTCTCCACATCTGACCTTTTTACATGATCACTCACATATGTAGCATCTTAAAACAATTGCAAATAATATACTGGATGGTTGTTTGATAGTTAACAGTATAGTTTATTTTATAGCACTGACGAGACTAACAAATTGTTGTGTTCTTAATTAATATTTAAAAATATAAATAAAAATAATGGGCTAAACTACCTATTTGGTATCATACTTATTCATGTGTTTCTGTTTTGGCCATTCAACACTTTTTTTTTGCAAATGATACATTTACATTATGTTTCAATTTTGGTACCCTACCATTAAAAATTCGGGTAAACATCACCATTGGTCACTAAACTTTTCTTGCTTTCTTGTTTTGGTCACCATACTATTATTTTTGGCAAAATAATCATTGATGTTATGTTTTTTTTCCTATTTTGTCACCCGCCGTTAAAAAACTCAAGGAAAAATAGAAAAATGAGAATAGTTTAGTGACCAAATGGGAAAGAAGCAATAGATTGGTGACCAAAACAGGAAAAAGAAGTAACAGTAGTGACAAAATAGGAAAAAAACATAATATTAGTGAAGATTTAGCACAAAAAAATAATTTGATGACTAAAACAGAAAAGCAGAAATAATTTAGTGGCAAATGTTGATGTTTACCCTACAAATTAACAGAAAATCTTACGTTTTTATGAGAAGATGGAAAATGAAAAATAATAAAGAAAACAACCCGTCAGCTTTGGTTAATTTTAATTGCGAAGTACCAAAATAATAACAAAACGTAACGTTAAATATAATTTTACTAAAAAATTAATTGAGTGACCAAAATAAAAACACGAGAATACTTAGAGTACCAAATATGTAGTTTACCCTAAATAATATATATATACATATATGATAAATATTCTATACACAAGCAGTGGAAACTGAAAGTTTCCACAAGCGCCTTAGTTTTAGGGTATAGGGAGTTAGTTTACGGTATAGGGTTTAGGGGTTTAGGTGTAGGGGGTTAGAATTTCGGGATAGTTGTTTCAATTTAGGGTTTAGGGTTATACTTTAGGGTTTATAGGTTAAAACCTAAATCCTCACTATATTACCCTAAAAACTAAACCCTAACTTATAAACCTTAAATTATAACCCTAAACCTTAAATTGAAACAACTATCCCTAAATTCTAAACCCCTACAACTAAACCCTTAAACCCTATACCCTAAACTAACTTCCTAAACCCTAAACCTAAGGCGCTTGTGGAAACTTTCAGTTTCCACCGCCGGTGTATAGGATATTAATCCATATATATATATATATTAACTTGGGCCAGTTTGTTAAAAGCTAGAAAATTTAACTTTCTGGAAATATTTTTCAACCTTAGCTGAAAAGTATTTTTAGCCGATAAAGTTATTAGTTTTGTACTACTTTTAATTTAAATTATTTTTCAGTTATAAAAATACATTTGAAAAACAAGCACGTGGAACAAAAATTATACGTTCTTTTTTGGTGCCTTTTTATGTTCAATATTAAAAAATTATATCTTAAGCCTTAATCGTAAACAATAAACACTAAACTCTAAAAAATACATCCTACAATTAATATTCTAAACTTTAATTTTAAGCTCTAAACCATATTGATAACTCTAAACTTAAATTATTAGTGTTAGAACCTATATAGAAAACCGAAAAGGGATCGAGAATTTCTACTCGAACCGTGAGTAAGATAAGAATATAAGAAAAGGGAAAAGAAAGGAAGAAGACAATATTCTCTCCAGCTACCTTTCTTTTCGGTATTTTCTTTGGGTTAATTTTAAGGCAAAGTTGAACAACCTCTTCACCCAAACCCCCCATATATATATAACGTTTTTCACTCAGTTACAAAACGTTCGAAAACCAATCTTTCTCTTCTTTTCAGATTTTTTCTCTCAAAGAGATAGATCTGTTGAGTTGTGTTCTACTTTGTAGCAAAGCTTTTGTTTTGTAGTATAAATAAATCTTTAAGTTTTGAATTTTCAGCAGTTAAAGGTTTCCCTGAAGCTGCTTTGATTAGTAGATCAATCAAAGTATATCAGAAATGATGTCTGAAGATGGGCTCTCAATTCCTTCAACTATCAAAGGGTTAGCTCAACAACAACCAAACCCTAACCCTAATTCAGTGAAGAAGAGGAGAAATTTTCCAGGAACACCAGGCAAGTTGGTATAACATAATCTCATTATTTTTTATTCTTTTTTAAAGTGTTTTTTTTTTTGTTCAAATTAAGCAGATCCAGATGCAGAAGTTATCGCTTTGTCACCGAAATCTCTCATGGCGACCAACAGATTCCTGTGTGAAATCTGCAACAAGGGTTTTCAAAGGGACCAGAACTTACAACTCCATAGGAGAGGTCACAATCTGCCATGGAAGCTGAAGCAAAGAACCAACAAAGAAGTTAGAAAAAAAGTTTACATCTGCCCTGAAAAGACCTGCGTTCACCACGATCCATCGAGAGCTCTAGGAGACCTCACCGGAATAAAGAAGCACTTCAGCCGGAAACACGGGGAGAAGAAATGGAAGTGTGAGAAATGCTCAAAGAAATACGCCGTTCAGTCGGATTGGAAAGCTCATAGTAAGATTTGTGGCACTCGGGAGTATAGATGTGACTGTGGAACTCTCTTTTCCAGGTATATATAATTATATAGTTTATGTTTGTTGAATAATTAAATGCTTAAATCCTTGAATTTAATAAGTTCTGACCCAAAATGGCTGCCAGGAAGGATAGTTTCATCACTCATAGAGCTTTCTGCGATGCTTTAGCTGAAGAAAGTGCGAGATTCACTTCGGTTTCGTCGACTGTGAATCCAGCAGCAGCTTTTACAAATGATATGCACCAGTTTTCATCGGTACAGTTATGGATCGACCAGGCTAACCCATTTGGTGTTGGCCCCAACACTGCAAACGCTTTCTTAGCACCAAAATCGAGCTTTCCTGACTTGGGAATGGCACCAATCAACATGTTTGGCTCATTGTCGCAGACACAAACACAATGGCTGGGCAGCAACCTCAACATGTCAGCATTGCGACCAAAACAGGAAGAAGAGAACAAGGGAGATTTGTCCGAATCCATAACCTCTTTGTATTCCAACAATAGTCTCCAACAAAGCCAGGCTCAAAGTCCCATGTCAGCCACTGCACTCTTGCAAAAAGCGGCCCAAATGGGATCTACAAGAAGCAACCCGGCATTCAACAACAGTGGCTTTAGCGGGTTAATGAGTTCTTCCAACAGTACTTATGACCAGACCAAGAATGAAGTTTACAAGGTGTTCACGCAAGATAATGATGAATCTGAGAACATAAACAAATTAGTGAGCTCCTTGTCTTCAACTCAAGCAGCCGTTATGAAAGATGATTTGAACTCGAGCTCATTTGTAAGAAAAAAAGGCAATAACTTGAACGAAGTTGAATCGAGCTTAACCAGGGATTTTCTTGGTGTGGGAGGAGAATCGATATCAAACAGGCCATTCTTGGAACAACAAGAGCTTGTTAAGTTTGCTTCAATGAGTTCATTAATCCAGCCATGGAGTTGATGATTCGAACTGCATAATCAAACAGCTGCAAGCGACAGCGAGTCATCGACCGGGAAGGGGAGTCTTGTGAATGGTGGTGGGGCCGGGGCCACTGGACTGCGGTGGTGGAAGGGACTGAAGAGAAAGAGACATGGCAGTGTTTTTGGGCCCTCCATGCACGTAGATTTTTCACCATTTTAATACTACTACAGTTCGTCTGTATTTTTAGTTTTCATTTTTCATATTTCTCTTTCAACTTTCATTAATTTGCCTTGTCTTTTCATCCCACTACTGTGACGGCTATGACAAATTTCCTAGCTGGACTTCAAATAATATCAATCACTTATAGGGGTGAGGGTTTAATCGAGTCGAGTCAAAAAATTTCGAGTTATTCGAGTTGACGAGTCATATTTTACAACTCAAACTTTATTTGAAATTTTTTCGATTCGAGTCGAGTTTAAGAAATTCGAGTCGAGTCGAGTCGAGTCGAATTTTCGAGTTCCTATAAAAATTTAACTGTAATTATTTATCATGTTATCGTAGGGTTTGATTCCAATTTAAAATCATTTCTCTAATCATATAAGATATGCACATATATATTTTTTCACATGTGACAATATTTCTTCATATTTTTATATATCAGTATGTATATATCATAAAAAATAGAGGGACTCGTCTCAAACTTAAAAATAAATCTACTAATTACTAAAAATTTCGAGTTATTCGAGTTATTCGAATTTCCATTTTACAATTCAAACTTTATTTGAAATTTTTTCGAGTTATTCGAGTTTATAAAATTTCGAGTCGAGTCAAGACGAGTTGAGTATTTTTGTCTCGAGTCGAGTCGAGTTATTCGATTTTTTCGAGTCGAGTCGAGTTTTGCTAACCCCTAATCACTTACCTATGTTTTTTTCTTATAAAAACCATGCTCGGGTTGGAGTTACCCCTCCTAATAATGGATTTTTTGTGTGTTTTTTTGTTCAAACACTAGAAAAATTAAATAAACTTTAATTCTAAATTTTGAACTCTAAAATACACATTCTACACCTAATACTCTAAATCTTAAATTTAATTCTTTTATTAGATCTAATTCTTTTATTAATAGAGTGTAAATACGAGCACTGGAAAAGTTTACGTTTTCTACGCCCTAATAATACAGTAATCAAATTATCCATGTTTTTAAGGGGGAGTCTAAAGAACGACAAGTTAGTATACGGCTAATAAACGGCAGGATGTTAGAGCCGTCAGATGGGAAAACTTTTGATTATGAACGTTATATTTAGATTCTTATAAAAAACACGGAAACAGGAAGAGGTTGTTGCTGGTAAGTTTTGGAACTTAGTAAGTAGTATCGCAACTTTATGGGGATAACATTTGTGTTGCAACGTGAAATGTTAAAATAATGCATACGTTTCAGAACTATGGGATATGTATTGGAACCGGGAGATAAAAGTTTAAACCTAAATTGTTAGTAAAGTTTGTGACAATTAACATTGGCAGAAGATGTCTCGAAATTTGATATCGAGTACCGAAACTCTCATTTGTGAAAGTAACATTTTAGGGTTAACGCGTAACAGTATACACTTTTCTCCTGATATCGGAACCTATGTACAAGTTCCGAAACTTGTAGAAAATGTGTAAACTAGAAGTGTTTAAAGTGCCTTTAACAATACATGTTTGTACAGTATGTTTCGGAACTTAAGTATCAGTATCGAAATTTGGCCTATGGTACGTTGAATAGATAAAATTAGACGTAGAAACCGTAAAAGTGAAGGAAGTAGATAACATATTAGGTCCAATCGCCAAGTATCGGAATTAATCAACGAGTTTCGCAACCTAAAGTAGAAGATTATAATATTTTTGGTTTAACGATTCATATTTTCAGTTTGTTGTAGGTCTCACAACGTACGTAGTCGTTTCGCTACTCATAGCGATTAAAGCCCTCCGACCCTCTAGAATGAGAATCAAACCTTTATTTGCTTAATAACATTTTAGGGTTAGAACTCACTTCCCCACTGAAAATTTGGAGAATCCTCTAAATTTGAGAAAACGTTTCAGTCAGTGTAAAGGATCACAACCTCAATTTAGGTATGCAATTAAACCTGTGCAATCGTCTCCATTGCGAAGGAAACAAGCAAAATCCTAAGTTTGTTTATTTGCGAAATACTTGAAATCTAGGGTTTGTGTTTTGGTATGGAATTCCATTTCTTGTTGGAGGAAATCTGTTAAAATTGAATATTTTGTCCTATTTCAGTTTTTTTTAAATGTGTGAAACCGATAAACTAATTTTGATATAACTAAAGAATTTAAGGACTAATTTGAAAAAGATAAAACACATTTTTAAGTCCTCAAACCTCTCTATATATATTAAAGGAAAATGGTTAAGTTAAAAACTCAAGTTGTCAAAACTTTTCTAAGTGTTTTTGAAGCCAAAACAGTGATTTTCGAGTCACCGTTTCGGAACGGCCTTTGGGCGTTCCGGAACACTTTTGAAACTGTGAACCTTTGTTTCGGAATGGGTGAAGAACATCGGAACGGTTTGACCCGTTTCGATACGGTAGTATCGAAACGACTTCAAACGTTTCGAAACGGCATTCAAACTTGGTTTTAAAAATATGACCGTTGAAGTTTTTAACTGTTTTTATACTTGTCGTTAAGGCGTATCAAAACGCTTTCAAGCCGTTTCGATACAGGCTTTAACAGTGGCTAAGTGTTTCGAAACGAGTTTCGAAACGGCTCTTAGCGTATCGAAACGATCGTGCCCGCTCCGGTACGACCTACTTAATACACTCCAACAACTCTTTCTTTTTTGGTCTATTTCGAAACAGGATCGGGCGTTTCGAAACGGGTGGTTGCAGACTGCATTTATGGAGGGAAGATAACATCCCAACGGCTCTATTGATGAATGCAACAACCCCAACGACTAGAATTCAATGAGAAGGTATAAAAGGGACCTCTAAAAGCTTCAGCAACAACTATTGATCTCAAAAAGAAAACATCCAAACATCAAAGTCAAGCATTTGTGCCAAATTCCCATTATTTCTAGTAAACCCCAATTGTGAAGTTGTAATTTTCATTCTTATCTATTCAATTGGGTTGAGTGCTTGTAATTGAGCTATATTTTGTATTGAGAGATACTTGTTTTAGCCTTCATCATCTTTGTTTTGTTGTGTGAGGATTGGGTCAAATTTTGGGTAGAAAATTTGACCGATTTTGTAACGTTACCTCCTTAGCTAGAAAAGGGTAAGAACAATTAGTGGATTGTTGGAAAATCCTTAGTGAAGCTAAGGTAGTGGATGTAGAGTTCGATTGGAACTTGAACCACTCTAAATTCTCTTGTCCATCAATTTTTAATTTTCCACTCCACCACCAAAATTTCAAAAAAAATCCAATTCACCCTTCTCTTGGCTTATATCATATCATTGATCCACTCAACAATTGGTATCAGAGCTTACCTCTTTGAAGGATTAACAACCACAAGAGGAGTTCCTAGGAAGAGTGTGATCTTCCAAAAATCAAGCCATGACATCTACCTCCGGGTCAAGCATGTACGAGTCTCAATCAACCACAAAACCGCCATTCTTCAACAGTGATAACTATCCATTTTGGAAGAACCGGATGTGCCTCATCATCAAATCCAACAATTACCTAGTTTGGGATGTCATTGAAGATGGTCCCTATATTCCATTGAAGAGGGATGATGAAGGAAGATTGGTTCTAAATAAGAAGATTGAGATGAGTGAAGACGAGAGAAAGAAGATCCAAATCAATGATAAAGCTCTTCACATGCTATTTTGCTCTTTCGGTCCTGACATCTACTCCAAAGTCTCCTCCATTGAAAGTGTCAAGGAAGTGTGGGATACACTAGAGACCACCTATGAAGGAACTAGTGATGTGAAGGAAACCAAGATTGGAATTCTCAATCTTAGCTATGAGAATTTCAAAATGGAGCCCGACGAAACTGTGTCCAAGATGTTCGATCGCTTCTCAACAATCGTCAACGGGCTTAAGGGTTTTGGAGAGACAATCCCGGAAGACAAACTAGTCTGGAAGCTACTCTACTCACTTCCCGAATCTTGGGATGGGAAGAGAACCGCCATCATTGAGGCCAAAAACTTGAAGACACTCAAACTTGATGAGCTAGTGGGTTCTCTCCTTACTCATGAGATAATGAAGCAAGGAAGGGAAGATGAAAAGAAAAAGGAAGAGAGAAGAGTGGAGAAGCTAGAAGTAGAAAAGAAGAAGAAGATAGGAGTGGCTCTCAAAGCTTCATTACATGAGGAGAGCACTTCTAGTAAGGAGGATGACCTAGAAGAATTGGCTATGATAGCCAAAAGGTTCTCACAATTCATGAGGTCCAACCGAGGAAGGAAAATTCAAAGAAAAATGGACTTCAAGGGCAAAAACAAAGAAGAAGAAAGAGATCAAATCATTTGCTATAAGTGCAAAAAACTCAGTCACATTTGTTCGAAGTGCCCTCAACTCAAGAAGAAGGGCTTTGAGAAGAAGAAGAAGCTCAAAGCCAAGCTTGCTACTTGGAGTGACGAGGAGTCATCCGAGGATGACGAACACGAAGTGGCCAACCTTTGCCTCATGGCACTTGAGGAGGATTCCTCCATGGTAACCTCTAACTCATCATCTTTTGACTTTACATTTGATGAATTGCATGATGCGTATGATGAGTTGCAAGAGGTTTATGATGAATTAGTTGAGAAGTACAAAGAGTCGGTCATAAGAAATAAAAATATTATTTCGGAATTAAATGATAAAAATGACTCACTTTCTCAAGCTAATTTAAAATTTGAGAAAAAGATTTTAGGTTTAAAATATGAACTTAAATTCTTCCAAGATGAAAATGTAGACTTAAATAATCTTATTTCTCAATGCAATAGTGAACACCAAGAGGTGTTAAATGAGCTTAATGAACTTAAGAAATCTTTTAATAGTGTTGGTAACATGAAAAATGAGATAGGTGAACCATCTAGATCAAACCAACCTAAAAGAAAGAAAAATAACTACAAACAAAGTGGCTTCCCTAGACATAATAAAACTAAGAAAATTAGAAGTGTGTGGGTTCCTAAGGAACTTGTCAAGTCTAATAATATTGTTGCTATGTCACCTTGGATTCCTAAGGGAACCAAGCTTTTGGGAGCTAACACTCGTGGACCCAAAATGATTTGGGTACCAAAAACAAAAGTTTAATATCTTTGTTTGTAAGGGGAGCATTGCTACAAGGCCAAAGCACAAAGTCAAAATCCATGGTACCTTGATAGTGGATGCTCGAGGCATATGACCGGAGACAAGAGTAGATTCATGGACTTAAAGCCAAAAAGTGGAGGAGTAGTGACATTTGGTGACAACTCCAAAGGCCACATTAAAGGTATTGGCTCCATATGTAATCACTCTACCATTCTCATTGAAAATGTTTTGTATGTCGATGGTCTTAAACATAATTTATTGAGCATTAGTCAATTATGTGATAAAGGGTTTAATGTCTTGTTTGATAAAAATGGGTGTAAAATTGTTGACATTAAATCAAATAAAATAATGCTCATAGGTCATCGCATAGGTAATATTTACATGGTGCATTTAGATGACATTCATACATCCCATGCTTGTTTAGTTTCTCAAAATGAAAATGATGCATGGCTATGGCATAGGAAACTAGGACATGCTAGCATTAGTGTTTTAGAAAAATTAGTTTCCCTAAATCTAGTTAGAGGTTTACCCAAGATTAAGTTCTCAAATGAAAAAAATTTGTGATGCATGCTCTAAGGGTAAACAACATAAGTCATCCTTTAAATCCATTAATGATGTTTCTACAAGTAGGTGTTTACAACTTATTCACATGGATTTATTTGGGCCTATTAGGACTATGATCTTGGGTGGTAAATCTTATGCATTTGTACTTGTTGATGACTATTCTAGATTTACTTGGGTTCTATATTTAAGTACTAAAGATGAGGCTTTAGAAAAATTCATCACATTTTCAAAATTAACTCAAAATGATCTTGAACTTAGAATTTCTCATATTAGAAGTGATCATGGAACCGCATTTCAAAATCTAGGTTTTGAAGAGTTTTTAAATGAAAATGGTATTAGCCACAATTTTTCGGCTCCTCGAACTCCTCAACAAAATGGGGTAGTTGAGAGGAAAAATAGAACTTTACAAGAAATGGCTAGAACCATGCTTTGTGAAAACAATTTACCTAAATATTTTTGGGCGGAAGCCACAAACACCGCTTGCTACATTGTAAACTGAGTAATGATTAGGCCACTTTTAAAGAAAACACCATATGAGATTCTAAAATCTAAAAAGCCTAACATTAGCTATTTTCATCCATTTAGTTGCAAGTGTTTTGTTTTAAACAATGAAAAAGACAACTTAGGTAAATTTGATGCTAAAAGTGATGAAGCTATTTTCTTAGGATATTCCTTAAACTCTAAAGCCTATCGTATATTTAATAAGAGAACTTTAGTAGTAGAAGAGTCTATTCATGTTGTATTCGATGATAACCTCCTCCAGAGGAAGGATTCTTGTGATGATGATGATGTAGGAATCCTTGATGCCTTTGATGGAGGAAAAACGTCAAAAGAGGATGAGATTCCACAAAAGAAGAGGATACACAAGATCCACCTCTTGAAGCCTTGAAGGACTTGGCTCTTGAGGAAAAGGAAGTAAGCTACCCAAGGGAGTACAACTATGTCAAAGGTGGTGAAATCTTTGGTGATCCATCCAAGGGGGTAACTACTAGATCTTCTCTTAAACTTATGAACCATGTTGCATTTATCTCATGCATAGAGCCTAAGAATATAAAAAAAGCATTAAAAGATGATTTTTGGATTATGGCTATGCAAGAAGAGTTAAATCAATTTGAGAGAAGTAATGTTTGGACATTAGTTGAAAGGCCTAGTAATCAATCTATTATAGGAACTAAATGGGTATTTAGGAACAAACTAGATGAGAGTGGTAACATTGTGAGAAATAAAGCTAGATTAGTTGCACAAGGTTACACTCAAGAAGAAGGAATATATTTTGATGAAACCTATGCACTCGTAGCTAGAATGGAGGCTATTAGGATGTTGCTTGCATATGCATGTTATCGTGATTTCAAGCTTTTTAAAATGGATGTTAAAAGTGCATTTTTAAACGGTTTTATAAATGAGGAAGTGTATGTGGAACAATCACCGAGTTTTGAAGACTCAAAATTTCCAAATCATGTTTTCAAACTAACTAAAGCTCTTTATGGTTTAAAAAAAGCTCATTGAGCTTGATATGAAAGACTTTCAAACTTTTTGATTGAAAAAGGTTTTGAAAAAGGTAAGGTGGACACTACATTTTTCATAAAAAGGTATAAAAATGACATCTTAGTAGTAAAAATATATGTTGATGATATTATTTTTGGATCTACTAATGAATGTCATTGCAAAGAGTTTGCTAAGTTAATGCAAGGTGAATTCGAGATGAGCATGATGGGGGAGCTCTCATTCTTTTTGGGACTCCAAATCAAGTAAAGGAAGAATGTCACCTTCATCAATCAAGCAAAGTACATCAAGGATATGCTCAAGAAGTTTGGCTTGGAGAATGCAAAGCCTCAAGCCACACCAATGAGCTCATCCACAAAGCTTGACAAAGATGAAGGAGGTAAGTGTGTTGACTCTAAGCTTTATTGCTCTATGATTGGATCCTTGCTTTACCTTACCGCAAGTAGACCAGATATTTTGTTTAGTGTTTGCTTGTGTGCTAGGTTTCAAGCTAGTCCTAGAGAGTCTCACCTTATAGCCGTTAAGAGAATCTTTAGGTACCTTAGAGATACCCCTTGTTTAGGTCTTTGGTACCCTAGAGACTCAACCTTCAACGTTCATGCTTATTCGGATGCGGATTATGTATGGGGGATGTAAAATCTATAGGAAGAGTACTTCGAGAACATGTCAATTCTTAGGTAGTATGCTCATATCTTGGTTCTCTAAGAAACAAAATAGTGTAGCTCTTTCTACCACCGAAGCCGAGTACATATCCTTAGGGAGTTGTTGTGCTCAAGTCCTTTGGATGAAGCAACAACTCTTAGATTATGGTATTAAAGTTGAAACCATGCCCCTTAAGTGTGATAACACTTGTGCCATATGCTTAACTAAAAATCCCATCCAACACTCTAGAACCAAATATATAGAAATAAGACATCATTTCATTAGAGATCATGTCCTTAAGGAAGATGTTGTTATAGAGTACGTTGACACCTTAAACCAACTAGAGGACATCTTTACAAAGCCTTTGGATAAAGAATGTTTTTGGTCCCTTAGGAGAGATTTAGGTATAACTAGCCTTTCTTGACCTTTTAGGACCCTTTTTGTGCTTAAATTGCTTAATTTCTTGAAAATGCCATGTTTATGTGTTTTTACTCCTAGTTTCATCCATGCTAATAGTTAGGGGGAGTATGTTTTTGTTTATGCATGTCTTTCCTGCTCATTCATGACATTTATGCATATAGGGCTTCATGAAACTCATTTTTCTGCAATATTAGAGCCTCATCTGCACTCCCAGGCCTAGGTGTATCGAAACGGGTCTAACTAATTCGATACGGGTGCTTAAAAGAATGATCTGGGAGAAGGGTGTTTCGAAACACCTTCAAAAAGTTTCGAAACAATTTTGCCACTGCCAAGGGGTGTATCGAAACAAGTTTTGATACGATCAACATGGGATTCGATACGGTCAAAGACGTATCGAAACGGTCTGCTGGTCTTGACACGCCAGTCAACGTTTCGGTCCCCGCATTTCAGAACGATCGTGCCTGTTCCGAAACGGGTATGCGGACAGCCTTAAAGAGGGCTTTTAATGTTAAAATTCACCTTAATTTAAAAGTCTTTCAAAACCCTAAAAACCCTAACCCGATTTTCCCAATAAAAACCTTCCCAACCTCATTGTTTTTCATCAAATCTTGATGGCTTTTACACACAAACACAAGTCTAAGCAAGCCTCATCAATCTTGTGCAAGATTTTCCATTCATTCATCCAAAATCCCCATCTAAGGTATATTTTCTACTTTTTTCTTTTTCCTTTGATTTAATTCGATTTTTAGGTTAGAAAATCTCAATTTTGTATAGGTTATATGTTTTGCCTCTTGGGTTTTTCAAAACTTGTAAAAAAATTTCAAAATCTTAAATTTTTTGGTTCGAATATATTATTTTTCACTCGTATTTTTTTTGGTTTTTCAAAAGTTTTTTTTCTCTTAAATATTTTTCTAAAATATTTTTAAACCTAAATGAGATTTGTTATTGGATTGAATTGAGGATATTCATGCATACACTTTAATTTTAAAATTGCTTGCTTTATGTTTTTAGGATTTTTTTAATGGAAAACGTTAACAAGAAACGTAAGACGGGTCAATCGAGTGAAGCTGCTAGTCAAGCTGGTATCCGTCCTAATCTCACCCAGCTTTTTATCAAAAGTCTTCAGACTCCAGAGATGAGTGAACGTTTCACTTATGTCAAGGAGATTGTCGTTCGTTGCGAACGTGTGGTTGATGTTCCGTTCCTTGATTCGGAGCATTTGGCCTTCCGCTACCTAGAGCGTCTACATGAATGGAACTTCATGACTTTCTTGAACATACCAGATATTGTCTACAAGCACATGGTTCTCATCTTCTACTCCAATGCACAACTTGTTGATAATGAAGAACACTCCGAAGTTGTTGCAATTGAGTCCTTTCTCTTGGGGAAGAAGTTCGTCATCGACATACCTTTCTTAGAGACTACTCTTGGTCTTAAGAACGAAGGCATCGAGAATTAGACTCATTTTGGTGCTCACACCGGTCCCGTGCTCTCCTTGGATGCTCATGATCGGTTTCTACACTTGATGATCTCGTGTTTTATTCGTCATTCCGGAGGTAAATTCTCTCACATTCGTCAAGTTAATTATTTTTGGCTTGAATGTTTTCGCCGTGGAGAACGCCCAAATCTTGTTAAGATTATGTTCGCCGAAATAGTCAACAATGTGAAGCTTCATGAAACCGATGCTCTGAAATCCTTCACCTATGGAACTATTTTGAGCTATATCTTTGGGATGCTCAATTTTGATTGCTCTTATGACTCTCTAGAACCCCGTAAGAATAAGATTGGTGAAGCTTCTCTCCACAAGTCCGAGTTCCATTACAACAATCTTGGCCAATGGGAACGTGTTGATAGGCATGCTCCTCCACCACAAGTTGAACCACAACCTCAAGCTTCGGGTCCCAACAATTAAGCTCTTATGGCTTTTCTCACCGAGCGGTTCAACACAATGAAGGTGGGTCTTGGTACTATTAATAATCGTTTGCAATCCGTGGAGAATCGTCTCACCTCCCTTGAGAATCAACATCAATCAATGGACTTGTCATTCTCTACCTTTTATGGTCAATCGATGACTTTTCGTCGCTCTCAAGCTAGGAACGATGATGATTCCTCTGATGTTGATGGTGACGATGACAAGGCTTAAGATCTTTTTATTGCATCACATATTAGATTATCATATTAGGATTAAGTTTGCACCTCTATTTTATTTATGAACCTATGCTTTGATTACTTTGTTTGGGATTGAGCTTTGAACCTTATTGTTTAAGTTTTATGTTTGGATTTGAATTATATGAATCTATATTATGTTGCTTATTGTTTTTAACGTTTTTTCTTCTCTTTGAGCCTTGTTTATTATTCTTTTTGATCTAACAAAAAGGGGGAGAAAATATAAGAGCCAAAATTTGTTTTAAGTGGTTTTGAGTTTTAAAACTTAAATTTTAAATCTTTTCAAAACTTTAAAACTCATCTTAAATTGAGGGGGAGTTAGAATGTATTCAAAAGTTCAAAACTCTTAAAAATTCTAACTTTAGTTTTATTATATCAAAAAAGGGGAGATTGTGAAACCGATAAACTAATTTTAATATAACTAAAGAATTTAAGGACTAATTTGAAAAAGATAAAACAAATTTTTAAGTCCTCAAACCTCTCTATATATTTAAAGGAAAATGGTTAAGTTAAAAACTCAAGTTGTCAAAACTTTTCTAAGAGTTTTTGAAGCCAAAACAGTGATTTTCGAGTCACCGCTTCGGAACGGCCTTTGGGCGTTTCAGAACACTTTTGAAACTGTGAACCTTTGTTTCGGAACGAGTTTTGAAACGGGTGAAGAACATCGAAACGGTTTGACCCGTTTCGATATTCAAACTTGGTTTTAAAAATATGAACGTTGAAGTTTTTAACTGTTTTTATACTTGTCGTTAAGGCGTATCGAAACACTTTCAAGCCGTTTTGGTACGGGCTTTGACAGTGGCTAAGTGTTTCGAAACGAGTTTCGAAACGGCTCTTAGCGTATCGAAACGATCGTGCCCGTTTCGGTACGGCCTATTTAATACACCCCAACGACTCTTTCTTTTTTGGTCTGTTTCGAAACAGGATCGGTCGTTTCGAAACGAGTGGTTGCAAACTGCATTTATGGAGGGAAGATAACATCCCAACGTCTCTATTGATGAATGCAACAACCCCAACGACTAGAATTCATCGAGAAGGTATAAAAGGGACCTCTAAAAGCTTCAGCAACAACTATTGATCTCAAAAAGAAAACATCAAAACATCAAAGTCAAGCATTTGTGCCAAATTCCCATTATTTCTAGTAAACCCCAATTGTGAAGTTGTAATTTTCATTCTTATCTATTCAATTGGGTTGAGTGCTTGTAATTGGGCTACATTTTTTATTGAGAGACACTTGTTTTAGCCTTCATCATCTTTGTTTTGTTGTGTGAGGATTGGGTCAAATTTTGGGTAGAAAATTTGACCAGTTTTGTAATGGTTACCTCCTTAGCCTAGAAAAGGGGAAGAACAATTAGTTGATTGTTGGAAAATCCTTAGTGAAGCTAAGGCAGTGGATGTAGAGTTTGATTGGAACTTGAACCACTCCAAACTCTCTTGTCCATCAATTTTTAATTTTCCACTCCACCACCAAAATTTCAAAAAATATCCAATTCACCCCCCTCTTGGCTTATATCATATCATTGATCCACTCAACAAAATGTTACCCTTTCCATCTCTTTGAACCTAAAAAGGTTAGATTTGTTTGTAATGAGGATGGGTTTTTTTATGAGTGAGTTGGTTTGTTTCCGCACTGATTCATGTGAAGATTTCATTCTTAGGATGACAACTACAAATTTGAATCTCATTTTTGACGAAGTTGCTAAAGAAGTTGCTGATAAAGATGGTAAAGATGAAGTTGTTGTCGCTGAGAAAGTTGTTGATAAAGATGGTAATGATGAAGTTGCTGTCGCTGAGGAAGTTATTGATAAAGATGGTAATGATGAAGTTGCTAAAGAAGTTGGTGACAAAGATGGTAATGATAACGTTGTTGATAATGAAGTTGCTGCTAAGGAAGTTGGGTCTTTGGCCATATGTGATAGGCCGTACGCAAAGAAAAAAACATATTCCCCCTTCATTAAGTTTTAGTAAGTTGATATTTACCTATTCTTATTGCATGTCACAATAAATGATTGAATGTATACCTTTTCTATTTTCATGTTTTACAGTCAAGGTCAATGTTTAAGGAGGAAGCAAACTGAGGAGAAAGTGACTAATGAGGTAGGTTTTAGTGGTTTATGATGTTTGTTAAAGGAGTATGTAAAATGTTAAATTCATTTGAATTTGTCATTCGTAGGTTAGGAAAGAGTTAGACAAGAAATGGGAGAAAATAATAAAGGAAGACAAACAACCTTACATAGATGAAACTCAGAAGGAGAAGGATGCATACAAAGACTGTAACACCCCAAAAATAGGTCTAGATGTTTAGAAATTTGACCGATTTCGGTTCGAAGCGGTTAAACCGGATTAGCCAATTAGTTAGGTTTCTGATAAAATTAAAAGAGTAAAAATCAGAATTGGAATTAATTGGAGGAAGGATTTGGGCTTCTAAACGTGTTGAACATTTTATTTAACATTATGGAATTTTAATTGGAAGGTAATCTAATTTAATTAAATGGAATTTTGGATTTTAGTGACCAAATTGTAAAGATTGCAAAACTATTTTTAATGATTATTTTGTAAATGGGCCAATACTAAGAATCCTTAGAGAGCTATATTTTCTAAATGTTTTAATATGAAAATAACCACCTTAATTTAGTAAGGAATTGACAGTTAATTGATTTCTATATCATTTTCCTATTGTTTTAATTTTCCCTCATTTTCTCTCCTTATTTTCCCTCACATTCCATTTCAAATTCCAAACAAGATTCTCCACAATTATTTGCTGATTTTCAATGGAGAATTCATCATTTGGTTTCACTCTTGTTTCTTAACAAAACCTCACAAGAATTTCTCAAGGATTTCATCAATTTCACAAGTTGGATTTTTAAAAAAATCTTACATCAATATTGGTGGGAGCTTCTTTAAAAGTGGATTTCTTTTCCTCTCTTAAAACTAAGGTTCTTTATTGATATTCTCTAGTATTTTGCTGATAACAGATTGATATTAACATGGTCTTGCAATGGATTTCAAGATTTGAGTTATAAATGGTGATTCTGATGATTTGCTTAAAGATTTGTTTAAGTTGATGAAACCTAGAGATTTTAATTGGGTACTTTCATGTTTTGATAAAGGCGATCATAATGTGAAATGAGATTATGAGAATAAATCCCTAAATTATTTGATTGGCTAATTTTTGATGAGTTTTTAGTGGTTTTGGGGGCTATTCTATGTGTTTTTGAGTTGCTGGATATATAAGGATGATTTGAAGGTGTTTTTGGATGATTTTTGATGTGGATTAAATGTTAGAATCGATGGTCTGAGGTTAGGAGTAGGATGCGAGTTGAATGCATAATGATGCATTTTTCGGTAGTTTCGACTAGTTTTCGGAAGGGTAATGTAAAGGATGCAGGGGATTGTTGTTTGGATGCGAGTTGAATGCATAATGATGCATTTTTCCTTTGGTTTTATATGGCTAAAACATGGGACGATCAAGGTAAGGTTGCCTAGTTGCGTGCATTGCGTTTCGGAGGCTCAATTTGTGTTGGCGAGCGAAGCGAGTCGTATCAATGAGTGAATAATCGTGTTAAATCTTTCTAAAGGTTTGATCGGTGGATCATGGGGATTTGGTGTTAGCCTAAACGGCTTAACTAAGCTTAATTGTAAGTTTTTCCATTTCGCCTTTGGTTATTGGCTTTGATTGAGCTTGTAGATTTCATGTTTTGGTTTCAAACATGGGTTGTTTTACTTACTGTAAATGCATTGTTTTGGATTAATATGCAATATTTATCAAAGTATTTGAATGCCTACGAGCATTGAGAATTGTTCATAATAGGAATGTGTTGTTGCCTTTGGCAATGTGGTTTTGCATATGAAACGATTTTGCGAAATGCATTGGAAAATTGTAAGTAAATGTACTTGATAATGATATATTGGCTATGTGGCGTAATGAGAAAGTTTCGAGTATATTTTTCTAGCCATATGATTAAAGTGCAGTATAAAATGTAAAATCGATCGTGTGAAATTCTTCTGTTACACAATAGGGGTAGTTCTATTGTAAAGTGATAGGGGTAGTTCTATTGTAAAGTGATATGGGTAGTTCTATTCCCGGTCGAAGTGAGTTATGGTGGAGGCCGTATCGCCAAGAGAAAAGACTTGATAGTGGCAGTGCCATCAAGGGAATCCGTGTATCCTAACATGTGTGGATAAGGGTAGTGCTATCCATCGATAGAGGTAAGTCTATCCGAGTCACTATAAATGCCAATATATGAGAATATTTGCACTAAGTGAGATTTACAAATGGTTTTCAATCAAATGTGAAAATGCTCGGGGTAGTTAATCATGATTTGAGAACAAAACTATAATGGAAATGCTTGGGTAGTTGAGAATATTTCGGAAACAAGTGGTTAAAGGTTTCAAATGGTTTTCAAATGCATCAATGTTTTGTTTAAGAGCATCCTCACTAAGCATTTGTGCTTACGCTCTTTTTTCCCCTTGATGCAGAAGAATAGAGTTGAGAGGTAGCATTGGTTCGGCATGGAAGGTCCAAGAACAAGAAATTTACTTGAGTATGGAAAACTAATTTTAGTTTGGTCAATAAGGTAATGTGTTACCATGTTTTAGGGGTTTGTAAACTAGTTTTTATGGTTTTGTGGTGGATTATATGTTCTGGTTTGATGGATTAGATTGATGATGTTTGTGGCATGATTGTTGATGACTTGTATATATGTGTTTTATGGTTGAAGGATTTCGTAGTATGAATATAGGGTGGATATGCATGTGCTCATGCTTTTGCGATTCTAGCATGTTTTAAATGATGCTAATAGGTTGCTGATGCAATCCCTATGTTGTTATGTGCTTTGAACCTCTTTTTGAATGTTAAGTTGAATGGTTTTAGGGAGCATGCCTCTAGTATTATGATTGGAGTAATTTATCTTGAATTGATCATGGTTCTTTGAGTATTTTGGCATGGTCTGACCTTTGTAGTGGTTGTGTTTGTGAACATGATGAGTTAAGGCATGTTTGAGCTATCATTTGGGGTGAAAACCCCGTAAAATTGGATATTACAGGTCAAGGGGTACCGATACACGGGGCCCTGTATCGATACAAGTACGTGTAATCTGGGCTCAAGGATCGGTACACGAAGGTTTTATCGGTACGAGCTTTGGGAAAATAAAAGGGGTACCGATACACGGACAAGTGTATCGGTACAGTCTTTAGCTACTGGAATTTTGCACATCGAGCCCGTGTACCGATACGCTACAAGTTGTACCGATACGAACCTCTCTGTATGAAGCCAAGTATCGGTACGGTTGCCCGTGTACCAATACCAACTGTCGTTATTTTCAGTTTAAGTGACTCCATGGTTTCTGATCCTTTAATTTTGGTCCATGATTCTTGTGAATGCAATTGTTTGAGTTTGGATGATCTATTTGAGCTGAAATTTGGCAATGAAGCACATAATCAGATTAATTGAGGATTGGTAACCTAAAATCTAACTAAGTCCTTGTAGTTTATCATATTTATGTTTTAGTCCCTAAAATGTGTTTATGTCACACCCCTAATGGAGTATTTAAAGTTGATAAGGAAGCAAAAATGAGAGGGAAAAGAAAAAGAAAGGAATTGTGGTTTGGGGGAGTCAAACTCGTGACTCATGGATGGGTTGCTTAAGTCTTAGCCATTTGAGCTAAGACCATTTTTGGTATGAACCTACACCTACTTATTATTAAGTGGTTCTTGTAAAGTTAAAATAATAATAATAATAAGATAAAAAATATCCTACCTACCATTTATGGATCATTTAATTCGATCCACCAACCCAAAAAAACCATTCGGGAAGACTCTTTAGCTTCCTTAGCCTTTCATCTCCCCTAAACCCAAGCCCCGACCACCGCGCCGATCTCCCTCACCGCGCCACCGTGACCGCCACCGTCCTTACCAATGGAAGCGTCGTCGCACCTTGATCACGTGCCGTCCGTCACTCGCAGTGTAACATCGCCGTTTACCGTGAAATCTAAGTTGAAGGCGGAGGGAAACCTAGAGTCCTATGTTCTTTGTGTCCCCGTCACCGTCGGCGTCGTGGCTCAAAATGGAGGTCACCGTCGTCCTCAGAGGGCCGAACCGAGCAGAACCTGTACCATCAAGCGTCAATCGGCCGCCATATTGACCGTCGTCAGAGCCACGTTCACCCGATCGCATTACTTCCGATTTGGTAAGATTGATGAGTATTTTGGCATAAATTCTGAGTTATTTGAGCTTTAGACGAAAAATGGATGACAATGGTGTGATCGGAGGCTTTTTCCGGCCATTTTAGGCTGCTTGTGGGCCTCACGCGCCGCCCAGGCGATTTCTGGCCGCCCTATATGGTGGCCGTTGAACCGGTCAGCTCAGACCCGGTCTGGCCTTGAACTGAGTCACCCGAACCGGCCCAAGCCCATTGGTAAACCAAGCCCGTTGACCGACCCGACCCGTTGACCAAGTCAACCCAATGAGTCAACTCGCCGAGTCATCCACAATTTATATGCAATCGAGTGTCTTTTTGGTGTCTATTTCTTTTAAGACTTCATCCGCTGCCAGTATGCACACCTTAGGTTAATATGTTCCGGAAAACCCAATGTAGCTCACTCGGTTCGGTCAGACATCTAGGTCGGGTCGAAGGAGTTACATTTGGTGGTATCAGAGCCAGATTTGCGATTGTTGGGTGTTGTTGTTGGTTGCTGAATTGATGGGGTACAATTGGAACACATTGCATGTTACCGTGGTTTTAGAATGATTTTGGCAAGTTGTCTTGGATCACTTGTCGAGCCTATGCTCCAACTATAAGGTTAAAATATCGGTAATGAATTTGATTCTTGAATGATAATGGTTTATTCAAAAATTAATCCTGAGCTCAATAAGCGTTTTCTGAGAATTTTGATAGTATAAGTTAATTTATTTCCAATATTGAGTTGAATTTGTCCTCGATCGAGAATGTTAAGAACGACCTCCAAACTTGAGTGATGTTGTTCTTGTTCATGAGTGTATAGATGGCGTGGGTCCACTGTTTTGAATATTAAAAGTGGTTTTACCATTAATGTTAGTAATGTGTTTTCTCGTGGAGACGAGAGGTTAATAAAGTCTTGTAAAGGGAAGTGTGTATACCGTAGAGTGTCATATACTTGGTGGTAACATCAAGTCTTTAATGTGTGCTCGAGTTTTGCCCGAAGGGACTGTTATGAGATTCTAGTGAGAATTTTGGGAGTGTTTAATTTAATAAGAGGGTACTAATGCACGCATCAGGCAAGTAAGTTGATGTTCAAGATCGAAACTTGATCAGTGATGTTGATTATTAGGGAGAAGTGATAGTGTCCTAACATCTTTTCCGTGAGGGTGATCATGGGATAAATTTGTATAAGGGGTTGGGTTGACTTTTATTTTCGAGAGTCAGAGTGCACAATAATATCATGGAATCTTGAAGTCTGGTCAAGGAAAGGTCGTGTAATCTTCTTTTCTTTTCGGATGCATCTTCTGGTGGGTTATGGTTTCACGAAGTTGTGCGTATTGTGGACAATAGTCGTTCGAGTGTGTGGAGGTTGTGAAGATCAAATTTGATTCATGCGGCGGAGTTTGGCCAAGAATGGCTGAGATGTGTTGATGAGATTTTTGGTTTGTGGAAACTCAAGATTTAAGGATGTTCGGGTTTTGAATGCCGGTGTAGTACAAAATCCTTCCCTAAAGTGCTTTTGAGGGAATTTTTCATGTTGTCTTGTGGTTGCGAAGTTGAGTTTGACATTGAGATATACCTTAGTTCAGCTCCTGAATCCTTGTTGTGCCATGTTGACGAGAATTAAAGAAGTGTGTGGGTGGAGAATGTGGTTGTGAAAATGTTCGGTTCGTAGTTATGTTCGACCGTTGAGTTTTTCTTCTTGAGGTATCAGCGTGGTTGTTTATGGTAAGAGTGTTTGTGACCGATGGTTGGTGTGGGTTTATAGTTATGCAGTGTAGACGGTGTTTGCTCTGGTGGCGCTCAAGGTTTTGATGAGTTGAGTATTCTATGAATACTTAGTTTTGTAAGTAACACGAGTAGTGGTGTTCTCGTGTATCGTGGAACCGAGAATGGTTTTGATCGACAACCAAGGGTTGTTAGTGTGGTATTCGGCGTGTTGGAAGGAGTGTTGGTACCGAGAATATTATTAGTAAGTGTGGATATTTAAACATGCACAGTGCATAAACACTTATATGTATATATTTAAATACGTCAGTACATGCATACATTTTGAGATGACATTAGATGTTTTGCATACATGTGCATAGGCATTCAGGAGAGCACAAGTACTCATGCATACATATGTTCATACTTACGGATGACTTTTCGGAGCCAATGAAGTGGTGGTGTAAGCAAGGTAGCTTATGTAAGCTAGCTTTGAGGTGTACTCGGGTGCGACTCCAGTTTCGCCTTGTGGTACATCAGTTCTTTGGAAAGAAGAAGGTCAAGCAGTGCGTATGTGCATTGGTTGCCGGTAATCGATTAGATCGGCCGTTGGAAATAAGTAATTGTTTCCTCGAATAGATGATTTGTTGATTAGTTTTGTGGGGCGGTTGTGTGTTCAATGATATTTTTGGAGATCAGGGGTTATCAATTAAAGGTTAAGGACGTGATTGTGTCGAAAATTGCTCTACACACAAAATGTGGGCATTATAAATTTTTGGTAGTGCCATTTGGTTTGCGGTTTTCGTGGGTATATTGGATAGAGTGTTCCTTGAGGGTATCGATCAATTGGTGGATACATTTGATGATGTTACCCTTGTGTACTCTATGTCGAGGAGGAGTGTGTTCGACATTTGAGGGTTGTGTTGTAATCTTTGAAGGGTCTTCGGTTGTTTGCTTAGTTGATTAGTGCAAATTGTGGTTTGGAGAAGTAATGTTTCTTGGTATCATGGTATTAAGGATGGATTTCTTTAAGGACTGTGGTTCTGTTGGCGAATTTACTGTAAAAGAATATTCCTTATGTATGGATGGAGAGTCAACAGTGTAGTTTTGAGAAGTTGAAGAGGTTTTGACTAATGCTCCTATTTTGATTCAACCTGAGTTTGGTAAGGAGTTTGTAGTCTATAGTGGTGCGTCTTGTGTTGGTTTGGGTTGTGTATTGATGCAAGATGGTAAGGTTGTGGCTTATACATCATGGCAACTGAAAGTTCATGAGTGCAATTACCCGACTCACGATTTAGAGCTTACGGCGGCTGTGTTTGCTTTGAAAATTTAGAGGAATTACCTTTATAGAGAGAAGTGTATTGTTTACAGCAATCATAAGAGTTTGAGGTATTTGATTTATCAAAAGGAGTTGAATCTTAGGCAACGAAGGTAGATTGAGTTGCTTAAGGATTATGACCTGACGATGGATATCGTCTCAAGAAGGCTAATGGGGTGGCAGACGAGTTGAGTCGAAAGGTTGTTGTTGAGCTTGGGGCGATGTTTGTAAAGTTAAGTGTGACACGAGAAGGTGGTTTGTTGGCTGAGTTGCACGTTAAGTCAATGTTGTCTCAAAGGATTAAAGCGAGGCAACTGTATGATGATCATTTGGTACCGTATGTTAAGGATATTTCGGATGGTAATCTGACAAATTTTCATTTTGATGATAATGAGGTTTTGTGCTTTAAGGGTCGAATAGTTGTGCCAAAAGATTCGGAGTTAAGGCGCACTATTTTGACTGAGGCTCATTCTAGTCCTTTTTCTATGCATCCAGGTAGTACAAAGATGTACCAGGATTCATTATTTTGGGTTGGCTTGAAGAAGGATGTGGCAGACTTTTTTTCTCGTTGCATGGTGTATCGGCGGATTAAGGCTGAGCATCATGTTCCTTCTGGGTTGTTGCAATCTGTTTAGATTCCAGAGTGGAAGTGGGAAGGGATCACCATGAATTTTGTAATGGGTTTTCCTTTGACACCATCTAAAAAGGTTTCGATATGGGTGATCGTCGACCGGTTTACGAAGTGTGCACATTTCCTTGTTGTGCATACGAAATTTACGTTGGGTAAGTTGGATAATATGTATATTGTTAAGATTGTAAGGTTGCATGGAGTTCCTAAGTCGATTATATCAGATAGGGATCAACGTTTTACGTTAAGGTGTTGGAGAAGTCTTCAGATAGCTTTGGGTACAAGGCTTAATCTCAGTAAATCTTATCATCCTTAGACGGATGGGCAATCTAAACGTGTAATTCAGATTTTAGATGATATATTGAGGTGTTGTATAATTGAGTTTCAAAGGATATGGGAAAGGTATCTACCGTTGGTGAAGTTCGCTTATATGATAATGGTCAGTTGAGTTTTCAGATGGCTTCTTATGAGACTCTTTATGGTTGTAGGTATCGTACACCTTCCTGTTGGAAAGAAACGGGCGAGAAGCATGTTGCGTGTAACGCCCCGATTTTGGGCCTAGGTGTAACACCCCAAAAATTACGCCCAAATTGTAAATCCTAGATTCGAAAAAAATCCCTAATTTAGAAACCTAATTTGAAATCCTTAATTGAAAGCCCTAACAATTGAAAAATTTTAATTCAAAACCCTAGCATTTTTTTATGAGGGACTAAATAAGAATTTTTATCAAACTCAAAAGTTAATATGAAATTTCTTGAAAGTTTAAGGGCTGACTCCATAAATAACCCTTTATCAATTTGAATTTGAATTTGCTTTGTGCTTTCGTAGTTTTTTAATTGTTTATTATATATATATAGTCCTTTAATTTTAAATTGAATTCTAATCCCCTCCTCCACTCGTCTTCTTTTAATTATTTTATTTACTTTTATTCTTATTAATCCTATATCACTTTCATTATTTTACTTAAATTAGGTTTACTCTCCCTATATATATATATATACACACATAGTTCAGATAAGATCACCCCAAGAAACCTACTTTTTTATATAGTTTCATGCCGCCAAAATCCCTTATTGATTTGTTAAATTCATATGTAATAATCTCCACCGCTCTGTACCCCTTCTTGTTCGTTAATCCCTTCAACCCCAAGTTTAGTCCGGTACCAATACAATTGGATCCAATACTTCTGATCATGGAAAATCACATCATTCTGTAGGTTGAGTACAGCTTGGCTAAGGTGTGTTTTCTTTCAGTGCTATAGTTAAATTATATGTTATTTTTTATGTGTTGGTGTTTTACCCTTTATGTGATTATTTATATGTATTATGATTTTTATGGTTGACATCGCATGCATACGTTTTCAGAATATGTTTTACTATGATTTACGAACCGTGATTTAGGGACTATGATTTATGAAGTATGTTTACGGAATATCAGATTTACGAAACTTTGTTTATGAAATTTGATTTCTAATCATCATATCATTGTATGAGCATGGGTTGAGATTTGTCTGGGGAAGTTCAGTGGTTTCACCCTTCGGGCTGAATTCCACTTCGGATTGGCGGTTTTAGTGAGGCGTTCTGGGGAACTTTCTTCTTGTCGGTTGTAGTTGGGTGCATTCCATTGCGCTTGTGATTTATGTGTTATGTTTTAAAGAATTTCAAGAAAATAATACTATGTTTTACGATTATGATTTTTCTTGCACTTTAGAGACACACTAAGCTCTTTAGTTTACTACCCCATAGTTTCCTCTTACAGATATCTTTGGACTTTGGGCGACGTGGTAATTAGAGGATCTCAATTTTATCCGATTATTTTATTATTCAGTATGAACTAAATTTAAACTATTAGATTATTATTATTCTATGTTTTGAGATACTTACGTATTTCAGATCGTGGAACTTTATATTTTGGGATTATGTTTCAGCTTATATTTACAAACTTTATTTTAGATATTTTATTAAATGGTCAGAATATGGGTAAACATGGTTATGGAAATGATAAAAATATGGGTAAAATTTCTAAAATCCTCTATATATATATATATATATATATATATATGGTGAAGTCAATTTTGAAAAATGACATGTGGAAAGTAAACATTTCGGTTTAGTGACTAAAACGTAAAAATGGAAAACTATTTTTAAAGGACTATTTTGTAAGAGAGTCAAAGCTTAGAATCTTTAGGGAGCTATATTAAAAATAATCAGCTATCCTTTAATTGACATGTTTTATTTGTGGTTTTACTAAAAAGATTAAAGGAGTTTTGATTAAAAAGGGATTTATCTTTTACAAATCCATTTTTGACGTAACTTCCATTTTCTCTCTTTTCTCATCAACCAAACATCCATTTTCTTTCAAAACTTCAAGAGATCTTTCTTTTCCATTTCACATTGATTTCCATATGTTTTCTAAGGAGTTTTCTCAACTTATCTCAGAGGATTCTTGAAGATTTTTCACCAAATCTTGTCAATTGAAGGAATAACAAGGGATTAGAGGTAATTTTTGTACTTCTCCTCTAATCAAGGTTCTTTAATGAAATTCTTAAGTATTTGGCTCTTTAATTGTGTTTCTTAATAAGGTTTTGTAATTGATTTGAAGAAAATGGCTAAATTAAGCTTAAAATGATGGTTTTGTGTAATTTTCGTATTAGATCTCTTTTGGCTGAGTTATGATTGGTTTTAATCATGTTTTGGAAGATTAATAATGTTGAGATAGATGTTTGATCATGATAATCCCGAAACTATTTGGATCTCTAGTTGTTTATGTTGTTAGAATTGGGGTTTTGTGGTGTTAATGTGATTTTGGGGATTCTGGAGGTATAAGGTTGTTAATAGATTGATTTTGGATGTTAATCAATGATAATAAATGGTTGGAAGTGTTAGATTTTGGCTGAGTTGAGTTTGAAGAGTAATCGTTGATGTTTTCAGTTGTTTCGAATTTTGGTGGATTTGGGCAAGGCAACGAGATAAGTTTGCTTGCTTGAGATTTTAATGCATTGAGATGCATTAACCCTCTGTTCTTATATGGTTAAAACAGGGAAGAACGTTTTGGAAGCAACCTATGAATATTTGGGAGCTTCGGATGCTTAGTTTCATGTCGGCTAATCAAGGTTTTGCGTGTCGGTGAGTGAGAATGTGGGCTTCAGTTTTGAAATGCTTTTAATTTGGTTTGGGAACTTAGTTGTAAGCTTGAAACGCTTAACTAAGTTCGAAAGTAAATGAAAGGAATTTCTCTCTCGATTGTGCTATTATGTGATGTTTTATGCACTGTTTTGATTTAATGGATTTACCTACTGTTAAAGCATGTTTAAAGAATGTGGTTACTGTTTTTAATGATGTGATGTTGAAGGATGCACATGGTAAGTGATCCTCGTGAGTATATATTCTATACTTGTGATTTTGAGCATGGTTTAATGCTTGGAAATATGATTTATTGATGATGCTTTGAAAACAGTGAGGTATGTGGTTAAATGTGAATTATATTGGCAAGTGATGTTGCGAAAATGGTTTATAAAAGATATTAGATATAGTTAGCCGGCTATAGGATTGAGTGCACTATAAAAAGTCGCCTTGGATGTTGAGGGGTTGGTGTCCCGTGTCTCCGTCCAAATACCCTAACGATCGAGGAGGTTGGTGTCCTATCTCTCGTTAGTGGGTTAAGAATCTAACCGATGATGGGGTTGGTGTCCCGCGGGTTGTGATTGTACCCGGTTGATATAGTACCTTTGGTTGTGAATGTACCAATTCCAATTAAGATGGCTTGAAGTGTTGAGTAAACACTTGTTGAATCTGTGTATCCGATATGTGGTTTTGAGATATGAACTTGCTTAATGAACACTTGTAAGCCAATATAATTGACAATGTTTCATGAAATGGTTTATGTTGCATAATATGGTTTTTGCATGTTTTACTCTTTAAGCTTTGCATATGGTAGCTATGCATGGGAAGGCTTAAATTGAGTGTAGAAATGGAACTTGTTGTTAGTTCATGATACATGTAGCATGAGGTTTAATATGCTGATTTTTGGTTTAAAGAAAGTGCATGGTTTAAAAGGGCATGATGGTTTTCAAATGATGTTTTAGGACATTGAAATGAGCATGGAAAATGATTTTAATGCATTGATGATGTTTTGTTTTTGAGCCTCCTCCCTAAGCCTTGTGGGCTTACGCTTTCATTTGTCCATCAATGCAGATAATTGAGGTTTTGGAGGTAGCATGTAGCAAGGGATCACAAGAGACTTCATTTGCTAAAGTATGTTTCGGTTAAACTTGTGGGATCCATTGTGTTGTTGAGAGATTTGTGTAAACTTCTTTTTGAGCAAGTTTGATTTGCTAATTTACATTTGTAAATGGCCTTTGGTATTTGGTTTATTCTTTACTTTTCATTTTGGTATCTTTCTTGGCTTGACATTAGGTTGAATGCCTATAGTTTACCTTTGATGCAATTTGCCATGTTATGATGATGAATATGTCATGAATGACTGAGAACTGATGTTTAGATATGTTGTATGCATGTTGGAAGCATGTTGGAATGATTATGATTGCATTAAAGTGTGAAAAAATAGCAAAAAGTGTCATTAAAGGCCCAGACATTTCAGTACGCCCAAGGCTGTACTGAAATGGTGAGCCTAAAATTCCTAAGGGTTTCGAAACGGGAAGGGGTGTATCGAAACATGCTCAAGAATTTTAGCTACTGGAAGTTGGTGTACTGAAATGGGTTGGAGGCTATTTCAAAATGACCTCGTGTACCGAAACACCAAGACTCGTTCCGAAATAGGGTGTTTCGATACAGGGTTCTTTGTTTCGAAACTCTCTGTTGTTAAGTTGGTTAGTGGAATCTTTTGAAGTTATGTTTCTTTAGGTTTCAGTCCCTGAATGTTGAGGATGCAATTAAATGTGTATGAATGATCGAATTGAGTTGAGATTTGACACAGTGGCATGTAACATGGCTAATTAATGGTTGGTAACTTAAAAACTGGAGAAGTCTCTGTAAATTGCTAAAATTACAAAATGGTCCCTAAAACGTGTTTATAATCATTTGAGTGCATAATCGATGTTTGTTTGAGAAGGTAATTGTTCCGCTACGAGTCTTTACGTTTAGGCTAATGATTTGCATCTAGATAAGATAAAAACAGAAAAAAAATTAGGGTCTCTTATTGAGGTAAACCTTCCCGGTTTACATTAATATTCCCCGTGTGACTCGTTCAATTTAGTCTTTCGCCCAGACTGGGTCGAATGGGTTACATTTGGTGATATCAGAGCTAGGTTTCGAAAGAATGGGATAATGGTAAGTTATTGGTAAGTTGATGTGATGTGATTCCAAGTGAATGATGATGTTTGCTTTACACGGTGATTGTTATAATCATGTTGTTGATGAATAAATGGTATTGATGCCATGCATGATGGTTGTGATGTATATGTTTTGTTATATACATGATGATGTTGTGAGTTGAATTTGATTGATTGTTGTGCACGGTGCTTGTGATACATATGTTGTTTGCTTTATGCTATACTTAGGGGAAATTTGGATACACATTGCCTTATTACTATAGTTAAAATGTTTTAATTGAATTGGAAGTCTTCGATCCTTGCTTGAAGCTGGCATGATTACTTTGTTTTGTTTTATTATCATGCCTTAATTATAATAGCACAATGGGACCGAGGAGAAGTTACGGTTGGGTACATTGATGTTGCCAGAGGGCAAGAAAATTAGGAGAACGAGGTTCCTCCTGGTGGGAATTTACCTCCTCTACCGCTTCCACCTGGGGTGAGAAGCAAGGACAACATGAGCAAGCTGGGCATGTGTTGGGTGGTTTGATGCCTCTAGTTCAGGCGATGGTTGGAGCATTCCAAGATGCTATTGCCGGAGTGCATGTGCAAGCACCAATTGCTGGGCAAACGGGGTTGCCGTTAGAACTCTTGCGTAGTTTGGGCGGTGTCGAGTATCGTGGATTTTCGCCCAAGGCATCCGAGGCTTGGATGGCTAGTTCAATCTGGATTTTGGATCAAATAGGATGCAATGATGCATGTAAGTTGGGATGTGTTGTTTCGTTGTTGCAAGGCGATGCTTACATTTGGTGGACGACTGTAATTGCGACTTTTGAGCTTAATGAGGTGGATTGAGAGTTCTTCCGAGCTGCTTTCAAGAAGAAGTATCTAGGAGTTAGATACTTGGATGACAAGAAATGCAAGTTTATGTCTTTGGTCTAGGGTAGCATGACTGTGGCTGAGTATGACATTCCATTTGTTCGTTTGAGTCAGTATGCCCTAAGTTTGTGCCGAGTGATAAGCATCGTTGTGACCATTTTCGTTATGGTTTGGTGCAAGAGGTGAAGACTTTTATGTTGGCCTCTGATTACACAGATTTCGATATGTTGGTGGCGTGAGCCAAGGATATTGAGCAGAGTCTGGATTTGACTTCTCGTGTGGATGGTTCTAGCTCAGGTAAGAGAGCTGCAGATTTTGGTCCTAGAGGTAGACAAAAAAGAAGGCAGCACGATAAGAGGCATTGCACGGATGTGAGGTGAGGCGGAGGAAGGCCTGGACGTAGAGCATATAGTCAGGGTGCTCAGGCTAGATCGACTTTTAACTCTTGTTGGGTATATGGATCGCATGAGCATATGAGGTGAGACTGTCATCGATTGGCTTGAGAGGTGCATGCTCCTGCAACTGTGGCCGCAATGCTTGTTGGAGATGTGGATTAGCTGATCATTTGAGACGTGATTGTTTGTTGTTGGCTGGAGGTGGTCAGGTTAGAGCACCTATTGTTGTACCACAGCGAGGCCGTGGGCGCGGTCGTGGTAACTTCCAACATAGGGAGGATGGTCAGAGAGCTGTAGAACATGTTGTGGTTGTTCAACCTGAGGGTGGTGGTCCTGCGAGGGTGTACGCACATCACGAGGGACACAATGATACCGATGTGATTACAGGTACTTTCACTTTGATATCCTTGTCATTGTTATCTTTGATTGATTCCGCCTCTACGCATTCATACATTTTGAGTGAGCATGCACATTTGGTGAAACGATTGTTAAAAAAAGGTTGTATAAGAGATGTCCCTTATCTGTTCAAGGTCACGTGTTTGCACTTCATTTAATAGAATTTCCTTTCTATGGGTTTGATGTAATCCTTGGGATGGATTGGTTGTCTGAGCATAGGGTTGTGGTTGATTTTGAGGCCAAGCAAGTTACCTTGAAAATTGCTGATGATTACGAAGTGGTAATCGTGGGTGAGAATGTTAAATTCTTGTCTAATGCTATTTCGGCTCTAGAAGCGAGTCGTTTGATGGAATTGGGATGCTAGGCTTTCTTAGCTTATGTGATGAATCCAGGATCGAAAGAAGTGCGTGTATAGGACATACATACGATATATGAGTTTCTGGGTGTATTTCTAGAAGAGTTGCATGGGTTGCCGCCGAATAGAGAGGTTGAGTTTGGCATTGAGTTGTATAAAAATACGACTCTAGTGTCTATTGCTCCCTATCGAATGCCTCTGAAAGATTTGACGGAGTTGAAGATGCAACTTCAGGAGTTGCTTGACCGAGGGTTCATTAGGCCTAGTATTTCACCCTGGGGTGCACATGTTTTGTTTGTAAGGAAGAAAGATGACAAGATGCGTATGTGTATAGATTATCGGCAATTGAACAAGTTGACGATTAAGAATAAGTATCCTTTGCCAAGGATTGATGCTTTGTTTGATCAGTTTCGAGGTGCTTTAGTGTTTTCTAAGATTGATTTGAGATCTAGGTATTATCAGTTGAAGGTAAAGGATGCAGACATGCCTAAGACAACTTTTCGTACAAGGTACGTGCATTATGTGTTCTTGGTAATGCCGTTTGGTTTGACGAATGCGCCTGTTGCATTCATGGATATGATGAATCGTGTGTTTCATAAGTTTTTGGATCACTTTGTGGTTGTGTTTATTGATGATATTCTCGTGTACTCTCATACCGAGAAGGATCATGATAAGAATTTGCGGATTGTGTTGCATGTGTTGTTGGAAAATCAGCTTTACGCCATGTTGAGTAAGGGTCTGTTTGTTTCACTGAAAATGTTTTCTGGAAAGCATTTTCCAGAAAACATTTTTCATTGTTTGGATGTTGCAGTGTAAAATATTTTCCGCTGTTTGGTTAATTTTTCTGAAAACAATTTCCGAAATCTGTTTTCAGTAAACAATTATACATATTTTATGAATTATTTTTTACTTTTTACTTTTTAAAGTTATTAAAAATTAATTTTATTGTTAAAAATATACTTTGCTGTTTTTTGAATATAAAAAATCAATTTTTTGAATATTGTTGAGTGTGTAAAAGTTCTATTATTTATACCCTTTTAACCCATATTTCTGCTGCATTCAAGCATCATTGCATTGCATTTAGGTTAGTTTACAGCAAAACATCACAAATATGTTAAAGGCACAGATTCTACTAAAAGATGGCTGATTTTGCAGATTACCGCCATAGTGGACGGAGAAGGCAGGCGCAGGGCAGAGAAGCAGGAGAGCTGAACTGGACAAGCAGATAAAGAGGACGATGCTGCCATGGTGCTGCCGTGACAGCAGAGGACGACAGCAAGTTAGTGGAGAAAAAGCAAATTGGACCTCGATAGATAGAGAAAATTTTGCTCGTCTGTCGTGTGAAAACCAAATATTTTTTCAAGCCCCGGATCAAAAGATATGTCAAGCCCAAAGCTCAAGGAGAGAAAATCCCAAGAAACAAGGAGGACGGCTGAAAAGTAGGATCCTTGAAGATTAAGTCTTTATTAGAATCATACTTTTAATTAAAGTTGTAATCCTTGTTAACTTAGAATACTTGAGCCCAAAGCTTATATAAGGGCATGTATTTTAACCTAGGACATACCTCATAACCCATAGCCGATTTCCCCTTAAACCGACAACCAAAAACCCTCCGCTGTTTACCCACCGTCGATATGTTCTAAAATCCCCCTAGGGCCACGGGTTGATTTGTAAAGTAGTTGCAAGGGTTGTTTTGTTTTAGGATTTTTCAGTTCAATAAAATAAACTTCAAGTTCTCTTATTTTGGTTATTAATATCTTGCAAGAGCATCGGTAGAGCATTGTGAGGTTATCCATTTACTTAGCATCGGGAGAGTTAAGTATACGAAAGAAATAAGAGCAAGTTCTCTAGTTTATAGTTGAACTATCTTGTGCCTAGGGATAGGGCAAGGTTAAGTGGCTAAAGAAGAATTCATACACATCGGTGTTCATCCTTCGATTCACGCCGGGAGGTATCATCAAAGACGTGATCATCGACAGACTTGGACCTAGGGATAGGCCAAGGCAGATCTGGGATTCTTGCCAAACTTGGAGTACTGAGTTGGTGTGTTTGCTGCCGCGACGACCAACAGACTGCTGCCGCGACAGGTGCTGCCGCGACAGGCGCAACGATAGAACTTGAGTTCTTAAGCATTGCAATACCTGCACTACTGAGCAATTCAATACCAGCCCATTCTCTCTATCTTGATATCTCAATTCATTTATTTACGTTTACTTTATTATTCTCGTGACAACTTTCTCAAATATTTTCTTTACTTTCGTGCAGTGAACTAAGGTGAAGCTATTAGCCCAATCCCTGTGGAGACGATATCCGATACTTCGTATCACTTTACTACTTGCGTCGTGTACACTTGCACTACCATTGCGATAGACTCTTTTACACGCAACAAGTTTTTGGCACCGTTGCCGGGGATTGGCAACATAACTCTACCTTTTCTTTTATTGCATTTTTCGTTTTTATTTTGTTTTTATTTTTATTTTTCTATTTTTCTTTGGTGCATTCAACTCTTGCTTTTCACAAGGTTTTCTTGTTTATGCGCAGATCGAATCGAGGTAAAGATCCTGAATATCCGTTAGATCCGGAAATCGAACGTCCCTTCAATCTCAAGAAACAACTTCGTCACCTTCTTGCCAGGAACGAGTACCTTGAGGAACAGCTAGAGAAGATGGCCTACAATGGAAACAACCCGCCTGTCGGCGAAATTATACCGCCTTTCGGCGACCCGCCCTTGGCTGCCGGACGACGGTCATGTCGTGACTATATGTTGAACGATCATGTAGAGCTGGAGACCACGCTGCCGGATATTGATGTTGACAACTTCGAGCTTAAACCTGTCATGTTTAGTATGATCAACAATGCCGGGCAGTTTAGTGGTGCTGTTACAGATGATGCTAGGGAGCATCTCAAAACGTTCCAGGAGATTTGTGGTTCGTTTAGACTGCCAGGAGTTAATCCAGAGATACTGAGGCTTCGGTTATTTCCCCATTCATTGAGGGATAGAGCAAAAACTTGGTGGAATAAACTTACGCCGGGTTCAATTAGAACTTGGGCAGACTTATCTCGTGAATTTTTATCTCGTTTTAATCCTTCGCATTTATCTGAGCGATTACATAATGAAATTGCTACTTTTCAACAGGAAGATGACGAGCCGATGCACGAGGCCTGGGACAGATTTACTACTCTTCTACGGAACTGCCCGATGCATGGATTCCCTGTCTAGAATCAGGTAACTAAGTTTTATAATGCTGCCAACTTACAAACTCGTATTCGAATTGATTCTGCAGCAAATGGACTATTATTGGATAAAGATCCGGACGAGGCATTGCAAGTTTTGAAAAATCTGGCCAAGAATGAGGAGCAGTTTCCGACAACTAGAAGAGGGGGTAAACGGGTACTTACTGTCAAGGATTATGAAACCGACAGCACGATGAAATCACAGGTAGCATTCCTTACTAAATAAATGAAACGGTTATTGAATGATGATGGACAACATGGATTTGCTGTTGAGGAAGTATGTGACATCTGTGAGGGAAATCATAGTCGGGATGAGTGCCCAATACAAGTAGAAGAGGGAAAATATGTTGGAAATTACAAGCCAAATTATAATTCCAACAACTATAATCCCAATTGGAGGAAGGATCCCAAATTTTCTTGGAGTAATCCTAATAATGCCCTGAATCCTCAAGCACACAATCAGAATCAGGGAGGACCTAGATTGCTGACGCGACAGCAACTGCCGCCGCAACTGCCGCATCAATAGCAACAGCAGCCGTCAGCCGCCACGAGCAGTATACTGGAACAGACTCTGGCCACTTTTATGTCTCAGACAGGTACTTATATTGAGAATATAAATCAGTTTGTCAAGAAGAGGGAAAATTTCATGGATAAAACAGAGATGAGGATGACGAATCATGAAGCCACTCTGAAGTCTTTGGAGACACAAATGGGTCAGGTTTCTCAACATATTAAGCCGAGGCAGACTGGAGGATTCCCTAGCAATACTGAAAATGCTAGGCAGCTCACACATGAGCAGTGTAAGGCAATTACTACTAGGAGTGGGAAGAAATTACCAGGGAGGGAAAAAGAAGCTGAAACAGTAAAGGAACCAGCCTTGGATAAACCTGCCGAGGAAGCTGCCCCGACAGGTGATAAACAGACTGCTGTCGATGAGCCTGTCACGACAGCAGAAGCGACAGAGGAGAAAATTGATGAACCTAAACCTCCTCAGATTTGTATGCAGTGGGAAGGACGTATTGCTGATTATCGCCCCCCGCCACCTTTCCCTCAACGGATACAACAAGCTAAGCAAGAATCTCAGCTTAAAAAGATTTATGATATTTTTAAGCAAGTTCATATAAATATTCCGCTGTTAGATGCCGTTAGGGAAATGCCCGGTTATGCTAAATTTCTCAAGGATGTCATGTCAAAGAAATCTAAACTTGGGGAATTTGAAACGGTGAAGATGGCAGACGGTTGCATGAGCATTCTTCATCGGCAGCCACCCCAGAAAAAGAAGGATCCAGGGAGCTTCATCATACCTTGTGTAATCGGAGATAAATATGTGGGTAAGGCACTATGTGATCTTGGTGCTAGTGTCAATTTAATGCCAAAATCTGTTTTTCTAGAAATTAGGTATTGGAAAGGCGCGGCCCACGACAGTAACTCTGCAGCTGGCAGACCGCTCTTACGTTCATCCCGAAGGAAAAATTGAAGATATTCTGGTAAGAGTAGATAGATTTATTTTTCCTGCTGACTTTCTTGTTTTAGATTGTGAGGCAGACGAAAACGCACCAGTCATCCTTGGGCGACCCTTCTTAGCCACGGGAAGATCACTGATTGATGTGGAGAAAGGAGAACTCACCATGCGAGTGAACGATCAAGAGATTAAGTTGAATGTTCTCCAAGCAATGAAACATGCTGATGTGGATGAGGAATGCAAGGCTATCACTGACGTTGCCTTTGATCAACCCTGCATCAGGTCGGGCTGTCACGATATTAAAATTGGGCACTGCCGCGGCAGCCACCTACAGGACTGTCACGACAGCACTGACGACAGCACCGACGACAGCAACTCCTCTGACTCCGATATATCTGATACTGAAGATCAGGAGGAGGTAAACTGGATAGGCAATCGTCCAGGTAAGTTATTCGAACCTTTAAATTATACTTCGGATAACCATTTAATCCAAAAGCCATCTACTGTTGAACCACCTGCCTTAGAACTGAAGCCCCTGCCAGGGCAGCTTAAATATGCTTTTCTTGGTTCAAATGATACGTTGCCCGTAATCATCTCTTCTAAGCTGCCGCAGGAACAGGAACGGCAGCTAATAGGCATGCTAAGGCAGCACAAAAAGGCGATTGGATGGACAATTGCTGACATTCAAGGCATTAGTCCGGCGTTATGCATGCACAAAATCCTTCTAGAGGAAGATCATAAGCCGACTATAGATGCCCAAAGGCGGCTAAACCATGCGATGAAAGAGGTGGTGCGTAAAGAGATAATCAAATGGTTAGATGTTGGTATTATTTACGCCATCTCCGACAGCAAATGGGTGAGCCCGGTGCAATGCGTTCCAAAGAAAGGAGGAATGACCGTGGTAACCAATGAGAACAATGAGTTAATACCAACCAGGACTGTGACCGGTTGGAGGGTTTGTATGGACTATCGGAAGCTTAACAAAGCTACCCGAAAGGACCACTTTCCTTTACCCTTTATTGATCAAATGCTTGATAGATTAGCGGGTAAACCTTACTATTGTTTTCTTGATGGTTACTCAGGTTATAATCAAATTGCCATCGCACCGGAGGATCAAGAAAAGACGACTTTCACATGCCCATACGGAACATATGCTTTTAGGAGAATGCCGTTTGGATTATGTAATGCACCCGCCACCTTCCAAAGGTGCATGATGGCCATATTCTCCGATATGGTGGAGGACTTCCTTGAGATTTTTATGGATGATTTTTCAGTCTTTGGAGACGACTTTGAGAGCTGCCTCGGCAATCTACAAAAGGTACTTGAAAGATGTGAAAAAGCAAACCTGGTCTTAAATTGGGAAAAATGCCACTTCATGGTGGATGAAGGGATAGTCCTAGGCCATAAGATTAGCTGCCGCGGGATTGAAGTCGACAGGGCCAAAATAGAAGTGATCGAGAAGCTGCCGCCCCCGACCACAGTCAAGGGCATTAGAAGTTTCTTAGGGCATGCTGGTTTTTATCGAAGATTTATTGCAAATTTCTCAAAAATCACCAAGCCCCTATGCCATCTTTTGGAACAGAACCGACCCTTTGACTTTAATGAAGAATGTACTGAAGCATTCAAGGTTCTGAAGGAAAAACTAGTAACAGCCCCCATAGTACAACCACCAGACTGGACACAACCATTTGAGATTATGTGTGATGCTAGTGACTATGCTGTCGGGGCAACACTTGGGCAGCGTAGAGATAAGCTATTTCATGTCATATATTATGCCAGCAAGACATTGAATGACGCCCAAGTAAACTACACCACCACAGAAAAGGAGCTGTTAGCTGTGGTGTTCTCCATCGACAAGTTTCGTTCTTACATACTTGGGACGAAGGTAATAGTGCACACAGACCATTCTGCCCTGAAGTATTTGTTCGCGAAAAAGGATGCAAAACCTAGATTGATACGGTGGATCCTGCTATTGCTAGAATTAGACCTTGAAATCAAGGACAAAAAAGGGACAGAAAATCAGGTGGCAGACCACTTGTCAAGGTTGGAGAAGGGACAGAGTCTGCCAATAGATGAGACCAACATACTGGAGACCTTCCCATATGAGCAGCTCTTTGCTGCCGCAATCGGTGCCGCAACAGTCATGGCGGCAGGTAAGTCTTCTGAACTCCCCTGGTATGCTGATTTCGTTAATTTTATAGTTAGCGGAATACTTCCTTCTGATCTTAATTATCAAGCCAGGAAGAGGTTCCAAAATGATGTTAAGCATTATTATTGGGACGAACCTCTTCTTTTCAAACTGTGTGCAGATCAAGTCATAAGGAGGTGTATACCACAAGAAGAGCAAAAAGACATTCTCTATCACTGCCACGCTTCACAATATGGAGGTCACTTAGGAGGCAACAAAACTGCTGCCAAGGTGCTGCAGTCAGGGTTCTACTGGCCGACACTGTATAAAGATGCACAAGACTTTTACAAGAACTGTGACAGGTGCCAGCGGACAGGAAACATCTCGAGGAGAAACGAGATGCCACTGCAAAACATTCTAGAAGTCGAGATCTTCGACGTTTGGGGGAACAATTTTATGGGACCTTTTCCATCTTCATGTGGAAATCTATACATCCTCCTAGCAGTGGATTATGTCTCTAAGTGGGTTGAAGCTATCGCCACTCAAAAGAATGATGCCAAGACAGTCCAAAAGTTTCTACACAAAAACATTTTCTCTATATTTGGCATCCCTAAGGCGATTATCAGTGATGAAGGGAGACATTTTGACAATAGGGTAATTGCTGCTGCCTTGAAGAAATACGGTGTCAAGCATCGGATCGCGACAGCATACCACCCACAGACCAATGGACAAGCTGAGATATCAAATAGAGAAGTTAAGAACATTCTCGAGAAGATGGTTAAGCCAACTAGGAAAGATTGGTTGTTACTCCTTAATGATGCATTATGGGCATATAGGACAACTTTTAAAACTCCATTGGGCATGTCTCCTTACCGATTGATTTATGGAAAAACCTATCATCTGCTGTCGAGATAGAGCACAGAGCATATTGGGCAATCAAGGCAGTAAATATGGATTTGGACAAGGCAGGCCAGAAAAGGCTGTTAGATCTGAACGAGATTGAAGAATTACGGACAATGGCCTACGACAATGCAAGAATTTACAAGGAGAAAACTAAGAAGTGGCATGAAAGGAAGTTGCTGCCACGACAATTCTGCCCAGGGCAGCTTGTACTGTTGTTCAATTCTAGACTGAAGCTCTTCCCAGGGAAGCTAAAATCTAGATGGTCTGGCCCGTTCCAAGTCGTACAAGTTTTCCCCATGGTGCTATCAATATCCGATCATTGAAAGACGGACACCAATTCAAAGTCAACGGACAGCGCCTCAAGCACTATCAGGGGACTGAAGCCCCAGGAATACAGGAAGTGGTTACCTTAGGAGATGCCTCACAAGGCACCCCTAATTTAACCTAAATTTTATTTTATTTTTATTATTTATTATATATTAGGTAATAAGGTTTATTTTATTCGAATAATGTTTTCATATTTTCTGTTTTTAGGAAATAAAGGAGTCAAGAAGAAAAAGAGAAGTGACCCAAGCCCACCATCCATTTATCAGCCCAATAGAGCCCATTATTGAAGCCTGTCGCTCCAGCTGCCGCCGCAGACACGGATAAGACAAGCTGTCAACAGATTGTCACGGCAGACGCAGAAACGTGTGACAGACGCGTAACAGACGCATAAATGCGTGTCAGACGTGTCAGACACGCTAAAGCTCAACAGTCGCCCCGTTATTCACGCCTGCCGTTACATCATTAAACGGGCAGCAACTCTTCCTCTATAAAACCCCATTTCATTTTCATTTTACTCACTTCTGCTTATTCTTACTTACCCTTTAGTTTTTCTTTGCTTTCTTTACTTTCACAAAACCCTTGCAACTAACATGTCTTCCAGAAGAACCCGCCGCAGTGCTGCTTCACCTTCTTCACCGGCAGCACCTACCCCACAACCCTTTGCTACTAGAAATTTATGGGAAGAAAGAGGCTTTATTTACATTCCAAAAGCAGTCAATATGGGCCTCAAGCCTTTCATCGCAAGAACGATTAGAGCCCTCAAGTGGGAACAATTCGCGGAGCAACCAGCAGAAATGAATGAAACGCTGGTGAGGGAATTCTATGCTGCCATCGGCAGCAGGACGACAACAACAGTGACTGTCCGAGGGACAGAAGTGCCATTCACAGCAGATCGCATCAACAATTTTTATGGCCTCTACTTCGGCCCCAACGACGATGCTCATCAGCAGTTCTTGGACACCCTAGACGACGATGCCTTCGACGCTGTCATGGCAGAAGTGACCGAAGAAGGGACTGAATGGAACACGAGTCGAAAAAACCCCAACACCGTAAGAAGGGGGCAGCTGCTTCCAGAAGCCAAATTATGGAACGCTTTCATCAAGAAGCGGATCCTGCCGTCCTCCCATCACACGACAGTGGACCAGCAGAGGCTAGCCCTAATCCATTCCATCATGAACAAACGACCCATAAATGTGGAACGCTACATGAGGGAGAGTATCTTGGACTGCACCCACAGATCAACAGCACTTCTCTGCCTGCCATTCTTGATCACATCTCTCTGCCATTGCTCTGCCGTACCAGAAGCCACCACCGATTGAATAGTGAAAGGACGGGGCTGGAGAGACAAGAATATAATCAGCCTCATGGAACTGACAATAGCAACCCCTCTCTTTCGTCAACCCTAATGCCTCCCCAGCAGAATCCTCAGAGGAGCCCAACACTGAACCTACCGCAACAGCTACTCCAACAGACCAATCTGCTCAGATCCTTGCTGCCATTCAAAGGGTGGAAGACAGACATCTGGGTCTGATGACATTCATCAGGGATTTCGCCAACTCCACGGTAAATTTTATTACCCATACTTTAAATTATCCCGATGTTGTCTTTCCCACCTTCCCTGCCCACTATTTCACCATCCCCACCCCTGCCCACACTCCTACACCTCCTGCCTCCCCACACACACATTATGCTGCCTCCACTCCATCACCTGCCCCGACGGCAGCCAGCAGTCCTCCGGCCGACACATCCGCCCGAGGAACAAAGCGACAGCCCTCGGATGACATCGATGCTTTTGTAGCTGGTTTCTCCTCTTCCTCTGTTTGGGCTGACAGCGAGGCAGAACCTCCTATTCGGAGGAATTTGGAGAAGGAATTCACGCCTGTCAAGAGGCAGAAAAGAATGGCCGACAGAAAGCTCATGCCAAAGGCCAGCACCACCACCAGCAGCAGCAGCACTTGGGACAGCGGCATCAGCTCTGACATCTAGGTCGTAGAGCAACCAGCCCAGCCTGCCCCACAACCCAAAATCCGCCGCCAAATCCGCCTCAGCAGCAGCAGTGAAGACAATGCTTAAAATTTAAGTCTTTTTTTTCCTCTTATTTCTGCTGCCTTATCTATATTTTGTGATGTACTGCCTTCATTTTCTTTTGTCATTTGCATTGAGGGCAATGCAACCCTCGAGTTTGGGGGTGGAAACCCTCCATTTTAATGGAGTCTTAGTACATCTAAATTATTTGCTGTGTCTCATTTAAGCTATTAAAAAAATCAGAAAAAAAAACTGAAAATTTTGGCTTAAAACAGTGATTTGAACTTACCTGTCATGACAGCTCTGTCGTGGCAGCATCTTTAGGACAGTTTAAGGAGAAGTTTAGAGCCTTTCTATAGTTCTGAAAAACTTAAACACCATTGTGACTGTTATACTGCTTAGATTTCTTTTAGCCAAACTAGAATAAGAAGCTTAGTACTTGAATAGCCCCTAGAGGTGCCTAACACTGGCTCTAGGAAAGAAGTTTAGCAAAAGAGACTCAAAAACCTAGAGGTGCCCGAAACCGGCTCTAGGAAGCTAACTAGAGGTGCCTAAAACTGGCTCTAGTAAAACTTAGCTTGAAAAATAGAAGAATCAAGTCAAAACAAAAGAAGCATGAAAATGTGTCTTCAAAAATAAACTTTGGCATAAAAATTCGAGTTAAAGAGTTGAATATTCTAGTGAAACAAAGAGAGTCTTAGCATATAACTGTTCACAAGCATGCACACACTGCACGAGAACTATAGTGAGATTCCGGACAGACCCTAATCTTTTCGACAGGTTGCTGCCGTCACAGAGAATGAGCGACGGGTAAGGGAAAGTTCACTGTTTGAAAGCCAACACAAAAATATTCATTTTTCTTTTAGGTCTTCATTGCTTGAGGGCAAGCAAAAACTTGAGTTTGGGGGTGTGTTGAGTGTGTAAAAGTTCTATTATTTATACCCTTTTAACCCATATTTATACTGCATTCAAGCATCATTGCATTGCATTTAGGTTAGTTTACAGCAAAACATCACAAATATGTTAAAGGCACAGATTCTACTAAAAGATAGCTGATTTTGCATATTACCGCCATAGTGGACGGAGAAGGCAGGCGCAGGGCAGAGAAGCAGGAGAGCTGAACTGGACAAGCAGATAAAGAGGACGATGCTGCCATGGTGCTGCCGTGACAACAGAGGACGACAGCAAGTTAGTGGAGAAAAAGCAAAGTGGACCTCGATAGATAGAGAAAATTCTGCTCGTCTGTCGTGTGAAAACCAAATATTTTTTCAAGCCCCGGATCAAAAGATATGTTAAGCCCAAAGCTCAAGGAGAGAAAATCCCAAGAAACAAGGAGGACGGCTGAAAAGTAGGATCCTTGAAGATTAAGTCTTTATTAGAATCATACTTTTAATTAAAGTTGTAATCCTTGTTAACTTAGAATACTTGAGCCCAAAGCTTATATAAGGGCATGTATTTTAACCTAGGACATACCTCATAACCCATAGCCGATTTCCCCTTAAACCGACAACCAAAAACCCTCCGCCGTTTACCCGCCGTCGATATGTTCTAAAATCCCCCTAGGGCCACGTGTTGATTTGTAAAGTAGTTGCAAGGGTTGTTTTGTTTTAGGATTTTTCAGTTCAATAAAATAAACTTCAAGTTCTCTTATTTTGGTTATTAATATCTTGCAAGAGCATCAGTAGAGCATTGTGAGGTTATCCATTTACTTAGCATCGGGAGAGTTAAGTATACGAAAGAAATAAGAGCAAGTTCTCTAGTTTATAGTTGAACTATCTTGTGCCTAGGGATAGGGCAAGGTTAAGTGGCTAAAGAAGAATTCATACACATCGGTGTTCATCCTTCGATTCACGCCGGGAGGTGTTATCAAAGATGTGATCATCGACAGACTTGGACCTAGGGATAGGCCAAGGCAGATCTAGGATTCTTCCCAAACTTGGAGTACTGAGTTGGTGTGTATGTTGCCGCGACGACCAACAGATTGCTGCCACGACAGGTGCTGCCGCGACAGGCGCAACGACAGAACTGGAGTTCTTAAGCATTGCAATACCTGCACTACTGAGCAATTCAATACCAGCCCATTCTCTCTATCTTGATATCTCAATTCTTTTATTTACGTTTACTTTATTATTCTCGTGACAACTTTCTCAAATATTTTCTTTACTTTCGTTCAGTGAACTAAGGTGAAGCTATTAGCCCAATCCCTGTGGAGACAATATCCGATACTTCGTATCACTTTACTACTTGCGTCGTGTACACTTGCACTACCATTGCGATAGACTCTTTTACACGCAACAAATATAAACAATGTTTTGGCATTTGGCAGTTCACGTATTTTTTAGCGAAGAATTTCTTATCCTTCTTCGATGCGCTTACTTCTACCGTCAAACTCTCTAAAGCACATGCCTCTATCAAAACATACTCAACGAACTTAATACTATATCATATTAACATAATAATAATATCTCATCGTACTAATATAATAATATTGTCTAATTCATAATTTATACCACAACACATCAAACCTACGATATTTTCAAAGTTCATACTTAGTACAACACATAAGTTTAAAATATTGTGTAAGTGCATATATAATATTAAACCACCTAAAAAGTACACATCTTAACCTTGGGCAAACTTTTGAAGCCAGATTTTCCTATGCTTTGTTTTCTTAGCCAAGAAAGCTTTGGCCTCCAGCTCATTCTTCGCCAAAAAGTCGAACACTTCGCAAAGAAAGTCATCATTAAATCCCTCGTTCTCCATTGACATAACTTGATCATAAAGATATGGTGTCAAATCCTCTGTAAACTTTTTCAGTGCTTCAGCAATTTCGCCAAGTTTGACACCTACAAAATGAATATGATCATCCTCGACATTTTCTTGGACATTTTTTCTTTTACGTTTTGATGAGCCAGATGAAGATGCTTTTGATCTTTGCTCACAAACATCTTCAACATCAAAATTTAATGGCATTGAACCTTCATTAATATCATCCAAGTCTATATCAGCAAAAGTTCTCGCGAAACTCCCTGTTGCCATATCTTGACCGACAACGAGAGCCATCTCATCATAGGAATCAATTTTTTTGTTCAAAAATTGTCCATATTTTGGGTGTGCATGTTAGTTGTACACAATTAGAATAACAAGTAAAATACTGAAATTAGGCAACCCTTAGAATACTATATGTTATGTTCTAAAACCAACCTAGAAAAGACTCAATTCATTCATTCATATCACAATGCTAATTGTTTATATCCTGATAGCAAATACTGAAATAGAAATCATCTTAATAAAGTTTTAACTTTTTACAATTTGTCATGAATTAGTGATAACATTCATTCATATCACAGTGCTAATTGTTGCCTCCTATCTCTACAGAGTATTGAAGAGAAGGGTTTTACACCACTGTAAAATTGAGATTTAAAAAGTTGTTAGCTGTATGGTTTTACACCACTGTAAAAGTAGTAAAAAGTTGTTAGTCACGTATGCAGGTTGTTAGCTGCTAAAGCTAAGTACGTATGCAGGTTTTACACCACTGTAAAACAAATAATAAAAATTTTACAGTGCTAATTCATTCATTCATATCACAGTGCTAATTGTTTATATCCTTATAGCAAATACTGAAATAGAAATCATATTAATAAAGTTTTAACTTTTTACAATCTGTCATGAATTAGTGACAACATTCATTCATATCACAGTGCTAATTGTTGCCTCCTATCTCTACAAAGTATTGAAGAGAAGGGTTTTACACCACTGTAAAACTGAGATTTAAAAAGTTGTTAGCTGTATGGTTTTACACCACTGTAAAAGTATTAAAAGGTTGTTAGTCACGTATGTAGGTTGTTAGCTGCTGAAGCTAAGTACGTATGTAGGTTTTACACCACTGTAAAAGAAATAGTAAAATTTTTACAGTGCTAATTCATTCATTCATATCACAGTGCTAATTGTTTATATCTTGATAGAAAATACTGAAATAGAAATCATCTTAATAAAGTTTTAACTTTTTACAATCTGTCATGAATTAGTGATAACATTCATTCATATCACAGTGCTAATTGTTGCCTCCTATCTCTACAGAGTATTGAAGAGAAGGGTTTTACACCACTGTAAAACTGGGATTTAAAAAGTTGTTAGTTGTATGGTTTTACACCACCCTAAAATTGAGATTTGAAGTCTCTGTCGAGATTTTCTCCTTGTCTGCAACTACTAGCACCACCCTAATTCATTCCCTTTCTAAAAGGGTTATAATCATGTTTTGAGTATTGAGTTTGCTCTAAACTACCGACTCGATGTGAATGAAAAGGCAAACAGTTACTGAGAAGCTGAGTTGCCTCCTAATTATAATAGAGTTGGAATTGAAAACTTCATCCATTCAACACAAAACACCCACAGATTTCAACTATCAAAGCACAGTAACAAAGAATTCTAAAACCCAGAAAGAAATCCAACAAAAAGCCAAAATCTTCAAGTAAAACACTCAATTTCAGAAGTTGTCGAAAGGGGAAAAATTTGAAAGGGGATGAAACAAAGGAAGCAAAGGAAGCGGTTGGATTACCTGAGAAGATGAGCTCTGCTCATTGCCGGTGAGAGCGAGTTTTCCACACGGTGAGAAGATGAGCTCTGCTCCTTGCAGGTGAGAAGATGAGAAGTTTTGGAAAATGACTTCCCCTTTTCAACACGGGAAGTTGTTTTCCGTAAAAATATTAGGGATTTTCCTTTGACCAGAAAACATTTTCCTTTGACCAAGAGTTTTCCTTGAACCAAACACAGGAAAATTAGGAAAATGTTTTCTCGGAAATTATTTTCCTCCAAACAAACAGACCCTAAGTGTGAGTTTTGGCTTAAAGAAGTTGTCTTTTTTGGACATGTGGTGTCGGCCGAAGGTATTCATGTTGATCCATATAAGATTGAGGCGATGATGAATTGGAAGGTGCCTAAATCGGTGACGGAAGTCCGTAGTTTCCTTGGCTTGGATGGTTATTATCGAAGGTTTGTGGATGGTTTCTTTAAGATTGCTGCTCCGTTAACCAAGTTGTTGCAAAAGAATGTTCTCTTTGAGTGGACGAATGTTAGACAACAAGCTTTCGAGAGGTTGAAGGAAACTTTGACGCAAGCTCCTATCTTGATTCAACCTGAGTCGGTTAAGGAGTTTATGGTTTATAGTGATGCATCGTATGTTGGTTTAGATTGTGTGTTGATGCAAGGTGGGAAGGTTGTGGCGTATGCATATATACAATTGAAGTTGCACGAGCACAACTATCCTACCCATGATCTTGAGATTGTCGCGATTGTGTTTGCCTTGAAAATTTGGAGGCATTACCTTTACGGTGAGAAGTGTGTGGTTTATACAGATCATAAAAGTTTGAATTATTTTATGTCTCAGAAAGAGTTGAATCTTAGGTAACGAAGATGGTTGGAGTTGCTTAAGTATTACGACTTGACAATAGAGTATCACCCTGGTAAGGCCAATGTTGTGATTGATGCTTTGAGCTGGAAGGTAGCTGTGGAGTTGAGAGCCATGTTTGCGCGATTGAGTGTGTCTTGTGATGGTGGATTGGTAGCTGAGTTGCAAGTGAAATCTTCCTTGGTTTAGTTGACTAAGGAGAAGCAGTTGCTTGATGATTCGGTTGTACCGCATGTCCAGAATATAACGGATGGTAATGCAACAAACTTTTGCTTTAATGATGATGGTGTCTTGTGTTTTAAGAGTCGAATAGTTGTGTCGGATGATGTTGGGTTGAGGCGCACTATTCTTACTGAGGCGCATAGTAGTCCTTTTGCTATGCATCCTGGTAGTACTAAGATGTATTGTGGATTGAAGGATGAGTACTATTAGTTTGGGTTGAAGAAGGATGTTGCTGATTTTGTGAGTAAGTGTATGGTTTGTCAGCGCGTGAAAGCTGAGCATCAATTTCCTTCTGGATGTTGCAACCTTTGAAGATACCGGAATGGAAATGGGAAAGGATTACGATGGATTTCGTGTCCGGTTTGTCTTTGACCCCGTCAGAGAAGAACTCTATTTGGGTGATTGTAGACCGTCTTACGAAGTGTGCGCATTTCATAGCTATGCATACTACGTATATTTTGGATAAGTTGGCGGATTTATACAATGCGGAAATTGTGAGGTTGCATGGTGTACCTAAATCTATAGTTCCAGATAGATATCTAAGGTTTACAACAAGGTTTTGGGAGAGTTTGCATAGGGCTTTGAGTACACGGCTTAATTTCAGTACCTCGTATGATCCTCAGACAGATGGTTAGTTTGAGCGAGTTATCCAAGTGCTTGAGTATATGTTGTGGTGTTGTGTTATATATTTCCAAGGTTCTTGGGAGAAATAGTTGCTTTTGGTGAAGTTTGCGTACAATAATAGCTATCAAGCAAGTATACAAATGGCTTAGTATGAAGCCTTGTATGGTAGGAAATGTAGGACGCCTCTTTGTTGGGCGGAAGCGGGGCAAAAGTTAGTTTCCTTGCCGGGTTTGCTTAAAGGAACGACTGAGAAGGTAAAGCTTGTTTGTGACAGGTTGAAAGTGGCTTTAGACTGTCAAAAGTCTTACGCGGAATTGAAGCGTAGGGTGATTGAGTTTTCAGTTGGTGATCGCGTGTTTTTGAAAGTATCTCCTTGGAAGAAGGTGATGAGATTTGGACGTAAGGGTAAGCTTACTCCGAGGTTTATTGGACTTTATGAAGCTGTGGAGCGTGTTGGTCTTGCTGCATATCGGTTGAGGTTGCCTCCCGAGTTGGAGAAAATTCATGATATATTTTATGTGTCGATGTTGCGGAGGTATAGGTTGGATCTGTCACATGTTATTCCGGTTGAGGACATTGAGTTACGACCGAATTTGTCTTACATTGAGGAACCTGTTGAGATTCTTGATTATAGTAGCAAAGTTCTTCGTGGTAAGACGATTGAACTTGTGAAGGTGTTGTAGCGACATCGATGAGTTGATGAGGCCACGTGGGAAATCAAGGCGGACATGTTAAAGCAGTTTCTGCACCTTTTTCGTTTAGGTAAAATTTTGACGACGAAATTTCCTAAGTGGGGGAGAGTTGTAACATCCCAGTTTTGGGCTTAGGAGTTTGTAGGTTAGGTTTAGAGTCCGTAGAACCTAGACTAGAGATCCAAGTTAGTTCGGGGTTGGTTAAGGGAAAACATGGTTCGAGAAATGATAAAAATATTGGTAAAATTTCTAAAATGCTCTTAATATATACAAGGGTGTGGTGAAGTCAATTTTGAAAAATGACACGTGGAAAGTAAACATTTCGGTTTAGTGACTAAAACGTAAAAATGGAAAACTATTTTTAAAGGACTATTTTGTAAGAGAGCCAAAGCATAGAATCTTTAGGGAGCTATATTGAATAGAATCAGCCATCCCTTTAATTGACATATTTTAATTGTGCTTTTACTAAAAAGATTAAAGAAGTTTCAATTAAAAAGGGATTTAGCTTTTACAAATCCATTTTTGACGTAACTTCCATTTTCTCTCTTTTCTCATCAGCCAAACATCCCTTTTCTTTCAAAACTTCCAAAGATCTTTCTTTTCCATTTCACTTTGATTTCTAAATGTTTTCTAAGGAGTTTTTTCAACTTATCTCAAAGGATTCTTGAAGATTTTTTTACCAAATCTTGTCAATTGAAGGAATAGCAAGGATTAGAGGTATTTTTCGTGATTTTCCTCTAATCAATGTTCTTTAATGAAATTCCCAAGTATTTGGCTTTTTAATTGTGTTTCTTAATAAGGTTTTGTAATTTATTTGAAGAAAATGGCTAAATCAAGCTTAAATGACGATTTTGTGTAATTTTCATGTTGGATCTGTTTTGGCTGAGTTATAATTGATTTTAATCATGTTTTGGAAGATTAACAATGTTGAGATAGAGGTTTGATCATGATAATCCTAAAACTATTTGGATCTCTAGTTGTTTAGGTTGTTAGAATTGGGTTTTTGTGGTGTTAATGTGATTTTGGGGTTTCTAGAGGTATAAGGTTGTTAATAGATTGATTTTGGATGTTAATCAATGATAATAAATGGTTGGAAGTGTTAGATTTTGGTTGAGTTAGGTTTGAAGAGTAATCATTAATCTTTTCGGTTGTTTCGAATCGGCATTTTGGTGGATTTGGGCAAGGCAACGAGATATGCTCTCTTGCTGGAGATTTTAATGCATTGAAATGAATTAATGCTCTGTTCTTATGTGGTTAAAACAGGGAAGAACGTTTCGGAAGCAACCATTAAAGATTTGAGAGCTTCGAATGCTTATGTGAAACCGATATTTTAATTTTGATATAACTAAAGAACCTAAGGACTAAATCGAAAATGTGAAAACGAATTTTTAAGTCCTCAAACCTCTCTATATGTTTTAAACATTTTTCCACTGTCAAGGATCGTATCGAAATAGCTTGAGATCGTTTCGATACGCCTTAACTATTTGTTTAAAATAGGTTAAAAACATTCAACGGTCATATTTTTCAAATCAATTTTAAAGCCGTTTCGAAACACTGGATGTCATCCAATGTTTCGAAACGGCTTTAAAATTGATTTGAAAAATATGACCGTTGAATGTTTTTAACTTATTTTAAACATATAGAGAGGTTTGAGGACTTAAAAATTCGTTTTCACATTTTCGATTTAGTCCTTAGGTTCTTTAGTTATATCAAAATTAAAATATCGGTTTCACAGCTTAGTTTTGCGTCGGCTAATCGAGGTTTTGCGTATCGGTGAGTGAGAACGTGGAATTCAGTTTTGAAATGCTTTTAAGGTGGTTTGGGAACTTAGTTGTAAGCTTGAAACTCTTAACTAAGTTCGGAAGTAAGTGACATGAATTTCTCTCTCGGTTGTGCTATTATGTGATGTTTTATGCACTATTTTGATTTAATGGATTTACCTACTGTTAAAGCATGTTTAAATAATGTGGTTACTGTTTTTAATGATGTGATGTTGAAAGATGCACATGGTAAGTGATCCTTGTAAGTATATGTTCTATACTTGTGATTTTGAGCATGGTTTAATGCTTGGAAATATGATTTATTGATGATGCTTTGAAAACATTGAGGTATGTCGTTAAATGTGAATTATATTGGCAAGTGATGTTGTGAAAATAGTTTATAAAAGATATTGGATATAGTTAGCCGGCTATAGGATTGAGTGCACTATAAAATGTCGCCTTGGATGTTGATAGGTTGGTGCCCCGTGTCTCCGTCCAAATACCCTAACGATCGAGGAGGTTGGTGTCTCATCTCTCATTTGTGGGTTAAGCATCTAACTGATGATGGGGTTGGTGTCTATGTGGTTTGTGATTGTACCCGGTTGATATAGTACCTTTGGTTGTGAATGTACCAATCCCAGTTAAGATGGCTTGAAGTGTTGAGTAAACACTTGTTGAATCCGTGTATCTGATATGTGGTTTTGAGATATGAACTTGCTTAATGATCACTTGTAAGTCAATATAATTGATGATATATCATGAAATGGTTTATGTTGCATAATGTGGTTTATGCATGTCTTACTCTTTAAGCTTTGCATATGATAGCTATGCATGGGAAGGCTTAAATTGAGTGTAGAAATGGAACTTGTTGTTGGTTCATGATACATGTAGCATGATGTTCAAGATGCTGATTTTTGGTTTAAGGAAAGGGCATGATGGTTTTCAAATGATGTTTTAGGACATTGAAATGAGATTTAAATGTGAGAATGGAAAATGGTTTTAATGCTTTGATGGTGTTTTGTTTTTGAGCCTCCTCACTAAGTCTTGTGTGCTTACGCTCTCATTTATCCATCAATGCAGATAATAGAGGTTTTAGAGGTAGCAAGTAGCAAGGGATCACAAGAGACTTCATTTGCTAAAGTATATTTCGGTTAGACTATACGTAATAAGGACAATGAGGGATCCGTTGTGTTGTTGGGAGATTTGTGTAAACTCCCTTTTGAGCAAGTTTGATTTGCTGATTTAGACTTGTAAATGGCCTTTGGTATTTGGTTTATGCTTTACTTTGCATTTTGGTATCTTGCTCGGCTTGTCATTAGGTTGCATTCCTATAATTTACCTTTGATGCAATTTGCCATGTTATGATGATGAATATGCCATGAATGACTAAAAATTGATGTTTAGATATGTTGGAAGAATGTTGGAATGATTATGATTGCATTAAAGGGTGAAAACCAGCAAAAAGTTTCATTACAGTCCCAGGCGTTTCGGTACGCCCAAGGCTGTACCGAAACAGTGAGCCTGAATTGACCTGAGGGTTTCGAAACGGGAAGGGGTGTATCGGAACATGCTCGAGAATTTTAGCTACTGGAAGTTGGTGTACCGAAACAGGTTGGAGTCTGTTTCGAAACGGCCTTGTGTACTGAAACACCAAGACCCGTTCCGAAACATGGTGTTTTGATACATGGCTCTTTGTTTCAAAACGCCCTGCTGTTAAGTTGGTTAGTGGAATCTTTTAAAGTTATGTTTCTTTACGTTTCAGTCCCTGAATGTTGAGGATGCAATTAAATGTGTTTGAATGATCAGATTGAGTTAAGATTTAACACAGTGGCATGTAACATGGCTAATTAATGATGGTAACTTAAAAATTGAAGAAGTCATTGTAAATTGCTAAAATTACAAAATGGTCCCTAAAATGTGTTTATAATCATTTGAGTTCTAATCGATGTTTGTTTGAGATGTTAATTGTTCCGTTGAGAGTCTTTACGCTTAGGCTAATGATGTGCATCTAGACAATATAAAAAGAAAAAAAATAGGGTCGCTTATTGAGGTAAACCATCCCGGTTTACTTTAATATTCTCACGTGACTCGTTTTGTTCGGTCTTTCACCCAGATCAGGTTGAGAGGATTACATTGCGGGGCCCAATTTTCTGAAGGATACGAATGAGAAAGTGAAACTCACTTCTGAAAGGCTTAAAGCGGCTTCAAGTCGACAAAAGTCTTATGCGTATTTGAATCGAAAAGAGATTGAATATTGAAGTGGGCGATAAAGTGTTTTCGAAGGTTTCACCTTGGAAGAAGGTGATGAGGCTTGGGCGCAAGGGTAAGTTAAGACCTGGGTTCATTGGACCTTATGAGGTGATTAAGCGTGTTGGTCCGATTGCATATAGACTGAGGTTACCGGTCGACCTTGAAAAGATACATGATGTTCTCCATGTGTCAATACTTCGAAAGTATAGATCAGATCTGTCGCATGTTGTGCCTTTGAGGAGATTGAGTTATATACGAGTTTGTCTTATGATGAGGATCCTTTAAAGGTGCTGGATTCGAGCATTAAGGTTCTTTATGGGAAGACCATAGAGTTGGTCAAGATTTTGTGGCGACATCGAGGAGTCGAAGAAGCCACATGGGAGACAAAAGAAGACATGAAGAAGCAGTTTCCTCATCTCTTTCCTTCAGGTGAATTTCGGGGACGAAGTTTCTTAAGAGGTGGATATTGTAACACCCAAAAATAAGGCTAGATGTTTAGATATTTGATCGGGTTCGGTTCGAACCGGATTAGCCAATTAGTTAGGTTTCAGGTTAAATTAAAAGAGTAAAAGTCGAAATTGGAATTATTTTCGGAAGGATTTAGGCTTCTAAACGTGTTGAATATTTTATTTAACATTGTGGAATTTTAATTGGAAGGTAATTTAATTTAATTAAATGGATTTTTGGATTTTAGTGACCAAATTATAAAGATTGCAAAACTGTTTTTAATGACTATTTTGTAAATGGGCCAATACTAAGAATCCTTAAAGATCTATATTGTCTAAATGTTTTAATCTAAAAATAACCACCTTAATTGAGTAAGGAGTTGACGGTTAATTGGTTTCTAAATCATTTTCTTATTATTTTGATTTTCCCTCATTTTCTCTCATTATTTTCCCTCACTTTCCATTTCAACTTCCAAACAAGATTCTCCACAATTTTTTATTGATTTTCAATGGAGAATTCATCATTTGATTTTACTCTTGTTTCTTAACAAAACATCGCAAGAATTTCTCAAGGATTTCATCAATTTTACAAGTTGGATTTTAAAGAAAATCTTACGTCAATTTTGGTGGGAGCTTCTTCAAACGTGAATTTATTTTCCTCTCTTAAAACTAAGCTTCTTTATTGATATTCTCTGGTAGTTGGCTAATAATGGATTGATATTAACATGGTTTTGCAATGGAACCCAGATATTTTAATTGGGTAATTTCATGTTTTGATAAGATAATCAAAATGTGAAATGAGATTATGAGAATAAATCCCAAAACTATTTGATTGGCTAATTTTTAGATGAGCTTTTAGTGGTTTTTGTTGTTGTTCTATGTGTTTTTGAGTTCTTTGAGATATAAGGATGATTAGAAGTTGTTTTTGGATGAGTTTTGATGTGGATTAAATGTTAGAATCGCTTGTTTGAGGTTAGGAGTTGGAAGAGCTAAAATTGATGTTGTTTTCGGTAGTTTCGGCTAGTTTTTGGAAGGGTAATGTAAAGGATGCATGGGATTGTTGTTTGGATGTGAGTTGAATGAATAATGATGCATTTTTTCTCTGGTATTTTATAGTTAAAACATGGGACAATCAAGGCAAGGTTGCCTAGTTGTGTGCATTGCGTTTCAGATGCTCGATTCGTGTTGGTGAGCGAAACGAGGCGTATCGGTGAGTGAATAATCTCGTTAAAGATTTCCAAAGGTTTGATCGGTGGATCATGGGGATTTGGTTATAACCTAAAAATCTTAACTAAGCTCAAGCGTAAGTTTCGCCATTTTGCCTTTAGTTATTGGCTTTGATTTGAGCTTGTAAATTTCATGTTTTGGTTTTAAACATGGTTTGATTTATTTACTGTAAATGCATCGTTTTGGATCAATATGCAATGTTTATCAAAGTATTTGAATGGATACGAGCATTGAGAATTGTTCCTAATATGAATGTGTTGTTGCCGTTGGCAATGTGGTTTTGCATATGAAACAGTTTTGTGAAATGCATTGGAAAATAGTAAGTAAATGTACTTGATAATGATATATTGACTATGTGGTGTAATGAGAAAGTTTCAAGTATAGTTGGCTAGCCATAGGATTAAAGTGCACTATAAAATGTAAAATCGATCGTGTGAAATTCTTCAGTTACACAATAGGGGTTGTGCTATTGTGAAGTGATAGGGGTAGTGCTATCACAATGGGATATGGGTAGTGTTATCACAATGAGATATGGGTAGTTCTATTCTCGGGCCGAAGTGAGTTATGGTGGAGGTAGTACCGCCATGAGAAAAGACTTGATGGGGGTAGTGCCATCAATGGTATACGTGTATCCGAACATGTGTGGATAGCGGTAATGCTATCCATGGATAGAGTTAAGTCTATCCAAGTAACTATAAATGCCAATATATAAGAATATTTGTGCTAAATGAGGTTTAAAAATGGTTTTCAATCAAATGTGAAAATGCTTGGGTAGTTAAGCATGATTTGAGAACACAACAATTGTGGAAGTGCTTGGGTAGTTAAGCATGTTTTGGAAACAAGTGGTTAAAGGTTTCAAATGGTTTTCAACTGCATCAATGTTTTGTTTAAGAGCATCCTCACTAAGAATTTGTGCTTACGCTCTCTTTTTCCCATTGATGTTGAGCAATAGAGTTGAAGGGCAGCATTGGTTCGACAAGGAAGGTCCAAGAACAAGACATTTACTTGAGTAGGGAAAACTAGTTTTAATTCGGTCAATAAGGCAATGTGCTACCATGTTTTGGGGTCTATAATCTGGTTTTTAATGGTGTTGTCATGGATTATATGTTGTGGTTCGATGGATTAATTGATGATATTTGTAGCTTTATTGTTGATGACTTGTATATATGTGTTTGATGCTTGAAGGATTTCATTGTATGCATATAGTGTGGATATGCCTATGCTCATGCTTTTGTGATTCTAGCATGTTTTAAATGATGCTAATAGGTTGCTGATGCAATCCCTATGTTGTTATGTGCTTTGAACCGCTTTTTAAATGTTAAGTTGAATAGTTTCTAGGGAGCATACCTTTAGTGTTATGATTGCAGTAATTTATCTTGAATTGATTATGGTTCCTTGAGTATTTTGGCATGGTCTGATCTTTGTAGTGGTTATGTATGTGAATATGATGAGTTTAGGCATTTTGAGCTCTCATTTGGGGCGAAAAACCAGCAAAATTAGACATTACAGGTCTGGGGGTACCGATACATAGGGCCCTGTATCGGTACGAGTAAGTGTAATATGAGCTCAGGGTTCGATATACGAAGGGTTGTATCGATACGAGCTTTGGGAAAATAAAAGGGTTACCAATACACGGGCAAGTGTATCAGTACGATCTTTACCTATCAGAATTGGTGTTTTTGCACATCGAGCCCGTGTACTGATACACAACAAGTTGTACTAGTACACCCCTCTTTGTATGAAGCTGGGTATCGGTACGGTTTCTCGTGTACCGATACCAGCTGCCGTTATTTTTCAGTTTAAGTGATTCCATGGTTTCTGATCCTTTCATTTTGGTGCCTGATTCTTGTGAATGCAATTGATTGAGTTTGGATGATTGATTTGAGCTGATATTTTGCAAGCAAGCACGTAATCTGATTAATTGAGGATTGGTGACCTAAACTTCAACTAAGTCCTTGTAGTTTACTAGATTTATGTTTTAGTCCCTAAAATGTGTTTAGATGCAATCAAGTGTCTTTTTGGTGTCCGTTTCTTTTGAGATTCATCCGCTGCCAGTATGCACACCTTAGGTTAATATTTTGCTTCTAGACAAGATAAAAAGAAAAAAAATGGACCCAATCTTGTGCAATCATTTCGGGTTTGTTTCAGCAAACCTAATGTAGCTCACTCGGTTCGGTCGGGCATCTATGCCGGGTTGAGGGGGTTACAAAGACTATAAATCAGGTCAGACAAAGAAGGGAATAGCAGTATAAAGGCATTCTTTTTTTTGATAGAGTATAATAGTTTATATTGAGATTGGCGTAGGAAGTGGTTATCTTATCTCATGTTGACATCTTTTGACACAAGGTGTAGTCAAAAGCTATTGTACGATTTCATAAAAGAAACGAAGACAATGTGGATTGACCCTGTTCTTGATAAAATTGGTTTTGAGTCGTTAGTTTTTATAAAATCGCGCATTCTACACCGGGAGATATGTGCGGAATTGATGGAAAGTTTTGATGTTAGAAGGAGTGTTATTGAGTTTGATAAATGATGTTGAATTCAAAATCATAGGTTTAGAAGCCAAAATCGACGGTGTTCATGAGGTTGTGAAAGAAATGCGGGACGAAATGAAAGGTTCTTTGTAGAAGATGTCAAGGAATATGGAGCTTGATAGGGCCTATATTGTGACTGAAATTAATAGGGTTGTTGACCGTTAACTTTATGGAGATGTCACCACAGAGACTGGATGGTCATAGTCGTATTCCTACAAAGACAGTAGAAAATGTTACTCCTTCCAAATTCAAAATACCCCAAGGTGGAGTTAGGCGCATCATAGATTTAGATTCAAAGTATGACTGTCCAGCACCAATGAAGAAAAAGGTAAAAGCTAAATTTGTTTAAAGATCATTTTCATCTTTTTCATGTACCTATTGGCTTGGCCTTGACTAGTGTATTGTTCCATTGTAGGATAACCATGCTGCAGGCCAGGTTAGTCGAAAATCCTCTCGACTCTCAAAGGTCAACCATTGAACTACATAAAGTTTGGAAAGTTAATTGGGAATAATTATTCCATGTAACTACCATTCTCATTGGTAATTGTTGGTTGTGTGTACCATGTACATTAATAATAGCAAATGAAGTTTTCCATATGCATTGAACATTGACAATTGAACATTGGGCCTTAAGCCCATCCGAAGTGAACATTGGAAATAATACAATTTTGACCGTTAAGGCCATCGAATTAAATGTTGTCCCTTAATGGTTATGATTTTTTTCGTTTACATAATTTATGATTGTCGTGGTGACCATCATATCTTTCTTGTGAAAGGTCGAAGATAACGAGTCAAAGGCATTTCTGTATGTTGTACTACTGATGGGCTTCGTGAAGCAGAACATGCCTATTGTGATTATTTATGGAATACACCATTGGCGCAAAAGTAAGCCTTCAACTGTATAACTTTATTTTTTCATATTGTGAAATGTAAAATCAAAGACATAATACAGTGTTTGTCTACAACTATGGGGTCATTACACTCGATAACATTTATGCCACTATTACAAATATTGATACGTTATGACCCAATGCATGGCTCGATGATACGATTAGTCTAATAAATATTGTGTATGGCTTGGAATTATATGATACACTTGGAACCTATTTTGCTATGTGGTAATTAATGTTTTTTAAATTTGCAAGATTATTGATATGGTGTCCTTGTTCAAGACTCGCAAGGAGGCGAAAGAAAACAGTAAACGTCGGGCCTATATGCCTTGTAATGTTGATGTATGCTTTTTTGTTACCATCTTATATAATGTTTATGCTATATTTCTTTGTTGATAAATTGTTCTCGATTGTAAATAACAACCATTATTAATTGTAGAGTACTCATAGACAAAATACAACTGCCACATCGTCATGGTTTGTAGTGTTCAATGCTGGAGCAATGCAGTATTATGGGAACATCACTGGCGCTAATATTGTAAGACGTAATCTGTTAAAGGAAAAATGTTAAGTTGTTTTAGGATATGCTAAATTTTAATTAGTCGACGACATAATATTTGCATGTATTCATCCCCATGAATTATTTCAATTTGCACTGGTACTTGTGTGTCATTCATATAGAACGTTAGGAAGTTTGGTGTAACCCCCTCGACCCGGCCTAGACTCCCGACCGAACTGAGTGAGCTACATTGGGTTTACCGAAACAAACCCGGAAACAATTACGTAAATTTAGATCTTTTTTATTTATCTCATTTAGATGCAAATTATTAGCCTAAGGGGAACATGCTGGCAGCGAGTGAAATCTCAAAGGAACAAATAGCAGAAAGGCAACCAATTACACAAATATGCACTTTAGGGACCAAAACGTAAATCTAGAAAATTAAAAGGAGTTAGTTAAAATTTGGGTTACAAATCCTCAATTAATCAGATTACATGTTTGCTTTCCAAATTTCAGCCCAAAACAATCATTCAAACTCAATACAATTGCATTCATGAATATCAGGGACCAAAATGAAAGAATCAAAAACCTTAAGAATCACTTTAACTGAAATAACTACAGTCGGTACTGGTACATTGCTCGTGTATCGGTACACCTTTACAATCTCAAAATCCCAAATTCCAATAGCTCAAAATTGTACCGATACACCTCCTCGCGTATCGGTACCCTTTGTAAAAATCTTAAGCCTGTAACGATACGACCTCACGTGTACCAATGCCCAATCTTATTTTCAGCTTACCCGTACCGATACGAGGTCCTGTGTATCGGTACCCTCTAACCTGTAATGTCCAATTTTATTGGTTTTTCATACAATCGTACAATCAAACATACTTTGACAAACAATAAACATGTATACCACTAAACTAAAGATCAAACCATGCTAGATTATCAAAGAAACAAGATCAAATCATAGCAACATACTTCAATCACAAGTCTAGAGGCATGCTCCCTAAAAATCATTCCATCCAATGAACGAAACGTAAATTCACATTACAAACGAACATATAAAACCATACACAACTCCACAAACAACATTATAAACTTGTACATAATGAGAGTTTAGCAAATAACCCTCCCAAACAACAATGAACACCATTGCCTTTATTAATTCTACTCTAGTTTAAAAATCATACTTTCAAATTGTTCAAGTCCTTGGATTTCCCTTCACTTGCTTGTTACCTCCAGCCTTTAATTTTCTGCATTGATGGACAAAGAGGGTGTAAACACACTAGGCTTTGTGAGGAGTACTCAAAAACAAAACACCATCAATGCATTTAAATCGGTTACCAAAACCACTTGAAAATCTCATTTTAAACATCTTCAAAACATCATGCCTTAATTTAAGCTTTCCCATGCATAACAACCCATATGCAAGGCTTAAAGAGTTGAATAACTAATGTTTTGATATAATAATTGAAAAATAGTTTTGGACTAAATTGAAAAGATTTCAAAATGCTTTTAAGTCCAAACAACTTGAAAATATGTTTGAAGAAGTTTTAAAGGGGTTTAATACAATTCCTAAAGTCAAACTTTACAAAACCACTCAGGTGTTTCGAAACACCCCTAGGCGTTTCGAAACGACCATTCACATTGAAAAAACGTTTCGATACAACCTTGTCTATTTCGAAACGAGATTCAATTTGGGTAAGGGTTTTACACAGTGTTTCGATACGGGCTTCACCGTTTCGATACGGCTATTTCCCCAACAGTCAAATCCCCGACGGCTATTTTCCCAACGGAAATTTAATTTGCAGCCTAACTATCAATCGTACTAAAACGGGTTGTAACCGTTTCGATACGGCCAGAAGGGTTTCGAAACGGCCATAGGCGTTTCGATACTGTAACACCCCAATTTTGGGCTTAGAGGTTTTGGGTTTGAACCGGATCGGTCGGATTTCCGGTTCGAATATAAAAGGTGGTTTTAAGGAAAGCCTAGTTCGGGATGCATTAAAAATATGGAAAAATATCTAAAAATCCTCTTTAAATGTATATAAGAGGATGGTGAAATCAATTTTACAAAATGAGGTTTGGAAATATGACATTTTGAGTTAGTGACTAAAATGTAATTTTTGAAAAGTTCGTGACTGTTTTAAAAGGATTGAAACTTTGAATCTTTAAGGAGCTAATTTACCCAAGGGAGGATTTCTCCAGATTTTTCTTGATTTTTAAAGACTCATTTAATGTTTAGTTAATAAAAAGAAAAGAGGGAAAAAGATATTTTTAGTTTCATAACTAACTTTTACCAAAATTTTCCTATTTCATTTTCTCTCAATTTCCCCTCAGCCAAACACATTTCCACAACAACTTTTCCTTTGATTTTCACACCTAAATCAATTCCTAAATGATTCCTAATCATTTCTACACCAAATCCTCATCATTTGCTTAATGAATTTTCAAGGATTTTAGCTCTAAACAAGGAGAAATCCACATTTAGAGGTATGAACGTCCTTCTCCTCTAAATACTCAGTTCTTTACTGAAATTCTCAAGTTCTCAATCCTTAAATTAAGTTTTATTAAAGGTTTTAATGTTGTGATCTTGATTTTGGCTTAAAATGCAAGATTTGGATTTAATTTTGAAGAAATTCGTATTGGATGATTGGGCTCTGTTTTGAGATGTCTTTTTGATGTATTTTGGATGTCTAAATGATGTGTGATTGAGGTTTAATCAATGCAATCCCGAATAGGTTGATTTTCCTAAGTTTTTACTTGTGAAAATGGTGGTTTTTGGGTGATCTTGGTGTTTTGTTAATGCTGGAGGTATAAGGACGAGTTTGGGTTTATTTTGGATGTTAATTGATGTTTAATAATGGTTAGATGTGATGGATCTTGGCTGGGTTAAGTCTTGGAAGTGTTTGGAGGTGATTTCGGTTGTGTTTGGTAGCCGAAATGTTGGATTTGCAAAGAGCAGCGATTTTAGGTGTGTTGCTGGTGTTTTTAATGCATGATGATGCATTAATCCTCTGTTGTTATGTGCTTGAAACAGGGGAGAATGATCCGTGAGCAATAGAGGTGGCGTTGAAGGTTTCGGGTGCTTAGAAGGCTTGTTGGCTAGCGTAGTTTTGTGTATCAGTGAGTGAAGTTGGGTTTTCAGCTTTGAAACCAATGTTTGAAGGTTTTGGGAGCTTAGTTTAAGTCTAAGCAACTTAGCTAAGCTCAAGAGTAAGTAAATGGAATTTCTCTCTTGGTTTGTGTTATGAATTGGTTTTTAATGCACTTGTGATGGTTGGATGCAATGTATGTGATTTGAATGTTTAAATTCTGTTTTGAAAGCATGTTTTAGCATGGTTTAATGCTGGTTTTGAAAGTCATGTGTTGACGGATGCTCAAGGTAAGAGATCCTTGGTTTTGTACATTGGAATTTTGGAATTGATGCATAGTGTTGCATGTTGTTTAATGGCTTTGTTTAATGCTTCAAAACAGTGAAGTGATGATGGTAATTGGTGGTTTTGGCATTTTGGTTATGCTTGTAAAAACAATGGATTAATGTGGTAAAATGGTTATATTGGCAAGTGATGTAAGTGGTTCTTGGTTACTTTAATCGGATATAGTTAGCCGGCTATAGGATTGGGTGCACCGTGAATTGAGTCGCCTTGGATGTCGAGGGGGTTGTAATTGTACCGTAAACTCCATCCAAGAATCCTAGCGATTGAGGAAATTGGTGTCACCACGATGGAGGATGGCTCTCGTGGGTGGGCTTGGTTAAGTGCCACCACGATGGAGGATGGCTCTCGTGTGTGAACCTTGTTAAAAGTCACCACGATGGAGGGTGGCTCTCGTGGGTGGACTTTGTTAAGCGTCACAACGGTGGAGGGTTGCTCCCGTGTGTGAGCTTGGTTAAGGTGATTACAATGGTTGTGGTAACTTCCATGTGTAAGCCTTGTGATGTGTCCCGGCTCTCGCTAGTGTATTATACAACTTCCGATGAGTGATGTTGAGGGGTTGTGATTGTACCGTTAAACTCCATCACGGGTGTTGAGGGGGTTGTGATTGTACCGGTAAACTCCACCTTGTGTTGTTCGGTTGTGTGTATGGAGCGTGTGGTACAACGCTTGTAATCCGCGAATCCGATTGTGTCTTGTGTTGTGATGGTTTGTGAATTATCACTTGGAAGCCAATATAATGTTCTTGAATGTAATGAAGCATGAGATGCTTGAAATGATGCATGGTTGCATGGGAAGTGTGTGATGTTCTAAGAATGCATGTATAACTTGTTAACTTGTACAAGTGTTTATCTTATATTAGGAATGGTGCATATGTGCATGGGAATCTCTTTAGTGCATTGAAGTCTTGCGAAGACTTGTTTTAAAAGGCATGTAATGCAAATGTTGATTTTTGTGGTTCATGTTTTGCATTTGTTTAATGCATGAGATAGATTGAAGGAGTAAGTGGTTTTCAAAGGTTTCTTGCTTTGAGATGATTTTCAAATATGAGAAAAGTATAATGTGAAGTGGAAGTGTTTTCCAAGGAATTTGTAGTTAACTTTGCATATGATGTTCATGCATGGAAAGGTTAAATTGATGGTTTTGCAAGGATGTTCTTTGAAGTGAGTTACTTAGCTTTTCTAAGCTAAGGGTTGGTTTTCATGTTTGAGCAATGCATGATTTAAAGCATGTTGTTTAAAAAGGGGTTTTCAATCACTGCTTTGGTTTATCGAAAGGTGTTTACTTTTTAAAGAGGTTTTATGACTCGCTGCATTGATGGTGTTTTGGTTTTGAGCATTCCTCACTAAGCATTATGTGCTTACGCTCCTTTTTGTCCATCAATGCAGATATTTGAAGTTGGGACAGCAAGAAGCAAGGGATTCAAGGAGAACTCCACTTGAGAAGTATGTCTCGGTTAATAGCTATAGATAATAAAGGCAATGGGGGGAGAGTCTTTTATATTGATGTGTAATGAGATCGTGTATGTTGGACAAGTTTGGTTTATGATTTGAACTATGTGGTTTAACGCTTGCAACATTTGAATCTTCTTATTCATAAGTCGTTATGCTATGCTTCTTGTTTTAAAAGCATGATTAAGTGTTGGATGTGTTGAAAGAGTTGGTGCACCTACGGGTGGTTTTGTATCTAGATTTTAATGCAATTAGGTTGTTATGATGCTTGGCATGTTGTTGATTTGTTGTGGAATGGTTTGGAGCATGTTCGATGGGGTTTAGATGTGTTAAAACAGGCCTATATGCTGTTTCTGGGCAGGGTGTTTCGAAACACCCTTGCCTGTTTCGAAACAGGGGCATGATTTGGCCTGGGTGTTTCGAAACGGGTAGAGGTGTTTCAAAACACTTTGGCTACTGCCAAGCCCCGTTTCTGAATGGGCTAACCCCGTTTCGAAACACTTGACCGTTGGGCACTAATTTGAATGGTTTTGAAGTTTGCAAGCTTTACGTTTTAGTCCTGATTTTTTTTTGTATGTGCAATTGCTTGAGTTCGAGATGTCCGTTTAAGGTGAAATTTGGCGGAGAGGTATGAAACATGACTAATTTCATAATGGTAACTTAAAAATTGGTAAAATTCTCATAATTTTCAGAATTTACAAATTGGTCCCTAAATTCGTATTTTGTACAATTGGGTCCCTTATTGTTTTCCGATTGCTGTGATTTTTGAGCATGCTTATCTCAAGAGTATGCCTAGGTTTAATGTGCATCTAGACAAGTTTAAAAATAAAAAAGGGTCGTTAATCAAGGTTGACTATTGGGTTGACTTTGGTTTTCCTCGTGTAATCTTCGTAGTCCGGGTTAACCGTCTAGGCCGGGCTAAGGGGGTTACATTTGGTGGTATCAGAGCTGAGTTGCGAATGCTTGGGGAAATGGTAAATTGTTGTAATAAGTGTTTAATGTTTATTATGATGTGTGGTTGAAAGTCGGTTGAAATGTGTGTCTGTGGGCGAATTGTTGATGTTTTTGTCATGCTTTTTGATTGTGAATCTTCATTGAGCTAATGTGGATTTGTGCTGATGATATGCTGGTGATGTAAGCTGATTTTATGAATGATGAAAGTGTAATGGGTATGATATGTTGATGTTATGCTGTTGCGAGTGAATGTTGTTTGATGAGAGCATGATCGTAGTATGTTGATTGATATGCTCGATGTTGTGATATCCATGTTTTTATTGACTGTTATGTCATGTAAAAAGGGGAGAATTTGGGATACTCATTGCCTTATTATTATAGCTATTGTGTTATGTTGGAGTTGGAGTCTTGAATCCTTGCTTGAAGCTGGCCTGATCGTTTTGTTTGTTTTGTTATGATAGCTTGTTGTTAATAGTATTGTGAAATCGATGAGAGAATGGCAATTGGGTGAGATGGTTGCTGCTTTAGAGCAGGTTGTTAAGTCTTGGAATTCACCTTTTGGTGGAGGTGTTTCGTCTCAGTCTTCAGTGCCTGGAGTTGAGGTAGTGAGGCTGGAGGAAGAAGCTGGTTCTGTGATGGAGGGTTCATCACCTATAGTTCAAGAGGTGTCGGGAACATCTCAGGCTGTGGCGAAAGTGAGGCCTGGGGATGTGTCATCTGTGGGACGTGCGAGTTTGTCGAAACAACGTTTACATGATTTGGGAGTTGTGGAGTATCATGGTTCGACACCGGGGGCATTTCAGGCTTGGTTATCCAGTGTAATTCTGATTTTGGATCAGGAAGGGTGTGACTACGCCTGTAAGTTAGAAAGTGTTGTCTCATTGATGTTGGAGGACGCCTGTGCCTGGTGGACATCTGTGGCGGTGGCACCGCATATCCACGATATAGATTGAGACTTCTTTGTGTCTGCCTTTTATGAAAGGTACCTTGGAGAGAAATTTCCAAGGGTTAAGCAGTGTGGGGGTGTGGCTTCAGATTATGAAGGTGAGAAATGTTTAAGCAAGAGAGCTGTGGGTACTGACCTCCGGAGCAGTCAGCGTAAGAGGCTACGTGATAGAAGGTTTTGCTTGAATCGAAGTCTGGGTGGTGGTGCAGACGTAGGTCAAGTGCAGTATGATCAAGGAGTGGTAGCTCGGTTGCCGAAGTCTGACCATTGTGGAAGGTGTCATGTTGGAGGTTGTCGGGGTGCGAGAATTTGTTGGAACTGTGGTTCTAAGGAGCATGTGAAGAGAAATTGTCCACAAGTGGTGAGATCAGCTTCAGTGGTAGCAAAAGGGTCTCAGAGGGGTCGTGGGCACGGCCGAGACAAAGTTCGAAGGTGGCAGGAAGGGCAGAAAGGTGCGAGGAGCTTGGGGAATGAATCCTGTTGGAATTGTGGATCTGTTGGGCATTTGAGACGAAATTATTTGAAGTTGGCTCGGGGTAGTCAGGGTTCTTTACCGCATGGAGATGGTGATGACCTTAATGTGTTAGCTGATGCTGCAGTGGTGCGGCTGGAGAATGATGGTTCTGCGAGGAAGAGAGCTCGTCTGTTGAAGCTCCGGGGCAGTGAGGTGTTTACAGGTAACCTTGTTAAGTAATCTTTGCCCTAGTTATCTTAGTTTGGTTGCGGTTTGGTTTTCCCTTGTGTAGTGGGTATGGTCTCATAGCTAGCATGTTTGGGGTAGTAGTTGGTGTTGTTTTGAAAACAACTTTAGTGTGAAGAGGGTATTAGTGGGTATTTTGTGGTTAATGGGTTTTTAGAATGGTAGGGTTGGACAAGTTGGAAGTGAGATAGGAGGTTGTTCTTAGACGGATCCTGAGGATGTTATTGGTGGGTGTGAACCGACATACATGCACAGTTAAAACCATTTGTTATATAATATATTATATATATGTGCTGGTCCATGCATACATGTGACATGACATTAGAGGTTTTGCATACATGTACACAAGCATTGATAGGGCATATTGGTGACCATGCATACGAACGTTCACACTTGCTAATAGCTAGTTGGGTCCGTTAGTGTTGAGATAGGGTTAGGTTGGATGATGGGTTTTAAAAGTTGTTTTGGTGCTAGAAGAATGTTAGAAGTAATGGAGGGTATTAAGCGAGCTGTCAGTAATAGTGAGTGCGTTATAGCATGTTGGCGGAAGGAAAGTGTTTTGGCGCTTAAAGAGTTTAGCGGTGTGGTGGTGAGGAGATTACCGGTTGAAGTTAGAATCGGTCAGGTGGTTATGAATAGCTGATAGATGTGGTGGTTCTCTGTGTTAAGTGATGTTGCAGGTTAGTGTATGTGTTTCCAGAGTGCTGAGGTGACTTGGCATTGATGTTGTAATAGGAGAGTGTTTATGTAGGTGATGGCTCGTAGCAACCTTTGAAGAGTTGAGAAGAGGTTGTGTTGAGGGCTGTAGAAAAGGGTTAGCCTGGGGTGAATAGAAGTTTCGTAATCTATATATGTATGTATAGAATGGGCGGTGTCCTGGTAAGGCTATTGTTGTAGTCAAAGCTTGAAGTGGAAAGGCAATGTAAGTTCAAGGGCCATTGTTGGTTGGATGGGTTCTTGTGAGAAGTGGTTGGCTAGTCGTGTATAAGTAAATCCCTTCTGAAGTCAGCTGATGGTGTGTGGAACGACTGGCGGAGTCAAGGTTGGGGTTTTGTGACGTGATTTTCGGATGTTAGGTGAGTAGTCCTGGTGAGTCGTTATGGTGATGATAGCGGCGGATGTGAAGGAATGTCAGCAATACGTTGAGAAGTTTGAGTAAGCAGTTAATGCTTAAGAATTTTTGCTTGATGTGGTAACCTTTGGAAGAGGTTGAGCAGTTTTGCAAGGAGTTTTAGAAGTAGTGAAGGTTGTGGGTCACATGGTGGCTGAACTGGATTGGTTGGTGTCACCGTGTGTACGAGTTTTGGGAGTTATGAGTTAAGGTGGTGTATGCTGTAAAAGTTTGGAGGTTCTTCAGGTTGTTGTTGGGGCTATGTGCAGTCCGGAAGTGTGAAAGGTTAAGATGTGGTTAACATCTGAGTGTTCTGGAAATTGTGAACAGTATGTGGTGGTGTTGGGTTTGGTTATAGTGTAAGTTGAGTTGTGGGGAGTTGGTTTGGTGGAGTTTTGTGTGGAGAGTGTTCAGTGGTGGTTAAGTCTCATGTGTTGCCTTGTGGGTTGATTTGAGAAGTTTGGTTGTGCTCTTTTCGCCGGTTGAAATTTCGAGGACGAAATTTCCTAAGAGGAGGAGAGTTGTAACACCCCAATTTTGGGCTTAGAGGTTTTGGGTTTGAACCGGATCGGTCGGATTTCCGGTTCGAATATAAAAGGTGGTTTTAAGGAAAGCCTGGTTCGGGATGCATTAAAAATATAGAAAAATATCTAAAAATCCTATTTTAATGTATATAAGAGGATGATGAAATCAATTTTACAAAATGAGGTTTGGAAATATGACATTTTGAGTTAGTGACTAAAATGTAATTTTTGAAAAGTTCGTGACTGTTTTAAAAGGATTGAAACTTTGAATCTTTAAGGAGCTAATTTACCCAAGGGATGATTTCTCCAGATTTTTCTTGATTTTTAAAGACTCATTTAATGTTTAATTAATAAAAAGAAAAGAGGGAAAAAGATATTTTTAGTTTCATAACTAACTTTTACCAAAGTTTTCCTATTTCATTTTCTCTCAATTTTCCCTCAGCCAAACACATTTCCACAGCAACTTTTCCTTTGATTTTCACACCTAAATCAATTCCTAAATGATTCCTAATCATTTCTACACCAAATCCTCATCATTTGCTTAATGAATTTTCAAGGATTTTGGCTCTAAACAAGGAGAAATCCACATTTAGATGTATGAACATCCTTCTCCTCTAAATACTCAGTTCTTTACTGAAATTCCCAATTTCTCAATCCTTAAATTAAGTTTTATTAAATGTTTTAATGTTGTGATCTTGATTTTGGCTTAAAATGCAAGATTTGGATTTAATTTTGAAGAAAATAGTATTGGATGATTGGGCTCTGTTTTGAAATGTCTTTTTGATGTATTTTGGATGTCTAAATGATGTGTGATTGAGGTTTAATCAATGTAATCCCGAATAGGTTGATTTTCCTAAGTTTTTACTTGTGAAAATGGTGGTTTTTGGGGTGATCTTGGTGTTTTGTTAATGCTGGAGGTATAAGGACGAGTTTGGGTTTATTTTGGATGTTAATTGATGTTTAATAATGGTTAGAAGTGATGGATCTTGGCTGGGTTAAGTCTTGGAAGTGTTTGGAGGTGATTTCGGTTGTGTTTGGTAGCCGAAATGTTGGATTTGCAAAGAGCAGCGAGTTTAGGTGTGTTGCTGGTGTTTTTAATGCATGATGATGCATTAATCCTCTGTTGTTATGTGCTTGAAACAGGGGAGAATGATCCGTGAGCAATAGAGGTGGCGTTGAAGGTTTCGGGTGCTTGGAAGGCTTGTTGGCTAGCGTAGTTTTGTGTATCGGTGAGTGAAGTTGGGTTTTCAGCTTTGAAACCAATGTTTGAAGGTTTTGGGAGCTTAGTTTAAGTCTAAGCAACTTAGCTAAGCTCAAGAGTAAGTAAATGGAATTTCTCTCTTGGTTTGTGTTATGAATTGGTTTTTAATGCACTTGTGATGGTTGGATGCAATGTATGTGATTTGCATGTTTAAATTCTGTTTTGAAAGCATGTTTTAGCATGGTTTAATGCTGGTTTTGAAAGTCATGTGTTGAAGGATGCTCAAGGTAAGAGATCCTTGGTTTTGTACATTGGAATTTTGGAATTGATGCATAGAGTTGCATGTTGTTTAATGGCTTTGTTTAATGCTTCAAAACAGTGAAGTGATGATGGTAATTGGTGGTTTTGGCATTTTGGTTATGCTTGTAAAAACAATGGATTAATATGGTAAAATGGTTACATTGGCAAGTGATGTAAGTGGTTCTTGGTTACTTTAATCGGATATAGTTAGCCGGCTATAGGATTGGGTGCACCGTGAATTGAGTCGCCTTGGATGTCGAGGGGGTTGTAATTGTACCGTAAACTCCATCCAAGAATCCTAGCGATTGAGGAAATTGGTGTCACCACGATGGAGGATGGCTCTCGTGGGTGGGCTTGGTTAAGTGCCACCACGATGGAGGATGGCTCTCGTGGGTGAACCTTGTTAAAAGTCACCACGATGGAGGGTGGCTCTCGTGGGTGGACTTTGTTAAGCGTCACAACGGTGGAGGGTTGCTCCCGTGTGTGAGCTTGGTTAAGGTGATTACAATGGTTGTGGTAACTTCCATGTGTAAGCCTTGTGATGTGTCCCGGCTCTCGCTAGTGTATTATAAAACTTCCGATGAGTGATGTTGAGGGGTTGTGATTGTACCGTTAAACTCCATCACGGGTGTTGAGGGGGTTGTGATTGTATCGGTAAACTCCACCTTGTGTTGTTCGGTTGTGTGTATGGAGCGTGTGGTACAACGCTTGTAATCCGCGTATCCGATTGTGTCTTGTGTTGTGATGGTTTGTGAATTATCACTTGGAAGCCAATATAATGTTCTTGAATGTAATGAAGCATGAGATGCTTGAAATGATGCATGGTTGCATGGGAAGTGTGTGATGTTCTAAGAATGCATGTATAACTTGTTAACTTGTACAAGTGTTTATCTTATATTAGGAATGGTGCATATGTGCATGGGAATCTCTTTAGTGCATTGAAGTCTTGCGAAGACTTGTTTTAAAAGGCATGTAATGCAAATGTTGATTTTTGTGTTTCATGTTTTGCATTTGTTTAATGCATGAGATAGATTGAAGGAGTAAGTGGTTTTCAAAGGTTTCTTGCTTTGAGATGATTTTCAAATATGAGGAAAGTATAATGTGAAGTGGAAGTGTTTTCCAAGGAATTTGTATTTAACTTTGCATATGATGTTCATGCATGTAAAGGTTAAATTGATGGTTTTGCAAGGATGTGCTTTGAAGTGAGTTACTTAGCTTTTCTAAGCTAAGAGTTGGTTTTCATGTTTGAGCAATGCATGATTTAAAGCATGTTGTTTAAAAAAGGGTTTTCAAACACTGCTTTGGTTTATCGAAAGGTGTTTACTTTTTAAAGAGGTTTTATGACTCGCTGCATTGATGGTGTTTTGGTTTTGAGCATTCCTCACTAAGCATTATGTGCTTACGCTCCTTTTTGTCCATCAATGCAGATATTTGAAGTTGGGACAGCAAGAAGCAAGGGATTCAAGGAGAACTCCACTTGAGAAGTATGTCTCGGTTAATAGCTATAGATAATAAAGGCAATGGGGGGAGAGTCTTTTATATTGATGTGTAATGAGATCGTGTATGTTGGACAAGTTTGGTTTATGATTTGAACTATGTGGTTTAACGCTTGCAACGTTTGAATCTTCTTATTCATAAGTCGTTATGCTATGCTTCTTGTTTTAAAATAATGATTAAGTGTTGGATGTGTTGAAAGAGTTGGTGCACCTACGGGTGGTTTTGTATCTAGATTTTAATGCAATTAGGTTGTTATGATGCTTGGCATGTTGTTGATTTGTTGTGGAATGGTTTGGAGCATGTTCGATGGGGTTTAGATGTGTTAAAATAGGCCTATCTGCTGTTTCTGGGCAGGGTGTTTCGAAACACCCTTGCCTGTTTCGAAACAAGGGCATGATTTGGCCTGGGTGTTTCGAAACGGGTAGAGGTGTTTCGAAACACTTTGGCTAATTCCAAGCCCCGTTTCTGAACGGGCTAACCCCGTTTCGAAACACTTGACCGTTGGGCATTGATTTGAATGGTTTTGAAGTTTGCAAGCTTTACGTTTTAGTCCTGATTTTTTTGTATGTGCCATTGCTTGAGTTCGAGATGTCCGTTTAAGGTGAAATTTGGCAGAGAGGCATGAAACATGACTAATTTCATAATGGTAACTTAAAAATTGGTAAAGTTCTCTTAATTTTCAGAATTTACAAATTGGTCCCTAAATTCGTATTTTGTGCAATTGGGTCCCTTATTGTTTTCCGATTGCTGTGATTTTTGAGTATGCTTATCTAAAGAGTATGCCTAAGTTTAATATTCATCTAGACAAGTTTAAAAAGAAAAAAAAATGGTCGTTAATCAAGGTTGACTTTCGGGTTGACTTTGGTTTTCCCCGTGTAATCTTCGTAGTCCGGGTCAACCGTCTAGGCCGGGCTATGGGGGTTACATTTGGTGGTATCAGAGCTGAGTTGTGAATGCTTGGGGAAATGGTAAATTGTTGTAATAAGTGTTTAATGTTTATTATGATGTGTGGTTGAAAGTCGGTTGAAATGTGTGTCTGTGGGCGAATTGTTGATGTTTTTGTCATGCTTTTTGATTGTGAATCTTCATTGAGCTAATGTGGATCTGTGCTGATGATATGCTGTTGATGTAAGCTGATTTTATGAATGATGGAAGTGTAATGGGTATGATATGTTGATGTTATGCTGTTGCGAGTGAATGTTGTTTGATGAGAGCATGATCGTAGTATGTTGATTGATATGCTCGATGTTGTGATATCCATGTTTTTATTGACTGTTATGTCATGTAAAAAGGGGAGAATTTGGGATACCCATTCCCTTATTATTATAGCTATTGTGTTATGTTTGAGTTGGAGTCTTGAATCCTTGCTTGAAGCTAGCCTGATCGTTTTGTTTGTTTTGTTATGATAGCTTGTTGTTAATAGTATTGTGAAATCGATGAGAGAATGGCAGTTGGGTGAGATAGTTGCTGCTTTAGAGCAGGTTGTTAAGTCTTGGAATTCACCTTTTGGTGGAGGTGTTTCGTCTCAATCTTCAGTGCCTGGAGTTGAGGTAGTGAGGCAGGAGGAAGAAGCTAGTTCTGTGATGAAGGGTTCATCACCTATAGTTCAAGAGGTGTCGGGAACATCTCAGGCTGTGGCGAAAGTGAGGCTTGGGGATGTGTCATCTGTGGGAAGTGCGAGTTTGTCAAAACAGCATTTACATGATTTGGGAGTTGTGGAGTATCATGGTTCGACACCGGGGGCATTTCAGGCTTGGTTAGCCAGTGTAATTCTGATTTTGGATCAGGAAGGGTGTGACTACGCCTGTAAGTTAGAAAGTGTTGTCTCATTGATGTTGGAGGATGCCTGTGCCTGGTGGACATCTGTGGCGGTGGCACCGCATATCCACGATATAGATTGGGACTTCTTTGTGTCTGCCTTTTATGAAAGGTACCTTGGAGAGAAATTTCCAAGGGTTAAGCAGCGTGAGGGTGTGGCTTCAAATTATGATGGTGAAAAATGCTTAAGCAAGAGAGCTGTGGGTACTGACCTCTGGAGCAGTCAGCGTAAGAGGCTACGTGATAGAAGGTTTTGCTTGAATCGAAGTCTGGGTGGTGGTGCAGATGTAGGTCAAGTGTGGTATGATCAAGGAGTGGTAGCTCGGTTGCCGAAGTGTGACCATTGTGGAAGGTGTCATGTTGGAGGTTGTCGGGCCGCGAGAGTTTGTTGGAACTGTGGTTCTAAGGAGCATGTGAAGAGAAATTGTCCTCAAGTGGTGAGATCAGCTTCAGTGGTAGCAAAAGGGTCTCAGAAGGGTCGTGGGCACGGCCGAGACAAAGTTCGAAGGTGGCAGGAAGGGCAGAAAGGTGTGAGGAGCTTGGGGAATGAATCCTGTTGGAATTGTGGATCTGTTGGGCATTTGAGACGAAATTATTTGAAGTTGGCTCGGGGTAGTCAGGGTTCTTTACCGCAGGGAGATGGTGATGACCTTAATGTGTTAGCTGATGCTGCAGTGGTGCGGCTGGAGAATGATGGTTCTGCGAGGAAGAGAACTCGTCTGTTGAAGCTCCGGGGCAGTGAGGTGTTTACAGGTAACCTTGTTAAGTAATCTTTGCCCTAGTTATCTTAGTTTGGTTTCGGTTTGGTTTTCCCTTGCGTAGTGGGTATGGTCTCATAGCTAGCATGTTTGGGGTAGCAGTTGGTGTTGTTTTGAAAACAACTTTAGTGTGAAGAGGGTATTAGTGGGTATTTTGTGGTTAATGGGTTATTAGAATGGTAGGGTTGGACAAGTTGGAAGTGAGATAGGAGGTTGTTCTTAGACGTATCCTGAGGATGTTATTGGTGGGTGTGAACCGACATACATGCACAGTTAAAACCATTTGTTATATAATATATTATATATATATACGTGCTGGTCCATGCATACATGTGACATGACATTAGAGGTTTTGCATACATGTACACAAGCATTGATAGGGCATATTGGTGACCATGCATACGAACGTTCACACTTGCTAATAGCTAGTTGGGTCCGTTAGTGTTGAGATAGGGTTAGGTTGGATGATGGGTTTTAAAAGTTGTTTTGGTGCTAGAAGAATGTTAGAAGTAATGGAGGGTATTAAGCGAGCTGTCAGTAATAGTGAGTGCGTTATAGCATGTTGGCGGAAGGAAAGTGTTTTGGCGCTTAAAGAGTTTAGCGGTGTGGTGGTGAGGAGATTACCGGTTGAAGTTAGAATCGGACAGGTGGTTTTGAATAACTGATAGATGTGGTGGTTCTCTGTGTTAAGTGATGTTGCAGGTTAGTGTATGTGTTTCCAGAGTGCTGAGGTGACTTGGCATTGATGTTGTAATAGGAGAGTGTTTATGTTGGTGATGGCTCGTAGCAACCTTTGAAGAGTTGAGAAGAGGTTGTGTTGAGGGCTGTAGAAAAGGGTTAGCCTGGGGTGAATAGAAGTTTCGTAATCTAAATATGTATGTATAGAATGGGCGTTGTCCTGGTAAGGCTATTGTTGTAGTCAAAGCTTGAAGTGGAAAGGCAATGTAAGTTCAAGGGCCATTGTTGGTTGGATGGGTTCTTGTGAGAAGTGGTTGGCTAGTCGTGTATAAGTAAATCCCTTCTGAAGTCAGCTGGTGGTGTGTGGAACGGCTGGCGGAGTCAAGGTTGGGGTTTTGTGACGTGATTTTCGGATGTTAGGTGAGTAGTCCTGGTGAGTCGTTATGGTGATGATAGCGGCAGATGTGAAGGAATGTCAGCAATACGTTGAGAAGTTTGAGTAAGCAGTTAATGCTTAAGAATTTTTGCTTGATGTGGTAACCTTTGGAAGAGGTTGAGCAGTTTTGCAAGGAGTTTTAGAAGCAGTGAAGGTTGTGGGTCACATGGTGGCTGAACTGGATTGGTTGGTGTCATCGTGTGTACGAGTTTTGGGAGTTATGAGTTAAGGTGGTGTATGCTGTAAAAGTTTGGAGGTTCTTCAGGTTGTTGTTGGGGCTATGTGCAGTCCGGAAGTGTGAAAGGTTAAGATGTGGTTAACATCTGAGTGTTCTGGAAATTGTGAACAGTATGTGGTGGTGTTGGGTTTGGTTATAGTGTAAGTTGAGTTGTGGGGAGTTGGTTTGGTGGAGTTTTGTGTGGAGAGTGTTCAGTGGTGGTTAAGTCTCATGTGTTGCCTTGTGGGTTGATTTGAGAAGTTTGGTTGTGCTCTTTTCGCCGGTTGAAATTTCGAGGACGAAATTTCCTAAGAGGGGGAGAGTTGTAACACCCCAATTTTGGGCTTAGAGGTTTTGGGTTTGAACCGGATCGGTCGGATTTCCGGTTCGAATATAAAAGGTGGTTTTAAGGAAAGCCTAGTTCGGGATGCATTAAAAATATAGAAAAATATCTAAAAATCCTCTTTTAATGTATATAAGAGGATGATGAAATCAATTTTACAAAATGAGGTTTGGAAATATGACATTTTGAGTTAGTGACTAAAATGTAATTTTTGAAAAGTTCGTGACTGTTTTAAAAGGATTGAAACTTTGAATCTTTAAGGAGCTAATTTACCCAAGGGATGATTTCTCCAGATTTTTCTTGATTTTTAAAGACTCATTTAATGTTTAATTAATAAAAAGAAAAGAGGGAAAAAGATATTTTTAGTTTCATAACTAACTTTTACCAAAGTTTTCCTATTTCATTTTCTCTCAATTTTCCCTCAGCCAAACACATTTCCACAGCAACTTTTCCTTTGATTTTCACACCTAAATCAATTCCTAAATGATTCCTAATCATTTCTACACCAAATCCTCATCATTTGCTTAATGAATTTTCAAGGATTTTGGCTCTAAACAAGGAGAAATCCACATTTAGAGGTATGAACGTCCTTCTCCTCTAAATACTCAGTTCTTTACTGAAATTCCCAAGTTCTCAATCCTTAAATTAAGTTTTATTAAATGTTTTAATGTTGTGATCTTGATTTTGGCTTAAAATGCAAGATTTGGATTTAATTTTGAAGAAAATAGTATTGGATGATTGGGCTCTGTTTTGAAATGTCTTTTTGATGTATTTTGGTTGTCTAAATGATGTGTGATTGAGGTTTAATCAATGTAATCCCGAATAGGTTGATTTTCCTAAGTTTTTACTTGTGAAAATGGTGGTTTTTGGGGTGATCTTGGTGTTTTGTTAATGCTGGAGGTATAAGGACGAGTTTGGGTTTATTTTGGATGTTAATTGATGTTTAATAATGGTTAGAAGTGATGGATCTTGGCTGGGTTAAGTCTTGGAAGTGTTTGGAGGTGATTTCGGTTGTGTTTGGTAGCCGAAATGTTGGATTTGCAAAGAGCAGCGAGTTTAGGTGTGTTGCTGGTGTTTTTAATGCATGATGATGCATTAATCCTCTGTTGTTATGTGCTTGAAACAGGGGAGAATGATCCGTGAGCAATAGAGGTGGCGTTGAAGGTTTCGGGTGCTTGGAAGGCTTGTTGGCTAGCGTAGTTTTGTGTATCGGTGAGTGAAGTTGGGTTTTCAGCTTTGAAACCAATGTTTGAAGGTTTTGGGAGCTTAGTTTAAGTCTAAGCAACTTAGCTAAGCTCAAGAGTAAGTAAATGGAATTTCTCTCTTGGTTTGTGTTATGAATTGGTTTTTAATGCACTTGTGATGGTTGGATGCAATGTATGTGATTTGCATGTTTAAATTCTGTTTTGAAAGCATGTTTTAGCATGGTTTAATGCTGGTTTTGAAAGTCATGTGTTGAAGGATGCTCAAGGTAAGAGATCCTTGGTTTTGTACATTGGAATTTTGGAATTGATGCATAGTGTTGCATGTTGTTTAATGGCTTTGTTTAATGCTTCAAAACAGTGAAGTGATGATGGTAATTGGTGGTTTTGGCATTTTGGTTATGCTTGTAAAAACAATGGATTAATATGGTAAAATGGTTATATTGGCAAGTGATGTAAGTAGTTCTTGGTTACTTTAATCGGATATAGTTAGCCGGCTATAGGATTGGGTGCACCGTGAATTGAGTCGCCTTGGATGTCGAGGAGGTTGTAATTGTACCGTAAACTCCATCCAAGAATCCTAGTGATTGAGGAAATTGGTGTCACCACGATGGAGGATGGCTCTCGTGGGTGGGCTTGGTTATGTGCCACCACGATGGAGGATGGCTCTCGTGGGTGAACCTTGTTAAAAGTCACCACGATGGAGGGTGGCTCTCGTGGGTGGACTTTGTTAAGCGTCACAACGGTGGAGGGTTGCTCCCGTGTGTGAGCTTGGTTAAGGTGATTACAATGGTTGTGGTAACTTCCATGTGTAAGCCTTGTGATGTGTCCCGGCTCTCGCTAGTGTATTATACAAATTCCGATGAGTGATGTTGAGGGGTTGTGATTGTACCGTTAAACTCCATCACGGGTGTTGAGGGGGTTGTGATTGTACCGGTAAACTCCACCTTGTGTTGTTCGGTTGTGTGTATGGAGCGTGTGGGACAACGCTTGTAATCTGCGTATCCGATTGTGTCTTGTGTTGTGATGGTTTGTGAATTATCACTTGGAAGCCAATATAATGTTCTTGAATGTAATGAAGCATGAGATGCTTGAAATGATGCATGGTTGCATGGGAAGTGTGTGATGTTCTAAGAATGCATGTATAACTTGTTAACTTGTACAAGTGTTTATCTTATATTAGGAATGGTGCATATGTGCATGGGAATCTCTTTAGTGCATTGAAGTCTTGCGAAGACTTGTTTTAAAAGGCATGTAATGCAAATGTTGATTTTTGTGGTTCATGTTTTGCATTTGTTTAATGCATGAGATAGATTGAAGGAGTAAGTGGTTTTCAAAGGTTTCTTGCTTTGAGATGATTTTCAAATATGAGAAAAGTATAATGTGAAGTGGAAGTGTTTTCCAAGGAATTTGTATTTAACTTTGCATATGATGTTCATGCATGGAAAGGTTAAATTGATGGTTTTGCATGGATGTGCTTTGAAGTGAGTTACTTAGCTTTTCTAAGCTAAGGGTTGGTTTTCATGTTTGAACAATGCATGATTTAAAGCATGTTGTTTAAAAAGGGGTTTTCAAACACTGCTTTGGTTTATCGAAAGGTGTTTACTTTTTAAAGAGGTTTTATGACTCGCTGCATTGATGGTGTTTTGGTTTTGAGCATTCCTCACTAAGCATTATGTGCTTACGCTCCTTTTTGTCCATCAATGCAGATATTTGAAGTTGGGACAGCAAGAAGCAAGGGATTCAAGGAGAACTCCACTTGAGAAGTATGTCTCGGTTAATAGCTATAGATAATAAAGGCAATGGGGGCAGAGTCTTTTATATTGATGTGTAATGAGATCGTGTATGTTGGACAAGTTTGGTTTATGATTTGAACTATGTGGTTTAACGCTTGCAACGTTTGAATCTTCTTATTCATAAGTCGTTATGTTATGCTTCTTGTTTTAAAAGCATGATTAAGTGTTGGATGTGTTGAAAGAGTTGGTGCACCTACGGGTGGTTTTGTATCTAGATTTTAATGCAATTAGGTTGTTATGATGCTTGGCATGTTGTTGATTTGTTGTGGAATGGTTTGGAGCATGTTCGATGGGGTTTAGATGTGTTAAAACAGGCCTATCTGCTGTTTCTGGGCAGGGTGTTTCGAAACACCCTTGCCAGTTTCGAAACAGGGGCATGATTTGGCCTGGGTGTTTCGAAACGGGTAGAGGTGTTTCGAAACACTTTGGCTACTGCCAAGCCCCGTTTCTGAACGGGCTAACCCCGTTTCGAAACACTTGACCGTTGGGCACTGATTTGAATGGTTTTGAAGTTTGCAAGCTTTATGTTTTAGTCCTGATTTTTTTGTATGTGCAATTGCCTGAGTTCGAGATGTCCGTTTAAGGTGAAATTTGGCGGAGAGGCATGAAACATGACTAATTTCATAATGGTAACTTAAAAATTGGTAAAGTCCTCTTAATTTTCAGAATTTACAAATTGGTCCCTAAATTCGTATTTTGTGCAATTGGGTACCTTATTGTTTTCCGATTGCTGTGATTTTTGTGTATACTTATCTCAAGAGTATGCCTAGGTTTAATGTGCATCTAGAAAAGTTTAAAAAGAAGAAAAAAAAGGTCTTTAATCAAGGTTGACTATCGGGTTGACTTTGGTTTTCCCCGTGTAATCTTCGTAGTCCGGGTCAACCGTCTAGGCCGGGCTAAGGGGGTTATAGATACGTCCTACTACATCAGACTTCAACGGCTAGTTTTGAAGAAGGGTGTTCCGAAACGGGGTCGGGTGTTTCGAAACGAACGTCTGCATAACAGCATTTATGGTGGGAAATAAAGTCTCCAACGACTCCAAAACAACAGCAACGACTACATTCTCATTTGGGAGTATAAAAGGGACCTCTGAGCACCAAGAGAAGACTAATGCTTCAATTGTCAACAACATTATGATAAGAAAATTGTCTTAGGCCTCTATTGTTCAGTTTCTTGTATAGACAACACTTGTGAGCCTAATTGTCAAATTTTCTCAAGTGTTTAGGTTTTAGGTGAGAGCTTTAATTGTGCAAACGTATACCTTCTAGTGGGATTTCTAGTTTGCTAAGTCTTTCTCATGTAAGAGAGTGTTTGATCAAGCTTTGGGTAGAAAGCTTGATCGGTGTAACGGTTTCCTCCTAAGCCGAGAAAAAAGGGACGAAATTATTAGTGAATTTGTTTGGAAATCCTTAGTGGGAAGCTAAAGTAGTGGATGTAGGCTTTGGGTTAGAAAGCTGAACCACTCTAAATCCTTGTGTTTATCTCTTATTTTTAGCTTCCACCAAATCACCCAAAAATCCAATCTTCTCCGAACTTGGCAAACACATCGGTTGAAGGAAATCGAGCATCATAAAACCCAATAATTGGTATCAGAGCGAGGCTCAATCAAAGAGGGTAAACATCCTATTGAGGTGATCTGAGAAGCTCGATACAACATATCAACCAACCGATCAAATGGCACAGTCCATCGACAAGCCACCATTCTTCGACGGAATACACTATGCCCATTGGAAGACAAGAATGATGTATTTCATAAAGTCCAAAAAGTACAAGCTTTGGGACATAGTAGAAGACGGTCCGTTCGTGCCACAACGAAGAAAGGCAGATTGGAGCCCGGATGATCGCAAGAAGATGGAGCTCAATTGCAAAGCCTTGCACATCATCTTTTGTGCATTGAGCCCCAACATCTACGAGAAGATGTCTTCTTGTGAAGATGCCAAGGAGGTATGGGACAAGCTTGAAGTCACATACGAAGGAACCAACAAAGTAAAGGAGACCAATATCGGACTCCTCAACCTTGAGTATGAGAACTTCAAGATAGAACCGGATGAGGACATTATGAAGATGTTCAATAGATTCTCCATCATCACCAATGGACTCAAAGGGTATGAAGAAATCATTCCTGAAGACAAACTTGTCCGCAAACTCTTCTACTCTCTTCCAAAGTCTTGGGACTCAAAGAAGACGACCATCATCGAAGCTAAAGATCTCAAATCCTTAAAGCTCGATGAACTCATGGGATCTCTCCTCACACACGAAATCATGAAGAAAGGAAGAGAAGAGGGGAAGAAAAAGGAAGAGATAAAGAATATGGGGGAGAAGAAAGTCAAAGAGCTAGGCATCAACGGTAGTGTTGTTTCTCTTAAATCCTCCAAATACCGACATGTTGAATCAAGTGAGGGGGAAAGTGAAGACGAAGAGATGGCCTATCTCTTCAAGAAATTCACCCGGTTCATGAAGAGTGAAATGGAAAGATCTTATCATGAATCGAAGAAGAAGATGAAGGAATCCCACAAGACTAACAAGAAGGGATCATCTTCAAAGCAAGCATAAGTGGCCACATGGAGTGATGAAGACTCCACCTATGATGAGGTAGCCCACCTATGCTTGATGGCCCTCAATGAGGGATAGGTAACCTCTAACTCATCCATTTCAAATTCTTATACTTTTGATTAGTTACAAGAAGCCTATTATGAGTTGTTTTTCAAATTCAAGGCTTCATTTTCAAAAAACAAAAAGTTGATTTCAAAGTTGAAAAATGAAAATGATTTGCTTCTGAAAACCAATTTTGAGTTTGAAGCAAAATTGAAGGATTTTGAGCAACAAGTTTCTAGTTTACAAAACTTGCTTCAAACAATGGAAAAAGATCATCAAAAAGAAGTTGATGATCTTAAGAAAGAAAAGATTTTTATTTCCAAGGAACTTGAAAAGAAAAATGATTTTGGAAAATCAAAATTTTACCAAAGACAATCTAGTGCCCCTAGATTTTTAAATAGAAAATGTTTTAGAAGTATTTGGGTCCCAAAAGAACTAATCACTTCACATAAAAATGATGAAATTGAAAAATGGATTCCTAAGGGGACTAAATTTTGTGCATCTAACATTTATGGATCGAAAGCAATTTGGATACCAAAATTTGTATGATTGTCTTATTTAGGTTTGATGGAGGTGTTCAACAAGTCCAATCAATCAGGGAAAGCTCCATGCACACAAAGAAAAACACTTGAAGAGGAAGGCTTCACATCCTCCCTTAGATTCAAGTGTTGGTAAAAATTAGTTGAATTCTTTTTATTTAGATTTATTTCTTTTAATTCAACTAGTTTAATCATATATGTTGGACTAACATTCTTTGATGATGCTTTGAGAAAGGGGGGCATTTTAAAACCAAAATTCTTTTTATGTCAATTGTCTTAAAAAAACCTCCCAAGTTATTTTGTACTTAAAGTTATCTAAATTCTTTTTGATATAACAAAAAGGGGATAGTTTGGTTTGAAAATTGCATTTCCAAATGAATAAGGGGGATCTATACCTACTTTCAAATTTTTCATCTCTTATTCAAAATTTTAAATACAAAAGGGGAGAATCCCAAACAAATTTTCAAGATTGGTTTTATTATATCAAAAAGGGGGAGATTGAAGAACTAATGTTTTGATATAATAATTGAAAATTAGTTTTGGACTAAATTGAAAAGATTTCAAAATGCTTTTAAGTCAAAACAACTTGAAAATATGTTTGGAGAAGTTTTAAAGGGGTTTTAATACAATTTCTAAAGTCAAACTTTACAAAATCACCCAGGTGTTTCGAAACACCCCTAGGCGTTTCGAAACGACCATTCACAGAGACAAAACATTTCGATACGACCTTGTCTATTTCAAAACGGGATTCAATTTGGGTAAGGGTTTTACACAACATTTCGATACGGGCTTCACCCTTTCGATACGGCTATTTTCCCAACAGTCAAATCCCCAACGGCTATTTTCCCAACGGTAATTTAATTTGCAGCCTAATTGTCAATCGTACTGAAACGGGTTGTAACTGTTTCGATACGGATAGAAGGGTTTCGAAATGGCCATAGGCGTTCCGATACGGCCTGCTGCATCAGACTTCAACGGCTAGTTCTGAAGAAGGGAGTTCTGAAATGGGGTCGGGTGTTTCAAAACAGACATCTACAGAACAACATTTATGGTGGGAAATAAAGTCTCCAACGGTTGCAAAACAACCACAACGGTCCTCAACGGCTACAAACTCATTTGGGAGTATAAAAGGGACCTTCAAGCATCAAGAGAAGACTAATGCTTCAATTGTCAACAACATTATGATAAAAAAAATTTCTTAGGGCTTTATTGTTCAATTTCTTGTATGGACAACACTTGTGAGCCTAAGTGTCAAATTTGCTCAAGTGTTTAGGTTTTGGGTGAGAGCTTTAATTGTGAAAATATATACCTTCTAGAGGGATTTCTAGTTTGCTAAGTCTTTCTCGTGTAAGAGAGTGTTTGATCAAGCTTTGGATAGAAAGCTTGATCCGGTGTAACGATTTCCTCCTAAGCCGAGAAAAGGGGATGAAATTCTTAGTGAATTTGTTTGGAAATCCTTGGTGGGAAGCTAAGGTAGTGGGTGTAGGCTTTGGATTAGAAAACCGAACCACTCTAAATCCTTGTGTTTATCTCTTATTTTTAACTTCGGCCAAATCACCCAAAAATCTAATCTTCTCCGAACTTAGCAAACACATCGGTTGAAGGAAATCGAGCATCATAAAACCCAACAAGAGTAAATATGTATAAACAAAAATTACACAACATAATTCATCAACATGATATGTTATCAATTATATTGTCTTTCAAGTGATCATAAACCAAGTTCCACTTTACAAAATATTACATCAGATGCACGAATTCAACAAGTGTCCCCTCAAAACTTCATACAATCTCAACCGAAAATAAGATATGATCATAACTGGGGACCATCACAACCCAATCATCTGTTAGATGTATAACCCACTAATGGGAGTTTTCAGTACCATATAACCCCTCAACCATTAGTGTACTTGTGGTGGAGTATTTGGTACACATAAACCCCACAACACTCGAGGAGACTAATTATAGTGCACTAATCTTATGGCTTGTCAACTATATCCGATAACATTTTAAACCACTTCACTTGCCAATATAATTCGTTATTAGGCATCTACCTCACTGTTTTTATGTGCAACATTCAAAGCCATTCACAATACATCAAAACATGCATTTACAAGTATTCCTTATACTTACATGGACCATTTTCCAAATGCAGCTGCTGACGCTCCAAAAGTACTATTTTTCATGCATGTTTCACATGTTTTTTCTTGTCTTTTAAGTATATTCAATTGCATTTAGGTCACAAAATATTGCATTTGTATAAAGAGTTAGGAACTAGTGCTATGTCAGAGTGAAAGGATGTTTTTGTTGATATTTTTGCATATTTGGCATAGTATTTGGCACAAAAATAAGCATAGCAGAGCAAACCAACATAGACAGGACACGATGCAAAGAAGGATGTCAGTAGCTATTATAAGAGATGGACCAAACATTGCCAAGCACCGGTTGGCAGAGAAGAGAACTTGATGCCATGCCAAGTAGCTATTGAACCCGAAAAAATAGGACCATATCAAGCTACGAGAAAATAGGGATTGGATCGATCTCTGAAAAAATAACGGATAAGCAGTTCCAAGCGCGGTTGGTAGAACCATGCCAAGCTGGGATGCCAAAGCTGCGTCGGTACGATGATGTCAGCCCTAGTCTGGTCAGCTTATCAGCCTATCACTTCAAATCTGGATAAAGGTTATCACAAGCCTTATCCCTTGAGCGTTCAAATTTCAAATGCAAAGGCTTATTCTAGCCTCATTTACACGCCTATTTAAAGACCGATTGTGAAGAGCAAATGAGAGATTTTTCTAAGAGGATTGATCACAACCGGCTGCACCAAGGAGAGGTGGTTCGACCAACTTGACCGAGAGCCTGGACCGTGAAGGGCTACATCGAGAGACCCCCTTCTCACCATTCTCTTTAGTTTAGTTGTTTTATTTAGTTTTAATGATGATGGATGTCAAAAACGATTATGGTTTTTGGTTGATACCCTCACCATGAACTGATTTAATAGTTGGTGAGGGGTGTTTGTGTTTGAATGTTGTTGTTATTGTTTAGTTTTTAATAAGTCAACACTGCTTCGACACTATTTTTCCTATCTGGCATGTTCTTTATTTTTAAGTGTGTTGCCACGCGGCAGCTGGCACTATCTTTTTAAAATACTATACCAAGCGAAGGCTGGCATAGTTACCCTATTGCAACTCAATATCATAACTGACTTGGGTGGCGACGATCAAATGCTAGATAGTGAGGTGAGATGCTTCGAGAGAAGATGTTCAAGTAGATGAACTTACTTAGGGAGTGAAATCCACCCCTCAAGAGTAAAGATTGACACTTAATCAAATTGATTTATGAAAAAACATTCACTATAGACATATATGGGTTTTTTCAAAGTTAATTTATGGCAATGCTATCGACAGAAGCAGTGCTACCTCTGAATCTGCTCGTCAAACAATGCCAAGACATGATTTATTAAAGGTTGGCATGGCATGAATAGCGTGAAAACCAGGCACTCCTTGCCAACGCTCATCATTTGCTAAGACACTCTCCTTGCCAACGTTTTAAACTTTCCTTTTCATTTCTTTTCATTTTTCCAATTTTCAAAATCACTTCCAATCAAACAAATCTTTTTCTCAAGAACAGTAATCAAACAAGGCAATCGAATTCCAATGCAATCTCGGTAGGATCGATACTCAACTTAACTAATGTATTACTTGCAGACCGTGTATACTTGCACATAATATATTTTCTTTGCACTATATTCTTGGTTCTGTCATGGGTACTGCCACAGGTTTTATCGGGGCAACAGTGGTTGTGGTTGCTGCCGCAGCCCCATTGTCTTTCGTCTGTGTTGTGGCAGTTGATTCCTTTGGTTTCTATGGTTCTTTATGCTTGTTCTGCGGCCCCTGTAGTTGAATACCACTTCTAGTGGTTACATCATTGCATTGCTCGTACGATGTCCCTTTAGCGGCTTCAGTGTCGTTAGGGAAACCTCCAACTGGCTTGGTGTTCAGTATTTGTGCGATCTGCCCCACTTGGGTTTCTAGGGATTTTACTGTTGCCTCGTTGTTCTGTGGCCGCATCTATGTCATGTCCATAAAAGTTTCAGTCTTTTTTATGAACTTGTCAGTGTTAGCCATAAATGCACTAGTTTGATTCATAAACACATAAAGAGTGTTTTCTAAAGAACTAGACTGCATTGGCTGTTGCGGCGACATGGTTTGTTAGAATCCCGTTGTTGGAGTATTCTGATATTGTGGATTGAGTGCATTGTTAGGGTTGCTCCATGAGATATTGGGGTGCTTTTTTCAGGCTGGATTGTAATTGTTGGACATCTGGTTGTTGCGATTGAAGTTTCCAACATAGCAAGCCTACTCTGGGTTCTGCGGTCATTTAGAAAAAGCATGGTTACCTCCACAATTTTCGCAAAATAAATCTATTACCTTGACTTTCTGTTGATTGTTTTGCGACTGCAAGTTCAGAACTAGCTTTGTCAAATTGGCGATTTGAGATGAAATTGAGTCCGATAACCGTATTTCATTTACTGTGGGTTGACGACGGATTCCTTCCCTTCTGGTCGTGGGGAACTGGTAGTCGTTCTTGGCCGTCCTGTTTAGAATCTCCATGGCTTCTTTCAGTTCTTTGTCGAGGAGTATGTCGTTTGCCGAGGCCTCGAGCATCATCCTAGTTGTCGTGTTAACCAAATTGTAGAACATGGTCACTTGCGTCTATACTGGGAATCCGTGCAAGGGGCATTTGTGTAATAGCTCTCTATATTGCTCCCAAGCCTCGTGCATGGACTCGTCATCAACCTGTCAAAAAGAAGTGATCTCGTTACGCAATTTATCAGTTAAATTTGTAGGATTAAAGTGCACTAATAAATTATGACATAGATCACTCCAGGATCTAATTGATCCTGTTGGGATACTGTTGAACCAGGTTTTTGCCCTATTGCTCAGTTAATAGGGGAACAATTTCAATCTCAGAATATCCTCATGTACTCCCTGTATTTTAAATGAGTTACAGATATTGAGGAAGGACTTGAGGTGTTGTCTGGCATCTTCAATTGCTGAGCCGTCAAATTGCCCCATAGTTTTGATCATGTTAAACATTACAGGCTTCAGCTCAAAGTGGGTGGCCTTTATCTCTAGGGTAAGAACTCTAGGGTTTAGTCCGTTCAGGTCCACTTCAAGGTAGTCTCGGACTGTTGGGTGTCGTACGAGTACGAATGGAGGTTGCAGATTTGCTCCATCTCCTGTCGGGATCTGCTTCCCATCGACAAGTGGCTGCCCCTCGGCATGTGGGTGCTCAATGACATTGTGTGCCTGGGCCCCTTGGTTGTTGCCTCGGACGCGACCTCGATCGTGATCCTCAGGTTGCTGCATTGCGGCTACGATCTTTCATCTAAGCTTTAAGTAAGAGCGCTCGAGTTCTGGATCTAAGTCTCGCACTGGGTTGCCTGGGTCTACTCTAGTCATGCACCAAGACAAAACCAAGTATTATTAGTAATAAATAAAAATAAATAAATAAACTAAATAAAATAAAATAAAGAGTGCAAGAAAATAAAAACAAAAGTTAACCAATAAAAATTGATACATGTCAAGTTATAAAAAATCTGAATTTTTTTTTACAAAAAATAACTTAAATTTTTATTTTTTTTAAAAACCCTAAAATCCCTATGTTGAGTGGATCGAATGATCGAACTAAACCAATAGGGGGTGAATTGGATTTTTAAAGTTCTTGGTGGTGGAAATTACAAATAAAAAGGTAGACAAGGAATTTTAGAGTGGTTCAAGTTCCAAATGAACTCTACATCCACTACCTTAGCTTCACTAAGGATTTGCAACAATTCCACTAATTGCTCTTCCCCTTTTATAGGCTAAGGAGGTAACCCTTACAATTTTCGGTCAAATTTTCTACCCAAAATTTGACCCAATCCTCACAAAATTGAAACAAAGAATTTGTTGGCTAAGCAAGTATCTCTCAATACAAAATATAGCCCAATTACAAGCACTCAACCCAATTGAAATGATAAGAATGAAAAATACAATTGGGGTTACAAGACAATAATGGGATTTAGGCACAAATGCTTGGATTTGATGTTTGGATGTTTGCTTTTGGATCAATAGTTGTTACTGAGGCTTTTAGAGGTCCCTTTTATACCTTCTCATTGATTTCTAGCCGTTGTGGTTGTTGCATTCATCAATAGAGCCGTTAGGGGTGTTATCTCCCCTCCATAAATGCAGTCTGCAACCAACCGTTTCGAAATGCCCGACCCTGTTTCGAAACAGACCAAAATAGAAAGAGCCGTTGGGGTGCATTAAATAGCCCGTATCGAAACGGTTAGAGATGTTTCGATACGCTAAGAGCCTGTTTTGAAACTTGTTTCGAAACATTTTGCCACTGTCAAGGATCGTATCGAAACGGCTTAAGATCGTTTCGATACGCCTTAACTATTTGTTTAAAATAAGTTAAAAACATTCAACGGTCATATTTTTCAAATCAATTTTAAAGCCGTTTCGAAACACTGGATGTCGTTTTGATACGGTGTCTCATTGTTCTTAAGCCGTTTCGAAACGTGTTTCGAAACACGGGTTGACAGTGTTGAAATCGTTTCGATACCCGTTTCGAAACACATGTTCACAGTTTCAAAACTGTTTCGAAACGCCTAAGGCCGTTTCGAAACGCTGACTCGAAAATCACTTTTAGGCTTTGAGAACACTTAGAAAACATTTGATAAATTTGGTTTTTAACTTAGGCAAATTGTTTAAAACATATAGAGAGGTTTGAGGACTTAAAAATTCGTTTTCACATTTTCGATTTAGTCCTTAGGTTCTTTAGTTATATCAAAATTAAAATATCGGTTTCACAATCTCCCCCTTTTTGATATAACAAAACCAAAGTTAGAATTTTTAAGAGTTTTGAAAATTTTGAATACATTCTAACTCTCCCTCAATTTAAGATGGGTTTTTGAAGTTTTAAAAAAATCTAAGAATTTAAATACAAGTTTTAAAACTTAAATACACTTTTAAACATTTAAAACGAATTTTGGCTCTTAGATTACTTCTCCTCCTTTTTGTTAGATCAAAAAGAAAAAACAAGGCTCATAGAGAAGAAATAAGGTTAATAGCAATAAGCAATAAGCAACATAATATTAAATTCATAAAATTCAAATATCCAAAACATAAATTTTAAACAATAAGTTCAAAGCATAATCCCAAATAAAATCAAAAGCATAGGTTCATAAAACATAATGGAAATAAAGATGCAAACTTAATCCTAAAATGCATAGCTAATATGATATGACATGAGAATCCTAAGCCTCGTCGTCGTCACCATCATCATCCATGGACTCATCATCGCTCTTGGCTTGAGAACGACGAAAATTCATCCATTGGCCATAAAAGGTGGAGAAGGACATGTCCATAGCCGGTTGTTGATTCTCAAGGGAGGTGAGGCGATTCTCATTTGCAAGAAGACGATCCTCCACGGATTGCAAGCGGGTATTGATAGCACCAAAACCTCTAGTCATGTTAGTGTCCAAAGAGTTGAACCGCTCGGTAAGGAAAGCCGTGAGAGCTTCATTGTTCGCAACTAGAGCTTGTGGTTGAGGTTCAACTTGAGGTGGAGGTGCTTCCTTATCAACACGTTCCCAATGCCCATTGTTTACATAGCAAAAACCGGACCTACGGAGAGAAGACTCACCAATTTTTGACTTGTGGGGTTCCAGAGAGTCGTAGGTGCAATCAAGATTAAGCTTGCTAAAGATGTGACTTAAAACCATCCCATAAGTGAAAGATTTTAGTGCATCGGTGTCACGAAGCTTAACATTATTGACTATCTCGGAAAACATGATCTTAACAAGATTAGGGCGCTCACCACGACGGAAACATTCAAGCCAAAAATAGTCTACTTGACGAATATAAGAAAATTTACCTCCGGAGGGGCGAAGAAACCACGAGACCATCAAGTGGAGAAACCTATCGTGAGCATCCAAGGTAAGCACCGAAACGGTGTGAGAACCAAAGTGACTCTCATTCTCGATTTCTTAATCCTTAAGACCAAAAGTAGTCTCTAAATAAGGGATGTCAATGACAATCCTCTTTCCCAAGATAGAAGACTCAAAGCCAACGACTTCGGAGTTGTCTTCACTATTAATGAATTGGGCATTGGAGTAAAAGAGAAGTACCATGTGCTTGTAGCAAATATCCGGGATACTTAATAGACCAAGGAATCCCCATTCTCTTAAACGGTCGAGGTAACGAAAGAGAAAGCGTTCGGAGTCAAGAAACGTGAGATCAATAACACGCTCACGACGAACTTCATACTCCTTGACATAATTGAAACGATCCATCATCTCTTGAGTTCGAAGACTTTTTTGAAATAGCTAGTGTAACACCCCAATTTTGGGCTTGGAAATTTAGGGTCTGAACCGGACCGGTCTGATTTTTGGTTCGAATATAAAAGGTGGTTATAGGGAAAGCCTAGTTCGGGATGCATTAAAAATATGGAAAAATATTTAAAATTTCTCTTTTAATATATATAAGAGAGTGGTGAAATCAATTTTACAAAATAAGGTTTGGAAGTGCGACATTTTGAAATAGTGACTAAAATGCGATTTTTGAAAAGTTTAGTGGTGACTGTTTTGTAAGGATTGAAACTTTGAATCTTTAAGGAGCTAATTTACCCAAGAAAGATTTCTCCAGATTTTTCTTAGATTTTAATGATTTAATTAATGTTTAATTAATTAAAGGAAAAGTGGAAAACCATATTTTAGACATTCATAACTAACTTTTGTTAAAACTTTCTCATCTCATTTTCTCTCAAAATTCCCTCAGCCAAACACATTTCTACAGCAACATTTCTATTGATTTTCACACCAAATGATGAGGTTTCAATCATCAATTGATTCCTAATCCTTTCTACATCAAATTCTATTGTTTTGCTTATTGGATTTTCAAGGAAATTGTCTATAATCAAGGAGAAATCTAAATTTAGAGGTAAGTATGTTCTTCTCCTCTAAATACTCAGTTCTTTACTGAAATTCCCAAGTTCTCAATCCTTAAATTAAGTTTTATAAATGGATTTAATGTTATGAACTTGATTTTGGCTTAAAACTCAAGATTTGAAAGAAATCTTGAAGAAATTCGTGGTGATTGTTTGGGCTCTATTTTGAGATGGCTTTTAAATGTATTTTGGATGTTTAATGATGTGTAATTGAGGTTTGATCAATGCAATCCCGAATAGGTTGATTTTCCTAAGTTTTTACTTATGAAAATGGTGGTTTTTGGGGTGATCTTGGTGTTCTGTTATAGCTGGAGGTATAAGGACGAGTTTAGGTTCTTTTTTTATGTTAATTGATGTTTAGGAATGGTTAGAAGTGATGGATCTTGGCTGGGTTATGTTGTGGAGGAGTTTGGAAGTGATTTCGGTTGTGTTTGGTAGCCGAAATGTTAGATTTGGTGAGAGCAGCGAGTTTAGGTGTATTGGCTGAAGATTTTAATGCATGATGATGCATTAATCCTCTGCTTTGATGTGTTTAAAACAGGGGAGACATCTTCGGATACTTGTGGTGTTGATCTGGAGGCTTGAACGGTGTTTTGCCAAGCTTGCGAAACGAAATTGGTGAGTGAAGTTGGGTTTTCAGCTTTGAAACCAATGTTTGAAGGTTTTGGGAGCTTAGTTTAAGTCAAAGCAACTTAACTAAGCTCAAGAGTAAGTTTTCGGGGAAACTCTCTCTTTGATGAACCATGAGATGGTTGGATGCAATGTATTTAGTTTGCATGTTTAAATTCTATTTTGAAAGCATGTTTTAGCATGATTAATGCTGGTTTTGAAAGCCATGTGTTGAAGGATGCTCAAGGTAAGAGATCCTTGGTTTGATATTAGTAAATGTGGTTTTGATGCATAGTGATGCATGGTGGTTAAATGGCTTTGGTTAAATGCTTTAAAACAATGGATTATTGATGATAAATGATGCATATTGGCAAGTGATGTGTTGGTTTTAAAGTACTTGAATCGGATATAGTTAGACGGCTATAGGATTGGGTGCACCGTGAATAAAGTCGCCTTGGATGTTGAGGGGTTGTAATTGTACCGTAAACTCCATCCAAGTACACTAACGAGATGGTTAAGATCACAATGGTGGTTAAAAGTCCATGTGTGGATCTTGTGTTGTGAGTCCCGTGTTCTCGTTAGTGATGTTATACAACTACCGATGAGTGATGTTGAGGGGTTGTGATTGTACCGTTAAACTCCATCACGGGTGTTGAGGGGTTGAGATTGTACCGGTAAGCTCCACCTTGTGTGTTCGGTAGTGTGTATGAAGCGTATGGGACAACGCTTGTAATCCGCGTATCCGATTGTGTTTTATGTTGTAAATGGTTATGGTTTATCACTTGGAAGCCAATATGACATGTTGATGTTAATGAAGCATGAGATGCTTGTTTAAGAATGAAAGGTTGCATGAATATTGATGATTATGTGTTAAAAGGCCTTATGAAAGGTGTTTTATTAAATGCATTATTGTGTTGTTTCTTTAGAGCATGCCTCACTAAGCAAATGTGCTTACGCTCTCTTTCTTGAACCAATAATGCAGAGAATTGAAGTGTTTTGAGGGCAGCAAGGAGGCTAAGAATCCAAGGGAAAGCTAAGCTCATGTATGGTGATGTTTTCACAACACTATTAATTTTTGATATTTTGGCAATGGGAACCTATGTTGAGTTTTGGGAGATGTTTTGGACTCCCTAATTGTGGCATGATGCCTTTGATGTTTTGGATTTTTAAATGGCCATTTTGATGCTTATATTGGTGTTTTGATGTTTGGTTGGTTTTGGATATTATGATGCATGCCTATAGAATAGTGGATTTTCCTTGAGTGATGCCATGAATATGATTTGATGTTGCAAACATGTACAGTATATGCATAATGACTTGCTGGCATGATAAGGAAGTCGTTGGGATGTTTTAGAGTGGTTAAATGCATGTTAAACCAGCAATTTCTGCAGTTTCTGGGCAACTCGTATCGATACACTCACAGGCGTTTCGAAACGGGGGCCTGTAATGGCCTTGGTGTTTCGAAATGGCTGGTGACCGTATCGAAACGGTTTGGCCACTGGAAGGCCCTATTTCGAAACAGGTCTCGAAACAAACCCGTGTTTCGGTATGGTCAACCCCGTATCGAAACAGGTGACTGTTGGGCACTGATTTGAATGGTTTTGAGGTTTTTAAGCTTTACATTTTAGTCGTGAAATTTGTATTTGAATTTGGATGAGTTTGAGATGTCCGATTAAAGTGAAATTTGACAGGAAAGCATGTAATATGACTAATTTGATATTGGTAACTTAAAAATCAGTTAAGTCCTCTTAATTTCCAGAATTCACATTTTGGTCCCTAATATTTGTAATTTGTGTAATTGAGTCCCTTAATGTAATCCGATCACTGTGCTTTTCAAGTAGGTGTTTCTCAAGAGTATGCTTAGGATTAATGTGCATCTAGACAAGTTTGAAAAGAAAAAAAGAGGGTCGTTAATCAAGGTTGACTTTCGGGTTGACTTTGGTTTTCCCCGTGTAATCTTCGTACTTCGGGTCAACCGTCTAGGCCGGACTAAGGGGGTTACATTTGGTGGTATCAGAGCTGAGTTCTCGAGTAAACGGGAATGGTTATGTGAGTGACATATGTGGTTTTGCATGATATGTCTTTTAAATGGAAGTATGATGTATGAATTGTTAAGTATGATGCAATTGTGATGTTATGCTATGTTGAAGCATGTTAGAGGGACCCATTGCCATATCAAAGCTAATGAAATGAATTGTTTTTGAAAAATGAGCTTGAGTGCTTGGATTACTTACCTTGTTGAGCCTAATTATGTTTATTGCATTTATGTTAGTGCATTGTCTTAGTGAATGGGACCTCGTAGAGAGACGAGAGTTAATACGCGAGCTATGGCTCAGAACGAGAATGAGAACAATGCTGATAATGTTGTGGATTTACCTCCTCCCCCTGGTGGTGGACCACCTGGCGGTGATGGTGCTGGGGGTGAGAATGCTGGTGTTGGTGCTGGTGCTGGGGTCGCTGGACATGAAGCTGGGCAGGGGCAAGCTGCTCCTGACATGACTGTTTTAATACAGGCTATTGTTGGAGCCTTTCAGGCGGCAGTAGCTGGAGCTCATGGAGCTGGGCATCAGAGAGATGCTAATGCGAGATTACCTTTGAAACGTCTGCTCAGTCTGGGAGGGACTGAGTTTAGAGGTTTATCTGCTGAGGGTTCCGAATCTTGGTTGGAAAGTACCAAGAGGATTTTGGGACAAATGTACTTCAATGATGTGCAGAAGTTAGGTTGCGTGGTATCGCTGTTACACGATGATGCGTATACCTGGTGGACGACCACTGTCTCCGGAATGGAGGAAGTTGATGTGACTTGGACGTTCTTTCTGAACGCGTTCAAGCGGAAGTATCTAGGTGTGCGATACCTGGATGAAAAGAAGAGAGAATTCATGTCTCTTGTACAAGGAAGTATGTCGGTGGCTGAGTACGAGATCCAGTTTGTCCATCTCAGTCAATACGCACCTGAGCTTATCCCTGATGAGCGGGAGAGGTGTGAACGTTTCCGATATGGTTTGATGCCGGATGTGAAGACCTTTATGCTTGCTGCTGAGTACACGGATTTTGATGTGATGGTTAGTAGGGCGAAGGACATTGAGCAGAACCTGGGTTTATCTTCTAGAGGTGTTGGTTCGAGCTCGGGCAAAAGAGCTGCTGAGTATAGTTCTGGTGGTGGACGGAACAAGAGAGGACGAGATAAGCAGTATCAGTCTTCTGCTAGGCGTGGTAATGGAGGGCATGGTGCGCCTGTTCAGGGAGACAGGATGAGAGCTGATCAGAACACGTGCTGGACGTATGGATCGCATGGTCATTTGAGCCGTGATTGTCCTCGAGCGGCGAGGGAGGTTCAGACTCCTATTGCAGTGGCCGGTAATTCATGCTGGAATTGTGGCTCGGCAGACCATATGAGGAGGGAGTGTCCTTTGTTGGCTGGTGGTGGCCAGGGACGTGCTCCTGGGGTTGTTGCACCACAGAGGGGTCGTGGGCGTGGCCGTGGTAACTTCCAGCGCAGGGATGATGGTGGAAGGAATGTGGCACATGTGGTGGCTTTCCAACCTGATGGTGGTGGTCAGGCTCGAGTGTATGCTCAGCGAGATGGGAGAAATGACACGGATGTGATCGCAGGTACCTTTACTTTGCAATCCTTGTCATTACTTTCCTTGATTGATTCTGGATCTACACTCTCATACATACTGCGTGAACATGCTCAATTGCTTGGTTTACCTGTTGAGTCTTTTGATGTTGGTATGCGTGTAACTAGTTCCTTTGGTGAGACCGTTGTGACACGGAAGTTATATAGAAGATGTCCTTTGGTAGTGCAAAATCATGTTTTTCATGCTGATCTCATGGAATTGCCATTCTATGGTTTTGATGTAATCCTTGGTATGTGTTGGGATGTGTGGTGCTTGATTCGTTCAACCGATTATGCTCACCAAGTGGTGGAGAGGAGGATTTTTGGGTGGAAGGGTTTAGGAAGCTAGAAGAATAAAGACACAATGATTTATAGTGGTTCAACCTTCTAACCAAGGTCTACATCCACTACCTTAGCTCCCCACTAAGGATTTCACAACCAATTCCACTAATTGATTCGTCCCCTTTTCTAGGCTTAGGAGGAAACCCTTTACACCGATCAAGCTTCTACCCAAAGCCTTGATCAAAACCCTCTTTTACAAAGAGATAAACAAAGCAAACTTAAACCCTCTAATAGGTGTTTGTTTGCACAATTAAGCTCTCACCCAAAACCTAAAACACTTGAGCAAATTTGACAATTTTGGCTCACTAGTGTTTGTCTATACAAGAAATGACAAATTAAGCACTAAGACAATTTCTTGATCATTTGATGTTTGACAATATGAGCATTAGCCTTCTCTTGATGCTTGGAGGTCCCTTTTATACTCCCAAATGAGTTTGTAGCCGTTACTAGCCGTTGGGGATGAATTGGAGCCGTTGAGGACTTTATTTCCCTTAATAAATGCTGTTATGCAGCTAACGGTATCGATACGTGTGGAACGGTATCGATACGGCCTTCATATGAACTAGCCGTTGGGCTCTTGCCAGCCTAGGCGTATCGATACGCTTGAGGGCGTATCGGTACCCTTTGACATTTAAATGGTCGTTGGGAAATAGCCGTTGGGGTAGTTAAAATGGGATCGGTACGCTGTTATGGCGTATCGAAACGACCCCCTCTGTATCGATACGGGTTTTGATAGTGGCCAAACTGAGGCAAAATGGTATCGATACTGGTATGACCGTATCATTACTGGTAACGTGAAAAGTCAAGTTTGGCTATTGAAAACATGAAAAATCTTTGTCAAAAACCTCTTAAAATACCTCAAACATAATTTCAAGTAGTTTGGACTTTAAAACCAAGTTTTAAATTCTTTCAAATTAGTCCAAAACATTTTTCAATTATTATATCAAAACATTAGTTCTACAATCTCCCCCTTTTTCATATAATAAAACTAACTTGAAAAATTGTTTGGGATTCTCCCCCTTTAACTTTAAAAATGTGAATAAGAGATTAAAGATGTGAAATCAAATTAAGCTCCCCCTTATTCATTTGAAAATTCAATTTTTCAAAACCATATCTCCCCCTTTATGTTATATCAAAAAGAATTTAAAACATTAAGTTTCAAAATAACAATAGAGGTAAAAACCTTGACACAAATAAGAATTTGGTTTAAAAATGGCTCCCCCTTACTCAAAGCATCATTAAAAATGTTAGTCCAACATATATGATCATCTAGTTGAATTTAAAATAAAATAAACAAAAGAAATCAAAAACAACTAGAATTTTACCAACACTTGAACTCAAGGTAGGATGTGAAGCTTTCCTTCTTCAAGTGTTCTTCCTTGTGTGCATGGAGCTCCCTCTCAATGTTTGACTTGTTGAACATCTCCATCACACCTAGCAAAAGACAATCAAGTGACTTTTGGTATCCAAATTGCTTTGGATCCATAAACGTTAGTAGCACAAATTTTAGTCCCCTTAGGAATCCATTTTTCAATGTCATCCCTTTTAATTGAAGTGGTTAGTCCTTTTGGGACCCAAACACTTCTAAGACATTTACCTTTTATAAATCTAGGGGACAAGATTGTCTTACATAAAAATTTGATTTTTGAAAATTATTTTTCTTTTCAAGTTCATTTGAAATCAAATCTTTTTCTTTTTGAACTTTTAGAAGCAAATTTTGTAAATCAAAACATTTTTGTTCAAAATATTTTAATCTTGCTTCAAGTTCAAGATTTGTTTTGGAAAGCAAATCATTTTCAATTTTTATTTTTGAAATCAACTTTTTGTTTTTAGAAAATGATGCCTTGAATTCCAAAAGCAAATCATCATAGGCATCTTGTAACTCATCAAATGTATAAGAATTTGAAATAGATGAGTTAGAAGTTACCTCCCCCTCATTGAGGGCCATCAAGCATAGGTGGGCTACTTCATCATCAGTGGAGTCTTCATCACTCCATGTGGCCACATATGCTTGTTTAAAAGATGATCCCTTCTTTTTGGATTTGTGGGAGTCCTTCATCTTCTTCATCGATTCATGCTTGGATTTTTCTATTTTGCTCTTCATGAACCGGGTGAATTTGTTGAAGAGATAGGCCATCTCTTCATCTTCACTATCCTCCTCACTTGAATCTTCATGCTGACATGTGGAGGACTTGAGAGCCATGGCACTTGCATTGATGCCAAGCCCTTTGATTTTCTTCTCTCCCATAGCTCTAATTTCTTCCCTCTTCTTCTCATCCTCTTTATTCTTCTTCATGATTTGATGAGTAAGGAGTGACCCCATGAGTTCATCAAGCTTCAAAGTCTTCAAATTTTTGGCTTCGATGATGGCGATCCTCTTTGAGTCCCAAGACTCGGGAAGTGAGTAGATGAGCTTTCGAACAAGCTTCTCCTCCGGGATGGCTTCTCCATAGCCTTTGAGACCATTGGTGATGGTGGAGAACCTATCAAACATCTTCTCGATGTTTTCTTCCGGATCCATTTTGAAGTTCTCATACTCTAAGGTTAGGAGCCCAATCTTGGTCTCCTTGACTTCATTGGTTCCCTCGTATGTGACTTCAAGCTTGTCCCATACCTCCTTGGCACTTTCACAAGAAGACATCTTCTCATAGATGGATGGACCAAATGCACAAAATAAAATGTGCAAGGCTTTGCAATTTAGCTCCATCTCCTTGCGATCGTCGGCACTCCACTCCGCTTTACTTCTTTGAGGCACGAACGGACCATCTTCAACTATATCCCATAGCTTGTAATCTCTAGATTTGATGAAGAACTTCATCTTTGTCTTTCAATGGGCATAGTGGGTTCCGTCAAAGAAAGGCGGTTTGTCGATAGATTGTGTCATTTGAGCCGGTTGATGAACTAGTGATCGAGCTTGCCGGATCTTCTCAATAGGATGTGAATCCCCTTCGATTGAGCCAAGCTCTGATACCAATTGTTGGGATGTGTGGTGCTCGATTCGTTCAACCGATTATACTCACCAAGTGGTGGAGAGGAGGATTTTTGGGTGGAAGGGTTTAGGAAGCTAGAAGAATAAAGACACAATGATTTATAGTGGTTCAACCTTCTAACCAAGGTCTACATCCACTACCTTAGCTCCCCACTAAGGATTTCACAACCAATTCAACTAATTGATTCGTCCCCTTTTCTAGGCTTAGGAGGAAACCCTTTACACCGATCAAGCTTCTACCCAAATCCTTGATCAAAGCCCTCTTTTACAAAGAGATAAACAAAGCAAACTTAAACCCTCTAATAGGTGTTTGTTTGCACAATTAAGCTCTCACCCAAAACCTAAAACACTTGAGCAAATTTGACAATTTTGGCTCACTAGTGTTTGTCTATACAAGAAATGACAAATTAAGCACTAAGACAATTTCTTGATCATTTGATGTTTGACAATATGAGCATTAGCCTTCTCTTGATGCTTGGAGGTCCCTTTTATACTCCCAAATGAGTTTGTAGCCGTTACTAGCTGTTGGGGATGAATTGGAGCCGTTGAGGACTTTATTTCCCTTCATAAATGATGTTCTACAGCTAACAGTATCGATACGCGTGGAACGGTATCGATACGGCCTTCATATGAACTAGCCGTTGGGCTCTTGCCAGCCTGGGCGTATCGATACGCTTGAGAGCGTATCGGTACCCTTTGACATTTAAATGGCCGTTGGGAAATAGCCGTTGGGGTAGTTAAAATGGGATCGGTACGCTGACATGGCGTATCGAAACGACCCCCTCCATATCGATACGAGGGTTTGATGTATCGATACGGGTTTTGACAGTGGCCAAACTGAGGCAAAATGGTATCGATACTGGTATGACCGTATCGATACTGGTAATGTGAAAAGTCAAGTTTGGCTATTGAAAACATGAAAAATCTTTGTCAAAAACCTCTTAAAATACCTCAAACATAATTTCAAGTAGTTTGGACTTTAAAACCAAGTTTTAAATTCTTTCAAATTAGTCCAAAACATTTTTCAATTATTATATCAAAACATTAGTTCTACAGTATGGATTGACTTGTTGAACATCGAGCTGTGGTGGATTTTGAGAACAAGCGAGTTTCGTTGAAGCTTGCTGATGATTATGAGGTTGTGGTGGTTGGTGAGAATGTGAAGTTTCTTGCCAATGTGGTGTCTACATTGGAAGCGAGCCGGATGCTGAGACAAGGGTGTGAAGCTTATCTGGCCTTTGTGATGAATCCTAGCTCTAAGGAGTTGCGAGTGCAAGATATCAGGACTGTGCGAGAGTTTCCTGGTGTGTTTCCGGAGGAGTTACCTGGATTGCCTCCTAACCGAGAGGTGGAGTTTGGAATTGAGTTGTATGAGAATACAAGTCTAGTGTCCATTACTCCATATCGAATGGCACCTAAGGAGTTGAAGGAGCTGAAGATGCAACTTCAAGAGTTGCTTGATCGTGGTTTCATTCGGCCGAGTGTGTCACCTTGGGGTGCACCGGTCTTGTTTGTGAAGAAAAAGGATGGCACTATAAGAATGTGCATCGACTACCGTCAGCTGAACAAGTTAACTATCAAGAATCGGTATCCATTGCCGATGATTGATGATCTTTTTGATCAATTTCAGGGAGCGGCTGTGTTCTCTAAAATTGACTTAAGGTCAGGTTATTACCAGTTGAAGGTGAAGGATGTGGATGTGCCAAAAACGGCTTTCAGAACGAGGTATGGGCATTATGAGTTCCTTGTGATGTCGTTTGGTTTGACGAATGCTCCTGCAGCCTTTATGGACATGATGAATAGAGTATTTCATGAGTTTTTGGACAAGTTTGTTGTGGTGTTCATTGATGATATCCTTGTGTACTCTCGTACTGAGGAGGAGCATGAGGGGCATTTGAGGATTGTGTTGCAGGCTTTTTTGGAGAATCAACTTTATGCTAAGCTAAGCAAGTGTGAATTCTGGCTTAGGGAGGTGGTGTTCCTTGGTCATGTGGTTTCTGCTGAGGGTATTCGTGTTGATCCTCATAAGATTGAGGCAGTAATGAATTGGAAGCCTCTTAAGTCCGTTCATGAAGTCTGTAGTTTCCTTGGTTTGGCAGGATACTACCGGAGGTTCGTGGATGGATTTTCAAAGATTGTTGCACCTTTGACGAAGTTGTTGCAGAAGGATGTTAAGTATGAGTGGACAGAAGCGAGACAGCAGGCTTTTGAGAAGCTTAAGGCAGCTTTGACGCAAGCTCCTATCTTGGTTCAACCTAAATTAGGGAAAGAGTGTGTGGTGTACAGTGACGCATCCTATGTTGGTCTGGGGTGTGTGTTGATGCAAGAGGGTAAGGTGGTGGCTTATGCATCGCGACAGTTGAAGGTGCATGAGTGCAATTATCCTACGCATGATATTGAGTTAGCTGTGGTGGTCTTTGCTTTAAAGATTTGGAGACATTACCTGTATGGTGAGAAGTGTACTGTGTACACAGATCACAAAAGTTTGAAGTATCTGATGTCTCAAAAAGAGTTGAATCTTAGGCAACGACGTTGGGTGGAGTTGCTTAAAGATTACGATCTGACGATCGAGTACCATCCGGGAAAAGCTAATGTTGTAGCGGATGCCTTGAGTAGGAAGGTGGCAGTGGAGTTGAGGGCTATGTTTTCCAATTTGAGCATTTCGCGAGATGGAGGTCTTGTGGCTGAGTTGCAAGTGAAACCATATTTGGTTCAGTTGATAAAGGATAAGCAGTTGTTGGATGATTCCTTTGTGCCACATGTTCAGGATATTGCTGAGGATAGACCATCGAATTTTTGCTTTAATGATGATGGAGTTCTATGTTTTGGGAGTCGGATAGTAGTGCCTGATGATGCTGAGCTGAGGCGTGCTATTTTGACTGAAGCTCATAGTAGTCCTTTTGCTATGCACCCTGGTAGTACTAAGATGTATCGTGATCTTAAGGATGAGTACTATTGGGTGGGTTTGAAAAGAGATGTTGCTGAGTATGTGAGTAAGTGCATGGTTTGTCAGCGAGTTAAGGCTAAGCATCAATTTCCTTCTGGGTTGTTGCAACCGTTGAGGATTCCTGAGTGGAAGTGGGAAATGATTACCATGGACTTTGTGTCTGGTTTACCTTTGTCGCCATCGAAGAAGAATTCAGTGTGGGTGATTGTGGATCTCCTGACGAAGTGTGCGCGTTTCTTGCCTGTGCATACTACGTATACTTTGGACAAGCTTGCAGAGTTGTACATTGCTGAGATTGTGCGACTGTATGGTGTGCCAAAGTCTATAGTGTCGGATAGAGATCCGAGGTTTACGTCGTGTTTCTGGGAATGTTTGCATCAAGCTTTGGGTACACGGTTGAATTTCAGTACTTCTTATCATCCACAGTCGGATGGACAGTCTGAGCGTGTTATCCAAGTGCTGGAGGATATGTTGAGGTGCTGTGTGATTGAGTTTCAGGGTTCTTGGGAGAAGCATTTGCCTTTGGTGGAGTTTGCTTATAACAATAGCTACCAGGAAAGTATTCAAATGGCACCTTATGAAGCCTTGTACAGGGAGGAAATGCAGAACTCCTCTTTGTTGGGCTGAAACAGGTCAGAAGTTGGTTTCAATGCCAGCTTTGTTGAAAGGAACCACCGAGAAGGTGAAGCTCATTTGTGAGCTATTGAAGGCAGCTTCTGATCGACAGAAGTCTTACGTTGATTTGAAGCGTAAGGAAATTGAGTTTGCGGTAGGAGACCGTGTGTTTTTGAAAGTTTCGCCTTGGAAAAAGGTGATGATGTTTGGTCGAAAGGGTAAGTTGAGCCCTAGGTACATTGGACCATATGAGGTGATTGAACGTGTGGGTCCTGTTGCGTATAAGATGAGATTGCCGCAAGAGTTGGAAAAGATTCATGATGTGTTTCATGTCTCTATGCTTCGGAGGTATAGATCGGATCCTTCGCATGTTATGCCTGTGGAGGAAGTGGATTTGAATCCAAACTTGACCTATGATGAGGAGCCGGTGGAAATTCTGGATTCAGACAGTAAAGTTCTTCGAGGCAAGACCATTGAGTTGGTAAAGGTGTTGTGGAAGCATCGTGGTGTTGAGGAAGCCACGTGGGAACGGAAGGATGACATGAAGAAGCAGTTTCCGTACCTTTTTCCTCCAGGTAAATTTCAAGGACGAAATTTCTTAGGGGGGGAGAGTTGTAACACCCCAATTTTGGGCTTGGAAGTTTAGGGTCTGAACCGGACCGGTCTGATTTTCGGTTCGAATATAAAAGGTGGTTTTAGGGAAAGCCTAGTTCGGGATGCATTAAAAATATGGAAAAATATTTAAAAATTCTCTTTTAATATATATAAGAGATTGGTGAAATCAATTTTACAAAATAAGGTTTGGAAGTGCGACATTTTGAAATAGTGACTAAATTGCGGTTTTTGAAAAGTTCAGTGGTTACTGTTTTGTAAGGATTGAAACTTTGAATCTTTAAGAAGCTAATTTACCCAAGAAAGATTTCTCCAGATTTTTCTTAGATTTTAATGATTTAATTAATCAAAGGAAAAGTGGAAAACCATATTTTAGACTTTCATAACTAACTTTTGTTAAAACTTTCTCATCTCATTTTCTCTCAAAATTCCCTCAGCCAAACGCATTTCTACAGCAACAATTCTATTGATTTTCACACCAAATGATAAGGTTTCAATCATCAATTGATTCCTAATCCTTTCTACATCAAATTCTATTGTTTTGCTTATTGGATTTTCAAGGAAATTGTCTCTAATCAAGGAGAAATCTACATTTAGAGGTAAGGATGTTCTTCTCCTCTAAATACTCAGTTCTTTACCGAAATTCCCAAGTTCTCAATCCTTAAATTAAGTTTTATAAATGGATTTAATGTTATGAACTTGATTTTGGCTTAAAACTCAAGATTTGAAAGAAATCTTGAAGAAATTCATGGTGATTGTTTGGGCTCTGTTTTGAGATGGCTTTTAAATGTATTTTGGATGTTTAATGATGTGTAATTGAGGTTTGATCAATGCAATCCCAAATAGGTTGAATTTCCTAAGTTTTTACTTATGAAAATGGTGGTTTTTGGGGTGATCTTGGTGTTCTGTTATAGCTGGAGGTATAAGGACGAGTTTAGGTTCTTTTTGGATGTTAATTGATGTTTAGGAATGGTTAGAAGTGATGGATCTTTGCTGGGTTATGTTGTGGAGGAGTTTGGAAGTGATTTCGGTTGTGTTTGGTAGCCGAAATTTTAGATTTGGTTAGAGCAGGGAGTTTAGGTGTATTGGCTGAAGATTTTAATGCATGATGATGCATTAATCCTCTGATTTGATGTGTTTAAAACAGGGGAGACATCTTCGGATACTTGTGGTGTTGATCCGGAGGCTTGAACGGCGTTTCGGCAAGCTTGCGAAACGGAATTGGTGAGTGAAGTTGGGTTTTCAGCTTTGAAACCAATGTTTGAAGGTTTTGGGAGCTTAGTTTAAGTCAAAGCAACTTAACTAAGCTCAAGAGTAAGTTTTCAGGGAAACTCTCTCTTTGATGAACCATGAGATGGTTGGATGCAATGTATTTAGTTTGCATGTTTAAATTCTGTTTTGAAAGCATGTTTTAGCATGATTAATGCTGGTTTTGAAATCCATGTGTTGAAGGATGCTCAAGGTAAGAGATCCTTGGTTTGATATTAGTAAATGTGGTTTTGATGCATAGTGATGCATGGTGGTTAAATGGCTTTGGTTAAATGCTTTAAAACAGTGGATTATTGATGATAAATGATGCATATTGGCAAGTGATGTGTTGGTTTTAAAGTACTTGAATCAGATATAGTTAGCCGGCTATAGGATTGGGTGCACCGTGAATAAAGTCGCGTTGGATGTTGAGGGGTTGTAATTGTACCGTAAACTCCATCCAAGTACACTAACGAGATGGTTAAGATCACAATGGTGGTTAAAAGTCCATGTGTGGATCTTGTGTTGTGAGTCACGTATTCTCGTTAGTGATGTTATACAACTACCGATGAGTGATGTTGAGGGGTTGTGATTGTACTGTTAAACTCCATCACGGGTGTTGAGGGGTTGAGATTGTACCGGTAAACTCCACCTTGTGTGCTCGGTAGTGTGTATGAAGCGTATGGGACAATGCTTGTAATCCGCGTATCCGATTGTGTTTTATGTTGTAAATGGTTATGGTTTATCACTTGGAAGCCAATATGACATGTTGATGTTAATGAAGCATGAGATGCTTGTTTAAGAATGCAAGGTTGCATGAATATTGATGATTATGTGTTAAAAGGCCTTATGAAAGGTGTTTTATTAAATGCATTATTAATGTGTTGTTTCTTTAGAGCATGCCTCACTAAGAAAATGTGCTTATGCTCTCTTTCTTGAACCAATAATGCAGAGAATTGAAGTGTTTTGAGGGCAGCAAGGAGGCTAAGAATCCAAGGGAAAGCTAAGCTCATGTATGGTGATGTTTTCACAACACTATTAGTTTTTGATATTTTAGCAATGGGAACCTAGGTTGAGTTTTGGGAGATGTTTTGGACTCCCTAATTGTGGCATGATGCCTTTGATGTTTTGGATTTGTAAATGGCCATTTTGATGCTTATATTGGTGTTTTGATGTTTGGTTGGTTTTGGATATTAGGATGCATGCCTATAGAATAGTGGATTTTCCTTGAGTGATGCCATGATTGTGATTTGATGTTGCAAACATGTACCGTATATGCATAATGACTTGTTGGCATGATAAGGAAGTCGTTGGGATGTTTTAGAGTGGTTAAATGCATGTTAAACCAACAATTTCTGTAGTTTCTGGGCAACCCGTATCGATACACTCACATACGTTTTGAAACAGGGGCCTGTAATGGCCTTGGTGTTTCGAAACGGTTGGTGACCGTATCGAAACGGTTTGGCCACTGGAAGGCCCTGTTTCGAAACAGGTCTCGAAACGAACCCGCGTTTCGGTACGGTCAACCTCGTATCGAAACAGGTGACCGTTAGGCACTGATTTGAATGGTTTTGAGGTTTGTAAGCTTTACATTTTAGTCCTGAAATTTGTATTTGAATTTGGATGGGTTTGAGATGTCCGATTAAAGTGAAATTTGACAGGGAAGCATGTAATATGACTAATTTGATATTGGTAACTTAAAAATCAGTTAAGTCCTCTTAATTTCCAGAATTTACATTTTGGTCCCTAATATTTGTAATTTGTGCAATTGAGTCCATTAATGTAATCTGATCGCTGTGCTTTTCAAGTATGTGTTTCTCAAGAGTACGCTTAGGATTAATGTGCATCTAGACAAGTTTAAAAAGAAAAAAAAATAGGGTCGTTAATCAAGGTTGACTTTCGGGTTGACTTTGGTTTTCCCCGTGTAATCTTCGTATTTCGGGTCAACCGTCTAGGCCGGGCTAAGGGGGTTACAGCTGGGTGAGATTAGGACGAATACTCGATTCACTTGCTTGACCGGTCTTACGCTTTTTGGTAACATTCTCCGTAGACATCCTAAAAACATAAAGCAAGCAATTTTAAAAACAAGTTTAAGTGTATGCATGAGATTTCTTAATTCAATCTAATGGTAAATCCCACTTAGGTTTTAAAAAAACAAATTTTAAAAACAAAGAAACAAAACAAAACAAATTTTTTTAAAGAAAAACAGTAAAGAAAAATACGAATGAAAAAATATATATTCGAATAAAAAAATAGAAGATTTTGAAAAAAAATTACAAGATTTGAAAAACCCAAGAGTAAAAACACATAAACTATACAAAATTATAATTTTCTAACCTAGGATTCGAATATAAATTGAAGGAAAAAGAAAAAGATGAAAATATACCTTAAATTGGTATTTTGGATGAATGGATGAAAATCCTTGCACAATATTGTTGATGCTTGCTTAGACTTGTGTTTAAGAGAAAAAGCCCTCAAGATTTGGTGAAAAAAATGAGGTTTAGAGGGTTTTATAGGAAAAATCGATTCTAGGGTTTTTAGGGTTTTGGGGGAGTTTTAATTTATGTTTAACTTTATCATTAAAAGCCCCTTTAAAGTAGTCCACGAACCCGTTTCGGAACGGTGTTGACCGTTTCGAAACGCGGGCACGAAAGTTTGACCGATTTTTCAACACCAGCTGACTGTTTCAATACAGCTTTGACTGTATCGAATCTTCGTTGACTCGTATCGAAACTTGTTTCGATACACCCCTTGGCAGTAACAAAAACGTTTCGAAACCCTTGGAAGGCGTTTCAAAACACCCTTCTCTCAGATAGAAATTTAAAGCATCCGTATCGAAACAGGTGGACCCGTTTCGATACACCTGGGCCTGGAAGTGCAGATGAGGCTCTAAAAGTGCAGAAAAATGAAATTTTCTCAGGCCTATCTTGCATGAATGAGCAGGAAAAACATATGCAAACATAAACATACTCCCCCTAGCTATAGTTATGGATGAAATTAGAAGTAAAAACACACAAACATGGCATTTCACAAGATCAAGCAATTTTAAGCACAAAATAGGTCCTAAAAGGTCAAGATAGGCTAGTTAGACCTAACTCTCTCCTAAGGGACCAAAAACGCTCTTTGTCTAAAGGTTTTGTAAATATGTCCTCTAATTGATTTAAGGTGTCAACATACTCTATAACCACATCTTCTTTAAGGACATTATCTCTAATGAAATGATGCCTTATTTCTATGTGTTTGGTTCTAGAGTGTTGGATGGGATTTTTTGTCAAACATATAGCACTAGTGTTATTACATTTAAGGGGTATGGTTTCAACTTTAATACCATAATCTAAGAGTTGTTGCTTCATCCAAAGGACTTGAGCACAACAACTCCCTAAGGATATGTATTCTGCTTCGTTGGTAGATAAGGCTACACTATTTTGTTTCTTAGAGAACCAAGATATGAGCATACTACCTAGGAATTGACAAGTTCCCGAAGTACTCTTCCTATCGATTTTGCATCCCCCATAATCCGCATCCGAATAAGCATGAAGGTTGATGGTGGAGTCTCTAAGGTACCAAATACCTAGACAAGGAGTATCTCTAAGGTACCTAAAGATTCTCTTAATGGCTATAAGGTGAGACTCTCTAGGACTAGCTTGAAACCTAGCACACAAGCAAACACTAAACAAGATATCCGGTCTACTTGCGGTAAGGTAAAGCAATGATCCAATCATAGAACGGTAAAGCTTAGAGTCAACACACTTACCTCCTTCATCTTTGTCAAGCTTTGTAGATGAGCTCATAGGTGTGGCTTGAGGCTTTGCATTCTCCAAGCCAAACTTCTTGAGCATATCATTTATGTACTTTGCTTGATTGATGAAGATGTCATCCTTCCTTTGCTTGATTTGGAGTCCCAAAAAGAATGAGAGCTCCCCCATCATGCTCATCTCGAATTCACCTTGCATTAGCTTAGCAAACTCTTTGCAATGACATTCGTTGGTAGAACCAAAAATAATGTCATCAACATAAATTTGTACTACTAATATGTCATTTTTATACCTTTTTATAAAAAAGTGTAGTGTCCACCTTACCTTTTTCAAAACCTTTTTCAATTAAAAAGTTTGAAAGTCTTTCATACCAAGCTCTAGGAGCTTGTTTTAAACCATAAAGAGCTTTAGTGAGTTTGAAAACATGATTTGGAAATTTTGAGTCTTCAAAACCTGGTGGTTGTTCCACATACACTTCCTCATTTATAAAACCATTTAAAAACGCGCTTTTAACATCCATTTGAAAAAGCTTGAAATCATGATAACATGCATATGCAAGCAACATCCTAATGGCTTGCATTCTAGCTACGGGTGCATAGGTTTCATCAAAATCTATCCCATCTTCTTGAGTGTAACCTTGTGCTACTAGTCTAGCTTTATTTCTTACAATGTTACCACTCTCATCTAGCTTGTTCCTAAAGACCCATTTAGTTCCTATGATAGATTGATTACTAGGCCTATCAACTAATGTCCAAACGTTACTTCTCTCAAATTGATTTAACTCTTCTTGCATAGCCATAATCCAAAAATCATCTTTCAATGCTTCTTTTATATTCTTAGGCTCTATGCATGAGATAAATGCAACATGATTCATTAATCTAAGAGAAGATCGAGTGGTTACCCCCTTGGATGGATCACCCAAGATTTCACCATCTTTGACATAGTTGAACTCCCTTGGGTAGCTCACTTCCTTTTCCTCAAGAGCCAAGTCCTTCAAGGCTTCAAGAGGTGGATCTTGTGTGTCCTCTTCTTTTGTTGGAATCTCATTCTTCTTTGAAGTTTGTCCTCCATCAAAGGCATTTATGATTCCTACATCATCATCATCACAATAATCCTTCCTTGGAATGAGGTTATCATCGAATACAACATGTATAGATTCTTCTACTACTAAAGTTCTCTTGTTAAATACTCGATAGGCTTTAGAGGTTAAAGAGTATCCTATGAAAATAGCTTCATCACTTTTTGCATCAAATTTACCTAAGTTGTCTTTTCCATTATTTAAAACAAAACACTTGCAACCAAATGGATGAAAATAGCTAATGTTAGGCTTTTTAGATTTTAAAATCTCATAAGGTGTTTTCTTTAAAATTGGCCTAATCATTACTCGGTTAACAATATAGCAAGCGGTGTTTGTGGCTTCCGCCCAAAAATATTTAGGTAAATTATTTTCACAAAGAATGGTTCTAGCCATTTCTTGTAAAGTTCTATTTTTCCTCTCAACTACCCCATTTTGTTGAGGAGTTCGAGGAGCCGAAAAATTGTAGCTAATACCATTTTCATTCAAAAACTCTTAAAACCCTAAATTTTGAAACTTGGTTCCATGATCACTTCTAATATGAGAAATTTTAAGTTCAATATCATTTTGGGTTAGTTTTGAAAATGTGATGAATTTTTCTAAAGCCTCATCTTTAGTACTTAAAAATAGAACCCAAGTAAATCTAGAAAAATCATCTACAAGAACAAATGCATAAGATTTACCACCCAAGCTCATAGTCCTAATTGGCCCAAATAAATCCATATGGATAAGTTGTAAACATCTACTTGTAGAAACATCATTAATGGATTTAAAGGAAGACTTATGTTGTTTACCCTTAGAGCATGCGTCACAAATTTTACCGTTTGAGAACTTAATCTTGGGTAAACCTCTAACTAGATCAAGGGAAACTAGTTTTTCTAAAACACTAATGCTAGCATGTCCTAGTTTCCTATTCCACAACCATGCATCATTTTCATTTTGTGCTACCAAACATGCATGAGATGTATGTATATCATCTAGATGCACCATGCATATGTTACCTATGCGATGACCTATGAGCATCATATTATTAGATTTAATGTCAACCATTTTGCACCTATTTTTATCAAATAAAACATTAAATCCTTTATCACACAATTGACTTATGCTCAACAAGTTATGTTTAAGACCATCAACATACAAGACATTTTTCAATAAGAATAGTAGAGTGATTACCTATGGAGCCAATACCTTTAATGTGGCCTTTGGAGTTGTCACCAAATGTCACCACTCCTCCACTTTTTGGCTTTAGATCCATGAATCTACTCTTGTCTCCGGTCATATGCCTCGAGCATCCACTATCAAGGTACCATGAGTTTTGACTTTGTGCTTTGGCCTTGTAGCAATGCTCCCCCTACAAACAAAGATATTAAACTTTTGTTTTTGGTACCCAAATCATTTTGGGTCCATGAGTGTTAGCTCCCAATAACTTGGTTCCCTTAGGAATCCAAGATGACATAGCAACAATGTTGTTAGATTTTACAAGTTCCTTAGGAACCCATACACTTCTAATCCTTTTAGTTCTACTATGTTTAAGAAATCTACCTTGTTTGTAGTAATTAGTCTTTTTTCCTAGGTTGGTTTGTTTTTGAAGATTCGCCTATTTCATGCTTCACACTACTAACATTTTTAAAAGACTCTTTGAACTTGTTAAGCTCATCTAACATCTTTTGGTGTTCACTATTACATTGAGAAAGAAGATTATTAAGGTCAATATTTTCATCTTGGAAGAATTTTAGTTCATCTTTCAACCATAATATCTTTTTCTCAAATTTTAAATTAGCTTGAGAAAGTGAGTCATTTTTATCATTTAGTTCTGAATTAATTTTCTTATTCCTAATGACTGACTCCTTGTATTTCTCAACTAATTCATCATAGACCTCTTACAACTCATCATATGCATCATTTAATTCATCATATGTAAAATCTAAAGATGATGAGTTAGAGGTTACCATGGAGGAATCTTCCTCAAGTGCCATGAGGCAAAGGTTGGCCACTTCTTGTTCGTCATCCTCAGATGACTCCTCATCACTCCAAGTAGCAAGCTTGGCCTTGAGCTTCTTCTTCTTCTCAAAGCCCTTCTTCTTAAGTTGAGGGCACTCCAAACGTATGTGGTCGGGTTTATTGCACTCGAAGCAAATGATTTGATCTCTTGCTTCTTCTTTGTTTTTACCTTTGAAGTCCATCTTTCTTTGAATTTTTCTTCCCAGTTGGACCTCATAAAGCGTGAGAATCGTTTGGCTATCATAGCCAATTCTTCTAGCTCATCCTCCTCACTAGAAGAGCTCTCCTCAAGTAATGAAGCTTTGAGAGCTATTCCCATCTTCTTGTTCTTTTCCACCTCTAGTTTTTCTACTCTTTTCTCTTCCTTCTTCTTCTCTTCTTCCCTTCCTTGCTTCATAATCTCATGAGTAAGGAGAGAACCCACTAGCTCATCAAGCTTTAAAGTATTCAAATTTTTGGCTTCTATGATGGCGGTTCTCTTCCCATCCCAAGATTCGGGAAGTGAGTAGAGTAGCTTCCGGACAAGCTTGTCTTCCGGTATTGTCTCTCCAAATCCTTTGAGCCCATTGACTATGGTAGAGAAACGATCAAACATCTTGGACACCGTCTCATTGGGTTCCATCTTGAAATTTTCATAACTAAGATTGAGAATTCCAATCTTAGTTTCCTTGACATCGTTGGTTCCCTCATAGGTGGTCTCAAGAGTATCCCACACTTCTTTGGCACTCTCAATGGATGATACTTTGGAGTAGATGTCCGGACCGAAACAACAAAAGAGCATGTGGAGAGCTTTGTCATTTATTTGAATCTTCTTCTTTTCTTCTTCACTCATCTCCATCTTTTTCTTCAAAACCATCTTCCCTTCACTATCTTGCTTCAATGGAATGTAGGGGCCATCTTCAATGACATCCCAAACCAAGTAATCATTGGACTTGATGAAGAGGCGCATTCTATTCTTCCAAAACGGATAGTTGTCACCATTGAAGAAGGGTGGTTTTGTAGTGGATTGAGACTCATACATGCTCGAACCGGAGGTAGATGCCATCTCTTGATTTTTTGGATGATCACACTCTTCCTAGGAACTCCTCTTGTGGTTGTTAATCCGCAAAGATGTAGGCTCTAATACCAATTGTTGAGTGGATCGAATGATCGAACTAAACCAAGAGGGGGTGAATTGGATTTTTAAAGTTCTTGGTGGTGGAAATTGCAAATAAAAAGGTAGACAATGAATTTTAGAGTGGTTCAAGTTCTAAATGAACTCTACATCCACTACCTTAGCTTCACTAAGGATTTGCAACAATTCCACTAATTGCTCTTCCCCTTTTATAGGCTAAGGAGGTAACCCTTACAATTTTCGGTCAAATTTTCTACCCAAAATTTGACCCAATCCTCACACAATTGAAACAAAGAATTTGTTGGCTAAGCAAGTATCTCTCAATACAAAATATAGCCCAATTACAAGCACTCAACCCAATTGAAATGATAAGAATGAAAAATACAATTGGGGTTACAAGACAATAATGGGATTTAGGCACAAATGCTTGGATTTGATGTTTGGATGTTTGCTTTTGGATCAATAGTTGTTGTTGAGGCTTTTAGAGGTCCCTTTTATACCTTCTCATTGATTTCTAGCCGTTGTGGTTGTTGCATTCATCAATAGAGCCGTTGGGGTGTTATCTCCCCTCCATAAATGCAGTCTACAACCAACCATTTCGAAACGCCCGACCCTGTTTCGAAACAGACCAAAATAGAAAGAGTCGTTGGGGTGCATTAAATAGCCCGTATCGAAACGGTTAGAGATGTTTCGATACGCTAAGAGCTCGTTTCGAAACTTGTTTCGAAACATTTTGCCACAGTCAAGGATCGTATCGAAACGGCTTGAGATCGTTTCGATACGCCTTAACTATTTGTTTAAAATAAGTTAAAAACATTAAACGGTCATATTTTTCAAATCAATTTTAAAGCCGTTTCGAAACACTGGATGTCATTTCGATACGGTGTCTCATTGTTCTTAAGTCGTTTCGAAACTTGTTTCGAAACACGGGTTGACAGTGTTGAAATTGTTTCGATACCCGTTTCGAAACACATGTTCACAGTTTCAAAACTGTTTTGAAACGCCTAAGGCCGTTTCGAAACACTGACTCGAAAATCACTGTTTAGGCTTTGAGAACACTTAGAAAACATTTGATAAATTTGCTTTTTAACTTAGGCAAATTGTTTAAAACATATAAAGAGGTTTGAGGACTTAAAAATTCGTTTTCACATTTTCGATTCAGTCCTTAGGTTCTTTAGTTATATCAAAATTAAAATATCGGTTTCACACCCTTAATATTAGAAAACACCCTCCAATCCCTAATACCAAATCCCTAATCTCCAAAGTTCATTGTTTCTGCCTACCACCTCCGACCTCTCCTCCATCGTCGTCAACCACCAGCCACCTGCCCCTTGTCGCCGACACCTTCATTAGTCGTCCGCCCTTCAATGGCATTCTTCCTACTTATATTAGGACAGATTATTTGTCAACCCTTCAATGTTTCCATGCTTACGATTGTGAGCTTAAAGGTAATATTTCTAAGGAAATCGACGGTGGGCTACGAGGGATGGGTGGTCAATGATGACGACGGAGGAGAGAACGACGGTGGTAGGATAGACGGTGATGAGCTATGGTGAATTGGGAATTGAGGTTTTTTTGAAAATTTTTAATGATTTTTTGATTTTTTTAAACAAAAATTAAATGAAAATTAATAAATAGGTCACGTGTCATGCAATGATTGGATGACAAAAAATGTTAACGGTCGTTGACAGAGAAACCCTAAAATGGTTACGGAATAAAATATTAAACACCTACTTGGACCGAAAAATACTTTAGGCACCTATTTGAAGAAAAAAAAGTATAATTTAGACATTTTTTTTACTATTAAGCCTTGCCAAGAAAAATATTTAAGAATTAAGTCAAACCAAAACAAATATTGCTAAGCTAAGCAAACAATTGGTAAATTTTTTTTACCAAACCAAATATTTAAGTTAAACCAAAATTATATTGGTCAACGAAGATAAAAGAAAAAATTGACATAAGAGGCTTGAAATTGATAAAAAAAAAATAACCATATCAGCAATATTGTTAAATATTTAACGACTAATGATAAAATAGAAAAAGAAAATAATATTAATGATGTTTTTGCTAAAAAACAGTTTAGTGCCTAAAATAAAATAATAATTTAGTGATTAATGATATTATTTACCAAGATGAATTAGAACATGCTAAAAATAGGAGAACAAACAAAAATAAAATATATTCATTCGAACTCAATTTACAATCATATTAATAAAAAAATGTTAAATATTGAATTATATATAAATTCATATTATATAAGCCACAAGTTATATGTGTGTTTCATGAATTGGATGTGACTTGTACCACTATGGCTAAATTATCTGTATAATTGTGGTGTTTAATTACATTCAATTTAATGAAATCTATTACTTGTAATAATTATCCAAATATATTATACATGTATAATTACAAATAATTACATACTAATATAATTATTAGATGATTTTTGAAGCAAACATAAGACACAATATAATTATATGATACAAGTTGTTAGACTTTGTGACCTGAATTTAATAGAATTTGATTTAAAGTGAGATTCTTTGAGTAGTTTATTTTATTTTACATTTATAAAGTAGGAAACCTAGCATGAGGAGATTTATTGCTATGAAAATTTTCTTTGTAATCAACTGACTCTCTATATAAATAGATATTAGGGATTAGAGTTAGACATTAAGTTAATTATGCAATTCTCTTTATTTCGACATTACTGAAATTTCTCCTCTCTTGCTTGTGGTTTTTCCTTTAAAGGGTCTTCGATATACAATCTTAGTGTCTTTTTATTGTATGATCATTATACTTATCGTTATCATATAAAAAATGATATAAAAGAGTTTCAAGTTTTATTCGATCACGATGATGACATTCGTGAGATATGAAATTTTGTTGTGGAATCACAACACATGTTCTTAGTGTGGTGGGTTATGATGCAAGCAGTTCTCGCTCAAATGGATTTAGAAAATGTTATATTAGGATTTAATTGGATGTTATCATCTTGGACTCTCGAGGAGGGAGAACGTAGAATCGAAAAGTTATATCTCAATTAATTTGCATCTATCAAATTAGATTTTACAAAACTTATTGAAAAACAATATTGATGTTGCGTTAAAGGAAAGTTAGAGGTACTATGCATGAAAAAAATCTAACTAGCACATTGCATTTGAAGTAACGACTTTATTCTCAACGTTTTCAGAAAGGTACATAGTTAGAGGACCACTTAACCATTTTTAAGTAAATTGTGTCAGATTTGGATACCATAAATGTTAAGTATGTTCAAGAGGATTTAGGGCTAATTTTGCTTTGTTTGTTGCCCCCTTCTTATTCGACCTTTAGAGATATTATCTTGTATAATAATGATACTCTCACTCTTGTAAGGTATATGATTATGTGTACTCGTATGACCAGATACATCATCTTATGGATGGATTTGACTCTCAAAGAGTGGGTCTTGTTGTTCATATGAGGACTCAGAAAAGGAGCTCTATTAATGAAACCAGGACTAGGTCGAAATCTAGAAACGTAGGAAAGACTTGTTATTATTGCAAGAAAAAAAGGGGCATATAAAATCTGAGTGTTATAGGTTGCAGAATAGAAACAAAAAGGATAATGCAAATTATAAAGAAAATAACTAGAGAATTTCGAGGAAGCTAACGTAATGAAAGACTACGGTGATGGTGAACTTTTAGTTGTTTTCATTGAAGACTCTATAACATGCAAAGAGAATAATGTGAGCCTCAATCGAGATTGATTTGCAACATGTAAAGTTGTGTCTACATGTTTTGTTTGGAGAGAATAATTCCTCTTGTAAGGTCACATTTATTGGCACGGTCAAGATTAAAAGTTTGATAAAATTGTTCGAACACTTGATATTGTGAGACACATTCATATTTGAGAAGAACTTTGACTTCACTAGATACTCTAGATTGAAATGTGTACATATACTCCAATGAAGTTGGAGCTATGAAAACAAGTAAGAGCTCTCTCGTTACGATAAAAGGAAAAAGAAAGGCTTCAAAGAGAAATGGGATAACCATGGGCATCACAGTTTTGGGGAGCAAAAGAGAGTTTAGTTTTGTGAGCATAACATATTTGAGAAGAAAGTTTAATTCGCAACAAGGATTATTAGCATTAAAGATAGAATTGTTTCTTCACAATGTTCTACTATCGAAAATAGGCATAAAAAAAAGTAGAGCTCCACAAGGATTTAATGAGGTTAACGCGTTATGAGTGGCTAAAATGAAATTGATATTAATGATCAGTATCGTAGTGTATGTGATATTGCTCATTGTTATACAATCGAGAGCAAAGTTAGCACTTATGATTATATGAAGATCGAGTCACTTGTACATCTAAGCTTAAGCATAACTTGGATTTGGCTGAAATTCATTGTTGATTAATACTCTTAAGAGGTTTCGTGGAAGAGGTGAACATGTTCGTCAAGGTGGAGAACTTGTTTCTCGTTGAGTTTGGAATTTTTTCTTGTCAAAGTTTGGAATTTTATCTTGGACTCCTTACACTTCTAGAGTTCATGTCAATGTGGTGATTGTTAGAGTTTGTGACCCAAATTCAATTAGAGTTTGGTTTAAAGTGAGAATCCAGTATATATTTTTTATTTTACATTGATTAAGTAAGAAATCTAATTTGAGTAGATTTATTGCCACACATTTTTCCATTGTAATTAAGTAATTATCTCTACAAATAGATACTAGAGATTATGGTTAGACATCATATTTATTCCATAAATATATTGTAATTCTCTTTATTTAGAGAAATTTTTTCTCTCTTGCCCGTGATTTTTCTTGAAAGAATTTTTCACGTAAAATCTTGGTGCCACTAAACATTCCATGTGTTACTGCCGACCTATCGATGCCCGTCATCGATCACCATTCACGACAAGATCGATCCGTTCGTATTCCACTCCTTTTTCTTCCCCTCGGATTAGTTTTTCATGAAGTCCGCCGAAAACCGATGAAATTAAACAAAAAATCACTATTTTTAGGGTTTGGGAGTTTCTTATATTTGAGGGTTTTTGAGTGCTTGTTTGAAAATCTAAATGGTGAGAACTATTCTTTTGAGAAGAAAAACAACATACCGCGAACTAGCCTCATCAAACGGTCGTCGAATCAGATCGCAGTAATAGCACGTATGACCTTTTGATAGATTCTCGTCAATTTTGAGGGGATTTCGTGGAAAACTAATCCGAAAAGAAGAAAGGGAAGTGAAATACGAACGTTTTGATACTGATCTTGTCTCAAATGGTGATCGGTGACGGGCGGCAATTGGCCGGCAGTGGTGGCAAAAATAGAACCGTTCTTAAAGTTTAGTGGAAAAATCGATAGACTCCTAAAGTTCAATGGTTAAAACAACATCGTTTTGAGCATCAATAGCCATATCAAAATGACATCATTTTGGCCACATCAAAAACTGTTGTTCACATCATCACGTCGTTATTTAGTTAACTGCCCAATGGTATAACTGAAGTCAAAAGCAAAGTTTAGTGCTATAAGTGAACAAATTGAATGTTAATGGTATAAACGATACAACGCCTAAGGTTTAGTGATAATTTGTGTGATTTACCCTAACTTCAAATTCAAAACTTAGTCTTTATACTTTATTTTTACAAAAATGAATATTGTATTATTTTTTATTTAAAAATCTTGCTACATCCTTGTTGATGGCGTGATCGGACGGTGCCCTTGGACGGAGGAGATGGGTGGTGTAGGTGGTGGTACGGAAGCATTCTTTGGTGGTTGTGGCTAGGGAGTGAGATCGTGAGAATATGGGGATCCCCTTCTTTTTTAGGTGTATGGTACTTTATAGGGATTAGAAGGTCTTGAAAGGGGTGAGGACACGTGTCGAAGGAGAAGACACATGTCCTTAGTGTATTGTCGTGGCTTGGGTGCCGATATGGATCACATGCATCATCATGTGATCTGGCGTAACGTTCGCACGTCGAGTTCGCAAAGGGTCGTAATTAGTTGTTCGCACGGTCGTGGTCTGCTTGTACGTTCGCAGAAGGTTTGCTTCTAAGAGATTCGTGTGGTGGCGGTTTCGCAAGTGCTAACATTTGCGCCCCAAGCGAGGGAAGGTTATAAAGAGACCTTCGTGAACCTAGAAACTGAAGTGAAATTGTGAGTCGCGAAAAAAACTTGTATTCTCGCAATCTTGAAATTGTGGCGCTTTAATGAATAAATAAATATTCATGTGTTTCGCCTTGTAACTGTAAACACCAGTTCGTTTATAGCTAATTACATAATGTTGTTATTCATGTGGGGCTCGAACTGACATATTGTCTGTCCTTTGGGGTGAATTCTTGCCCCCTAGTGATGAGAAACTTGTAAAGAATAAATTATAAAGTTCGAATTATGCTGATATGCCGGTGCTCGCACTTTACTTCTCTTTTTGTTTAAATGACGATACATAAATATAAACTTTTGATATGTGCAAACTTGCAAGATAAAATAGGTAGCGAACGCTTGCTCGCTTTTAAAAATAGATCGCTGGAGAGTTCTCTTGACATTGTTTCTTTTTCAATTCGCTTGCTTACTTTGGAAGCAGGATTGGTAACATTCCTTTTCAATTCGCGCACTTACTTTGGAAGCAGCTTACTTTGGAAGCAGCTTACTTTGGAAGCAGGATTGGTAACATTCCTTTTCAATTCGCGCACTTACTTTGGAAGTAGGATTGGTAACATTCTTTTTCAGTTCGAGCGCTTACTTTGGAAGCAGGATCGGTAACATTTTTTTTCAATTCGCGCGCTTACTTTGAAAGCGGGATTGGTAACATTCTTTTTTAATTCACGCGCTTACTTCGGAAGCGGGATTGGTAACATTCTTTTTCAATTCGCGCGCTTACTTCGGAAGCATGATTGGTAACATTCTTTTTCAATTCGTGCGCTTACTTTGGAAGCGAGATTGGTAACATTCTTTTTTAATTCGCACGCTTTGGATGCGGGATTGGTAACATTCGTTTTCAATTCTCGGATTGGTAACATTCTTTTTCAATTCGCGCGCTTACTTTGGAAGCAGATTGGTAACATTGTTTTTCGAGTTGCTATCAAAAAGGAAAGATACAACATAATAGAACATTGTAAATGCAGTACCTCCCAACTTTGTTACAGTCACTGCTGTGACAAGACTCAAATGAACACTTCATCCAGCATACCTTGATTTCCAGTTTCTATCAAAAAGAAAAAGATATGGAACATCCAGAAATACCTCCAACATCAATATGCTCACCACACAGAGCACTTCGTCCAACATACCTTGATTTCCAGTTTCCATCAAAAGGAAGAAATATTGCAAGGACAGAAATACCTCCCATCAATCCTTACACTCACAGATGAACAATATAAAGGATGTTCAAATACATTACTCATAGCTAGAACAGCATGATTAATATCTTTCACCCCCACCATAATTTCTAAAACAGATTCTAACAGAACATAATACTTAAAAGTCCATATCTATATTTATAGCAAAACGTAGAAAAACATTTACTAGTTTGGTAGTAAAGCAAGGATCCAATAGAAATTGCCGAATGCACCAACTGCAGGTTGCTTTGCTTTGAGGAAGCAATGTCTTCTAGACGCGGATCAAGAATCAAAAGCAACTAAACCATACAAAAGAGCAAGAAACCCATAGACTTAAAATCCCTTTTTGAAAGACCAAGCTTGCTTACGTGTTTTGCCCCCGATAGGCTGGCAATTTTAAGTCGGACAACAAATTAGTTGGGTTCCTAACTCCTTAAGAATCCAAAAATCATGCACAACAGAATAACCAAAAATACCCAGAAAGTAGTGACACTGGAGAAGCTTGGAGCTGTAGCCATGGCGGCAATTGATCCAGCAAATTTTTGTAATCCACAGTCGACCTCTGAAATCAAACCCATCGCTAACCAGAATTTCATTTACTGAAATTACGTTTTGGCTATCTGAAACCAAACCCATCGTTCAACATACCCCTAATCGTCGATTTCTCAAACTTGAGATGACGTTGAAACACCAAAACTTCAGCGCCGAATGTGCATGGTCCACTGTTGCCCACCAGAATTGTTATCTGAAGGTCGCGTGTCTGGTCCACATGCACCGCACCATTGTTGATGGCGTGATCGGACGGTGCCCTTGGACGGAGGAGATGGGTGGTGTAGGTGGTGGTCCGGGAGCATTCTTTGGTGGTTGTGGTGAGGGAGTGAGATCGTGGGAATATGGGGATCCCCCCCTCTCTTTTAATAAGTGTATGGTACTTTATAGGGATCAGAAGGTCTCGAAAGGGGTGAGGTACTTTATAGGATTAGAACGTCGAAAGGGGTGAGGACACGTGTCGAAGAAGAAGACACATGTCCTTAATGTATCGACGTGACTTAAGTGTCGATATAAAACACTTAGGTTATCATGAGATCTGACGCAGTGTTCGCGCGTCGAATTCTCAAAAAGTCGTAAATGATTGTTCGCACGGTCGTAATCTGCTTGTACGTTTGCAGAAAAGTTTGTTTCTAAAAGGTCAGGGTGGTGGCGGTTTTGCAGGTGCTAACAATTCTTACTATTTATTCAATTTTACCTGCAAGTGCTAACTTGAGAACTATAAAAAAGAGTAAAATAATATTTTTGTCCTTTACGTTTATAATTTTATTAATTTGACCTTTAAAGATATGTAAATGTGGATAATTGAAAAAATATATTATTCAATTAATAATAATATTTGAAAATTAAGAGTCGATTGATAAAATTATAAATGTAAGAATTTAAAAAGTTATTGTCTTTTTTATAGTTGATGGGCCACCAATTAACAATAAAATTAAAAAAAGGAGTTTATACATCCTTCCATTATGGTGAGAAGTAAGGGTGAGCGTTCGATCGAGTTGAGTTGAGTCGAGTCAAAAAATTTTGAGTTATTCGAGCTCACACATCATATTTTACAACTCAAATTTTATTTGAATTTTTTTCAATTCGAGTCGAGTTTTCGAGTTTCTATACAAATTTAATTGTAATTATTTGTCATGTTATAGTATAGTTTGGTTCCAATTTAAACAACTTTCTATAATCTTATAAGATATGCATGTATATTTCATCATAAATTTTCATATGTCGCATATATTTCTTCATATTTTTTTATATAGTTATATATATCAGAAAAAATTGAGGGACTGACTCAAACTTAAAAATCAACCAACTAACTACTAAAATTTTCGAGTTATTCGAATTTCTATTTTACAACTCAAACTTTTTTTGAAATTATTTCGAGTTGAGTCGAGTTTTTTCACCTCGAATCGAGTCGAAAATTTCAATTTTTTTGAGTTGAGTCGAGTTATTTTCACCCCTAATAAGAGGAGAATAATACATGTATGCATGGATCGGTTTCATTCCCGGAGATCATTACGAGAAAAAAATGAACAAAGGACGATGCTGTGTGTTGAATATGGTATTACGATTTTACAAAGAATAGTAAACACGATAGGCAAAAGAGATGGATTTTATTCAATATCAGCATGAGTTTAAATACAAGGAAGAGGAGGAGGATTGCAGCCTTGCCAGCTCAGCAAGGTTGTTACATAAAAATAACGGCATTCACACAATCATTGTTGTAGGTGGTAGAGTATTGACAGCTAGCATTCTTCTAGAAGGAATTGTAAAATTCTGTTAACATCTTCCCTACTTTCTGCTCTCCTGAAGAACGTCTTCGAGTTGAGTAACATTGAGTTTGTGTCGAAACAAGTTGAATAACGATGTAGTGAGTGGTTTGGTGAAGCCATCAACTGTTTGGTAGGGTGCTGGAACATAGTTGACAACAAGATCTTTGGCTGCTACTTTTTCTCTGATGAAATGAACATCCAGGTCGACATGTTTGGATTGTGCATGGAAGACTGGGTTGATGCTCATAGCCACTGCGCTTGTGCTATCACTCCAGATTACTGGGGCATTGGACTGTTTGATACCCATGTTAGAGAGAAATGTGCGTAGCCATACAATTTCAGAAGCAGTATCGGCAATGCTTCGATATTCAACCTCCATTGTGGATCGGGAGACCACTTTCTGTTTCTTTGATGTCCACGCAACAATGCTATTGCCAAGGTAGACACAGTTGTCAATCGTGGAGCGTCGATCGTCAAGGCAGCTTCCCCAGTCAGCATCAGCAAAGGCAACTAAAGATGAGTGAGGTTCAGATGGTCTAAACACAAGACCAAAGTGTAGAGTAGCAGCTAGATACCGTAGTATACGTTTGACAGCAGTAAGATGACCTTCACAAGGGTGGTGCATGTATTGAGCTACTCGATTTACACTATATGTGATGTCGAGGCGTGTATGGCATAGATAGAGAAGAGATCCAACAATGCTTCGATAACCAGAAGCATCTTCAATTGGGCTACCTGCATGTTGGCCCAGTTTATCAACTGAATGCATTGGTGTGGAGGCACCTTTGGCTTTGTCCATTTGAGAACGAGCTAGGAGTTCCAATGTGTACTTTCGTTGGCTCAAGAACAGGTTGCCATTTGTACGATGAACTTCTAAGCCAAGGAAATATTATAGCTCACCAAGATCTTTAAGGGAGAAGTTGGTGGCAAGGAGAGATACAACATCATTGATGGAGAAGTCTAAGTTGCTGGTTATCACAATATCATCAACATAGGTGAGAACGTAAGTAATGGTGTCAGCAGAATTTCGAATGTAAAGTAAAGAATCAGCTCTAGAGCTTCGAAAACCAGAGTTGATCAAGCAGTCTCGAAGTTTTGAATTCCAGCTTCGAGGTGCTTGGCGTAAGCCATACAGGGCTTTTTGCAGTTTGCAGACCATGTTTGTGCCATCAGGGCCAACAGTTTCAAAGCCTGGAGGCTGAGTCATGAAAACTTCTTCTTTGAGGTCTCCATAGAGGAATGCGTTGTTTGCATCAACATGTCGTAAACTTCAATTGTTTGTTGTAGCAATCGAAAGGACAACATTGATTGTGTGGAATTTTACAACTGGACTGAATGTGTCAACAAAATCTTTACCAAGGAGTTGAGAGAATCCTTTGGCAATGAGGCGGGCTTTGTGCCTTGAGATGGTTCCATCTGCATTGCGTTTTAGTTTAAATATCCACTTGCAGCCAACTGGGATACAACCTTCAGGTGGTTTTACAAGTGTCCAGGTACCATGTTGTTGTAGAGCATTGTATTCTGCTAATGTGGCATCCCTCCAATCTGGTGAAGCAAGGGTTTCATGAATGGTGCTGGGTATGTTATCTTTAGTGGTCTCAACAAGATAAATTTTTGGTTTGAAGATCCCTGCTTTGTTGCGGGTTACCATTGAGTGAGAGGGAAAGGTGGTGGCAGTTTGTTCGGGGTTGGGAAGAGAACTGTTGGTGTTGGGTTCAAGTATAGGAGAAGTAGGATGAATTGGTTGAGTGAATGATCCAAAGACAATAGTGGAGTCAGGTGGGTTGGTGAATGTAGGAACATTTGTAGGAGTGGAGGTAGTTGGGGTAGTTCGAATTGGTGTTGGTGATGTAGGTGAGGTGTTTGGAGGAGGGGTAAGGGGTGATGGAGTAGAGGTATGATGGTGAGGTGAGGGTATAGATGTTATAGGTGGTGAAGTAAGTTCTGTAGGAGGGGAATTTTGTGCTGTAGAAGGTGATGCAGGTTTTGTAGTAGGAGGAGCAAGTTCTGTAGGAGTAGAAGTAGGTGATGTAGAGGGAGTTGATGATGCTGTAGTGTGTGGATTAGGGGAAGCAGGTTGAGGATGGTTTTGATAGAGTAGTTGAGTGACACCTGGGATAGTAGGTATAGGTAAGTTGGAGGGTTGTGATGGTGTATGGGAGGGGCCTGATGTTGTGGTAATAGAGGTAAATGGAAAAACAAGCTCATCAAAGGTAACATGTCGAGAGATGTATACCTTGCCATTGGGAGCCAGACATTGATAGCCATGATGATATGGATTATAGCCCAAGAATGTTGATGGGGATGAATGGTAATCAAGCTTGTGTGTCTGGAATGGCCTGAGGTGTGGGAAGCAAAGGCACCCAAATACTCGAAGTGTATCATATTTGGGCTTTCTGCCAAATAATTTCTCAAACGGAGAGATGTCTTGAAGTACTTTTGTGGGCAAATAATTGATCAGGCGTACTGAGGTTGTAACAGCAAAGGACCAGTATTGGAAAGGAAGAGATGCATGTGCGAGAAGGGTGAGAGCCAGTTCAACGATGTGCCTATGTTTTCTCTCAGCAATACCGTTTTGCTGAGAGGTATGTGGGCAAGTGATTCGATGAAGGATGCCAGCATCACGAAGAAAGGTGGTGAAGCTTCGAAATTCTCCACCCCAGTCACTTTGAATAGCCTTGACAGTGGTGTTGAACTGAGTGTGTATCATCTTGAGAAATGCCTGAAATGCTGGTAAAGCTTGAGATTTGCGTTTCAGTAGATAGAGCCAACAGTGACGAGTATGAGCATCAATGAAGGAGATGTAATAGTAGTAGCCTTGAGATGTAACATGAGTAGGACCCCAGAGATCTGTATAGACTAACTCAAAGGGTTTCTCATAGATGGATTCAGATGTAGCAAATGGCAGTTTGTGATGTTTTCCCATTTGACAAGCAATGCACAGATGAGCACAAGAAATCTCTTCATTAGACAAGGAAACATTACAGGCTTTACAAACTTTGAGCAATGTCTCATGAGAAGGGTGGTCTAATCGACGGTGCCACAGCTGATATAGATTACTAGATGTACTAACGAGATTAACTTGTACCGGATTATTACAAAAAGCAAGAAATGAGGAACTAAATTGATAGAGCCCAGCATCTTCAACACCCGTTAATAGCACTGCTCCAGTTGCTTCATCACGAACCACACTCGATAGGGCATGAAATTCCAGGAATACATTGTTGTCCTTAGCAAGCTTAGACACTGAAACCAAGTTTTTGGTTATACTGGGAACGTGCAAAACATCATTAAGCAACAGTGCACACGAACAAGAGGAAGAAATCAAAGTTGATTGACCAAGTTGTGTAATATCGAGAGAAGCACCATTACCAATTGTGAGCTTATCAGGCCCGAAATAGTCAGAACTGTGAGCAAGAGCTGAAGAGTCAGGTGAGACATGGTGTGATGCTCCCGAGTCAGCAAACCATGGACTTGGAGTGGTGGTGGAGAGGTTGACTTGAGGAGTAGATGAGGAAGAAGGTCTAGGGGAGGGTGTTGGTGCAGTGGTACCAGGTTGAGAACTGTATGGGACCTGACCAAAATCGAACGCACACAAGTTAACATTGCTTGTTTCATTTTAAGGAGACTTGTCTCTGGCAGTGACTCCAGCAAAGGTCTCATCAAACCTGTGCCAACAACGGTCTACTAGGTGTCCAAGCTTACCGCACAATTGACATTGCAGCCTTGGGCGTCCAAAATGATCACGACCTCGAGAAGGAGAGGGAGCTCGATAGGGTCGATCGGAGAATGTGTTGTTCCGATTGTCATGAGAAATCTGAGGGGCATGAGCAATATTGATGCTGGAAGAAAACTCAGGTAAGGGGTTGAAGCTGTTAAGCTGTGTTTCAGCATCGAAGAGAACAGAGATTGCTGCATCAAGGGTGAAGGGTTGCTGGCTAGATGTGATGACAGCAACAAATGGTTGCTATTCAAGGGGGAGACCATTCAATATGGTTGCAATTTTCTCAAGATCAGAGATAGGACTGCCACACGATGCAAGAGCATTGGCAATTTCCTTTACCTGAGATACATAGGATCTCATGCTGCTATCTCCTTTCTTCAAGGATCGAAGCTTGTAATGTAGGCTCATTACAGTGGTGGTGGAGTGGCTGGAGAAAAATCGGAGAACTGTGGACCAGATCTTTGAAGCTGTATCAGCTCCTACAAATTCAGAGAGAAGATGAGAGCTAATGGTGGATAACAGCCAAGATGCCAGAGTGTTGTCCTACGCAACAAACACTTCATATGCTTCATTTACAGTGACGGTGTCATCGGCAGAGGTGATAGTCACCGGAGGAGGTTTGAGTGCTCCAGTTAAGAGTTTTTCAAGGCGTGAACTTCGAACCACTAAAAGGACCTGTTGCTTCCACATGAGGAAGTTGGATTCGTCAATGATAAGGTTGATACGTTTGTTTGTGAAGGTAGTGCTGAACTGGTTGGAGCTGGACGAACCACCAGTGGGTGGATCATCGTCGGAGTGGGGAGGATCCGCAGAGGAAGGCATGGTGAAAGGGAAGGTTACGAGAAGATCCCAGGATGGTTGGCGAAGGATACCATGTTGAATATGGTATTATGGTTTTACAAAGAATAGTAAACACGATAGGCAAAAGGGATAGATTTTATTCAATATCAGCATGAGTTTAAATACAAGGAGGAGGATGATGATTGCAGCCTTGCCAGCTCAGCAAGGTTGTTACATAAAAATAACGGCATTCACACAATCATTGCTGCAGGTGGTAGAGTATTGACAGCTAGCATTTTTCTAGAAGGAATTGTAAAATTCTGTTAACACCGTGGAACTAGGGTGCTCGAGGATATGGGAAAACAATATTCACCAACTATTATTGAGGGCATGGTTGGCAAGGACAAGAAGAAACTGTTACGAAATAACCTTGTTGAAGTGATGATGAACAATACTCAGAGAATGTGGTAGAGTTCGGAAAATGCTTTACTAACCTAATTTTATGCTTTACTGTAACCCCCTAGACCCGCCAATGCGTTACAACGGATCCTAGGAAGTTACATTAGGGTCACAAGAGCGACCCACAGTAAAAATACACATAAAAACATTTTTTTTCAAAACACTTATTAAACTGTAAAACCAACTTATGTTCAAAATATCATTTCGGGATGTCATTTAAACACATAATAAAAACTTCAGAAAATATTTTACAGACACTGCCATAAAACAATACATGACACACATGCCCACTAACTATACAGTATCGTACTCCAAGGCAACGCCGAGACAACTCCGAACACTACTGTCAACCATTATACCAAGATATATTCTTTTAACCTGCAATGGTAAAAAAACAGCGTGAGCTTGGAAAAGCTCAGTAATACAGTACTACCAAAAGATGCTATAAGATCATGTAGATATAAGGTAGGCATAACATTTTCATAATATTCCATATAGTAAGAGCCCTCATTTCCGTTCTACTATTTTGAGATTTCATCATACTCAGGAATAACGATATTTGTTCCTTATTCAAACATCGTGAATTAGACGGGAATTATATAGGCTGGTAACATACGGAGGTGGAAACAGAGAGTTTAGTGCCTAGTGTGTTCCAACAGTGCAGCGCTAATGCATGAAATGTAACAATGCAGTAAACCCTTTTATTTAAAATATATTTGTTTACTAGTACCATAAAGTTCATTTTAATTCTATATTTACCCTCCAACCATACTCCAGTATATAGTTTCCCCAGTGCGGTATCATGTACAGGCATTAACCCGAGCCCATTGGGCGTGGGTACCATCATAAGGATATACCTTAGAATACGGGCGGCCCTTGCCGAAGCATAGGAACCGAAAACGGGCGGACCTGGCCGAAGCCTAGAATTCGAAAACGGGCAGACCTGACTGAAGCCTAGAATCTGAAAACGGGCGGACCAGGCCGAAGCCTAGAATCCGAAAACGGGCGGACCTGGCCGAAGCCTAGGATCCGAAAACGGGCGGACCTGGCCGAAGCCTAGGATCCGAAAACGGGCGGACCTACCAGCTGGATCAGGGCTGAGCCGACTACAACTTCATACCATGTCCCAAGTACCCCAGTGAATCAGATCATCAATAGTTCATTAATCAATAACTGTATTTTTAGTAACACATTATCCATATAGCATGTTAGTCATATCAGGTGCATAGACATATATCAAAAATACAGTACGATTATGTTTAATTATAAAACATGTCATGTTCCTGAAAATTTAAGTATGTCAGTCATGTGCACGTGATCGGTATTATAACATGTAAATCGATATGCAAAAACAGTCGTGTAGCACACGTGGAACACACTAGGTGGAAACAGTTTATTCCTTAGAGATACTTGGCATTTACGGAAGGAAACACATTAACCTTGTGACAATTTGAACGGGTTTTACAAACGAAGTCCCTATAAAAAAGGGGTTCGTACTAGCGGTTCGAACTAGATATTCAGGAGATGATACATCAAGATCTTTGAGAGTTTAGGCATATCATGAGTTATTTAGCCATTTAAGCCTACCAGGGGCATTATGGTAATTTTATCATACACGGGCATTTTGGTAATTTATACCATCAGGGCGTAAACAGTGGCTCAAAAATTCTATTTGCTCATCAATTTTCCAAACAGGCATTCTGAGATTTCTACGTCAAGATCTTTCACGATAACGGATATATTCGGAGCTATTTTGATTACTTTGGCCAACGGGGGCATTTTGGTCATTTAATTATTAGGGTGATTTTATAATTTAGCCCAATAATGATGAAATGACGATTTGCAATATTTAAGATTTCTAAAAGTTTATCGGGCCTCTAAACCAATCGAACAACATGTCCCAACCTTACAGTACTAATCAAACCTTCTAATGTATGTACTTCACAAGTATCATTTCCCAATACTAATTGTATCGTATGTCTGAACGGTTGCCTTCATATTTCACCACGGAAATTGCCACAGAGTAGTCGAACCTAATGTTCTGAGCGGAAAAACTTCCATCCTCATGTTAATATTAAGAGTGATTGACATACCAGAGTCATGCTTCAACCCTTAGGGGCATTTCAGTCATTCTGAAGCTCGGGATAGCCATCATTCCTATCAATTGAACCATTGATAGTATTTCAATCATTTAAGTACTCGTGGGTGTTTCAGCCATCCAAGAAATTTTGGTACCTCCAACCACTTCATTCATTTCAAAACTCAAGGGTTTATCCATCCTTCTAATGAATTGCAAACCTCGATGTCCGAGAATACTTTATCCCTTTTTGTCAATACGATCATTCCGATTAATTTAACCATATTAGTATTTCCAGTACTCTTAGTCATTTCAATCAATTCAGAATTTGAATCACTTGCTTAATTCAGGGGTATGAATAGATTTCCCCTAAATATATAGTCGGAGATTCATTCCAAATCCAAGGAAACCTAACACCTTACAATCTCGAGGGTTTAAATCTTGTTGCCATTGCTTTCTAAGTAGTCCGGGGCTTTTAGATGAATCAGGTTGTTTTACCATATCTAGTGTAGATTTCTAGATCGCTTCCAATTCCAAGGGTATTTTAGTCATTCTCATACCTTGAGGGCATTTTCGTAATTTTATATCCAAATATTTTTAACATTAGATCATTGACACTGATAATCGTATTTGGAGATTAGCTGCCTTATTAGCTATTATTGAACTCTAGATCCTTACAGTTATTAACTTCCTCGTTCGAGCATTTTAATTTTATCCAAGTTATCGTACTTAATTTCATATCCGGTTTAACTTAAGCAGAACTAACATTCCTCATCATATTTATGCATGCATTTACCGAATACCAACATGTTCGTAAAGCATACTAGAGGTAGTAGAGTATTACCTTTAATACTTGCTATATCGGTCGACCATTATACTCCGTTCGATCACTCTCGAACCCGAATGCGACGTCCTCAACATACCGAATACAAGGAACTATGATTACCTTCAATCGCACAAAATTCCAATTTCAGTCCTTATTCACATTGCTCATATTTGATTAATAAATTACATAAGCAAACTCGAGTTCAAAGACCAATTCGGAGGCTTTCGGGTTAGAATTTCTTGAAACGAGCATCAAAATCGGACTCAGGACGTCGAAAAACATAAAATAGGGTTTTTCTGGAAAAGTTGACTTTTTGGTCAAAGTCAATGCTGACGTTAGCAGGTCAATGGTCAACAGGGTCAAAGTCAACGCTGACGTCAGCAGGTCAACGCTGACGTTAGCAGTCAACTGGTAAGGGTCAACTGAGTTGACTCGGGCTGACTCGGATGAGTTGACTCGGTTGACTCGGACGAGTTGACTTAGGCTGACTCGGGTTGACTCAGTTTGGGTTTTTAGATCGGGCACACGGGTCTAGGTTCGGTTCGGGTTTGGGCTCAGACCGGGTTGGGCCGATTCGGACCGATTCACTTACCCAAACTAAAGTGGCCGTCGGAAGGTCGCCGGAAAAACTCGCCGAAGTCACCTTTGGCGTCGATTCTGCCGGATTTCAAAAGCCCATTAACACCACAATTTAATCAAACCTATACATAACAAAACAAATCCGAAATCTAACCGAAAACTCACCAAAACGAACTAGGACGGTCGGGAAAATAGCGTAGCTGCGATGAGGGCTTCGCCGGCGTCGATCAGACAGGGAACCTTAGGGGTTTTGCTCATCTTGCTTCGCCGGTCACAGCTGCCCCGTCGACGCGCCCCTAACGGCGACAGAGGTGGTCGGAGATGAAGGGGAATTGTTTGGTTCGTCGTCGAGTCTTCACCCGGCTCTCCACGATGAAAGGCGGCCCTGTCGTGTGAGTGGCTCACGGGATCGAGTCTAGGACACGACGGCGAGCACATTGCTGGTGGTCGTGCACGCCATCGGCCGGCGGTGGGGTTGATCGCGCAAGGGTGGTCGGGAGGTGAGGGGTCTCCAAAATTCCAGATCTATCAGATTATTTTCTTCTAGAATGGTTGCATTCAACACTGTAGGTGAGGCTATATCAGACTCTTATTATTTATTTATTTTTTTGTAACCGAACCCAAATATAAAAACAATTCTTGGCAAATAACAACCAAACATACCCTTAGCACAATTGGTTAAACTCCTAACCTTGGCAGCCAAGGTCACGGGTTCAAACCCCCTTGGCTGCATAACTTCTTTCTTTCTTTCTTTCTTTCTTTCTTTCTTTCCTTTTTTTTACCATTTAAAACAGGGTGTTACAACTCACCCCCTCTTAAAAGAAATTTCATCCTCGAAATTTTTCCAGAGTTGGTGATCTGTTGTAACTGCTCTTACATTTGTTCTTGTACTGAAACTTTTCCATCAGAGTATTCTTATTCCTCGGAACTCTCAAACGGTCACGGATCAATCTGGTAGTGTCTTCAATCATTCGGGTTGTCCTTGAACTCAAAGTCATCTCATTACACATCTCAGACCAACTAATTTCGATACAATGTTTGAATCCATATCGAACTTCAAACAATACCAAGCAAACACTTGTCTAATAACTTTTATTATAACTAGTCTCAATTAGGGATAAGTACTCAAGGCCTCCCATAGAGCCTTCCAGAATTATTATGTAAACATCACGTTTCGATCAGTAAGATACTTGCGACAGCACACCGTGCCATGTTTCCCCAAAAATATCTTTCTTCTAACCGATCAAACATAACCAAGGTTTTAAATATATGTCACTTACCTTCAACGTATTACTCCGATAATCATTTACTTCGTGCATAACAGAGTCACCGCATAATCTATACTTTCACCAATCTAGCAGACACCTTTCTTTTAAATTCGTAATACTTTTATCAAATTTTCATCGGAATATTTTCAACCACAATCATTATCACCGAGCTACCTTACATGAAATCTTATATCAGTTACCTCATATGATCAAAAATTTATTCTTAATCTGTTTCAGATTTTCTATTTCACATGCATCAACCATCTCAGGTTCTCTATCCAGATTCAAATCCATCAATTTATTCCAATTCATAGACAAACATTACCGATCTTCCTTTCTAGTACAGATCAAGCTATTACGGACAAAAGGGTTAGATGCACTTATTACAGGAAATGATTCGACATCGGAGTCTCGGTTTGATGGAGTACGGTTAAGATCTAGGGGCATGCACAGACCAGACACCCTATGACAGACAATCGGCCGATCTACCCAGAATGACGCAACTCTAAGCTCTGATACCACTAAATGTAACCCCCTAGACCCGCCTATGCGTTACAACGGATCCTAGGAAGTTACATTAGGGTCACAAGAGCGACCCACAGTAAAAATACACATAAAAACATTTTTTTCAAAACACTTATTAAACTGTAAAACCAACTTTTGTTCAAAATATCATTTCGGGATGTCATTTAAACACATAATAAAAACTTCAGAAAATATTTTACAGACACTGCCATAAAACAATACATGACACACATGTCCACTAACTATACAGTATCATACTCCAAGGCAACGCCGAGACAACTCCGAACACTGCTGTCAACCATTATACCAAGATATATTCTTTTAACCTGCAATGGTAAAAAAACAGCGTGAGCTTGGAAAAGCTCATTAATACAGTACTACCAAAAGATGCTATAAGATCATGTAGATATAAGGTAGGCATAACATTTTCATAATATTCCATATAGTAACAGCCCTCATTTCCGTTCTACTATTTCGAGATTTCATCATACTCAGGAATAACGATATTTGTTCCTTATTCAAACATCGTGAATTAGACGAGAATTATATAGGCTGGTAACATACGGAGGTGGAAACAGAGAGTTTAGTGCCTAGTGTGTTCCAACAGTGTAGCGCTAATGCATGAAATGTAACAATGCAGTAAACCCTTTTATTTAAAATATATTTGTTTACTAGTACCATAAAGTTCATTTTAATTCTATATTTACCCTCCAACCATACTCCAGTATATAGTTTCCCCAGTGCGGTATCATGTACAGGCATTAACCCGAGCCCATTGGGCGTGGGTACCATCCTAAGGATATACCTTAGAATACGGGCGGCCCTTGCCGAAGCATAGGAACCAAAAACGGGCGGACCTGGCCGAAGCCTAGAATCCGAAAACGGGCGGACCTGGCTGAAGCCTAGAATCCGAAAACGGGCGGACCTGGCTGAAGCCTAGAATCCGAAAACGGGCGGACCTGGCCGAAGCCTAGGATCCGAAAACGGGCAGACCTACCAGCTGGATCAGGGCTGAGCCGACTACAACTTCATACCATGTCCCAAGTACCCCAGTGAATCAGATCATCAATAGTTCATTAATCAATAACTGTACTTTTAGTAACACATTATCCATATAGCATGTTAGTCATATCAGGTGCATAGACATATATCAGAAATACAGCACGGTTATGTTTAATTATAAAACATGTCATGTTCCTGAAAATTTAAGTATGTCAATCATGTGCACGTGATCGGTATTATAACATGTAAATCGATATGCAAAAACAGTCGTGTAGCACACGTGGAACACACTAGGTGGAAACAGTTTATTCCTTAGAGATACTTGGCATTTATGGAAGGAAACACATTAACCTTGTGACAATTTGAACGGGTTTTAGAAATGAAGTCCCTATAAAAAGGGGGTTCGTACTAGCGGTTCGAACCAGATATTCAGGAGATGATACATCAAGATCTTTGAGAGTTTAGGCATATCATGAGTGATTTAGCCATTTAAGCCTACCAGGGGCATTATGGTCATTTTATCATACACGGGCATTTTGGTAATTTATACCATCAGGGCGTAAACAGTGGCTCAAAAATTCTATTTGCTCATCAATTTTCCAAACAGGCATTCTGAGATTTCTACGTCAAGATCTTTCACGATAACGGATATATTCGGAGCTATTTTGATTACTTTGGCCAACGGGGGCATTTTGGTCATTTAATTATTAGGGTGATTTTATAATTTAGCCCAATAATGATGAAATGACGATTTGCAATATTTAAGATTTCTAAAAGTTTATCGGGCCTCTAAACCAATCGAACAACATATCCCAACCTTACAGTACTAATCAAACCTTCTGATGTATGCACTTCACAAGTATCATTTCCCAATACTAATTGTATCGTATGTCTGAATTGTTGCCTTCATATTTCACCATGGAACTTGCCACAGAGTAGTCGAACCTAATGTTCTGAGCGGAAAAACTTCCATCCTCATGTTAATATTAAGAGTGATTGACATACCGGAGTCATGCTTCAACCCTTAGGGGCATTTCAGTCATTCTGAAGCTCGGGATAGCCATCATTCCTATCAATTGAACCATTGATAGTATTTCAATCATTTAAGTACTCGTGGGTGTTTCAGCCATCCAAGAAATTTCGGTACCTCCAACCACTTCATTCATTTCAAAACTCAAGGGTTTATCCATCCTTCTAATGAATTGCAAACCTCGATGTCCGAGAATACTTTATCCCTTTTTGTCAATACAATCATTCCGATTAATTTAACCATATTAGTATTTCCAGTACTCTTAGTCATTTCAATCAATTCAGAATTTGAATCACTTGCTTAATTCAGGGGTATGAATAGATTTCCCCTAAATATATAGTCGGAGATTCATTCCAAATCCAAGGAAACCTAACACCTTACAATCTCGAGGGTTTAAATCTTGTTGCCATTGCTTTCTAAGTAGTCCGAGGCTTTCAGATGAATCAGGTTGTTTTACCATATCTAGTGTAGATTTCTAGATCGCTTCCAATTCCAAGGGTATTTTAGTCATTCTCATACCTTAAGGGCATTTTCGTAATTTTATATCCAAATATTGTTAACATTAGATCATTGACACTGATAATCGGATATGGAGATTAGCTGCCTTATTAGCTATTTATTGAACTCTAGATCCTTACAGTTATTAACTTCCTCGTTCGAGCATTTTAATTTTATCCAAGTTATCGTACTTAATTTCATATCCGGTTTAACTTAAGCAGAACTAACATTCCTCATCATATTTATGCATGCATTTACCGAATACCAACATGTTCGTAAAGCATACTAGAGGTAGTAGAGTATTACCTTTAATACTTGCTATATCGGTCGACCATTATACTCCGTTCGATCACTCTCGAACCCGAATGCGACGTCCTCAACATCCCGAATACAAGGAACTATGATTACCTTCAATCGCACAAAATTCCAATTTCAGTCCTTATTCACATTGCTCATATTTGATTAATAAATTACATAAGCAAACTCGAGTTCAAAGACCAATTCGGAGGCTTTCAGGTTAGAATTTCTTGAAACGGGCATCAAAATCGGACTCAGGACGTCGAAAAACATAAAATAGGGCTTTTCTGGAAAAGTTGACTTTTTGGTCAAAGTCAACGCTGACGTCAGCAGATCAATGGTCAACAGGGTCAAAGTCAATGCTGACGTCAGCAGGTCAACGCTGACGTCATCAGTCAACTGCTAAGGGTCAACTGAGTTGACTCGGGCTGACTCGGACGAGTTGACTCGGTTGACTCGGACGAGTTGACTTAGGCTGACTCGGGTTGACTCAATTCGGGTTTTTAGATCGGGCAGACGGGTCTAGGTTCGGTTCGGGTTTGGGCTCAGACCGGGTTGGGCCGATTCGGACCGATTCACTTACCCAAACTAAAGTGGCCGTCGGAAGGTCGCCGGAAAAACTCGCCGAAGTCACCTTTGGCGTCGATTCTGCCGGATTTCAAAAGCCCATTAACACCACAATTCAATCAAACCTATACTTACCAAAACAAATCCGAAATCTAACCGAAAACTCACCAAAACGAACTAGGACGGTCGGGAAAATAGCGTAGCTGCGATGAGGGCTTCGCCGGCGTCGATCAGACAGGGAACCTTAGAGGTTTTGCTCATCTTGCTTCGCCGGTCACAGCTGCCCCGTCGACGCGCCCCTAACGGCGACAGAGGTGGTCGGAGATGAAGGGGAATTGTTTGGTTCGTCGTCGAGTCTTCACCCGGCTCTCCACAATGAAAGGCGGCCCCGTCATGTGAGTGGCTCACGGGATCGAGTCTAGGACACGACGGCGAGCACATTGCTGGTGCCCGTGCACGCCACCGGCCGGCGGTGGGGTTGATCGCGCAAGGGTGGTCGGGAGGTGAGGGGTCTCCAAAATTCTAGATCTATCAGATTATTTTCTTCTAGAATGGTTGCATTCAACACGGTAGGTGAGGCTATATTAGACTCTTATTATTATTATTTTTTTTGTAACCGAACCCAAATATAGAAACAATTCTTGGCAAATAACAACCAAACATACCCTTAGCACAATTGGTTAAATTCCTAACCTTGGCAGCTAAGGTCACGGGTTCAAACCCCCTTGGCTGCATAACTTCTTTCTTTCTTTCTTTCTTTTTACCATTTAAACCAGGGTGTTACATTTACACATTTGGTGTCTTCATACCTTCAGGGATATTGCAACCAGTTGGGGAGAATTAATACATCACTGAGTTCTTTATCTTCTGCAAAGTTTCAAATTATCATGGATCAAAATAGTTGTGTTGGTAAGATTCTTGATTTAAAAGTGTGAGAAAAGGTTTTTAAATTACATGTTTTTAAGATTCAACTATATTTTTCTCTTACTCTCGGTGGACCGAGATCGAAGAAGACTCCATTAGCGATGATTTCAATGCACCTTAGGAGAAAAGTGATTCAGGACCTTTTTAAAATTGTGTGTAAAAATAGCCTGACGATTAGGGTTTTAAAATTCGGGTTTCTTTATTTTTATTTTGATCTTGAAGTTAGGGTTTTTCATATTAAATTGATTTTATTTATTTATTCTTAAAAAACAATTTAGGGTTGTCATCGATCACTTTGGTAGACCGGACACCATAAAAACGGACCAAAGATTTTTTTTAGCAAAATTTAGGTTCGGGAGTCGGTTACGTGTAGGGAAGGGTTAGCACCCCTACAAATCGCCTGTTATCGGTACCTTATTAATTCCACGTGGCATTTTGACATTTCGAACATTAATCTGAATTTAATTAAATCTTTAATTGTTAAATGAATTCCATTTCAAATGAGAATATCCTTTTGTGAGAAAATACATTTTAAACGAATATAAGTTTTGTAACATCTAAATACATTAGGACACTTCAATTTATATTCAAAATGTATCTTAACACAAAAAGTTTAATGCGTGACCATTTATTTTTCTTGTCATTTTTAAGTTCAAACCTGATTAAGGCTCTAATTAATTAAATTAATTAATACTATGAATATTATTAAGTTTAGGGTTTATGTGATAACACCCAAATAATTGGGCACTACCCATATTAGACGCTAAATCAATAATATCCCTAATCATTGATGACACTAATTATTTACCTAATTCCAATTTAATTGAACTAACTATGTATAGTTACCATTTTTTAAGTTAAAATAGAATATTAAATATTCTACTAAAATGCCCCATTCACTAACATCTCATTACATTGAGATACTAATCAATTCAGAGCATTCTAGTTTCCATTCAATATCCATTTATTTACTATAATGATCTCACCTATCAAATTAATTAAATTTAATTAAAGAACCTAATCCTAAAAAGGCTCTAGTTTTAATATGTTAAGTGAATTAATCTTCTAAACAAGTATGCTATATGCTCTTTAAAAATATGCACACATATAATTTAAAGACAAATAATTAAAACTAAAATAATGGTTGAATTGAAATAAATTGGAGATTGGAGAGTCAAATCAAATGATTTAGTGACTGAATTGAAATGAAACAAAAGAGTGGTGCAAAAGTACAAAAAGAGGAGAAGAAGGTAGCAGGCCCAGCCGGGGGTGCACAGGCCGCGCGCGGGGATTTGCGGGCCTCTGATCCCTAATCAATGCCTATTTAAAGGTATTATCAGATCACATTTCTTTTTTTTTTCATTTTTTTGGATTTCACTCTCTCTACACGTCTTCCTCTCAAAACACTCTGACTTCTCTCTAGCAAACATCATTTTTTTTCAGATTTTACTCCCATTTCGGATCAAAACTCCACTTTTTACTAAAATTCATCTCATGTTCTTCAAATTTTCCCCGTTTGATCTAACTAAACCCACATTCGGTCGAGCAAAGGTGATTGCGGGTCACTGGCCACCATGTCGCCACTCTAGCAACTGCACTCCTCCGACCGGCCGCCGTAAGGCAATTTCTGGCCATCGATCGAAACCCTAAAAATTCCTCCAAATATCATTTTCGAACATAAAATCTTAAATCTAACCCTAATCCGATAGGATTCCCGATCTTCCCCTTCTAAAACTTAACTACCCAGCCCGACCACTCATTTTCGACTCCTCCGATTCGCTCAAGAACCACTTCGGCCACTATAAGAAACGCTCTGATCTCCTTTTACCTCTGTTTTTATTATTTTTTTGTTTTTGATCTAACTTATTTTAGATTTATTGTGCATGTAATGGAAAAGGTAAAGGAAATTACGTTCCTGGTGTCTTCGACGTTGTTGCGCGGCGGCTGGCGCTTTGTCCGGCGTCGACCAGCTCCACCAGTGTCTCTTCCTCTTGCTGGTGACGCTTCAGCTTTGAAAATGGCAGGTAAAATTTCCAATTTGCCCTTTTTCTCTCTCTTACTTTTATTATCTTATTATTATTTTATGGTAGGTAATTATTATGGTATTAATTAACTCTGATTTTACTCTCTCTGCCTATTTATAGGGTTGTCAGCGATGATGTCATCAAGAGACTTGAATCTGTGTGAAGAGCTTTGCCACCAATAAGAGAGTGCCACGCAGGCTGGTTTTGTAACCCCCAAGTCCCGGTCTAGCCGACAGACCGGTCCAAACGGGTTACACGGGGAAAACCGAAGCGAAACCCGCTAAGGCCTCACTCCGATTAGCAACCCTATTTTTTTCTTTTATTTATCTTGTCTATATGCTATATTTAATCCTACGCGAGTTAGGCAGACAGCGGAGAAACAACCACGGACACGACCCACGCAAACCAACACTTAAAGGTTCATTTTAGCCATTTAACTCTGATCGTATCGATACAGCAAGAACCGTATCGATACGTCTTCAACGGTCAACCTACCCAGAGTCAACTCACGGGACCCGTTTCGATACCCTCCAAGGCAGGTATCGAAACGCTCCCAACAGTCAAATTCCAAAGTCAACATCAGTTGACCGTATCGATACACCTAAGCCTGTACCGATACCCTCAATTTCTCGTCAAAATCTCATATTTCTAGTAGCAAAAATGGTATCAGTACGCCTTCCTGAGTATCGATACGCTTGGCCTGAAACAAGAAGGTCGTATCGATACGGACCTAACCGTATCGATACCCCTGACTCGATCAAACAGAAATTAGCTGGTTAAGGCGCAAAGGCTGCTTCAAAAACACCAATCTAGGACCTCTAAGCATGCATACACGAACTCTAGAGGCATACACCCTACTACAAGCATGTTCGAACACTTAACATACATGTAAAGGCCATTTATATAAGAAAAGCAAGCATTCACCAAAATACATCACATAGCAAGGTTTACATGCCCTTAGACAAAACACATAAACATTCATAGGACATGGCCATAAGCCTTCAAGACGCAAAGCATTTAGGCAAAAACATAAACATGGTTTACAATCCACATCAAAAGCATTAACATTAAAAACCAACAAATATAAGCCTACGCTCGCACAAAAACACATAGCATCATCAATCCAAACATGCTAGAAAATCAACAAGCCAAATTAAGGAGTTTGAACACCATCTCCATACAAGTCTAATACCCCCATTGTCTAGGCATTATTACATAAACTTAAACCATACTTGAGCTACTCGAAAACTCCAAAAAGCTTCTCCCTTCCCCACTTGCCTTCCGAAACTCTAACGACCTGCATGTTGGAAAAGGAGAGCGTAAGCTTGAAAGCTTAGTGAGCGAAGCTCTAAAAAATCATCAACAATGCAGTTTCAAAACACATTTCTTAATTGAAAAGTAAAACATTTTGATATACGAAGAGGAGACACAATCAACACAAATACATGGTATGCACATGCATAACCAAAACACGGTGGGACTACACATCACCGTTTCGACTAGTAGTTTTCCGATGGGACTACACATCAACGTACTCTTCTACTAGTCACTACCGGTGGGACTACACATCACCGTAGTTACGACAACCATCACGTGAGGCTCGACACCAACAATGACTACATAACAATATCAAACGGAAGTAAAGACAATCCACAAATCACGCAATATCACAACAATTGTTCATACACCAACACTTAACAATCAAGGCAAGGTTAGTAAACTTACACTTGGGTTTCGGTTAGCCCTCGAGGCTCCACCCAAACCCCCAAGAACCCATTTCGAAATCAAATCAAGTTTAAAACATTTCCACTCACCGATGAAACCCAAACGGAAGCCGAAACACCAATCTCAAGTCTCCAAATTCCCCGAAATAGTACCCGAAGCCTCTCCAACAGTTTCCCTTGATTCTAACCAATCAAAAACAATACATTACTCAACCAAATCATCACAAAACACTATCACAACCCCAAACCACAACCACAAGCCAAATTCTTACAATTTCAAACCAAAGCCAACACCAAAACTCCCATTTTCGTACTCCCCAATAACCCATTAGAAAACCAATGATTCCAACACCCAAAACACCACTAAACATCTTCGAAACAACCCTCTAGCATTGCTATAATGTTAGCCCCACTCCCCAACACTAAACCACTTCAAAAACTCACATTTTCAGCTTTTAAAAACACCCATGGAAACCCATTTCGGGATTTTTGATAAAAACCCACCATTTTGAGATATAATGTACCTTAGGACAAGATTAGACCATAACTTAACTCTACAAATCAAAAACAAATCAAAAAGCCATTAAAGTTTCATCATTTTCTTCAAAATTTTGAAAACTTGAAATTCTCAACAATGGTGTTTTGCTAAAACTAAAACCATCAATGTGCTAGGAATGAAGAGGACAAGTCAAAAATATGATTACCTTGAAGAGAGCCCTTGAAATGATGAAGAAATTTGATGGAATAGGGATAAGGGTTTTAGAGAGGTTTAATGTCGTGAAATTTTGAAGGGAAGAAGAAGAAGAGAAAAACTTTCAAAAATCCCCTTTTACTCATCCTTTTTTCCCTTTATTTAAAAATTTACCAAAATGCCCTTAATGAACTACAAACCTCTTTTAATTAAAACCAAAACTCAATTTAATTTAAAACGAGCCCACGCCTCACACCCGATTTACCCGTGTATCATCCAACCCCTAAACTCGGGGTGTTACAACTCTCCCCCACTTAAGGAATTTCGTCCTCGAAATTACTTGACGGAAAGAGGTATAGAAACTGTTTCTCCATATCCTCCTTTCTCTCTCAAATAGCCTCCTCCACACCTCGGTGTCTCCACAAAACCTTGACTAACTCGATAGATCTCCCATGCAACACTTTCTTGTCCGTAGCAAGAATCTCAATCGGCTCCTCATCATAAGACAAATCGGGGTTCAACTCAATCTCTTCCACTGGCATTACGTGAGACGGATCCGATCTATACTTTCAGAGCATCGAGACGTGGAACACATCATGAATCTTCTCTAGTTCGGTCGGGAGCCGCAATCTATACACAACGGGGCCGATTCTCTCAACTACCTCGTAAGGCTCGATGAATCTTGGACTCAACTTACCCTTCCTACCAAACCTCACCACCTTCTTCCAAGGTGAGACTTTCAGAAACACTTTCTCACCCACATCATACTCCATCTCTTTTCTCTTTAAATCGGCATACGACTTCTGTTGGTCTGAAGCCGCCTTCAAATGATCACATATCAACTTTACCTTCTCGGTAGTGCCCTTAAGCAAATCGTGCATCAGTACAAGCTTCTGCCCGGCTTCGGCCCAACAAATCGGAGTTCTACACTTTCTACCATACAGAGCTTTATACGGTGCCATCTGAATACTAGCCTGATAGATGTTGTTGTATGCAAACTCTACTAATGGTAGATGTTTCTCCTATGAACCCTGAAAGTCGATAACACAACACATCAACATGTCCTTCTACACCTTAATCACCCTCTCTGACTGACCATATGACTGTGGATGATACGAAGTACTGAAGTTCAACCATGTACCCAAGGCACGATGCAGACACTCCCAAAATCTAGCTGTAAACCTCAGATCTCGGTCTGACACAATCGACTTCGGTACCCCATGCAACATCACTATCTCACTGATATACAGATCGACCAAATTATCTAAGGTGTATGTAGTATGAATAGGTATGAAGTGAGCACACTTAGTAAATCTATCGACTATCACCCACATTGAATTCTTCTTCGAAGGAGTCAACGGTAAACCTGACACAAATTCCATGATGATACGTTCCCACTTCCATTCCGGAATCTTCAACGGTTGTAACAACCCTGAAGGAAACTGATGCTCAGCCTTAACTCGCTGACAAACCATACACTTACTCACAAATTCGGCCACATCCTTCTTCAGTCCAACTCAGTAATATTCTTCTTTTAAACCACAGTACATCTTCATACTACCCGAATGCATAGCAAAAGGACTATTATGTGCTTCATTCAGGATAACACGTCTCAACTCAGAATCTTCCAGAACGATAATCCTATCCTTGTAACATAGTATCCCATTCTCACTAAAGCAAAAATCGGAAGGCCTATCCTCGGCTATATCTTGCACGTGAGGTGCCAAAGACTCGTCTCGCAACTGCTTCTCTCGAATCAACTGAACTAACGAAGGATTAACCTGAAGCTCGGCTATCAAACCACCATCCTTGGACACACTTAATCTCGCAAACATAGCTCGCAACTCAACTACCACCTTTCTACTCAAAGCATCAGCCACTACGTTTGCCTTACCCGGATGGTACTCTATCGTAAGGTCATAGTCCTTAAGAAGCTCTAACCACCTACGTTGTCTGAGGTTCAACTCCCTCTGAGACATCAAGTACTTCAAACTCTTGTGGTCGGTATAAACAGTGCACTTCTCACCATAAAGATGGTGTCTCCAGATCTTCAAAGCAAACACTACTGCGGCTAACTCTATATCATGGGTGGGATAGTTCTTCTCGTGAACCTTCAACTGTCTCGAAGCATAAGCTACCACCTTACCTTCTTGCATAAGCACACAACCTAAACCTACGTAATATGCATCACTGTAAATCACAAACTCTCTTCCCGGTTCAAGCTTAATCAAAATAGGAGCTTCGGTCAAAGTTTTCTTCAACTTCTCAAACGCTTGTTGTCTTGCATCTGACCACTCATATGGGACATTCTTATGAAGCAACTTAGTCAAAGGAGTCGCTATCCTTGAAAATCCCTCGACAAAACTTCGATAATATCCCGCCAAACCTAGGAAACTATGGATTTCTATCACTGACTTCGATTGTTTCCAACTCACTATGGCTTCTATCTTCTTGAGATCCACACTAATCCCACTAGCTGAGATCACGTGACCTAGGAAGACTACCTCCCTAATCCAAAACTCACATTTGCATAACTTGGCATACAACTGATTCTCAAGAAAAGTCTGAAGCACTAACCGCAAATGCTCATCATGCTCCTCCTCGGTCCTAGAGTATACTAAGATATCATCTATGAACACCACCACAAACCCGTCCAAAAACTCGTGAAACACATGGTTCATCATATCCATGAAAGCTGCTGGAGCGTTAGTCAACCCGAAAGGCATCACCAAGAACTCGTAGTGCCCATATCATGTACGGAATGCTGTCTTCGGTATGTCCACATCCTTCACCTTCAACTGATAGTATCTGAACCTCAAATCAATCTTCGAAAACACTAAAGCACCTCTCAACTGATCGAGCAGGTCATCTATCCTAGGCAAAGGGTACTTGTTCTTCACTGTCACCTTGTTCAACTACCTATAATCTATACACATCCTCATACTACCGTCTTTCTTTTTCACAAACAAGACCGGAGCACCCCACGGAGAAATGATGGGCCTAATGAAACCTCTATCGGAAAACTCCTGAAGTTGTGTCTTTAACTCTTTCAACTCTTTCGGTGACATCCTATACGGAGCAATAGACACATGTGCATAATCGGAATACGTCTCAATAGCAAATTTAACGTCTCTATCTGAAGGCAAACCCGACAACTCTTCCGGAAAAACACTCGGAAAATCACAAACTGTCATGATGTCTTATGGTCTAACCTCACTCATATTCGGATTCATCATATAAGCCAAATAAGCATGACAACCTGAATTCAACAACTTCTGAGCTTCTAAAGCAAAAACAACATTGGACAAGAACCTAACGTTCTCGCCAACTACCACAACCTCAAAAATCATCTGTAAGCCTCAAGGAGACTCTATTGGTCTCAAAGTCAACCCTAGCTCTATGCTCTACGAGCCAATCCATGCCCAAAATTACATCAAATTCGTAGAACGGCAGCTCCATCATATCAACCGGAAATACGTGGCCCTAAACCATCAAGGGACACCTCCTATACATTTTCCTAACTACCATTGTATCACCGAAAGAGCTAGTAACATTTAAACCTACCTCTAGCCACTCACATGGTAACCCTAATGACCTTGCGTGCTCACCCAAAATGTATGAATGTGTCGACCCCAAATCTATCAAAGAAAGCAATGTCAAAGACTGTAATGAGAAATTACCTACAATAACATTCGTGTCATTCCCAGCCTCTCGTTGTGCGTACACCCTAGCCGGTCCTCCACCCTCGGGCTGAACTGCCACTACATGAGCTAAGTTCCTCTTACCCTCGTTCCTCGGCTGAAAGTTACCATGATCGCGCCCACGGCCTCTCTAATGCTCAAAACCCATAGCTGGAGCCGGTCCGCCCCTAGCCGGGTGTGGACAGTCACGCCTCAAATGGTCTTGGGAGCTACAGTTCCAACACGCCCCGTAGATACCAATACACTCGCCCTGGTGGCGTCTCCTGCATCTAGTGCACTCCGGAGTGTGTACAACGACTCCTTGGCCCTGGTGGCCCCGTCCATAGTTACCACCCCTATGTCTCGAATCGGGCTGATACCTCCTATCCCTATGCCTCTTGGCATGATCTCTATCCCAATTCGCGTGTCTCTTCCCGAAATCGGACCCACTAGCACAAGTACTGGAGCCTAAGTTATGCTCTATATCCTTGGCCCTAGAGACCAAGACATCAAACTCGGTGTAGTCAGAGGCAAGCATGTAGGTCTTCACATCTCTAGTCAACCCATACCGGAAGCGCTCACACCATTCCCTCTCACTAGGAACCAACTCAGGTGCATACTGGCTTAATCTCACAAACTGAACCTCGTACTCGGACACGGTCTTGTTACCCTGAACCAAGGCTATAAACTCCCTCTTATTCTCATCCAAATACCGAACTCCGAGATACTTCCTCTTAAAGGCATTTCTGAAGAACTCCCACGTGATATCCGCTTCGACCATACCCGAAGTAACAATGGTCCACCAAGTATATGCGTCCCCCTGAAGCAAGGAGACAATGCAACCCAAGATGCGTGTAGTACTCTCAAGCAACGCCTCTGAACCCTCGGGAGTCAAACCACAGAACTCAACTCCTCCCAAGCTACGAAGCCTCTCTAGGGGTAATACTGTCCCCGCACCCAGAGGTGGTGCTGCAGCTTGCATACCGGCCAAAGTTGTCTGAAAAGCTCCGGCTATGGTCTGAATGAAATGGGTCATATCCGCGCCCGCTGGACCCTGACCCGCCTGAACCCCAACACCTCCAACATTGACACCGGCCTGAGGCCCATTACCACACCTCCGACTTGCGCACCATCCTGAGGCACGTTACCTTCGCCAACTACTCCATTACCATCGGGAGCAGGAGGAACATGAGGCTCACCCCCGGGTGCATGGTCACCCGCTCTAGGTCGTCCCCTTGGTCTCACCATAAAGGGATGAAATCTAAAACAAACAACACATCACACACAAAAGGAAACATTGGGTTAGCAAAGGGAAAGGACTCAAGTTCTCAAGCTCGTTAAACCAAAAACCACTTTTTGACAACAACACCTAACAATGGGGACATTTTACTAACCCTTAACCAACAACAAGGCCATTAAATCATACTTTCATACACCGTGCAATAGCAAGCAATCATACAACCAACTTACTTGACTTACCTTTCCCGTGAGACCTCGTAACCGAGACTCTGATACCAGCAAATGTAACCCCCAAGTCCCGGTCTAGCCGACAGACAGGCCAAAACGGGTTACACGGGGAAAACCGAAGCGAAACCCGCTAAGGCCTCACTCCGATTAGTAACACTATTTTTTCTCTTTTATTTATCTTGTCTATATGCTTTATTTAATCTTACGCGAGTTAGGCAGACAACGGAGAAACAACCACGGACACGACCCACGCAAACCAACACTTAAAGGTTCATTTTAGCCATTTAATTCTGGCCGTATCGATATGGCAAGGACCGTATCGATACACCTTCAACGGTCAACCTACCCTTGAGTCAACCCTCGAGACCTATTTCGATACCCTCCAAGGCAGGTATCGAAACGCTCCCAACGGTCAAATTCCGAAGTCAACATTAGTTGACCATATCGATACGCCTAAGCCCGTACCGATACCCTAAATTTCTCATCAAAATCTCAGATTTCCAGTAGCAAAAATGGTATCGGTACGCCTTCCCGAGTATCGATACGCTTGGCCTAAAACAAGAAGGCCGTATCGATACCCCTGACTCGATCAAACAGAAATTAGCTAGTTAAGGCACAAAGGCTGCTTCAAAAACACCAATCTAGGACCTCTAAGCATGCATACACGAACTCTAGAGGCATACACCCTACTACAAGCATGTTCGAACACTTAACATACATGTAAAGGCCATTTATATAAGAAAAACAAGCATTCACCAAAATACATCACATATCAAGGTTTATATGCCCTTAGACAAAACACATAAACAATCATAGGACATGGCCATAAGCCTTCAAGACGCAAAGCATTTAGGCAAAAACATAAACATGGTTTACAATCCACATCAAAAGCATTACCATAAAAAACAAACACATATGAGCCTAACAACGCTCACACAAAAGCACATAGCATCATCAATCCAAACATGCTAGAACATCAACAAGCCAAATTAAGGAGTTTGAACACAATCTCCATAAAAGTCTAATACCCCCATTGTCTAGGCATTATTACAAAAACTTAAATCATACTTGAGCTACTCGAGAACTCCGAAAAGCTCCTCCCTTGCCTACTTGCCTTCCGAAACTCTAACGATCTACATGTTGGAAAAAGGAGAGCGTAAGCTTGAAAGCTTAGTGAGCGAAGCTCTAAAAACTCATCAACAATGCAGTTTCAAACACACATTTCTTAATTGAAAAGTAAAACATTTTAATATACGAAGAGGAGACACAATCAACACAAATACATGGTATGCACATGCATAACCAAAACACGGTGGGACTACACATCACCGTTTCGAATAGTAGTTTTCTGATGGGACTACACATCAACGTACTCTTCTACTAGTCACTACCGGTGGGACTACACATCACCGTAGTTACGACAACCATTGCGAGAGGCTCGACACCAACAACGACTACACAACAACATCAAACGGAAGTAAAGGCAATCCACAAATCACACAATATCACAACTATTGTTCATACACCAACACTTAACAATCAAGGCAAGGTTAGTAAACTTACACTTGGGTTTAGGTTAACCCTCGAGGCTCCACCCAAACCCCCAAGAACCCATTTCGAAATCAAATCAAGTTTAAAACATTTCCACTCACCGATGAAACCCAAACAGAAGCCGAAACACCGATCTCAAGTCTCTAAATTCCCTAGAATAGTGCCTGAAGCCTCTCCAACGGTTTCCCTTGATTCTAACCAACCAAAAATAATACATTACTCAACAAAATCATCACAAAACACTATCACAACCCCAAACCACAACCACAAGCCAAATTCTTACAATTTCAAACCAAAGCCAACACCAAAACTCCCATTTTCGTACTCCACAATAATCCAACAGAAAACCAATGATTCCAACACCCAAAACACCACTAAACACCTTCAAAAAAACCCTCTAGCATTGCTATAATGTCATCCCCACTCCCCAACACTAAACCAATTCAAAAACTCACATTTTCACCCTTTAAAAATACCCATGGAAACCCATTTCGGGATTTTTGATAAAAACCCACCATTTTGAGATATAATGTACCTTAGGACAAGATTAGACCATAACTTAACTCTACAAATCAAAAACAAATAAAAAGCCATTATAGTTTCATCATTTTCTTCAAAACTTTGAAAACTTGAAATTCTCAACAATGATGTTTTGCTAAAACTAAAACCATCAATGTGCTAGGAATGAAGAGGACAAGTCAAAAATATGATTACCTTAAAAAGAGCCCTTGAAATGATGAAAAAATTTGATGGAATAGGGATAAGGGTTTTAGGGAGGTTTAATGTCGTGAAATTTTGAAGGGAAGAAGAAGAAGAGAAAAACTTTCAAAAATCCCCTTTTACTCGTCCTTTTTTCCTTTATTTAAAAATTTACCAAAATGCCTTTAATGAACTACAAACCTCTTTTAATTAAAACCAAAACTCAATTTAATTTAAAACGAGCCCACGCCTCAAACCCGATTTACCCGTGTATCATCCAACCCCTAAACCAGAGGTGTTACAACTCTCCCCCACTTAAGGAATTTTGTCCTCGAAATTACTTGACGGAAAGAGGTACAGAAATTGTTTCTCCATATCCTCCTTTCTCTCCCAAATAGCCTCCTCCACACCTCGGTGTCTCCACAAAACCTTGACTAACTCGATAGATCTCCCATGCAACACTTTCTTGTCCGTAGCAAGAATCTCAATCGGCTCCTCATCATAAGACAAATCGGGGTTCAACTCAATCTCTTCCACTGGCATTACGTGAGACGGATCCGATCTATACTTTCAGAGCATCGAGACGTGGAACACATCATGAATCTTCTCTAGTTCGGTCGGGAGCCGCAATCTATACGCAATGGGGCCGATTCTCTCAACTACCTCGTAAGGCCCGATGAATCTTGGACTCAACTTACCCTTCCTACCAAACCTCACTACCTTCTTCCAAGGTGAGACTTTCAGAAACACTTTCTCACCCACATAATACTCCATCTCTTTTCTCTTTAAATCGGCATACGACTTCTGTTGGTCTGAAGCCGCCTTCAAATGATCACATATCAACTTTACCTTCTCGGTAGTGCCCTTAAGCAAATCGGGCATCAGTACAAGCTTCTGCCCGGCTTCGGCCCAACAAATCGGAGTTCTACACTTTCTACCATAGAGAGCTTCATACGGTGCCATCTAAATACTAGCCTGATAGCTGTTGTTGTATGCAAACTCTACTAATGGTAGATGTTTCTCCCATGAACCCTGAAAGTCGATAACATAACACATCAACATGTCCTCCAACACCTGAATCACCCTCTCTGACTGACCATATGACTGTGGATGATACGAAGTACTGAAGTTCAACCATGTACCCAAGGCACGATGCAGACACTCCCAAAATCTAGCTGTAAACCTCGGATCTCGGTCTGACACAATCGACTTCGGTACCCCATGCAACATCACTATCTCACTGATATACAGATCGACCAAATTATCTAAGGTGTATGTAGTATGAATAGGTATGGAGTGAGCACACTTAGTAAATCTATCGACTATCACCCACATTGAATTCTTCTTCGAATGAGTCAACGGTATGAAGTGAGCACACTTAGTAAATCTATCGACTATCACCCTAAACTCGGGGCGTTACAGGTTTGGGAGAGAAAAGGAAACACATATTGGGTTTGTGTTTGTTTTGACAATATTAGCTTGAAATGGGCGGGAAGAATTTGTATTTTGGCCTGAATTGGGCTTTTTGTATTGTAATAGGATTTTATTTTGTAAATGGACACTAAGTTGGTTTTTTATTTATTTATGGACTGATTTTAGGTTTATTATTTATTTATATTTTTGATTTTATTTATAGTGAAAATATATTATATATTTATATATAGGTATATCTGGACAAAATAAAGGTATTATACGTTTAATATGCGGTGAATGCTAATTGTGTTAACAATGTAGTATTCTTAATGGATAACAAGCCTCGTTGCATCAGCAGCATCACTGGTGATGAAGACTCCACTAGCGATGATGTTGATGCACGTTCGGAGAAAAGTGATGTGTTTCATAATACATTGAATGTTAATGGTGTTAACAATGTGACATTCTTAATAGATGAGAATCTAATGTCATCGTTGTCGGAAAATGTTGAAAGATGAGAAGTCGGTTCAAAACAAACAAAAAAATGCTAACTTAGAGGGTCGAGACGGTGTCTTGATTCTGATGAGGTTCATAGTTTCAACGCAGATGATGCTAACAACACGATATCATTAATGAGAAAGTTGACATTAATGACACGAGTTTAGTTCCCATGATGAATATGGAGGTAGGGAGTTTAATGTCGTTCAGGAATTGGATGCTAGTGTGGTTAGGCTTGTTGTTTAATGTTTGAGCATGAAGCAAGGAGATAGGAGATAGGAATCATATAGTTGTTTACTATCCGACACATGGTGATTTTCACTTTTGTAGGTAAGAGAACATTCCAACATTGAATGGAAGTTCGATAGGGACAAAATAGGATCATTAGACTTGCCATGACTACTATGTGATTCCTCATGTACAGTTTATAACCACTTTTCACATTATACAAACATGTTCCATCAAATCGCCAAATCAGCTTGTCACATAAACTTGAAGAGGACAATGGAATGGCGGCAATCTTCTTTACAAGCTCATCGTCAAAAAGGTCCTCCGGAATCTCTAATTCCCATGTTGCTGAAGATTCATCAATAAGATCTGAAACAATAGTGTAATTATGGCTTATATAGTTTGCCCTCTGATAAAGCCTCCACTGGATCCAGGCAACCATGGCTCACTCCAAATATTGATAATCTGACCAGTTCCAATTCTCCAGCCTATTCTTTTTTCAATTAGACCTTTGGCACTCCAAATGCTCCTCTATATATACGATGGATTTGACCCCAGATTTGAATGCAGGAAATCGTCTTTAGGATAATACCGAGCTTTCAAAACTCTAGCCATAAAGCAATCTGGCTGCATTATTAAACGCCAACAGTGTTTAGCTAAGAGAGCACATTGAAGTGGAAGAGATCCCTAAATCCAAGACCTCCACTGAGTTTGGATCATGTTACATGAAACCAGGAGCACCAATGAATTCCCCTATTGGATCCGCTACTTCTCCACTCCATGATTTGCTCCATTGCACGACACAGTGTCACAGGTAGCAAGAAGCAATGCATCACATACACTGGATTGCTTGCAATACACTTTTTATCAGAACTTCCTTCCCTCCCATAGAGAGAAAATAAACTCCCAGATTATTTGTTTTCTTGTTGAAACGATCTAAATAATATAAAAATGCTTCCTTTTTTCCTCTCCCAACCATAGTTGGCCTTTCACCATTTGCCTTTGCTTGAACCCCTAATAAGGATCCTATAGCCGCCTTAAGTGTGCTCCCCCCATCACCACTGAAAAATATGAGTGACTTATCAAAGTTCACATGCTGACCTGAGACATTACCATAGGTTATCAATAACTGCTTCAGATTGTTAGCAGAACAATCGATGCCTCACTGAAAATGATGCTATCATCCGCAAAGAGAAAGTGCCCCACTTCTAGTCTTTAACGCCCTAATTTACAGCCTTTATAGATTTATTAGTGTTTGCTTCATTTAAAAGGACTGATAATCCTTCTGCACAAACCATAAATAAATAAGGGCTTAAAGGATCACCTTGCCTTAGTCCACGTGAAGGAAAGAATCGTGTGACAATGGTACCATTCATGCCTACAGTATAAGACACTGAGCGTACACATTTTAAGATCAAATTCACCCATCTCGCATCAAAACCAAGGCGCAACAACATCCCCTCTATAATAGGCCACTCAACTCTATCATAAGCCTTGCTTAGATCAGTTTTCAGTGCAAATGTACCCTGATTACCCGCTCTCCTCTTCTTCATCGAATTTAGGGCCTCATAAGCAATAACAATGATGTCTGAAATTTTTCTCCCATGTATAAATGCTTCCTGCGATTTATCAATACATGCATCAAGTACACGGGCAAATCTGTTTGCCAATACCTTTGCAACAATTTTATATAAAACATTACATAGGCTTATTGGCCTAAAGTGTGCCATGTTCAAAGGTTGATCAATTTTTGGGACTAGGACAATTCTCATAGCATTTATCTCCTCTAATCCAGAGCCACCATTCAAGATCAAAAGGTAGAAGGCAGCCACATCATTACCTAGCAGGTTTGCACTTGCTCAAGGAATTTTTCATGATAGTTCGGATGAATCTATTGGCCTTCTTCTCTTGCGGCTCTGAGAGCTTTGAACATTATACTCATTCACTTCTTTCTCTTTCTCTATTTCTTGACTAGCATGGTTTTCAAATTTAAGTCCCAATTTCTCGAAGAAAAGAGATGGAAGAGTTCGATGAAATGTGAGAGATATTTATTCCTTTGTCATGGGAGGTTGTACTTGGGCTACTAATCCTCTATACCTCAATAAGAGAAGTTGGCAGAGCAGAACCCAAAAACCAGTAAAAAATGCCAGGTCGAGTTGGTAAAAGTATGACGGTATTGCCAAGCTCGGTTGGAAAAAGATCGAAGGCCGATGACATCAGCTCTAGTTAAAACCTGATCAGCTCAAATTCAAAAAGAGGATAAAGAAATAAATGTGCTTATCCTATCGTACAATTAGATTTCAAATTTAAACCCAATCTAGGGTTCCCACGCATGCCTATTTAAAACCCGATGATGAGCCAAGGAGAGGAGGGGAAGAAGACCCTAAACTGTGGTGAAGAGGGCGACTTGTGGTTCGACCAGGCTAAACCGAGAGCTTTGGAGCCATTGAAAGGCTGAGCCGATGAAGCTCCTTCATTTCCCATTTCTCTTTTGGTTTAATTCTATTTTTATGATGATGTTTGTTGAAAACGATTTGATGTTGATAGTTCCCTCAAACATGAACTAATTTCTTTAAGTTGGTTGGGGATGTTATGAGATGAAATGCTCAGTTATTTTTAGCTTTTAATAATTGAATGCCTTGGCATTATTTTCTATCCTCCAAGTGCTTATTTTCTTAAATTATTTTCCATACGACAGTTGGCATTGTATGCTTATTATGCTTTAATATCTTAACATAATTAAGGGGTAATGATCATTTGCTAGATACTAAGGGGAGGAACTTCGATAGAAGATGTTCAAGTAGATGAGCTTACTTCAGAAGTGAATCTACCCCTTAGGAGTATAGATTGAAACTTAATCAAGTTAATTTATGAAAAGTTTCACTATAGACATATGAGGGTTTTATCGTGGTTAACTTAGGGTATTGCCATCCATAGAGGTAATGCTACTCTTGAAATCTTCTCAGCAATAAATCCAAGGCAGGACGTTATTAATCATTGTCATAGCTAGTGTGAAATTCAAGCATATCTTGCCAACACTCATCACCATTTGAATACACTTTTTTGCCAAACTGCCTAAACTTTTATGTTCTTTGCCTTAGTTATTTTCTTAAATCCAACATTCATATCAAAATCATTTGATTCAAATCACAAGTATTAATCGTGGCAATTAATTCCTGGACAATCCATGTGGGGATGATACTCAACTCACTACTATATTACTTGTTGACCGTGTATACTTGCACGTAAAAGACATATTCTTGGCATTACTTACTTGCTTATTTACACTGAATACTTAATCTTTTTTCATGAAATATTACGTCGACACTAACCCTTAGATTATCCATGATGGTAATGAGTTGTATTTCCATTGCCCGTAGATCACACGGGAGCGTATTGACTCGATTTTCACTTGCTTTACAACTTTTTTTCCAATATTCAGCTTCATGTTTCAGTTCTTTGATTCTTTTCTTTGACTGTTCCAAAGTCACACCCAAACAAGCGTTCTTGAGCATCGAACAAAGTTCTTGATAATTGAATTGCAAACTTTTCAACTCCTCATTCAAACCATCTCTCTTGCCTTAATTTTCTTATTTGAGCCTCATATTCAAATTGATGCTCCTCTTTCTGGGTATTTGTATATTGAATTTCATATTTATCCATTGAATCAGGCCGGTTTTTTATTCCAAATTCCCATTTGTCATGCTCCAAAAGAACTTGAACTCGACGTTTGAAGGTGATGCAATTCTCAATGGAATGTCCTTGAATTTCATCATGAAATTCACAATGAGGATTGGTGTTATACCGTTTTGGATACGGAGGTTGTAAAGGTGTAATAAATCGTAGGGTAACCAATCGGGTTTCCAATAGTTGAGGATATAGTTCTTTATATGAAATAGGAATTGGATCAAAGTGACTTTTGTGAACTATTGTCTTTTAAAAATCAACTAAAGGGGTATTGGAACTTGAACTTTGTCTTGGACACTTAACTGACTTTGATGGGCTTACGTTTTCTGTCACTTTTTGTTGAGTGGATCATTGGATTGATCAATGCCAAGAGGGGGGTGAATTGGGCTTTAAAAATTGTTGAAGAAAAATGATAGCTAAAAATGAAGAACAAAGGATTTTAGAGTGGTTCAAGTTCCAAATGAACTCTACATCCACTACCTTAGCTACCACTAAGGATTTGCAACAATTCACTAATTTGTTCTTCCCCTTTTCAAGGCTTAAGAGGTAACCTTTACACAACCGGTCAAATTTTTTACCCAAAATTTGACCAAACCCTCATAAGTGAAACAAAGAAGAAATTAGGCAAAAGGATATCTCTCAAATACAATATTGCCCCTTTCAGTACAAACACTCAACCCAAATTTGAGATAGGATAAGAATTGAATACAACACAATTTGGGGTTTACAAGAATATTGGAAAATAAGCACAATGAGGTTGGATTTTTGCTTGGTTGTTTATCTTTGATGCAATAGTTGTTGCCGATCTTCAATGAGCTTCAATTTATACCTTCTCTATCAATTCTAGCCGTTTGGGTGGTTTGGGTATTGATTATAGCCGTTAGGACCCTCTCTTTCCACCATAAATACACTTCTGCAGCTATCTGTATCGGTACACGAAGACCCGTATCGATACTTGTCTCAAAACAGAAAGAGTCGTTGCACATAATAAAGAGGGCGTATCGAAACGCGTGTAAGCGTATCGGTGCGGTACAGGAACAGTTTCGATACAAAAGAGACCGTATCGATACCTTTTTCTCAACCTAGCTCACTAGAAGCCTCCGTTTCGATACAGGGTACACCGTATCGATACGAGACAACTACCACTTTAAATATTAGTTACCTAACAACTGACACCAACGGTCGAAAACATTTAAAACACTTTGAATTAAAAATTCCGTTAAAACCGTATCGATACGGGTTAAGTCGTATCGGTACACCATTCAAACTCCTTTAGTTTTTAGAGAGGGGCGTATCGATACAGATTGAATCTGTTTCGATACGATGTTTCGATACGGTTAAGAGCGTATCGAAACGCATCTTTCCAGTAGCCAACTTTGTAAAAAAGGTATCGATACGGCTGAAGACGTATCAATACACCTAGACGATTTTCAATACTTTAGCCTTGGAACACTTAGAAAATATTTGGAGTCTGAGTTTTTCAAATCAGTTTAAAGTGTTGGTGATTTATAAATCATTTAAGGGACTTAGAAATCTATTTCAAGTTTTCAATTTAGTCCTTAACATACTTAGTTATATCAAAATCAAACATAGGTTTTACACTTTTGCATCTCCAAGTGTTCTATTAATTGTCAGGCTTTTAGAAAATTTGGGCCTTCCATCTTCAAAACTCAACATACCTACCTTGATGAGATTGTCAACCTTGTTCTTCAGAGCCTCACAATTCTTAGTAGTATGGTCTAAACTTCCTTGATGGCAGTCACATACTGCATTGATATCACAGCCCTCAGGAAAAGAATAGATCTTGGGCTTAGACTGAACTTGGACCACAAAATTTTTTCTCTACCAGTATTAGAAGCAATTCTGCATATGTCATCGGAATTGAATTAAAAGATCTTCCCCCATCATTTCCTTATTGAATTTCTTCTTGGAATGTCATCACTTTCTTGGAGTTTGACTCAATTACACCTCCAGTTGGTTTATTGATGTGAATTGTAATAGTGCGCAAACCCGATTGTTTATTCATGAACTAGTTTTTTTTCAATTCTTATTCCAGTTCAGTGTGCCCTTTTTCTTTGGCCATAGCCATCATCATAGTCATCATCTTAGCCACTTGTCTTTTTAGTTCTTGCATCTCATTTTTATCAATATCAGCATTAAAAAAATCCGATGTGCGACTCTTGAATGAAATACCCTTCACTCCTTCGTTGCTTGTCCCGAACATTGCCCCATATTTGCACTTTCCTCTATCGGATTACGAATCCCCTTATCCATTATGATCACCTTCTAGTTCGATAACCACTTTTGAACCAATACCTTTATGCAATAAAGATGCGGTGCAAAAATGCAAAACAAACAAAAACAAAATAAAAGAAATGAGGCAATATGGTAAAATAATTATATAAGCAAAAATTAAATTGCTAAAATAAAACAATTCATATTAGGCAAAGAAATAACCAGAGAACCGTATTTAAAACAGCAGCACCTTAGGAGTACATTGTCTAATTAAAAGGTTTCCCACATGGCTCTAGTGGGGTGGGCTTTTAGATTTACATAATGTGGTTTTGTTCTAGACTATGAGTACCCAAACTGTCGTTACTGTCTACTACGATAACAAAACATCGATTCAGGAGTATACATCTCCTTATAGCGGAGGTGAACACTCCACGGTGTATAAGGTTGGTATACAGAAAGAAAGACAAAATTCCTGCACATATGTGGAAAACCCCATAGGTACCTTTAATTTTGTATGGTATTTTGACATTTTGGAATAACAATTCAAATTTAATTTAATCATTAATTATTAATTAGGCTTATGTTCAAAAATAAAAATATTCCTTTTATAAGAAAATATATTTGCTTCGAATATAAAATTAAAAATACCTCTATACGCTCAGTGCATCGCCTTTCATTTTCCAAAAATATATCCCACTTACAAAAGATTTTTTATGCATGATTAATATGATATAGTTCATTTTAAGTACCAACCTAAAAAGGCTCCAATTTAATTCATGTGTTATTTAATCTATGAATATTATTTAATTTAAAAGTTTATATAGGTTAATACCTAATTACTTATTATTAAAGTCCTTAATTAAACTTCAAAATTATATATAATATTCTCTTACTAATTAATTATTCTAATTATTAAAGTCCTAATCCTATTTAAGGCACTATTTATTAATCTAGATTATTTATCAATTTTCAAAAGGTTTTAATGAATATTGAATATTCAATTTAAGAGTTCATGTTGAATAATATCTCATTGCTTTAGGACACCATTCAAACTTGAACTCCAAAATTTCTCATTCAATACTCATTAATTCTCCATCTACTTTGTAAAATGTTACCTTTCAGTCTTAGCTTTACACTGGTCAAGACGATTCATCAAAATGAATCAAATTAAGCCTTTTCTTATATGAATTAGAGAAGTTGCTTGTTTATTCTCCATCTACTTTGTAATCAGCTTGGTTATGAGAACCATTCATGTGCTAGTTGTAGCTCTGATGGATTTGTATTACAATCGAAAGGGTTGAATTTCATGACATTGTTTTACCAACCAGTAATTGTGGAAGTACGTTGCTTTCATTCTCTTGTAATTTTTGCTCTTAGATGCTTGGAATTCTGCAGGTCAAGCTGAATGCAAATCAGATGATTGTTGCTACACTTCCTGGGTTTGATCAGTTTATGAATCTGGATGAACTGTTTCCAACATCACTTTTTCTTAACCTGGATTTCTGGAAAATTAGCTTTCTACTTTTCTTGTTTACTACATGCTTCATGTGCTATAAAAGTTGTGTACTCAATGGTAGGAATTTATTTATCGTTTGTTTGTTTGTTTTCAGTTAATGTTTTTGAAAATATAAACGAATTTGTTCGCGAACATGTAAACAAATGTTAACCGAACAAGTTGACAAAAATATAAACGAACATGTTCGTGAACACTAAAAGAACTGAGTCTGAACACACCAAAAAATAAACGAACCGAGTTTGAACATGAGGTTGAGAATTTAAACGAACATGAACTGAGTTCGAACACCTTCAAAAATAAATAAACGAACATAAACACAGTCTTGTCCGTTCAAGTTCGGTTCGTTTACACCCCTAGCCATTGCCCACTTTGATAGATATGTTCTTTTTTTTTTTAATATGATCATTGAATTTTTATTATAACCATAGAAGATATGACAATTATAACGCATCCAAGAAGAAAAATAATGGGACTAAACTACCCAAATTTCTTACAACCCAAAAACAAAGAAAAGTAAAAAACTACTATGGAGATAAGCATACCATCAAAATTCAGAAGCTTCCTGAATCTCCTTGTCTCTATCTAACCACGACTCATAACTGATGAAAATGAGTGGTAAGCGATCCAAACTATCAGGCAAAATGTTCTGCTACCCAGGACTGATTACATCGGTAGACAATCATTAACCGAGTGGGGATCTAACTTTTCGTGACCACCGACAAAATCATAATCAGGAACTAGCGCCGATTAAAAACTCTATGCAAGCAATGATCGACCATTAGAAGTATGTTGAATCATGCCACAAGGACTGATAAAACAAAACCACAAAAATAAAGAAAACATGTCATAAGGACAGAAGAAAAACGCGTGTCACAGGAACAGAGAAAACGTGTGTCATAAAGGCTGAGATTCTTATTCGAAAATTAAAAAAAAAAAAGAGAGAAAGAAAAAAATAAAAAAATTAATAAACACTAGCTATCGACAACCAATAGCTAGGTAATTGTCGATCGCCGGCTAACGCAAAAAAATTGAAAAAACTTACAGGCGACTGTTAGAGAGAAAAAAAAGTAAGGTTTTTAATAAATACAATAAATATGTTCTTGTTTTAAACTATATTAAATAGTATTGTAACAATAATTTTATTTCCATATTGTAAATTCTGTTTTGTGTATAGATTGGAGTTACATTAAAATATTTTTGTTTTGCCAAGGTACTCTGGTTGCTTTGTAACAGTTGTGCTGTTCTTTTGTATAAATAAACACAGTTATTTAAAAATAAAAAAATGTATTTGAAATTCGAACATATTACTAATAATTTTAATATTGATGAGTCTAGAACGAGTGACAAACACCGTTATACACCATTAACATTGCACACTTCAATACACCATTAATTTTTAATAATTTATAAATAAATATTAAAAGGAAAAACTATTGAGATGATTACTTACGTTTTTCTTCTCCCCTCGCAATCTTCCCCACCGTTGTTACATGCCAAACCTCCACAACTTTTAAGTTCTAAACTCTCCTCCAGAAAAAGTGTAAACGCCAAAACTGTAAATAATATGAATCTATTTCATGTACAACACAAGAGAATAAAACACATATTCTGCTTCCTCCACCTAAAGAAGAAAAAAAAAAGAAACTTAAATTTCTGAATAAAAAGACTTGGGACTATAATTTTGTTGGCATTAGACACATACTTGGTGGTCTAAAAGAAGTGGCACTTGTGTTTCCTCAATCTTGGCAGCCAAAGACAAACAAGCCACAGCAGCTGGCTTGTCTTTTTTGAACTTGAAGCTTAAAATGAATCCGTCAAAGTAATTAACAGCAAGCAAGAACCATGGTCATGGCATTGAACCCATTGCGTGCCATGACCTTGAAAATCTAGTCCAAGGCTTCTATACCAGCTGAAACTAAAGACTCGTCTGAACAAACATCAATGTTTGTTTCTCTCTGGACATCATCTTCCAAGAACAAATTAATCATGTTTATCTAGGAACAAAAGCAATAGTTCGTGCTTTTGTTTGGGGTCCAAAAATCCCAATTGAACGGAAAAATATGTTTCGGTCATCGTGTTTAGATCTAAAAATCTAAACATAATTTTAGACCCCAAACATAATTTCGAGAAAAACAAAGTAAAAGTAACTTTTACGTTTCGATTTTTATACTATATTTTTACACAATCGTGATTTTTAAGAAAAAACTTTCAAACATAAATCGCTTTACTTTAAAATCAATTATACATAAAATCACGAAGATCCAAAATTCTATAAAATCGTGATTTTTAATATGGTGATTTCACCTTCAGCTTTTACCAACACACCTGTATCATCAAATAGGTCCAGTGATCCAAAGGAACAATTTCCTGATGATATAATAACTTTTACCTAGGGCTAGTTTGATTTCCATTTACAATTGACATACGTGCCGTGCCGATCAAATTATTACATATGAAAAAAGCAAAAAGAAAACCCTATTATATCTATTAACTATCAAGTTCTGACTAACCTAATCACAATCGGAATACAAACCCATGGGACAGACTTTCATATTTTTACAAACCGAACATCGTTCTGACCAAAAGCAGTTCCACAGCCGGGGCACTTGCGATGCCGTATCTCTAAATTTCTCTGTATACATGGATTGCAAAATAGGTGATAGCATTTCACAATTACAACCTGCCGAATTCGAAAAGCAACACATCAGTGCAATCCAAAATGCCAGTAGGAGAGGTCAAGGAAACAAGCATACAAAATAGCACTCACCTCCTTCGGCCGATCAAAACATACACCACATTTCAGAATGTTTTTGCAATTCTTAATCTCGTCCTGAAGCTTCTGTATGGTGGTCTCTCCAGTTTCAGAACTCAACTCAGCAACCTTGCTATTCAGTTCATTCAGCTCTTCCTCAAGCTTCTTCCTCTGGCTTCTGGAGAAAAACCCCATTTCAACAGAGCAAAGATTTAATTTGAAGGTGAGCTAAATAAATAATTTAATTAAAACATCTGAAGTCCCAAGGGACAAAGATTACAATCTTGGGTTAGAATAAAAATGCAGGCATAGGTTAAAGCATTGTTATCGTAGCAATCGTTGACCATTATGACAGCCAGTCCCCATCCTTCTTTGCAGCTAATTCCAGTTCAAATTATACTGTGAAAGGGCAGGCAGAGCTATGTTGCTCAAACTCTTTAATTTTTTTCTAGTTACCTGTGTCCAATACAACTTGTCCAAATACAAGGAAAAAGTTGCTCATGGCAGATACTTGTATCAAGAACTCACAACCGAGTCCGAGTAACATAGGAGCAGAGCAACGCTCTTTGTAGTCAGATAACATACATATAACCTTTTATCTTCTAATTCCACCAAAATATAATACAACTGGGCAAGAAAAAATATAAGCATTGGAAATCGACGAAACACAGAGAAAAGATAACTCACTGTTCCTTTTCCAACTTCATTTGGAACTCTTCCACCTTTCGCTGGAGCTGCTCATAGTCCTTCTCAGAAGATGCTGTGGCAGATTTAAGCCACTTGAACTCCTTGTCAGTATCTGCCAACTCCCACTTTGCAGTTTCAAGGCTAATCATAAAATGTCTATCCTCTTGTGTGAATTTAACAGCATCTGTCAGACAAACTTTCATCTGCAAAGTTTAAATTATAGGTTGGCCAAAAAAAGCTGTAGGTTGATATTAAGTAAATGAATGAATGAATATAAACGTAAATACACTTAGAATGTAAATTTTGTGGAACGAGTTTTAATGGCACAGTTCTGACAAATTTTACCTGCTCCTCACTCTGTGCAATCCTCATTTTCACAGATTCAATTGATGTATTGACCTGCTTAAGTTGCCTTGTTAATGTCTGCTTTTCAGAGAGCAAGGAACTATGTGCCTGCTTTGTCTTTACACTCTCAGAGACAAGCTGCATTTAATCCCATCACAATTACAAAAGTCGCCCAAGCATCAAGACCAGATAACAGAACTTCTTAATTAACAATATACAGTACGGAAGAATACAGTTGAAATACAGGACATATAAGATGCAAGGGACCTTAATATTGTAGTCGTCTCTCTCTGTCATCTGCTGCAAGAGGTGCTGGTTCTGTGCCTGCATATCTTCATATGCCTGGCCAATGGTCTAGCAAAAAATAAAGAGAACTCTCAACATGCAGACAAAAGGCAGTAAATGGCAAAAGCAGTTCCCAGGGAAAGGCAGCTCTAGCAATTCAGCAAATGTGAGAGAAGGGTGGATGGAACCAAAAATGAATAAATACTTATTTTTCCCCTAAGAAAAAAGAATCTCAGAGAAACCTCAATTTCAGCAATATATGTGTCTGACTCTCCATCTTTACTTTTAATAGCCTCCGTGAGCTCCAAAACATCCCTGTGATTTATTGTAGGATGAAGTAGTTAGACAATAATACTAAATGGAAATTTCGGGAAACGAAAAGAAACAAATCATAAAAATAGAAACCATAAACTTAAAACTCCAACACCTCTTATGCAAGCACACAAATTTTACATTAAGAATGAAGAAACAATTTGGATCATACCACATTCCACATACGAAGTGTGGTAACTCATAATAAGCACTTGACCTATAAAAAGTATCAGCAGGTTTACTGCTTGATTTTATTAATAGATGCATCTGCTACAATTAGGAGCACAAGATAAGTTAATTAAACAGTTTTAGCAATCCTTAAGACACTACTGTACAGTATAAGGTATTGCAGAAGAGGTAACCACAACATTCTCCTTTCGTAATGAACTAAATAAATAAACAAAATAGTTATTCTTTGGAAGTACACAATTAAGCTCTTGAAACTACTTTTTGTCTAATTAATCATTATTTAGCATGAAAACTGCTCAAGTTCATTATTGCCACCACGTCTACATGATTGAAATCTTTGCCAGGTTAAAAACCACACGGCATACATACCGGGAAAAAAGGACTACATAAGAGTGGAGTATGGGATACTACCACCATGCAATCACCAATCCAGGATGAGTTCACATGGATATTAATTTGGCAAAGATAACAACCGTTAAAGATTACCTATGCAATCGCCAATCCAGGATGAGTTCACATGGACATTAATTTGGCAAAGATAACAACCATTACAGATTACCTATAGCTGTAGTATGTAATTACTTGATTTTAGGCCAACTATTAAGCTTGATCTCAGGAATATGTCTAGACTTATTTCCTTTCTAAAGCTGATGTACTTTGTATAAATACCTAATTCTATATGTGAATAATAACTTCACTTCATCTCTTCTATCAACAACAACAATCACCCATATGGTCACATGAGAAAAATAATGGAATCTAGCAGTTTTCATACAGAGTAAGAGCTTAAATAAACAAAATATTACTGTAAAAGCTCAAAGAAGGATAAAGGCAAACTTGAGAATTTTGAAAAAGTTGCATGGGCTGTTTTTCTATTTAACACAGAAAGAAAGTTGCAATAACTCAAACATTCATCATTCAATTTCAAACCCCATCACTCTCTCCAATAGTCGGAGAAAATCTCCAATTTAAAAACTCAAATGTGAAAATTCTAGCAAGAAAGCTACTTCATTTGTGGCATAATCATCTTCAATCGAGCAACTTGCACCTCATTAATTTGATGAGTAACTCAAATGAACTTCATTAGGCACAACCTGAACAAACTCTTGTGTGGATAGCAACTAATTTAGTTTCACAAGCAGCAGATTGAGCATTCTCATTCAGCAAATATTGTTGCAATAACTCAACAGATTCTATCTCACGCGTCTCATCTCTTACCCCCACTTCAAAAAGATTGTTCTTTAGCGCCTCAAAAGCAAGGCATATGCTCACAAATAAAGCAGTATATTGTGCATTCTCATTCAGCAAATCTTGTTGCAATAACTCAATAGATTCTATCTCACACATCTCATTTCTTAACCCCTTCTTCAACAAGATTGTTCTTTAGTGCCTCAAAAGCAAGGGATATGCTCACAAATAAACATCATCAACATGCATTTTCTTGGTAAGATTTTTTTTTTCTCAGGGAAGAACACACTTGAGAAATGAACTTGGACTAGAATCAAAGATTTTGAAAATTGTCACACGTCATTGCATGCCTGACCTAACGGATTTTTTTGTTTTCAACAGGTCTAGTTAGATGCGTGTTAGTCCGAATCCCAGTACAAATGGCTTGCAAAATGGTGGTGCAACACCAAGTATCACTCTTCCACTCAGCTCACTCCTTTTGAGGCTTTGTATGGATATGCACCTCAATTGTGCATTCCTCATATACCAGAGAGCTCTCAGGTAAATCAGGTTGATACAAAATTGGTGGCTAGGGATAAGATGTTGCAATTACTGAAGTACCAGTTAAAGAAGGCTCAGCTCATTATGAAAAACTCAAGCCAATAGGCACTTTCAACCGGGAGATATGGTCTATCTGAAGCTGCAGCCTTATAAGCATAATTCATTGGGAGATGCGCAATACTAGAAGCTATCCCCAAGGTAATTTGTTGCTGTTGACAAGAAGGGAGAGGCTGCTTATTGACTCGAACTACCAGCAAAACCTCTGATACACCGTGCATTAGAAATCAACTGTTTGCTCCTAGTACAACACCAACCTTGGATCCAAGGTGCTAGCTAGAAGGGTGGTTAAACGTGAGAATCGTGCAGCATCTTAAGTCCTGGTGCATTGGAAGAATTCCCTCCCCATGGATACCACATGGGAGTACTTGTTTGATCTACCGCAGAGGTTGCCAGATTTCCGGCCTTTGAGGTCAAAGCTCAGCTTGAGAGGGAGGTATTGTTATGAGGTAGTCATTAGTAGTTGTTATTGTTACAGGGGTTGGCGGGAAACAATGTTAACAGAAGTCAATTAATTGTAACTATTTACATTTCAGCTCGTCAGTTCAATTTTTCATTTCAGTTCATGTTAATCCATCGATATAAAATAACTTGTGAAGAAGGAATTCAGGATTATGAATGGAATTACACACTTCTCTATTCTCTAAATATTCCTTTCCTTAAGTCTACAATCACACCATTGTGCACTAGTACACTAAAGAGCTATTCTAATCCTCAGCTTTCTTGTGGAATCTCAGTAATATACATGTGTCGCAAACCTAGTTAGGAAAGGCCATTCGTTTTTGTTCTCCAGTTAAGGCTTTGGTTGTGAAGGTATTCATTTCCTTACATTTCTTGGTGTAATCTTATTTCAGTTTATTTTTTTCCTTCCTAGAATAGGTTTCCTATTTAGTATGAAATAAGATTGGTCCTTATTTTAAAGGATGTATGGAAATATAAACCCCTAAGCAAGATTTTTATATAAAAGATGTAAGTTTAGACGTATTAGAAGTATTTTTGTAGTTAAACTATACTAGTAGAGTTATTATTTAAGTCATGTACCGAAACCTAGAGTTAGAAGTTAATAGTTAGTAGGACTCCTAATACAATTCAAAGTCCTTTGCTATAAAAGGATGTAATGTATGTAACCCTAAGTATGAGTGAGTTTTACTCAGTATTCTAATAAACAGAGCAGTTTCTGTTTATCTTCATGGTATCAGTCTAAAATCTATCCAATCATAATTCCTTTCCCCTAGAGGCTTCACCAAACAACAGATGGTACACCTGCAGCAACTGTTCAACAGATTCGCTGGGAGCAGTGCAGGAAATCTGGCTTTCGCAGACAATGATGGAACACAGACAAACTCTTCATTGACTGCACTTCTTTCTACTATGATCACACCAGCATGGATTGTCGACTCTGGTGCTTCTGAACACATGACTGGTAACAGGGAATTGTTTTTTCAATTTAAAAATTCCTCCTCTCAGAATTCTGTCAAATTAGCTGATGGTTCTTTCTCAACAATTCAAGGCAGTGGTTCGGTATTTCTTACTGATGATTTAATCATTCACGATGTGCTTTTTGTGCCTAGTCTGAATTGTAATTTATTGTCAGTTCGCAAGCTATGCAAAGATTTAAATTGTGTTTTCCAGTTCACTGATTCTGAGTGTTTTTTACAGGCGCTGGACTTAAAAAAGAGGATTGGCACTGCTCGCTTGCAGAATGGTTTATATGTTCTTCACAGTACACGAAATCCTATTGTTTCACCTTCTAAATTTTGTTTCAATTCCTTAGGACAGTCTGATGTTATGTTATGGCATTTTAGGTTAGGCCACCCAAATTTCTCCTATCTTGCAAAATTTTTTCCTCAATTATTTGTTAATCAAAAACCTTCTTCCTTTAAATGCCATATATGTCCACTTGCGAAACAAACAAGAACATTTTACTTCCCGTCTACTTATAAATCCTCACATCCTTTTTCTCTTATCCACAGTGATGTTTGGGGTCCTTCTAAAGTGAAGAATATTACTGGTAGCATATGGTTTGTGACCTTTATTGATGACCATAGTAGAACAACTTGGACTTATCTCTTGAAAGAAAAATCTGAAGTGGCTAGTGTGTTTGAGAAATTTTATAACATGGTTGAAACCCAATTTTATTCAAAAATTCAAATCTTTAAATCTGATAATGGAGGGGAATTCTTCACCAAGTCTTTAAGTGATTTTTTCAAGGAGAAAGGGATAGTTCAGATCAGTTCTTGTGTTGATACTCCCCAACAGAATGGAGTCGCAGAAAGGAAAAATAGGCATCTACTAGAGGTAACCCGAGCCTTATTGTTTACTCACAATGTTCCTAAATATCTATGGGGAGAAGCCTTATTAACCTCCACATATCTTATTAATCGCATGCCTAGTAGAGTTTTAAATTTCCAAACACCTAGAGATGTTCTTTTATCTTGTTTTCCTCATTTTAAACCTTTGTCCTCTACCCTTCCTTTGAAAGTTTTTGGGTGTACAGTGTTTGTTAGAAACTTCGATCCTTCTAAGTCTAAACTTGATCCTAAGTCTCTCAAATGTGTGTTCGTAGGATATTCTTCACTAAAGAAGGGCTACAAATGTTACCATCCACCTTCTAGAAAATTTTTTGTTTCTTTGGACCTTAACTTTTTTGAACAGAAACCTTATTTTCCAGCGGCTGCAATTCAGGGGGAGAATTTCGATGATTTTCAGCCTTCTCACAAACAGGTTCCTTCTTCTTTTACTTCTCCTTTAATACCTCCTACTTGTCCCTTATCAATTGAGCCTCAAACTTCTTTTTCTCCCTCTAATGCTTTACCTATTTCCTCACCTATGATCCCGTCTACACCCCATCCTTCTCCTACTGTCACGCCTGCAAGAACTCAAAATTTAACCAAATCTGCTTCACAGCCCCCTAAACAACTGCAGGTTTATACCAGAAAAAGGAGGATCATTCCAGAAACCATTCTGCAATCTGGTACTTGTCAAGAATTGGATTTCAGTCCAGCTGCTTGTGAAGACAATGGAGGTAATGATTCTGCTAGTATTCCTCCCCACCTTCTTGAATTTGACTACTTACCTATTGCTAAAAGAAAAGGGGTGAGACAGTGTACTAAATATCCTATTCAGAGATATGCTGCTTATGGGAATTTGATGCCACATGGACCATTACAGACCTTCCCCAAGGTAAAAAGCCTGTTGGGTGTAAATGGGTGTTTGCCATTAAGTACAATTCAGATGGCAGTATACAGAGATATAAAGCCAGATTGGTTGCCAAGGGTTTTTCACAGACTTATGGTATTGATTATAAGGAGACATTTGCTCCTGTTGCCAAATTAAATTCTATTAGAGTTTTATTAAGTCTTGCTGTAAACTGTGATTGGAAATTACACCAACTTGACATTAAAAATGCTTTTCTTAATGGTAACCTTGAGGAAGAAGTCTATATGCAGATTCCTCCAGGGCTAGAGGGTGTTGGACAGAATCGGCAAGTTTGCAAGCTTGACAAGGCACTCTATGGCCTAAAACAGTCTCCTAGAGCATGGTTTGACAGATTCACAAGGGTCATTTTGAAGAATGGATACAAACAATCCCTGGCAGACCATACCTTGTTCTCTAAGGTAACCTCATCGAACAAAAGGGTTATTCTTATCGTTTATGTGGATGATATAATCCTAACAGGTGACGATGAAGAAGAACTGAGTCGATTAAAGGCACTGTTGAGCAAAGAATTTGAAACCAAAGACCTAGGTAAACTCAGATACTTCCTAGGTATGGAGGTAGCAAGGTCAAGCAAGGGATTAGTCATCAATCAAAGGAAGTACGTTCTGGATTTACTCACAGAAACAGGGTTACTAGGATGCAAACCTGTAGATACACCCATGGAGGCAGGTCTAAAATTTAGCAAAGATGATCTCAGTCCGAAAGCAGATAAAGGTCTATATCAGAGACTAGTAGGTAAATTAATCTATCTATCACTAACAAGACCGGATATAGCCTTTCCAGTGAACATTGTAAGTCAACACATGACAGACCCAAGACAGGAACATATGGAAGCAGCAAAGAGGATTTTGCGATACTTGAAGGGTACACCTGGACATGGTTTATTGTTCAAGAAGAGTACTGATAAAACAGTTAAAGTTTTTACAGATGCAAGTTGGGCCAGGGAACTGACAGATAGAAGGTCAACTAGTGGTTACTGCTCTTTCGTGTGGGGTAATTTGGTGACTTGGAAAAGCAAAAAGCAAACCGTGATCTCCAGAAGCAGTGCAGAAGCAGAATACAGAGCGTTAGCTTTGGGAATGTGTGAAGGTATTTGGTTAGTAAAATTACTTAAAGAACTGGGAATGATTCAAGAAGAAAATTTCCAGGTTTTTTGTGATAATCAATCAACTATTCAGATTGCCAAGAATCCTATTCAACATGACAGAACAAAACATGTTGAAATTGACAGACACTTCATAGCAGAGAAGTTGACAAGTGGAGTTGCCTCATTAGTGTATGTACCAGCTGAAGAACAAGTGGCAGATGTTCTCACAAAAGCTTTGCCAAAAAAAAATTTCGCCAAGTTTTTATTCAAGCTGGGATTATATGATATATATTCTCCAGCTTGAGGGGGAGTGTAAGTTTAGACGTATTAGAAGTATTTTTGTAGTTAAACTATACTAGTAGAGTTATTATTTAAGTCATGTACCGAAACCTAGAGTTAGATGTTAATAGTTAGTAGGACTCCTAATACAATTCAAAGTCCTTTGCTATAAAAGGATGTAATGTATGTAACCCTAAGTATGAGTGAGTTTTACTCAGTATTCTAATAAACAGAGCAGTTTCTGTTTATCTTCAAAAGAACCCCTTAAGACATATGGGTCTCTCTCAAACGAGTCGTAAGGTTTCTCCCTTGGATAAGCTGAATTGTCCATCACCATAGGTTATCCAAAGAATCTAGACAAAGGAAGACAATTGACTTCGACCTCCCTGTCAATCGCCTTGCGACACGATCCTGTTTGTGCATTCTGAACATAATCCCAAAAACCTAATAAAACAAGAAATACCAAATATAATTCTCAAACCCTAATACTTAGAAAAGACATAAAAATTAATCAATTTAAAATAACCTAAAAAATCTAAAATATCCTAAAGATCCTTTTAAGTTGCAATAAAACCCCTAAAATATAAAATAAAAATCCAATATAATTTAATTCTCAACCAGCATATTTTGCATCCTCCATTAACCTCCTTTCAGTCAAATCACTATCATTGCAAACCAAGTAATATCAATGAAACAATATTAAAAAACAAACCAAAAACTGCAAAAGTACAAACCTCTCAGAAGCATCCAGTTTAGCTCTTAAGTCAGCTATTTCAACTTCAGCAACAGAAAGCCTTTCCTGGCATGCAGCCTCGGCCTCATTAGCAGCTTTCACTCTTAGTTCTAGACTATGTTCATCCAAAGCATTTTGCAAGATTTCAGCTTGTGAATAAGCTTTATTTCTTGATTCTCTTATTTCCGTCACATCTCTGAAATTTAAATCGAGAACCCAAATTATTAATTAACAGAAAGTGAAAAGTACTAAGAAACCAATGAAACTAGAAAATAGTTATGTGAATGAAATGGTAGAAATTAGAGAAGAAAGCATAATCACTGTTAATGCATAAAATTGAGCTCAAACTATATCACAATTCCCAGCTCAATCTAAGAGAACAGAACTTCAAATTCAGAATCGCTTACAGCTCCTTGTTTCACGTTCATAGAAGCAAGGACTTGCAAGTTTTAATGCACCATCAAGAAAAACAAATATGAGAACATGTAACTTAAAATATTGTACTATTTCAGCATCAACTTCTACAAAAATTAAAATTCTAGGTTTGTTTAAAAGCAGTTTAGCACAAGAAGTCATTTGCTTCTGAATTTCGGGAGAACCAATTATAGATTTGTTTCACTTCAAGCATGTACATACAATGCACAACCTAAGAAAGGACTTACACAGAGATGGTCAGACAAAGAATTAACAGAAAGATCCACAGCTTGCATATAGAACTAAGGAAGTTTTTTCTTATTTCCTTCATTGCGTTTTAACTTTCTTACACTGTGTGTGTCAATAAATTCTCAAATTAGCATACCTATTATCATAGCCTTCTTGACCATACATATCCAAGAAGATTTGCAATTCCAATTTTTCCTTCTGCAATTTCTCAATCTGCATAAGGGAATATTATTTAATAATGAATATCTTATTTCCATAGTCATCATAGGAAAAAAAACTTACACATGAAAAGAAAATGTAGCTGGAATTTCTAGGGCAGCAGGGATTCCAGCCCCAGCTCCTGCATTTCCCCCTTCCCCAATATTGTAATGAACAAAGAGGGGGGGGGGAGAACTGGAATTATCAAAAGAATAGACATACCAAATCATTGAGAGATTTGATTTCCACAATCTGTTCGGCACACTCTTCTTCCAAGCACTTCTGTAAGTTTGTCTATCAGAAATATTTAGATAAAAGCACGTGATTAGAGATTGAACAGATCTGATCTACCAATATGCTTAAATTTTGACAATTAGCAACTAAAAAGCTCCAAAACATTCAAAATTCATATTATAAAGATCTTTCTTTATTATATACATTAAATTAACAAAATATAGAACCATTTTATGAAAGACCACAATCATCTTCAAATTACATGCTTGATAATAAAATGAAGCACTAATAAAACAGGAACATGATTTTTTTGGATAAGTGGCACATAACATTGAAAGAATAAAAATCAACAACTACATGGTGGTGCACAATCACACAATTTTGAACTTCCAAAATGATATTCTATCCGACAATCAAGTTCCACCACTTGGTACAAAAGTAACTCATTGTGTTTATCTCAAGTTATTCAACCATTTAAGAACTCCTCATCCATATTGAAAACTTTCGAATTTTTATTCGCCGAAAAGAACTGATAAGGATTAAGGATAAGAAAAAAAAACCTTATCACTTAGCAAAGCTTTTAGTGCTTGGGCTTCTTCATGCAGAGAAATAGCTTCATGTGCCGTCTCCTTCCAGCGGTTCAACTGAGCTTCCATCATTCCCATTTCCTTGGACAGAGCTGATGCCATCACACGAATTTCTGCTTTAATGTCATTTCTTCCTGAAAAAAAGTAGCATTTAAATAAACTAAAAGATCCTAAATTTCCACCTTAAATTTAAAATTTGAAAATGTACAATCCTGATTTACTATTTTACCTGCATCTTGGATAGCTTCTTCCATTTTAATCTCACGGTCATTTCTTTCTATGATACATTTCTGGAGCTGCAAATTTAGCTCTTCGATTCTAGAACCAGAATTGTCAATTGTATTCCTAACAGAATCGGCTGACTCAGCTTTCATATTTAGTTCCTTCTCCCTCCTCATGACAAGTAACCTGTCAGTCTGAAATTATACTTTCAAGACAGACCAAAAAGTAACCAAACAACCAAAGCAATTGAAAAAAGTAGATCAAGCAGCTTAACCTGCAGAGTATCTGACAGTGCTTTGTATTGTTCCATTTCAGCATTCCAATGCTGAAGCTGATCATTTAACAAAGTGTAGAGCCGAGAGGATTGTATGAACTTGTCATCCTTCAGTTCATTCTAAAAGAATATAATTGCAAGTTAAATCAGTTGAACATGTACTGTTATTCGAAAAGGCACTTTAACTAAAAAGAAAAACAACTTTCAGAGGTGAAAATCCAAGCAAACCTGTAGATCCTTAAGTTGCTTTGAATATATTAGGTTCTGTTCCTGTGCGTCTTGAAGTTCAGAAAGTCGATCTGCTGCTACTATCTGCAACACTTGTTTAGTAACATAGCCTACAAGATTAGTCACACAAAGATAAAGAAATAAAAAAAAAAGCTACGTAAACCAATACCTTTGTCTCCTCAATCAAATCCTTCATCTCTCGCAAGCCCATTGTCTTATCTGCAGGCTTTTCTGGTGACAAGCTGCCATTTGCTACAACCGGAGTTGGTGCATGCATCCCAGATGCTATATTCTTCTGCATCTTCAGTTCAACTAGTTTTCTTCTGCTTTCTTCAAGTTCGGCCATGATTTCTTCCAGCTCACCTTTAAGTATCAATAAATTACAGCTTAACATACAATCATGAGAAGACCTAAAACTAAAGGTATTGAAAATCGAGGCAGTGGCTGGCAACTAGCCAGGTTGCCAGCATACAGTCATTCTGTCGATACCAAAGTTTCTGTTGAGTATTCCATTTATATATGTTAGGTAGTTATTGCAGGCATCTATATCTAATTAATAATGTACAAAATACAACTATTTTCCAAGATTTGAACTAGCAAAGACCTTGAAGACGTTTAATTTCAGATTGGTCAGTTGAATGGTTGCTTATATATGTTTGAATCCCCTCCGCATATTCTTTATGCTTCAAATGTAGAGCATTGATCATCTCATGCAAACTTTTAGCCTCTTCTTTCATCATATCATCAATCTTAGAAAGCTGCATTATAGTGTCTGAGAGAAATATGTAATAATAATCAAAATGTAACACCCTGGATCAAAGTACTAAATAATGAGAGAAAAATAAAAACAAGAAATTCACGAAAAACATGTAGAATGAGAAATTCTAATCACCAAGCAACTGAAATACCTAACCTTCAACAGATAATTCTCCATGCAAAGAAGAAGTCATGTTCTCAGTTTTCATTCTCTCAGCAGAGATGGTATCCTCCAGAGATTTTATCAAGTCCCTAGTGGATGAATGGCGAGCAGATAACACTCGTTCAACATAATTAGCAATCCCATCATCATCACCACTATCAATAAAATCTGTTTCTAGAAGCCTAGAAAGAAACATCTCCTCCACAGGGCATGATGGTATAGAACCTAAAGAGAGAGCTCAAGTTAATTTATTATTGAGATTTGAGAGAACTTACACTTGACTTGTTTTAATTATTAAAGAACAGGACTACCTCTCCTAACTCCCGAAAACACAAACAAAAGAACATGTTCAACCAACAATTTAAGTTATGATCCGAACCTCGAAACTTGTCAGCATGGTCCAAGATTTGTAAAACATTATGGCCTCCTCCAGCTCGTATTCCAAGCAGGATCATATCATCAACCAACTATACAGTAGTGTAACAAAAAACATAAAAGAAAAGATCATGATAATCGCAAAAGATACAGCAGTAAAAAGTGTCATAAAAAAATACCTGATTCCAAAGTTGATTCACAGTTATCAGCATATCATCATAAGAGGTTTGCTTGTCTTTTAGTTCTTTAATTTTAGTTTCAAGATCATGCAACTCATGTTTCTGAATATCTAACTGCTGGACAAGTTTTTGATTCTGGTACTGGAGAACTGCTGCGTCAACCTGGATAAAAAAATCCCTCTATATCAAGTTGAATGTGTAGAGAATTAAGAACACAAATCCATACGCATACAATAAAAAACAAAATCAAAATGGATGGTGAATTTTGAATTTACTCATACATGTTCACCAGCCTTACAAATTGAGGTGTATGTAGAAAAACCCTGATAATAGCAAGATGATAGTCTGAAAAACCGAAGCAGGGATAAAAGGTGAAAGGAAAATTCAATCAGGAGGGAGGAGACAGTATATCTCCACTCACTGACAGGTATGCCTTATATTGAATTAGGTTATGCAAAGGGCTTAGCTTGGATTAATGGTTTCCAAGCATATAATTAGATGTCTAATGAACTGATTCATGACAAGTCTACAAATGGTTTGAATCAGAGATGAGGCCACCATATAACTAAAAATTGGAGGAAAATTTTTAAAACTTCTAAGATGATGCAAATAGCCAATTCTGATAAATAAAATCATGAATATGACATCACATTTCTCTTCCGTTCACGTATAGAGCACTGATGTTGTGAATCCATTGTTAGTACAAACTACAAACTAAATAACTTATCCACATTATCAGCTCAATTTCATGACAATGGAGTTGCATAACCCTAAATCTGCAAATCTGGATAAACAAAAGCATATCAACGCTATAGTGATTACAGCTAAGTCGCTAAGAGAGTGAATCTTGTTTTTCTTTCTTCTTCACCTAGTAGAAACCCATAGGGGCAGGGGAACCGGGTTTCACAACAAACTACTTCTCTCAACCATTATCAATTCAATTAAATCGCAAATTAACAACTGGTCCAAATCAACTTAAATCCCCTTCTATTCCAATACTGTCTCGATGGCAGAGAGAAAGCATTTGAAATCAAAAGTTTCAAAGAGTATCTAAGCAAAATAATAATAGCAGGCAACAATTTCAGTTTTCTCATCTGATACAGGACAAAAACAAAATTTATTCCAAAGCCAATTGTGGTTTGAGAATAAATTACAGATGAAAGATGAAAAATAAGAAAAGAGCGAACAAAATCATGGACGCCCATCAATTTGAGCAGGAAATAAATCATTTTTTTAAAAACAAGTTTGAGGAAGAGAGATTACAGATTTGACGTGGTTTGGAGAAGTGGAGGAATTACGGGCCATGGCGGGAGAATCCAAGTGAGGCCTCTTCTTCTCTGGTTCTTCAGATTCAATGCTTTCCATTTACTGATCTTAGTGTTGCGATTTACACCCCTCCTCCCCCTCTCTTTCACCGTTGATTACTCTTTAGCCACACCATTAAATTCCAATCATCATGCGTTCCCAAAACCCTAACAAAGCCTTCTCGGAGCGAAGAGATTCCAGTGATTTGCTTTCTACATAGTGATAAATCGAGAAGAGAAGTAGAAGAAAGAAGCACCACCAGCTAATACGACAACGTTTACCGTTTGGCTTTGTTGCTCTCCAACCAAAGGGTAAGTATTATCTATGTTATAATAAAAAAAAATATTTAGAGTTTAGGGGTAGGATTTAGGTGTTTAGGTGTAGGAGTTTAGAATTTAGGGAAAGTGGTAAGAATTTAGAGTTTAGGGTTATAGTTTAGGGTTTATAAGTTCAAACCTAAATCATAACCATATTACCATAAAAACAAAACATCAACCTTTAAACCCTAAATTCTAACCATAAACTATAAATTCTAAACCCCTACACATAAACTCCTAAACCTTACACCCTAAACCAATACCGTAAACCCTAAAACTAAGGCACATGTGGAAACTTTCGATTTTCACTGCCAATGTATAAGATATAAATCCTAAAAAAAATATTATCATATACATAGGTGGTGGAAAATTTTTATTTCCACAAGCGCTTCAATTGTAAGGTTTAGAGTTTTCAGTTTAGTGATTTTAGTATAGGGTTTAGAATTTATGGTCCATAGTTAAAATTTAGAGTTTGGGGTTAAAATTTAGGGTTTAGAGTTAGAGTTTAAGTTTTAGGGTAATATAGGTAGAGAGTTAGGTTTTAACTTACAAAACCTAAATTTTAACCTTAAATCTGAAATTATATCCACAACCCCTAAATTCAAAACTATTACACTTAAACCCATAAACTTTAAACCCTAAACAGAGTCCCTAACCCCTAAAACTAAGACGTTTGTGTAAAAAAATACATAAGCGCTTGTGTATAGAATAATTACCTATAAAAAATTGCGAGTTAGTCGGATTTTGTATTCATAAATTTTTTGAATTAGTCGAAATGAATGTTTTATCATTCAAATGTTATTACTCGATTTTTCCGAATTAAATATAATTTGTAAAAATATCAATTGATAAAATTTAAATTTTTAAGATGTTAGTGATTGAAATAAGAAATAACATTCATAATATTCCAAATTAAAATTAGTAGACAAAAATTATAATTTGACCTATAAATTACAATATTCCTAATTTTATTTGAGTAATTTTTTTTTTTGAAGTTTTGTTGGTTATTTTAGTTTCATTCAAGGAAAATGGGGAGCTTGGAAAAGATTGTACAATCTTTTCATTAATTGATATACTAAATTGATAGAAAAATATAATTTGTAAAGAGTTGTAGTCAGATGACTAAATTGATAAAATGAAAAGTTAAAGGACTAAATTGGTCAAATTGCAAAACAAGGAAATTTGATTTCTCGGCTTCTTGAATTGGTAAGATCTGAACTTGACTCAAATTTGAAAATCGGGCCACTAATTTGAGCTGACTCCTACCCAATCAACACTCCTCAATCTGCAATAGTTTATTTCACTTTGCAAAACTAATTATCAGTTGGTTTCATGGATGATGTATTAGATCCATTAAATAAGATCATGTGTTCAAATCTTGATGTTGTGAATGAAACAAACATAAGTTCAAATTTTGACATTGCGAATAGGTTGGATTGGGATGGAAGTCGCACATAATGAGTCTGTATAATACACAATCCAGAGTAGTCGGTTAATGGATCAAATATTGATAGTTATAAAAAATAAAGAAACATGGTTTAAAAAAAGAAATTAATACACAGACCGTGTAAACTTTAGTTTACACGTGCCTTTTAGTTTTAGGGGTTATGGTTTTAGTCTAGAGTTGAAAGTTTAAGGGTTTAGGTTGTAGGGTTTAGAATTTAAGGTTAGTGTTTAAAATTTAGGGTATATGGTATATGGTTTATGGTTTAGTTTTTTAGGGTTAGGGTTAGAAATTTAAGATTTGTGTTTAATAGTGTAAATATGCAGTCTTGTGTAAAATGTAACGACCCGAATTTCAAAATTCGTGGGTCGATTTCACCCGAGCCTCAGGGCTTTTTTTGGACCATGTTGTTGGATCGTGTGAGGCTCAAAGAACACTTTGTAGGCTCCCTTCTCTTGTTGGGCTTGTGTTGGGTTTGAGTGCTAAAATATGCCCAAAGACCAATCATAAGATGATTGTAAATGACATTTGTTTTTACTTGTTTAATCATAAAGAGGCATTGCCATTATTATTTTTAGTTACGATTCTGCATGCATAAATAAACTGAATTATAATAAAGTCCTTGGAATAATATGATTATTCTTAAATGTCCTTAGTCGAGTATTATTGTGGGAATGGACAACAATAATGCATTAAGACTAATACGTAGTTGATTGATGACAAAGTGTTGTCATTGACATGGAGATGTCAAAATCAATACATAAGTATGTGTTAGAAAACAATATACTGGACTGACCCGCTATGAGCATGTTTCTTGGATTATTACGTGACAGTCACAACATTGCTCATAGTGACCCAAATGTAACTTTTAATAATTGGATGACACAAATGTAACCTTCCTTATAATTGAGTGACATTCGTTGTAGTTTACCTAAGATTGTTTAGGGGCAAGCCCCTACAAATCAATTTCTACTAATTGCAACGGCTGAGTACACAATGATTGTATAAAAAAGGCGAGATTGATTGTACACTTATGTTTATGTTGTCATATTTTGTATGAGTTCGAACTTTAATATTTATGTTGAAATAAAATTATTTCTCTATTAAATAAAAAAACAACTTGGGACTCTTTACTAGTCGACAAGTTGTGTAAAAAGGAAGAGATTTACACAATCAACAGAGGTGCAACATTTTATACTTGGTAAAACTATGTCAAAATTTAAAAATTTCAGGGAGTGTGAATTCGAAAAGTTTAAGAGTGTATTGTCCCTAGCACACCATTTGGTCCATTCCTGCTAATAAACAAAAATCCATACAATTGTTGAAATTCATTATTTGATTTTGACGATTTATTTGATATGATTATTGGAATACATTATTAAACCAGGAGTGATAAAATCAAACAATCTTCACATTTGTTGATGAAAGGCAACATACAAACTCTGGCCTTGAGAAGTAATTCTTCACCAAATAAACATCTATTTTAATTTGTTTATGTAAATTTTTTTGTATTTTCTATCGATATTTAAGTTTGTACCTCTAAAAGTTTATATTTCGCATCCTAAATTTCTTGTAACACTCGGGTTTGGGGGTCGGGTGAATTAAAATAATAAAATATTATTTTGGACCTCGTGTTTTCAAAACAAAAGATTTTATGTTGGACTTGTTTTGGTTTAAAGCTCAATTCCATGGATTTTAGGATTTTTGAGATAGCCATCTCATTAATGGCAAAGTAGTAAATATTTTGACTTGTAAAATAAACACACCCTTATTTCAAAACACCCAAACTATTCATCATCTTCTTCTCTCCTCTTCCATTTCATTTCAACGGCAAAAGAACTCCCATTCCCCAAGTCTACTATTCCATCATCTATCTTGCTTGTTGTTGGAGATTTTTCAAAGGTAAAATCATTTTTGACTTGTCCTCTCTTTCCTCTACAAGCTCATACCTTTATTTTCATGAGAGCTCATAGTTTTTAGATTTTGAGTTTTTAAGTTTTGAAGATAAAAATCCAAACTTTGATAACCTTTAGATGATTTTTTGATTTAATGTTGTTAGATAAGTTAAAAACATCTTATAAGGTCCAACATATTTGATTTTTACAAGGTTTTATGGTGTTTCCCGAAATTGGGTTTTAGAGAGGTTTTTGAAGGGTTTTAGGTTGAGTTTTGGGGGTGTTTAATGTGGAAATTTGTTGGCTGATGGTTAGGCTATATATAAGGGTTGTTTTGGAAGCTTTTGAGAGTAATATAAGTGTTGGAATCATTGGTTTTAGGCTGTGCATTAGGGCTGCTCGGGAGTGAGGAATTTGGGGTTGTCTTTAGCTTGAAATTATGTATGTTGTGCTTGGTTTGTGTCAGGGGTTTTCTACACTGGATTGTGGACTGAATTATGATTGTTTTGATTGTGTTGGGATGATTAGAAGCAAGGAATTTTGTTGGTGAAGCCTCGGGAACGAATCCGGAGAATTTGGAGACTTGAGCTTGGTATTCGACTTCCGTTTGGGTAGCAACGGTGAGTAGAAATATCAAACTTGTTTTGCTTTCTAAATGGGACTCTTGGGGGTTTAGGTGGGACCTAGAGGGTTCACCTAAACCCAAGTGTAAGTTACTACTCCTACCTTTTTTATGTGTTGATGAGTGGCTATATGTTGTGGTATCATGTTCATCTTGAGGTTTTTTACACCGTTGTTGTTGTGTAGTCGTGTTAAAGTCGAGCCTCATGTGATGGTTGTCATAACTACGGTGATGATTGGTCTCACCGGTAGTGACTATTAGTAGTGTAAGGTGATGAGTGGTCCCATCGGAAAACTACTAGTCGAACGGTGATGTGTGGTCCCACCGTGTGTATGTTGGTTGTGTATGTGCAAACCATGTGTAGTCTTGTTATGATATCATTCGTGCATCCATTGATTTATTTGTCAATTATGAAAAGTATTTTGAAAACTGCATGCTTGTGGAGTTTTAGAGCTTCACTCACTAAGCTAGCTAGCTTACGCTCTCCCCTTTTTCCAACATGCAGATCGTTAGAGTTCGGGAGGCAAGTGGGCAAGGGAGTAGCTTTTGGAGTTCTCAAGTAGCTCAAGTATGATTTACTTATTTGTAATAATGCTTAGACGATGGGGTGTAAACTTGTTAGAGTTGGTGTCAAACTCCTTAGTTTGGTTTTTTGTTTGGATGAGCATGTTAAATTGTTGATTTTATGTTGGCCATATGTATGCCTTTATGTCGTGGATTGTAGACCATGTTTACTTGATGCATATTTGCCTTGTGTTTGAGGACTTATACCCTTCCCATGAATGCTATGTGTGTTTGTCTAAGGCATGTTATCTTAAATGCTATGTATGAATCCTTGTTGAATTGATGCCTCTCTTTTAATGGCTTTTATATGTATGATGAGTGCTAAGCATGTTGTTTTAGGGTGCCTAGCATCTAGAGTTGTTGTGTGTTTGGTTGTGGGAGGTTTTAATTGGAGTTTGGGGCTGCCTTGTGCCATAAACCAGCTAAAGCCTGTCTGTTCGCGGCAGGTGTATCGAAACGGTTGGTCCCGTTTCGATACGGCCTCTTGTTTCAGGCCAGGTGTTTCGATACGCAGATGGGACGTTTCGATACGATTTTGCTACTGAAAATCTGAGATTTTGATGAGAAATTGAGAGTATCGAAACGGTCCTAAGCGTTTCGGAACGGTCTTCGTAGCATTGACCACGAGAAATTGACCGATGAGGGCGTATCGATACGGTTGACCAGCGTTTCGATATGGTCTCCTCAAGTTGACTTTGGCCAGTTGACCGAGTCAAGGCGTATCGAAACACCTTCTGGGCGTTTCGATACGGCCTGCAATTTAAGCTAAAATGGACTATTTTTGGTATGCTGTTGGGTAGATCGCCTCGCTTGTTGCTTCCGTTGTTGTCTTTTCACATAGGATTAATTTAATCCATCTAGACAAGATAATAAATAAAGGAATTTTCTATGGTTGCTAACCGAAGGGGAACCTTAGCGAGTTTCAATTCGGTTTTCCCCGTGTAGCCTACTCGGACCGGTCAGCCGTCCAGACCGGGACGAGGGGTATACATTTGGTGGTATCAAAGCCTGAGGTTTTCGAGTCCTCGGGTAGGCAAGTGAGGTAAGTTTGGGTTGTTACGTGTTGCTATGCCTCGATGAGTGTTTTTACCATGTATTGCATGAAGTTTTCTTGCTAGTACGGTGTTTGAAAGCATATTTCAGTGGTTTTTCTGGTTGGGTTAAGGGCTAGTCAAATGTCCCCATTGTTAGGTGTTGTTGTCAAAAAAGGAAAATTGTTTTGGTTTAACGAGCTTGAGAACCGGAGTCCTTGCCCTTTTGCTAACCTAACGTTTTTCTTGTTTGTTGTGTGTTTGTTGTTCTAGATCTTATTTTGTTATGGTGAGACCAAGGGGGCGACCTAGAGCGGGTGACCAGGCACCCGGAGGTGAGCCTCCTGCTCCTCCTGCTCCCGTGGTAATGGAGTGGGTGGTGAAGGTGACGTGCCTCAGGCTGGTGCGCAAGTCGGAGGTGATGGTAATGGGCCTCAAGCCGGTGCTAATGTTGGAGGTGTTGGGGCTTAGGCGGGTCAGGGTCCAGCGGGCGCAGACATGACCCATCTAATTCAGACTATTGTCGGGGTTTTTCAGACAGCTTTGGCTGGTGCACAAGCTACATCACCACCTCAGGGTGCGGGGACATGATTACCCCTAGAGAGGCTTCGTAACTTGGGAGCAGTTGAGTTTCGTGGGTTGACTCCCGAGGGTTCGGAGGTGTGGCTTGAGAGTACTACTCGCATCTTGGGTCAGATGGAGTGTTTAGACGCCCGTAAGTTGGGTTGCATTGTCTCCTTGCTTCAGGGGGACGCATATACTTGGTGGACCAATGTTACTTCGGGGATGGCCGAAGCGGATATCACATGGGAGTTCTTCAGAAATGCCTTCAAGAGGAAGTATCTTGGAGTTCGGTACTTGGATGAAAAGAAGAGAGAGTTTATGGCCTTGGTTCGGGGTAAAAAGACCGTGACTGAGTACGAGGTCTAGTTTGTGAGATTGAGCCAGTATGCACCTGAGTTGGTCCCTAATGAGAGGGAGCGGTGTGAGCGCTTTCGGTATGGGTTGACTAGAGATGTGAAGACCTACATGCTTGCCTCTGACTACACTGAGTTCGATGTTTTGGTCTCTAGGGCCAAGGATATTGAGTAGAACTTAGGCTCTAGCGCACGTGCTAGTGGGTCCGATTCCAGAAAGAGACATGCGAACTGGGATAGAGATCATGCCAAGAGGCATAGGGATAGAAGGTACCAACCCGATTCGAGACATAGGGGTGGTAACTATGGTCAGGGCCATCAAGGCCAAGGAGCTGTTATGCACACACCGGAGTGCAATAGGTGTGGGAGACGCCATCAGGGCGAGTGTGTGGGTACCTTTGGGCCGTGCTGGAACTGTGGATCTCGAGACCACATGAGGCGTAACTGTCCACACCCAGTTAGGGGCGGACCGACTCCAGCTAGGGGTTTTGAGCATCAGAGAGGTTGTGGGCGCGGTCGTGGAAACTTTCAGCCAAGGAATGAGGGTCAGAGGAACTTGGCTCATGTAGTAGCAGTCCATCCCGAGGGAGGAGGGCCGGCTAGGGTGTACGCTCAGCGAGAGGCTGGGAATGACACGGATGTCATTGCAGGTAATTTCTCATTACAGTCTTTGAGTTTGCTTTCTTTGATAGATTCGGGGTCGACACATTCGTATATTTTGGGTGAGAACGCAAGGTCATTAGGGTTACCATGTGAATGTCTAGAGATAGGTGTAAATGTTACTAGCTCTTTTGGTGATACAGTGGTAGTTAGAAAGGTGTATAGGAGGTGTCCCTTGATGGTTCAGGGCTACGTATTTCCGGTCGATATGATGGAGTTACCCTTTTACGATTTTGACGTGATTTTGGGCATGGATTGGCTCGTAGAGCATAGGGATAGGGTTGACTTCGAGACCAAGAGAGTCTCCTTGAGGCTTACCGATGACTTTGAGGTTGTGGTAGTTGGTGAGAATGTTAGGTTCTTGTCCAATGTGGTTTCGGCTTTGGAAGCTCAAAAGTTGTTGAGTTCGGCGTGTCAGGCTTACTTGGCTTATGTAATGAATCCGAATATGAGTGAGGTGAGACCTCAAGACATCAGAACAATATGTGATTTTCCGAGTGTTTTTCTGGAAGAGTTACCGGTTTGCCTTCAGACACAGCGATTGAGTTTGCTATTGAGACGTATTCTTATTCTGCACCAGTGTCGACTGCTCCATATAGAATGGCACCGAAAGAGTTGAAAGAGTTGAAGACACAACTTCAGGAGTTGACCGATAGAGGTTTCATTAGGCCTAGTATTTCTCCGTGGGGTGCTCCGGTCTTGTTTGTGAAAACGAAAGATGGTAGCATAAGGATGTGTATAGATTATAGGCAGTTGAATAAGGTGACAGTGAAGAACAAATACCCTTTGCCTAGGATAGATGACTTGCTAGACCAGTTGAGAGGTGCTTATGTGTTTTCGAAGATTGACTTGAGGTCCGGGTACTATCAATTGAAGGTAAAGGATGTGGACATACCGAAGACGATCTTTCATACACGTTATAGGCATTATGAGTTTTTTGTGATGCCTTTTGGGTTGACTAACGCTCCGGCAGCTTTCATGGATATGATGAACCGTGTGTTTCATGAGTTCTTGGACAGGTTTGTGGTAGTGTTCATAGACGACATCTTAGTATACTCTAGGACCGAAGAGGAGCATGATGAGCATTTGCGGTTAGTACTTCAGACCCTACTAGAGAATCAGTTGTATGCCAAGCTAAGCAAATGTGAGTTTTGGATTAGGGAGGTAGTCTTCTTAGGTCATGTGATCTCGGCTAATGGGATTAGTGTGGATCCCAAGAAGATAGAAGCTATAGTGAATTGGAAACAACCGAAGTCAGTGACAGAAATCAGCAGTTTCCTAGGTTTGGCGGGATACTATAGAAGGTTTGTTGAGGGGTTTTCTAGAATAGCGGCTCCTTTGACTAAGTTGCTACAGAAGAATGTTCCGTATGAGTGGTCAGATGCAAGACAAGAAGCGTTTGAGAAATTGAAGAAAGCTTTGACCGAAGCTCATATCCTGATTCAGCCTGAACCGGGGAGAGAATTTGTGATTTATAGTGATGCATCCTACGTAGGGTTAGGTTGTGTGCTTATGCAAGAGGGTAAGGTGGTAGAATATGCTTCGCGACAGTTGAAAGTTCATGAGAAGAATTATCCCACCCATGACATAGAGCTAGCCGTAGTGGTGTTCGCATTGAAGATTTGGAGACACCATTTTTATGGTAAGAAGTGCACCGTGTATACCGACCACAAGAGTTTGAAGTATTTGATGTCTCAGAGGGAGTTGAACCTCAGGCAACGTAGGTGGTTAGAGCTTCTCAAGGATTATGACCTCACGATAGAGTACCATCCGGGTAAGGCAAACGTAGTGGCCGATGCCTTGAGTAGAAAAGTGGTCGTTGAGTTACGAGCTATGTTTGCGAGATTGAGCGTGTCTAATGATGGTGGGTTGATAGACGTGCTTCAGGTTAAGCCTTCATTAGCTTAGTTAATTCGAGAAAAGCAGTTGCGAGATGAGTCTTTGGCACCTTACGTGCAAGACATAGCCGAAGATAGGCCTACCGAGTATTGTTTTGGTGAGAATGGGATCCTATGTTACAAGGATAGGATAATGGTTCCGGAGGATGCCGAGTTGAGGCATACGATCTTGAATGAAGCTCATAATAGCCCTTTTGTTATGCATCTGGGTAGCACGAAGATGTATCGAGGGTTAAAAGATAAGTACTATTGGGTTGGTTTGAAGAAGTACGTGGCCGAGTTTGTAAGTAGGTGTATGGTTTGTCAGAGGGTCAAGGCCGAGCATCAGTTTCCCTCAGGATTGTTACAGCCGTTGAAGATTCCGAAATGGAAGTGGGAACATATTACCATGGACTTTGTGTTAGGGCTACCGTTTACTCCTTCGAGGAAGAATTCCGTGTGGGTGATAATGGATAGGTTTACTAAGTGTGCCCACTTCATACCAGTTCACACCACCTATACCTTAGAAAAGTTGGCCGATCTGTATATCTGTGAGATAGTGAGACTACATGGGGTACCGAAATCGATTGTGTTAGACCGAGATCCGAGATTTACAACTAGATTTTGGGAGTGTTTGCATCGAGCCTTGGGTACTTGGTTGAACTTCAGCACTTCGTATCATCCGCAGTCAGATGGTCAATCTGAGAGAGTGATTCAGGTGTTGGAAGATATGTTGAGATGTTGTATCATTGATTTTCATGGGTCGTGGGAGAAACATATATCGTTAGTAGAGTTTGCGTATAACAACAGTTTTCAGTCGAGTATTCAGATGGCTCCATATGAGGGCTTGTATGGTAGGAAGTGTAGAACTCCGATTTGTTGGGCTGAAGCCGGACAGAAACTTGTACCGATGCCTAATTTGCTTAAGGGCACCACCGAGAAGGTAAAGTTGATATGTGATCGTTTGAAGACAACTTCAGATCGACAGAAGTCCTATGCCGACTTAAAGAGGAAAGAGGTAGATTATTCTTTGGGAGATAAAGTGTTTTTGAAGGTCTCACCTTGGAAGAAGGTGATGAGGTTTGGTAGGAATGGTAAGTTAAGCCCAAGATTCATTGGACCTGTTACATATAGATTGAGACTCCTGGCCGAACTAGAGAAGATTCATGATGTGTTTCACGTGTCGATGCTCCGAAAGTATAGATCGGATCCGTCCCATGTAATGCCCGTAGAAGAGATTGATTTGAATCCGGACTTGTCTTACAATGAAGAACCAGTTGAGATACTTGCTTCTGATAGCAAGGTGTTGCGTGGCAAGACCATAAAGTTGGTCAAGGTGTTATGGAGACATAGAGGTGTGGAAGAGGCCACGTGGGAAAGGAAAGCTGATATGCTTGAGCAGTTTCCGTACTTGTTTCCGTCAGGTAATTTTGGGGACAAAATTCCTTAAGTGGGGGAGAGTTGTAACACCTGGGTTTGAGGGTCGGGTGAATTAAAATAATAAAATATTATTTTGGGTCTCATGTTTTCAAAACAAAAGATTTTATGTTGGACTTGTTTTGGTTTAAAGCCCAATTCCATGGATTTTAGGATTTTTGAGATATCCATCTCATTAATGGCAAAGTGGTAAATATTTTGACTTGTAAAATAAACACACCCTTATTTCAAAACACCCAAACTATTCATCATCTTCTTCTCTCCTCTTCCATTTCATTTCAACGACAAAAGAACTCCCCTTCCCCAAGTCTACTATTCCATCATCTATCTTGCTTGTTGTTGGAGATTTTTCAAAGGTAAAATCATTTTTGACTTGCCCTCTCTTTCCTCTACAAGCTCATACCTTTATTTTCATGAGAGCTCATAGTTTTTAGATTTTAAGTTTTTAAGTTTTGAAGATAAAAATCCAAACTTTGATAACCTTTAGATGATTTTTTGATTTAATGTTGTTAGATAAGTTAAAATCATCTTATAAGGTCCAACATATTCGATTTTTACAAGGTTTTATGGTGTTTCCCGAAATTGGGTTTTAGAGAGGTTTTTGAAGGGTTTTAGGTTGAGTTTTGGGGGTGTTTAATGTGGAAATTTGTTGGCTGATGGTTAGGCTATATATAAGGGTTGTTTTGGAAGCTTTTGAGAGTAATATAAGTGTTGGAATCATTGGTTTTAGGTTGTGCATTAGGGCTGCTCAGGAGTGAGGAATTTGGGGTTGTCTTTAGCTTGAAATTATGTATGTTGTGCTTGGTTTGTGTCAGGGGTTTTCTACATTGGATTGTGGACCGAATTATGATTGTTTTGATTGTGTTGGGATGATTAGAAGCAAGGAATTTTGTTGGTGAAGCCTCGGGAACGAATCCGGAGAATTTGGAGACTTGAGCTTGGTATTCGGCTTCCGTTTGGGTAGCAACGGTGAGTAAAAATATCAAACTTGTTTTGCTTTCTAAATGGGACTCTTAGGGGTTTAGGTGGGACCTAGAGGGTTCACCTAAACCCAAGTGTAGGTTACTACTCCTACCTTTTTGTTATGTGTTGATGAGTGGATATATATTGTGGTATCATGTGCATCTTGAGTTGTTTTACACCGTTGTTGTTGTGTAGTCGTGTTAAAGTCGAACCTCACGTGATGGTTTTCATAACTACGGTGATGAGTGGTCCCACCGGTAGTGACTAGTAGTAGAGTAATGTGATGAGTGGTCCTATCGGAAAACTACTTGTCGAACGGTGATGAGTGGTCCCATCGGAAAACTACTAGTCGAACGGTGATGTGTGGTCCCATCGTGTGTATGTTGGTTGTGCATGTGCAAACCATGTGTAGTCTTGTTATGATTTCATTCGTGCATCCATTGATTTATTTGTCAATTATGACAAGTATTTTGAAAACTGCATTCTTGTGGAGTTTTAGAGCTTCACTCACTAAGCTAGCTAGCTTACTCTCTCCCCTTTTTCCAACATGCAGATCGTTAGAGTTCGAGAGGGAAGTGGGCAAGGGAGTAGCTTTTGGAGTTCTCTGGTAGCTCAAGTATGATTTACGTATTTGTAATAATGCCTAGACGATGGGGGTGTAGACTTGTTGGAGTTGGTGTCAAACTCTTTAGTTTGGTTTTGTGTTTGGATGAGCATGTTAAATTGTTGATTTTATGTTGGCCATGTGTATGCCTTTATGTCGTGGATTGTAGACCACGTTTACTTGATGCATATTTGCCTTGTGTTTGAGGACTTATACCCTTCCCATGAATGCTATGTGTGTTTGTCTAAGGCATGTTATCTTAAATGCTATGTATGAATCCTTGTTGAATTGATGCCTCTCTTTGAATGGCTTTTATATGTATGATGAGTGCTAAGCATGTTGTTTTAGGGTGCCTAGCATCTAGAGTTGTTGTGTGTTTGGTTGTGGGAGGTTTTAATTGGAGTTTGGGGCTGCCTTGTGCCATAAACCAGCTAAAACCTGTCTGTTCACAGCAGGTGTATCGAAACGGTTAGTCCTGTTTCGATATGGCCTCTTGTTTCAGGCCAGGCGTTTCGGTACGCAGAGGGGATGTTTCGATACGATTTTGCTACTGGAAATCTAAGATTTTGACGAGAAATTGAGAGTATCGAAACGGTCCTAGGCGTTTCGGAACGGTCTTCGTAGCGTTGACCACGAGAAATTGACCGATAAGGGCGTATCGATACGGTTGACCAGCGTTTCGATACGGTCTCCTCGAGTTGAGTTTGGCCAGTTGACCGAGTCAAGGCGTATCGAAACACACTCTGGGCGTTTCGATACGGCCTGCAATTTAAGCTAAAATTGACTGTTTTTGGTATGTTGTTGGGTAGATCGCCTCGCTTGTTGCTTCCGTTGTTGTCTTTTCACATAGGATTAATTTAATCCATCTAGACAAGATAATAAATAATGGAATTTTCTAGGGTTGCTAATCGAAGGAGAGCCTTAGCGGGTTTCACTTTGGTTTTCCCCGTGTAGCCTACTCGGACCGGTCAGTCATCCAGACTGGGACGAGGGGGTTACATTTCTAATATAACTCTATAATAGCTCACACTCTTTGAGAGAAAATCATGCATTCGTCCTGATTACAACTCCAAGTTCTTAGTATGATTACTCCTTGTGGCGAGAAGCATTATCTTTATGGTGCCCACCAAGGATACAGGAAATCTGCGGACCTCTACTGAATGCTTGATTGAAAGTAGTATTACAATTAGATTTATGTATCGGTAGCACATTAAATATAAATACATGTTTTCATATATTTTATGTAGGAACATTTATTGATTAGATTGTCATGTTAAGTTTTTTTAAAAAAAATTATCGAACATTTACTCGACCAAACATTAAATATAAATACTTTGAGGGTGTTTCGAAATGCTTGAGCGATTTTGTATATTTTAGCTTTGAAACACTTAGAAAAATTTATGGGGTTTAATTTTTGACTTGAAAACATTTTAAGTATAAATTGTACTTGTCAAAATCGAGTATTTTGATTACTTAAAAATTTATTTATTTTGCAAAATTACCTTGAATTATTTGTTATATCAAAATCAAATATTAGTTTCACAATCTCTCCTTTTTTGATATAACAAAACCAAAGTAATTTTTTAAGTAAACCCCCCTAAATTTAAGCTAGATTTTGAAAAAGATTTTGAAAATTTAGCTTAACCCTTCTTCCTTTTTTTGTTAGATCAAAATCAATGAAGGAATGTAGCACTATAGCACAAGTCAAACCACAAGTAGAGCAACATAATTTCATGAAGCATTAAAACCAAAGCAAATTAAGTTCATAAATTCAAAATATAAGATCCAAACCATAACATTCAAAACATAATATCAAAACATGGGTCTTAAAATAAAAACATAAATAGGTGCATAAAAATAAGGAAATCCTAAGCTAGATGAGATGCAATGGAATGCAATGATCTAAGGCTCATCATCTTCGTCGTCTTCATCATTGGCATTGCTCCTACGGAATTGCCTCCATTCGCCATAGAAATCGGTAAAGGACATGTCCATAGAAGTTTGTTGAGTTTCAACCGAGGTGAGGCGAGTCTCAACATTTTGGATACGTCCCTCCATGGTAGTGAGGCGAGTATCAATAGTAGCGAAGCTTGAGTCCATGTGTGTGCGCATGCCGTTAAATTGCTCAGTGATGAAGGTCATGAGGGCTTTATTGTTGTGCGAAGCAACTTGAGTTGGAGGTTCGGGGGCAGCGACATGTGGAGGATTCTCGACACGAGTCCATTCTCCATTAATATAATGAAATTTGCTCCGGAGAAGTGTGCACTCATCGATGGGGTCTTTGAGTGATTCCGCATAATCAAGGAAGCAATCAATTCCTAACTTAGAGAAGATGTAGCTCAAAGTTGTGCCATAGGTTAATGAGGTGACAAGATCGGAGTTGCGATTTTGGACAAGGTACACCATCTCGGTAAACTTGATTTGACATAGATTCGAACGATGTTCCTCACGAAAGCACCGAATCCAAAAATCATCCACTTGCCTAATGTGAGAAAACTTGCCTCCGGAAGGGCAAAACCACCATGATACCATGAGATGTAGGATATGATCATGAGCATCAAGAATCGTGACGGAGCTGCCAAGGGTATGACCCAATGAGTTCTCATCCGAGGTTCCCTCATCTTCAAACCCGAACACATTGCACAAAACTTCTAGAGCAACCCTAAATTTCTTTCCCATGAGATAGGACCCAATAGCAACCACTTGACCGACATTAGAGATGCAACGAGCATTGGCATAAAATAGAAGCACCATGTTACGATACAAGGTACCGTGTAAGCTAAAAAAAGTCATAAAATTCCAACACCTCAATAGATCAAGATAGCGGAATTGAAAACGCTCGTAATCCAAAAAGGGAAGAAAAACGATACGCTCACGTCGAATGGCATGATCTTGGAATAGCTTAAAATTAGTGTAGGCATCTTTGTTGCGAAGAGACTTTTGATTGATCGAATTTAGATTTGGACGAGTAGAATCGTCATTAACGTTGGAGCTACCACCAGCCTCATTAGTTCTAACTCTCTTCCTAGAAGTCATGTTGGAAATATGGAATTAAATCAAGACAAAAACATGTGTATGCGTAAATCAACCAAATTCAATCCAATATACAATCCTATAATCAAGGTATTAATAAAAACTATACAATATAGTTTTAAAAATATATATAAACATAAAAAGAAATTTTGGTGAAAAGAATTTGTAAAAAAACAGATTAAAAATTATACGGTGTAAAATTAGATTAGAATAAAAAAAGTTTTAGATTTTGATTTTTTTTTTGCAAAAACTTGAAAAACTATACTATATGTATATGTTTTATACAAAAAGAAATTGAAAATAACCTATAAATTTAAACGAAAATTGAAAATAAAAAGGAAAAAAAGTTTTATACCTTGATATGAGATAAGAATGAATAAGAGATGATTGATGCACCAATTTGCTTGCAAAGCTCTACCCTTGATATGTAGATTGAAAACCCTAAAAAAATTTAGATTTTGATGTGAAAAATCAAGTGATTTAAAGAGTTTTTATAGGGGTTTTACGGCTATGGTTTGATAGAAAAAGAGTTGGTGTTTTAGTTAAAGTTTGATGCCTATTTAAAGTAGTCCGCGCAATCGTGTTTTGATACGCCCGTTTCGAAACGCTATCGAGCCTTTTCAGTACCAGACTCGTTTCGATACAAGTTGACCCTGTTTTGGAACGACACCATGAACCCGTATCGAAACGCGAAGAGCCTGTTTCGATACGATTCACTATTGGAATCACCCTAAATTAAGCCTGTATCGAAACAAATTTAGCTGTTTCGATACACCCTTACCAGAAATTACAGTTTGGGCAGTTTTATATTCAAACAACCAACTTAGATTGAGCCTAAATGCATGTGCATGATATATAAGAAGGATTTAATGGCTAAAATTGATGCAAACACCCCCTAGCAACATGCATAGAAGCAAAATTATGCAAATTAACATAAGCATGAGTATCAACCAAATTCAAGCAAATTTGTGACCATCTAGGACCTAAAAGGGTCAAGAAAGGCTAGTTAAACCTAACTCTCTCCTAAGGGTCCAAAAACGTTCTTTATCTACAAGTTTGGTAAATATATCCGCTAATTGGTTCAAGGTGTCAACATATTCTAGAACAACATCATTTTTCAAAACATGGTCTCTAATGAAATGATGTCTAATTTCTATATGTTTGGTTTTAGAGTGTTGGATGGGATTCTTAGTGAGACAAATATCACTAGTGTTGTCACACCTAAGGGGTATAACATCTACTTGAATACCATAATCTAAGAGTTGTTGCTTCATCCAAAGGACTTGAGCACAACAACTTCCTAAGGATATGTACTCCGCTTTGGTGGTAGAAAGGGCTACGCTATTTTGTTTCTTAGAGAACCAAGATACGAGCATACTACCTAAGAATTGACATGTTATGGAGGTACTTTTCCTATCTATTTTGCATCCCCCATAATTCGCATCCGAATAAGCATGAAGGCTAAAGGAAGAATCCTTATGATACCAAAGACCTAAGTTAGGTGTGTCTATAAGGTATCTAAAAATTCTCTTAATGGCTACTAAGTGTGATTCTCTGGGACTAGCTTGGAACCTAGCACACAAGCAAACACTAAATATAATATCCGGTCTACTTGCGGTAAGGTAAAACAAATAACCTATCATATATCTATAAAGTTTAGAATCGACACACTTACCTCATTCATATTTGTCAAGCTTTATAAAAGAGCTCATAGGAGTGACTTGAGGCTTCACATTCTCCAAGCCGAACTTCTTGAGCATATCATTCACGTACTTTGCTTGATTTATGTAACGCCCCAGTTTTGGGCCTATGTGTTTTAGGCATTGGTTTGGGTTAGTCGAACCTAGAGTTGAAGATTTGAGTCTTTAAGGACGGTTCAGAGAAATCATGATTCAGAATAAGGTAAAAATATGAGAAAATTTTATAAAATCATCTAAAATGATATAGATGGGTTTGATAAAATCAATTTCATAAAATGAATTTTGGAACGTGTACATTTTGGGCAGTGACCAAATTGTAAAGATTTAAAATTGTAGAAAAGTGTGACTTTTAAAGAAGAGTCAAATTCTTAGAATCTTTAGAGAGCTTTATGGCAATTGAGTCTTTTCTGTAATTTGGCATGTGTCTTAAATGTTTAATTATAAATTAAAGAGTGGATTTATTAATTAAAAGAGAGGTGGTTATTTTGTTAAACAAAATTTGATGTAACTCTTTCATTTCTCATTTTCTCTTCAGTCAATCACTCTCTCTTTTCTCTCAATTTCCAGATTTCTTCCTCTTTCTTTTCTCACTTAATTTCCAACTCTTTCCTTAAGATCTCTCTTGATTTTCCTCAAGTTTCTTGAAGTGAAAACTTGCCAAATTGGAAGAAAGGAAAGAATTGGAGGTAAATTCGTGCTACTCCTCTAATCAAGATTCTTTAATGAAACTCCAATGTATTTGACTCTTGATTTGTGTTTTTAATTAAGGTTTTAATGATTTATTTAGTAAAAATGCATGAATCTTGCTAAAAGATGAGATTACATGTGATTTTTGTTTGGGCACTGTTTCAGTTGATTTAAGAATGATTTTAAGGTTGATTTGGATGTTAAATTATGTTAATAATGAGCCTTGGTCATAAGATTCCCGAAATCATTGAGATCTCTAATTGTCTAGGTTGCTAGTTTTGGGTCTTTGGTTTAGAAATGTGAAATCTGAGTTGCTGGAGGTATAAGGATGATATTATGATGTTTTTGGATGATGATTTATAGTTAAAATGTGTTGGAAGTGGTTGTTGATGGTTGGGTTGAATTTGGTGATCAATCGAATGTGATTTCGGTTGTTTCAGATGGGTTTTTTGGTGCCTTTGGGTAGAGCTGCGGGATTTTAGTGTTTGCTGGTGGTTTTAATGCATTGAGATGCATTAATCCTTTTTTCTTATGTGGTGTAAATAGGGGAGAATTCTTTGGAAGCTTTGGGCGAAGTTTCGGGAGCTTCGAACACTTGATTTTTGTGTTGGCAATTGAGGTTTTGTGTGTCGGTGAGTGGAATTGGTTTAAAAGCTTTTCAAAGGTTTGAAAGCAAGGTTTGGGGGTTTAGATTAAGCTTGAAACGCTAATCTAAGCTCCGAATTAAGTTTTCTCTCTCGTTTCTCAGTTTTATCCCATTGGTTTTATGATCATGCTCTTGTTTTGAAGATAGAAATACACCTACTGTTTTATGCATGTTTTGAGAAATGATTTGATGATTTATGCGATCCCATGAGATAGATTTATGCTTTCAAAGAGATAGAACTTGTTGAGAAAATGCTATGCAATGTTTATGCTTTTGAAATGGGATGAGAAATGGTTTATGTTTATGCATTGAAAAACAGTAGGTAAATGATGTTGAAAATGAATATATTGGCATGAGATGAGATTATTGTTACCGGATATAATTGGTCGACCAATAGGATGAGAAGTGCACTATAAAATACAAAATTCGTACGTGCTCTTTGGTTCAAGCAATGAGGGTAGTGCCATCTCGTTCCAAAGTGAGAGTTCGATGATGTGAGATTCTATTGGGGTAGGTCTTGGTGAAACACCCAAGCTTTGTGGCAATGAAAGATGCCGCCATGAGAGTCCGGTGATGTGAGATTCCACCGGGGTAGGACTTGACATTTAGTCAAGCAATCAACATATCCGAGTAATGTTGTTAAAATGCCAATATATGAGATTGATTATGAGATTCGCATGTACCTTGTTATAATTGATTTTATGCATAATGCTTTGCATTGGAGAATATGATTTGATAAATGCTTTTTGATATTTAAGCATATAAGGCTATGCCTTGAGACTTTGTATTTGTTTAATGCATGAGATAGATTGTACATGTGATGAAAATGATGTGGTTTTGCTATGAAAATGATTTCAAGCATAAGATAAAAAAGAGTATGATGAGATTGAGTTTTCTAATTGAAAGATTGTTTTGAAAAACTGCATTGTTGTTGTTTAGAATGAGCTTTCCCCCACTAAGAAAATATGCTTACGCTATCTTTTTCCAACAATGCAGAGAATTAGCTTGTGAGGACAGCTTAGAGGCAAGAAGGTTTCCAAGGAATTTTACTAAGCTCAAGTATGATTTTATATTTGCTCATTAGTAATAATAACTGGCAATTGGTGGATCCTATATATTGGGAGATTGTATTATGGAACTCCCTGTTTTGAGGCATGTTTGTAATGCACTTAATGGTTTGTAAAAGGCCTTTAATTGGTGTTTGAAGTTTTGGGTTGAGTTTTGACTCTTGAGTGGCTTTCTTGCTAGGATGCATGGCTTTAGATTTTTCTTGATGCAATTAGCCATGCTTGAATGCTAAAACTGCTGCTTATGATTGAGGAATAGTGTTTATGTATGATGTATGCATGTTAGAAACATGTTGGATTGGTTTAAGCTGGAATTTGGAGTGAAAAACCAGTAAAATCTGTCATTACATGACCATGTGTTTCGAAACACACGAGTGTGTATTGAAACGGGGGGCCTAAAATGGCCTTAGTGTATCGAAACGAGTAAGGTCCGTTCCGGTACAATTTGCTACTGGAAACCATGGTTTCGAAACACTTCAAAGGCATTTCAGTACGAGCCCGTATTTCGAAACAGAGATTAGTATTTAGGAACAGGTGACAGTTATGTTAGTTAATGGAACACTTTGAGTTTCGGAACATGGCCTAGTGTTCTGAAACGGGTGGTAGTTAAGTTGGTTAATGGCATGCTCTGAAGTTCTAATTCATTGTGTTTTAGTCCCTGAATGCAATTCAAAGAGCATGGATGTTGACAAGCATCGTGAACTGTCAAATAAAATTCCTTAAACTCAATTAAAGAAATAATTTAAGTAGAATAGTGAGAGCAAGGGTCGATCCGCAGGGACTAAGGAGTTCCCAATATCTATTTGATTTTGATGATTATCAAGCAATCTGGAAGTAACAAGGGGGGTTAAGCGAAATAATTCGAGAAGGTTGAAATAAATAAAGCGAAAAAAATAATTGAAATATATTATGATAAGAGTTACCCTCCAGCTTTGCTTCGCCTCAACTTGTCCCGATCACTGAAAGGGATATCGCTTCGAGTTCTTGTCGGTTACAATCTACAAGGCCCAACCCTTGTAACTTGCTTCTCTACGGTAAACTAAATCCCAAGGCCAATCCTTGAAATCCAGTTTTGGTTTGATTAGCTTCGTCAATCGATGCTAATGCAAATTCTACGTTTAGTGCTGGAAAATCCCGTGCTCGGATGGATTATCTCGACGCGAGTTGTATTCGATCTTGATTCCCCTTAGTGGACCGCCACTAAGTTTGTTCTTAGGGAGTTGATTCTGCTACAAGCCTAATCTCGTCCTTAACGGTGGATCAAAACCACGTCAACCCGGCACGCGCTTTCAGAATGAAGTAATCGTGATGCCTAAAGGAAAGGCTGATTACCAATCCAATTTTACCAAAAATCAAGAAAGAAATCAAAGGTTTTGAAGAACTTTGTCTATTCTCACGAGGTAAATCGAGTTTAGCTTAGCTTTTGGCTAAAGGGGAATTTAGCTAAGCATAGCTTGCGAAGAAACCATACTTAGCTTTTTAAACAAAGGGAAAGTGAAAAAAATTAAAAATGGAGAGAAAGGAAATTTATAAAATTCCAAAGTGAAGAAGAGAATAAGAGCAAGTGATGCTTTGAGTCTCACCCCAAAGGGGGTATTTATGGCATCTTAAAACCCTAAAATAACTCTAAAATGATAAGAGATAATCCTTAAAATATTTAAAATACAAGAGATAATTCCTAAGTGATAATGAATAAATCTTAAAATTTTTAAAATTTAAAAATAAAAGATAATCCCCAAGCTTTGATCCAAATCTCGCTGATAAGTGATCCGGAACGCGGCTGATAGCTTATCACGCGCTGCTGATGTCATCTTCTAGAAGCCTGTTGACGCGTCGTCGAGTCAGCGCATTCATGCCCACTAATCTAGCCATGAATCCAGAAAACTTGCAAAATCCAGCCTTTTCTAATCTATTTTCCAGCCATGAAGTCCTGCACAAAAAAGCACATAATAGACCACAATTCAGCACCACAAATCAACCATTTAAGCGTAATTAGCACTAAAATATTGACCAAACTAGCTACTAATCAAATTCCCCCCACTTATCTGATGCTTCTCCTCAAGTATCTAAAAAATTTAAACAAATTGAAGCTCAAGTTCTCATCCCTTATTTCACGAAGTCTCTAAGTTCCCGGTATGATTTAGTATCTAAGCAAGTATGAAACCTAAGAAGCAATCGGAGAATGGCAAGACTAGAAACAAATTTATCAAAATGTAGACATTCCAATAACATGTTAATATCAATGATGCAAACTCTAATACCCTCACAAGGATGTACTCATTTCGCTCAAAGTGTTTAGGGTAAATGATCACTCAAGCCACAATTAATTTAAGCATTACCATAGGCTTGTAACTAAATTCTATCTCCACTACTAAGTATGAATATGATGAAAAAATCAAGAGGTCTTTAAAAAGGGTTGTAATATGGGTAAGTTCGGGTAGGATAAAAGGCTAAATAAGAGGTTAAAAATTCAAGACAAAGAAGGGGTATTCCAAAGGAGAGTAAAAGGAAAAGAGAAAACAAGAAAGTAAACCAACACTTATTTCCATTTTTTTCTTTTTCTTTTTTTCTGTTAGAACAGTTTCTTCTTTTCTGCACTTTTTTATTGCAGTTCGAACCAAATTGGATTTTTATTGTTCGAACATTTCGATTATCACTGTATTTTCCTACATTGTTCGAACGAAACTGCACTGGGTTTTTTTCTCTGCATTGTGTTGATTCGAATATGTTTTTCTTTTATTTTTCTGCAACAATTTTTTTTCGAACTTCCCGCTTTGGAATAACTAACTTGCCTTGAAAAAGGTGACAAAAAGAGTGGGGATAAAATAAAATTGGTTTGGGCTAAAAATGTGGTAAATTTAAAGAAAAGGCCAAGGCTCAAAATTGGCTATCTAAATGATAAATAATCAAAGGGTAGGCCATTTTTTGGAAGAGAAAAGGGTAAAACCTAATGCCTCTATCACATCAAAGCATCGTAGTCAAAGAATGTAGTCTCGACAAGCATTTAAACCACAAGTTCTAGAATGCAAAGAATTAACTTGTCACACTCAATGAAATAAAGAGAAAAAATAAAGATGAATGCTCATTAGGCTCAAAGCTCGCATGAAGATTAATTGCACTAGGATAAACATCATGTCAACTAACAAGTCAATGAATGTCATAAGAAAATTTTATAGAAAATTACTAGTCAAGCCATTGTCTATCATGCATCCTAAAGTTCAAAACAAGAAAGATATCAAATCATATGGAAAGCAGAGAGACAAGGTGAAGTTAAGGATAACAACAAGTAACTTGAATTAAGAAAAATTAAGAGAACAATCAATCGAACAAGCAATTACGAGAATTTGACATGGATTCCTACTCCCCTCACTTTAAGCATGATGTCTCATTATGCAAATAAAAATTAAAGAGAGGGAAGGAGAAAACCCCCTAAACTAATTACGACCATGACTCCGCCCACGCCACAAATAGATTTTGCCTTTGGTTCAAGAACACCAGATCGAAACCTTTTCGCCTTGTATGGTGACGAGGGTGTAGAAGGGATGAACGGTTGCTATGTGATGTCAGATTTTTTTTACTATAGAAAGAACGAACACAGCGTTAGGGGGAAATAATAATAATGAAAATAAAAGAAACCCAAAAAGTTGAAAAAGTCCAAAATAACCCTCTTTAATTCCCCTTCATCTTTTGCTTCTCTTTACAATCCACTGATTATGCAAACCCTTGTATTTTTAATTAATTTTTTAATAAAATAAAAAATAGATAAATAATAATATAAAGAAATAAAAAAGGTTATTTATCACGTGTGGGAATTTTAAAGAATTGATCAAATGAAAAATCGATCAAATAGGTGTGAGGTCCATTGGAATTTAAAATTTAAAGGTGTGATAAGGATAAGATGGGTTTAATAGAGATAAGAAGTGGGGTATTTGATCGATTAAATGGGTAAAGAATTTTGTAGATAGGATGGGACCCGCGACTTAGTTATATTTTGGGTAAAGGGAATAACAAAATAAAAGTGGGGTATTTTTTATGTATTGTGCGCCACCATAATGCTAGTGAAGCTTCCTTGCGTGCTCATTGTCTCGAATCGATATATATTGGATCAGTTGAATTTATTTGAGCCGGGGAAATTCCTTGTGCCTAAAATAAATAAAAATAAACATAAGTAAAAATAAAACTAACCAAAATTAAATAACAAAGAAAAGAAACAATGGGTTGTCTCCCATTTAGCGCTTAATTTAACGTCGTTTAGCTCGACGACCTTATTTGGACTACAAACACTTCTTCCAATTCATACGCTTAATCCAACTAAGAATTTCTCCATGATAAATTTTAAGACAGTGACGTTCCTTTATTTTTTCTAAAAAAAATCTTCTTTACTCTTCAATTTATCCGACGGTAATTTCCACTCGATATTAGGTGCCTGCAAAATAGAAGGGAAATTTTTAATTTTTGACGAAGTATGGCTTAGTTCAGAATTAATTGAATATATTTTCTCAAACTCTCTAATTTCTTCTTCAAAGTCTTTCAATTCCCTGCACGGATCATTAACTAAGTTAGGCTCGAAACTTTCTTCAACTACAGGCTCAATAATATCAATAAAATTAATACTAGCAACATTATCAGGATATCACATCACTTTATAAACATTAAATTTTACGACCTCACCGTCGAATTCCATCGTAAGAATATCGCTTCTTACGTCTATCTTGGTATGTGCGGTACTAAGAAATGGGCGACCGAGGAGTATTTCTGAGGACGAATTTGATCGATCGTTTTCCATGTCTATCACATATAAATCTGCCGGAAAGATAAGCTAATTCACCTGTACTAGAACAATCTCGAGTACTCCTTCGGGATACATTATGGACCTATCCGCCAACTGCACAGTCACTTTTGTATCTTTTAGAGGTTCAGCAGAAAGTGATTTATATAAAGATAGTGGTATAACATTAATTGAGGTGCTCAAATCACACATGGCACGTTTAATACCAACCTTACCGATTTTACAAGGGATTGCGAACATACCTTGGTCTTTTAATTTTGACAGTAGCGGTCTTTGAAAAACTGTAGATATGTTTTCTCCCAGGTTTACCTTTTCAATTCCAGTGAGTCACCTTTTATTTGTACAAAGATCCTTCAAGAATTTTGTGTATCGAGGTACTTTTTTGATTACTTCCAGAAGTGGAATGTTAATCTCCACTTTTCGAAAGACATCTAAGATCTCCTTCTCTTTAGCTTGTTTATTGCGTTTCACCAACCTCGAGGGGAATGGGGGTGGAGTAGCTTAGGGAGATGGCGTAGGGGTTGGATCGGGCATACCTTTTTCAATAGAGGGCGATTTCTTTTTGTCTTCCTTTTGAACGCCTTCTTCTTTAGCTTTAGGTTCGATGGCAGTACCGCTGCGTAAAGTGATGGCATTCACATTCTTCTTCGGGTTTGGTTCTGTCTGAGAAGGTAGCTTTCCCCTTGATTCGAGCCTCCCAACCGCCTGGGCCAACTGGGTCATTTGTTTGTCTAATTCTTGTAAATGGGGCTCCGTTCGGTTCTGGAACTTTTCTTGGGATATCGCCAACCGTTCTACGATGGATTCTAATGATGACTTTGTCTGTTGATACAGTTACTTCTGTTGGTAAGGTTGATTCTTCCTTTGATTCTATCCATAGCTAAAATTCAGACGGTCTTTCCACCCCTGGTTATACGTATTTGCGTTTGGGTTGTAATGCCTTTGGGCAGGACTGGCGAATTTCCCTATGGCATTAGCTTGCGCAGTATCGTCCTCTAGATTTACCGGACAACAGTCCGTTGGATGTTCTGGACTTGTACATATCCCGCAAAGCCTAGCTGTAATCATTTTATCTGTAACAAGAGATTGAACAATATCAGCTAATTTGTCAATCTTATTTTCCAGCGAAACTGTACTTACCTCGTGAACCCGTCGAGAAGGTTCACTAGAATGGTGAAACCATTGCGAGTTAGCTACCATAGTTGTAATCAGGGTCCTTGCTGCAGTTGGGGTCATGTTAAGGAGTGCTCTTCCACTTGCTGCGTCAACTACCTTCATGTCCATAGGTGTTAACCCCTCATAGAAGTACTAGAGTAGCATTTGTTCAAACAAACCATGTTGAGGACAGTTAGCGTATAGCTTTTTGAAGCGTTCCCAGTAGTCGTATAGCGATTCAGTATCCTTTTGTCAGATACTCAGGATACTTCACCTTAGCTCGCTTGCCTTTGCTTCTGGAAAGAACCTGTCATGAAATAAGAGAGCCATTTCAGTCCAGGTTGTAACAAAGTTAGAAGGCAGATCAAATAACCAATCTTTGGCAATATCAGCTAGAGAAAAAGGAAAGGCACGAAGTTTTATTTGATCTTCAGAAACTCCCTGCGGTTTTGTACTCAAACAAACCATATGGAACTTCTTGAGGTGTTTGTGAGGGTTCTCATTGGGCAGGCCGTGAAAAGTCTGTAGGAGGTGTATTAGGCCTGTCTTGAGAGCGAATGGCGTTTCGCCATTCGAGAATGTTATGCAGATCGGCTGGTGATCATCTAGTGCCTCAGTGAGTTGTTGGATGGTTCTGTCATCGTCTCCCATCATAACTTGTTCTTCGATTGTGTGGTCGAAATGTGAATCTGCCTCAGACCCTGATCTAGATCATGTTCTAGAAATTGTCGTTCTCTTTGTTTCTTTTCCTAAAGTGTCTAAGCATGTAGTCTTTGGGTGTATGCTTCGATCTCTGGGATATAGTCTTTATGTTCTCCCGGATTCTTTTTGGTCATAAATCAAATCAAAACAAATATTAGTAACTTTGTCGAAGTCCCCGGCAGCAGCACCAATTTGACAAGCGTCGTGAACTATCAAATAAAATTCCTTAAACTTAATTAAAGAAATAATTTAAGTAGAATAGTGAGAGTAAGGGTCGATCTACATGGACTAAAGAGTTCCCAATATCTATTTGATTTTGATGATTATCAAGCAACCTGCAAGTAACAAAGGGGGGTTTAAGCGAAATAATTCGAGAATATTAAAATAAATAAAGTGAAAGAAATAATTGAAATAGATTATTATAAGAGTTAGCCTCCAGCTTTGCTTCGCCTCGACTTGTCTCGATTACTGAAAGGGATATTGCTTCGAGTTCTTGCTGGTTACAGTCTACAAGGCCCAACCCTTGTAACTTGCTTCTCTATTGTAAACTAAATCCCAAGGTCAATCCTTGAAATCCAGTTATTGTTTTATTATCTTCGTCAATCGATGCTAATGCAAATTCTCTGTTTAGTGCTTGAAAAGCCCGTGCTCGGATGGATTATCTCGACGAGAGTTGTATCCGATCTTGATTCCCCTTAGTGGACCGCCACTAAGTTTGTTCTTAGAGAGTTGATTCTGCTACAAGCCTAATCTCGTCCCTAATGGTGGATCAAAACCACGTCAACCCGACGCGCGCTTTCGGAATGAAGTAATTGTGATGCCTAAAGGAAAGGCTGATTGCCAATCCAATTTTACCGAAAATCAAGAAAGAAATCGAAGGTTTTGAAGAACTTTGTATATTCTCACGAGGTAAATCAGGTTTAGCTTAGATTTTTGCTAAAGGGGGATTTAGCTAAGCATAGCTTACGAAGAAACCATACTTAGCTTTTTAAACAAAGGGAAAGTGAAGAAAACTAAAAATAGAGAGAAAGGAAATTTATAAAATTCCAAAGTGAAGAAGAGAACAAGAGCAAGTGATGCTTTAAATCCACCCAAAAGGGGTATTTATAACATCCTAAAACCCTAAAATAACTCTAAAATTATAAGAGATAATCCTTAAAATATTTAAAATACAAGATATAATTTCTAAGTGATAATGAATAAATCGTAAAATGTTTAAAATTTAAAAATAAAAGATAATCCCCAAGCTTTGATCCAAATCTCGCTGATAAGTGATCCGGAACGCGGCTGATAGCTTATCACGCGCTGCTGACGTCATCTTCTAGAAGCCTGTGACGTGTCGTTGAGTCAGCACATTCATGCCCACTAACCCAACAATGAATCCAGAAAACTTGCAAAATTTAGCCTTTTCTAATATGTTTTCTAGCTATGAAGTCATGCACAAAAAAGCACACAATAGACCACAATTCAGCACCACAAATCAACCATTTAAGCGTAATTAGCACTAAAATATTGACCAAACTAGCTACTCATCAGAGAGCTCCCCCGTCATGCTCATCTCGAACTCACCTTGCATTAGCTTAGGAAATTCTTTGCAATAACATTCATTAATAGAACCAAAAATATATCATCAACATAAATTTGTACTACTAAAATGTCATTACAATATCTTTTTATGAAAAGCGTAGTGTCCACCTTGCCTTTTTCAAAACCCTTTTCAATCAAAAAGTTTGAAAGTCTTTCATACCAAGCTCTAGGAGCTTGTTTTAAACCATAAAGAGCTTTGGTTAATTTATAAACATGATTTGGAAATTTAGAATCCTTAAAACCCGATGGTTTTTCAACATACACTTCTTCATTTATAAAACCATTTAGAAAAGCACTTTTTACATCCATTTGAAAAAGCTTGAAATCATGGTAACATGCAAATGCTAGAAGCATCCTAATAGCTTCCATTCTAGCTACGGGTGCATATGTTTCATCAAAATCAATTCCCTCTTCTTGAGTGTAACCTTGAGCAACAAGCCTAGCCTTGTTTCTCACTATGTTATCACTCTCATCTAGTTTATTCCTAAAGACCCATTTAGTTCCTATAGTAGATTGATTACTAGGCCTTTCAACTAATGTCCATACTTTACTTCTCTCAAATTGATTAAGTTCTTCTTGCGTGGCCAAAATCCAAAAATCATCTTTTAATGCTTTTTTTGATATTTTTAGGCTCAATGCATGAAAGAAATACAACATGGTTCATTAGTTTGAAATAGGATCTAGTAGTTACCCCTTTGGATGGATCACCCAAGATTTCACCACCTTTGACATAGTTGAACTCCCTTGGGTATGTTACATCCTTTTCCTCAAGAGCCAAGTCCTTCAAGGCTTCAAGGGGTGGATCTTGTGCATCTTCTTCTTTGGTTGGAATCTCATCCACCTTTGATGTTTGTCCTCCATCAATGGCTTCAATGATCCCTACATCATCATCACAAGAATCCTTCCTCAGAAGGAGGTTATCATAAAAACAACATGCATAGACTCTTCTACTAGTAAAGTTCTCTTATTAAATACACGATAGGCTTTAGAGTTTAAAAAAAATCCTAAGAAAATAGATTCATCACTTTTAGCATCAAATTTACAAGTTGTCTTTACCATTGTTAAAACAAAACACTTGCAACCAAATGGATGAAAATAACTAATGTTAGGCTTCTTAGATTTTAAAATCTCATATGGTGTTTTCTTTAAAATAGGCTCAATCATTACTCGATTTATAATGTCGCAAGCGATATTTGTGGCTTCCGCCCAAAAATATTTAGGTAAATTATTTTCGCAAAACATGGTTTTAGTCATTTCTTCTAAAGTTCGATTTTTCCTCTAAACTACCCCATTATGTTTAGGAGTGCAAGGTGCAAAAAAATTATGGCTAATCCTATTTTCATTTAGAAATTCTTCGAAACCCAAGTTTTGAAATTCGGTTCCATGATCACTTCTAATGTGAGTAATTTTGAGCTCAAGATCATTTTGGGTTATTTTAGAAAATGTGATGAATTTTTCTAAAGCCTCATCTTTTGTACTTAAGAATAGAACCCAAGTAAACCTAGAATAGTCATCTACAAGCACAAAAGCATATGATTTACCACCCACGCTTATAGTTCTAATTGGCCCAAAAAGATCCATATGAATCAATTGTAAGCATCTACTAGTAGAGACATCATTAATGTATTTAAATGAAGTTCTATGTTGTTTACCCTTATAGCATGCATCACATATTTTATCATTGGAGAACTTATGTTTGGGTAAACCTCTAACTAGATTAAGGGAGACTAATTTCTCTAAAACACTAATGCTAGCATGTCCTAATTTCTTATGCCATGAATCATGTTCATCGTATGCAACTAAGCATGCATTGGATGTTTTTATTTCATCTAAGTGCGCCATATAGATATTGTCTATCCTATGCATTGATTTGTTTTAATGTTCATTATTTTACAACCACTTTGATCAAAGAGGACATTAAAACCTTTATCACATAATTGACTAATGCTCAACAAGTTGTGTTTTAGACCATTGACAAGCAATACATCTTCAATAAGTACGGTTGAGAAATTACCAATAGAGCCAATACCCTCAATATGGCCTTTGGAGTTGTCACCAAATGTCACTATTCCACCATGCTTTGGCTTGAGCTCCTTGAATCTACTCTTGTCTTCGGTCATGTGTCTTGAGCATCCATTATTAAGGTACCATGTGTTTTGACTTGAAGCTTTGGCCTTGTAGAAATGCTTCCCCTACAAACAAAGATTAGTTTCTTGATTTTGGTACCCAAATCATTTTAGGTTCATGAGTGTTAATTCCCAAAAGCTTGGTTCCCTTAGGAATCTAAGAAACGATATCATTCACATTATTAGAAACAATGAGTTCCTTAGGAACTCATACACTCATAATTCTTTTAACTTTGGATTGCTTTTGAAACCCTCTTTGTTTGGGGTAAAATGGTTTTCTCTTAACATATTGAGTTTTTGAAGAACTTCCTTTTTCAAAATCATTTTTCCCAATAGTAAGAGAAGTTTTAAGATTATCTACCTCCTTGGTGTGATAATCTTGAAAATCGGAAAGAAGTTTTCTAAATTAAGATTTTTCTTTTTGAGATCATTTGAAAGATTAATCAAATACAAAACCTTCTTTTCCAATTCCGGTTTGGTTTTTGAAAGAGACTCATTTTGATTTTTCAAATCGGAAATATTTTTCTTATTTTTCAAAATAGACTCTTTGTATTTTTCAACCAACTCGTCGTAAACATATTGTAACTCACCATAGGCATCATATAATTCATTATAAGTTAGAGATGATGAGTTAGGGTTTACCATTGGTTCCTTCTCAAATGCCATAAGACAAAGGTTGGCCACTTCCTCCCCCTCTTCGGATGACTCCTCGTCACTCCAAGTTACCACTTGAGCTTTGAGCTTGTTCTTCTTCCCAAAGCTTTTCTTTCTCAATTAAGGGCACTCGGATCGGATATGGCCAGTCTTCTTGAACTCATAGCAAGTGATTTGATCATTCTCTTCTTCTTTACTCATATTCTTGAAGTCTCATTTTCTATTGAATTTTCTTCCTCGATTGGACTTAATGAATCATGTAAATATTTTGGCCAACATGGCCATCTCCTCATCTTCCTCTTCATTAGAATTGCTATCGTTGTATGAAGCTTTAAGTGTGATTCCAATCTTCTTCTTTTCAACCTCCTTCTTCTTAACTTTCTTATCTTCTTTCTTCTTCCCTCCCTTGTTTCATGATCTCATGAGTGAGTAGAGATCCAACAAGGGCATCAAGCTTGAGAGTCTTCAAATCTCTAGCTTCAATGATAGTCGCTCTTTTTCCATCCCAAGATTCTAGAAGAGAATATAGGAGTTTCCGAACTAGCTTGTCTTCGGGAATGACTTCGCCGAAGCCCTTTAATCCGTTGGTGATGACCGAGAACCGATCAAACATCTTGGAGACGCTTTCATTGGGATCCATCTTGAAATTTTCATAGCTTAAATTGAGCAGCCCAATCTTAGTCTCTTTAACATCGCTAGTTCCCTCATATGTCGTCTCGAGGGTATCCCAAACTTCCTTGGCGCTTTCGATGGAAGATACCTTTGAATAGATATCGAGACCGAGAGCACAAACGATTATATGCAAGGCTTTATCATTGACTTGCAACCGTCTTCTATCTTCTTTGATCATCTCGGCTTTGATTTTTGGGACTAATCTTCCTTCACCATCTCTCTTCATAGGAATGCTTGGATCATCTTCTACAACGTCCCATATCATGTAGTCGTTGGATTTGATGAAAAGTCACATCCGATTCTTCTAATATGGGTAGTTATCCCCATTGAAGAATGGCGATTTGGTGGTAGATTGAGACTCATAGAGGTTGGGGCCGGAGGTGGATGCCATTGCTTTAAGTTGTTGTTGATCAAACTCTCCTAGAATCGACTCAAGAGGGTTGTAATCCTTCCAATGAGTGTGGCTCTGATACCAATTGTTGAGTTGATCAAACGATTGCAATTGGCCAATAGGGGGTGAATTGACGATTAAAAATTTGAAGGTAGAAATTGGATGAATGAAAATTTTACACAAGATAATTTATAGTGGTTCAAGTTCCTAAATGAACTCTACCTCCACTACCTTAGCTCCCACTAAGGATTTTCAACAAATCCACTAATTGATTCTTCCCATTTTCTTGGATGAGAAGGAAACCTTACAAAACCGATTAAGCTTTCTACCCAAAGCTTAATCCAACACACTCTTTACAAAGAAAAAATTTAGTAAACCTTACAAATACCTCTCAAAGGTTGATGTTTACCCAAATACAATCAAACACTCCCCAAACTCTCAATAAAAATTACAATGAAAAACACAATTGAATTCGGTACAAAGATTTGACTCTAAATGATCAATGTTTGGATTTGAATGCTTTGATGTTGCTTGAAGGCTCAACAATTGTTGATGTAGCTTTAGAGACTTGTTTTTATACCTTCTCATTGATTTCTAGCCGTTTAGGTGGTTAAGATCATCAATAGAGCCGTTGGGGCTCTCTCTTCCCTCCATAAATGTAGTTCTGCAACTACCCGTATCGAAACACAGGACCCCTATATCGAAACGGACACAAAAAAAAGAAAGAGTCGTTATGTGTAAAATGGGCCCGTATTGAAACAGTTATAGGCCGTATCGAAACAGTAAAGGCAAAAAGAAGGGCGTATCAAAATGGATAAGAGCTGTATCGAAACATTTTGAAACTGCCAATTGGTGTTTTGAAACAGCTTAGGGGTGTATCTAAACACTTAACTAATTCTTCAAAAATCAGTTTCTGACAAGTAACAGCTAGTTCATTTAGTGCCCAATTTTAAAATTACTTAACCCTTGTATCGAAACGGGTGTGAGTCGTTCCGAAACGATACTCAAAAATCAAAAACTCAGATGAAGGCTGTATCGAAACGAGTGTGAGCCGTTTTGAAACAGGTGTCTCCAGTGGCAAAACGTATCGAAACACTTTGAGGGTGTTTCGAAACGCCTGAGCGATTTTGTATATTTTGGCTTTGAAACACTTAGAAATTTTTATGTGGTTTAAGTTTTGACTTGAAAACATTTTAAGTATAAATTGTACTTGTCAAAATCTAGTATTTTGATTACTTAAAAATTTATTTTCTTTACAAAATTAGTCCTTAAATTACCTGTTATATCAAAATCAAATATTAATTTTACACAAAAATTTAAAATAAAAAATTAAAAAAAACGATCGGGTCAAGTACCCTTTTAAGCTTAATATTGTGGCCCAGACCCGACTTGTGAAACTGTGATATTTAGTGGGTCGGGTACACGGCCTAAACATTTTACTTTTCTAAGGAAAATACCTTGATATTTTCTATCGGGTCGAAAGGTCCAATATTTCAGGTGAGCATTTTTTAATGCCCTAATTGTAACATATCTATTAATGCAGCAAGTAATGTTACATTTGTGAACTAAATGGCCCGGCAATTTTTTTTTTAATACTCACGTTTGACAGCATATATTTGTATAGAAAATCATAAAAAATATGATTTTTTAAATGGTATATTCTTATGTTAGACACATACATTAAATTCGGATAACATAGAGTGAAATTAATAATACAAAAGAAGGCTATTAGCAATCTTATATATTAAGACCTATCAGCTAGTTACAAACTTTTGCTACTTGAAAGAACCATTTCAGAAAAAGAATTTTAAGCTACAATTTTATATCTGCAAATCACCTTACACCTTAAAACCCTTCCCTGCACATAGAATCCAGGCATTACCATGACCTTAACCCGACTCGGTCCGTGTGACTTTTGCCTCTCCATGAACATATCTTCCATGTAATGTGGATCAAAGCTTCTATTTTCTTCAACCCTTAAGATTCCCAACGCTGGATTGAATGAGAAAGCAAGCAAATGCAGCAACCATATGCATTTTGCAGCAACGAAGAAGGCCTGCAGCAGCTGTTCGGGCCACGGTCTCGTCCAGTTCAGCGTCGAAATGATTATACTCATCTTCTGATCACAAAACTTACTGAATTCTTCACTGTAGTATTTAGTTCCTTTCCTCAGCACTTCATTCCAACTGAGGTTTCTTAGTGCAACAAATGATGAAAACTGAGCTTGGCGATCTTCTTGAGGGTCCAAGAGCTTTGGGGATCCGTTTTTTTGAAACACGGAATTCTCGAAATCTTGGTAGAGTGATTGGTTTACGATTGCTTCCAAATGGTATAGTACCGCCTTCGAGTACTTCGAATTCAATGAGAGTTTATATGGTTGAAGAAGCAAATTCAAGTTGTCCATTAAAGTACTGTCACTCTCTTCAATCTGAGCAACAAGTGTCTTGCAGAACTGTTTCACCGATAATCGTGCTTCGGATACTATCTGCAAGAAACCCTCTACCATTACCTCCTCGCCAACCGGCATCGGGTTTTCTTCGTTGCCACCGATGGATTTTCCTTTCCCAAGCTTTTCATTGATTTGGGAATCCTTTGTTTGTGTTGCTTGCCTTAAGGCTTTCTTCAGCTCTTCACAATAGGTTTCTAGATACTCCAGCTTCTGCTTGAGGTCACCTAATGAAGATCTCATCTCAGCAACTTCCATCAATGCGGCATCCCTATTCTCATTTGCTTCCATCAGCTCTCTCTTCAATTTTTCGATCGATAACATGCCGAACTCCTTGAATATCTGCGAAACATCCTCCGATTCCGTTCGAGTAGGTGAATTCCCATTCTTCTGTTTCTTCTTCAACTTAGGGAACAACCACGAAATCACCCCTCGATTCTTCGGTTGCGGTTGAACGGACAAGTGAGAGTCGGTTAGTGGCACCACCGTATTCGAATTCTTGATGTTCCTAGCTACATGTTCAGAGTCGGTCGTTATAACAGCGGGCTTGCATCTATTGCAAGATGACAGTGACTTGAAATCCCCCAAACTGTTTCTCCTACTCCTACTGGGCTTGTAAAATTCACTTCCCGGAGATGTTTGTAGGACAGTGATGTGGTTTGCACAAGAACCGGTAACGGACTTTTGGTCTTCTGCCGGACAAACATGCGATTCGAAGGCAGCCATTGCCGGAGAGAATCCTTTCCTCGAAGCTGAAATCTCTCTCTTGTATTCTGATAAAACAGTTTCACTTCCATTGCCTGCTTCTAAGCCATATTCATCCCAACTTTCAGACAAAACTTGGTTATTTGTATGGTATCCGGATAATGCTTCATCTTCATAACTCTGTCAAAATGCTTCCTCAAAGTTAGTGACCATAACCATTGCCATTTCACACACAACTTGAACTCTTAACAAATCATTGTGAAAAAAAAAGCTAAAGATTAATCCCTGGATCTATTCAGGGACTTAATAGCTGTTCACAACTACAATAGCAGCAATTCTATAGCGGTTTCCGCACAACAATGGAACCGAAAACGCTGCTGCAACTGCTACGTATGCAATAGTACAAAATTCAAGAATCAAGACCGCAGTAATCCAGTAACAACAATGGGACCGAAAACGCGGCTGCAACCACAATTTAAATACCTGGATCTATTACTCAAGTCAAGACAAACATCTAACAGGGAAGAGAACAATTTTATGACAACCCCATCAAATAAAAGAACACACACATAATTGAAACAACTCATTTAGAGAGAGATGGACTCACAGGAGTGAAAACAGGGTAATCTTGAGCGGAGAACTGAGAAGCAGGGCGGGAAACAGGAGAAGAAAAAGAAGGGTGCTTTTGATTCACAGGGCTGTTGCCTAGCATCAAAGCTGCATGTAAAGCTCTAAGCTCCACGGCCTTGGCAATGGCGGCCTGTATTTCTTGCCTGCTGACTTCATTGTTACTGTTACTGTTACCATCACTCTCTTTGTTCTGAAAGATTTGGGAGGCAGCAGCCATGAACAGAGCAGTGCATAACACCAGAAAGGAACAGTGATGGAATTCCTTTTCCTTTTCTTTTACAATGAAAAAAAAAAGAGGATTAGAAAGGTGGGTATTTAACGGTTGGATTAGATTTACAGAGATGAAGATGATGTCCGGCTTAGAATCTTGGAGAACCAGAAGCTTGAAAGACAGAGAGAGAGATGAAGGTGTAGGGTATGTATATGAAATCCAATGTATGTTTTGTCTTTGCTCTCAATGAATAAATAGAATGACATCAAGCAGTAGTTTTTTAACCAATGCTGCAACAATGGATGTGATTTTCAGTTTACAAAAATACCCATAATTGTAAAAAACCGAAAATGGTGGTACCACTCCTTCAACATGATTAATCAAGTACCATACCATTACTTCACAAAATACAGCTTTTATTATTATTATTAGAATACTGAAACCTATGTTCTTTATTCTTAGCCCTTTAAAAATTCACATACACTTTGCGCGGACGAATGGAAATTGTATGCCCTTAAATTATGCCCCTTTTAGTGTCCTCACTTTAAAAAAATGTAGGTCTAGGGTTTAAAGTTTATAGTTTAAGGTTATGGTTTATGGAATTAGGGTATGATGTATTTTTTAGGGTGTAGAGTTTAGAGCTTAAAATGTAAAATTTAGGATTATGATTTAGAATTTAATTTTAGTATTTTTTATTGTGGGGCATAATCAGGGGCAGAGGGTTTTTGTTTTGTGCGGACAAACCCTGAATCTTCTAAAAATAACAATATTTTTTCTTTTCTATTAGGACCACTCAATAAATTCTATTAAGAGTAAAGTTACACATTTTCTCAAAAAAAAGTAAAATTAAACAAAAAGAGAATTTTTTAAATGGGAATGGAAAATTCTATAACGGGCTACGAACATTGATGAACACCACTAACGATGAACACCATTAATTTTTTAAAATTTTAAAAATCTAAAGGACTAAAATTATAATTAAAATTATCTCTTAAAAAATAAAAATCAAATTTAATAGTTAATTTATAATATTTTTTTAATAGGTTAGAATCAAATATACTCAATTCTCCTAAACCCTAACAAAATCAATCTCTTAAAAAAATAGTTTAAACTGACATGGTTTAGGAGAATTGAGTATATTTGATTCTAACCTATTAAAAAAATATTATAAAGTAACTATTAAATTTAATTTTTATTTTTTAAGAGATAATTTTAATTATAATTTTAGTCCTTTATATTTTTATTTTTATTTTTAAAAAAATTAATGATGTTCATCAGTGTTCATCGTTAGTGGTGTTCATGAATGTTCGTCGCACGTAGTAGACTCATCCGATGGGAATAATACATAAATTTAATTTCTCAAACAAATATAGGGACTAAACTTTAGACCTAGTTTTTAATACTTCATTTTAGATAATCATAAAGATTGTAGTATTAATCAAATTAGTTGGTTGCCTTCTAGGATGTATTTAGACCCAATATAATGATTGAACCATGTTGGTATTAAATTATGTATTGCGTAATCTTCTATAATAATGTTATTGTCGATTTGTTTGTTTGTTTTTTTGTTAGAACCCATGCTAATAACATTATGGTGTCAATGAAAACAACCTAAAATACCTTCGTTTGTTTATTGAATATTTGAGGGCTGAACAAGAAAGAAAAGGAAAATTAGAAAGAAATACAAATTATTTTTATTGATTTTTTTATAATCAGTGATATTTGACTTTTTAATTGATTAATTCATATTAAGTATTGCAAAGGTTAATTGTGAAAGTGACTATTTCAACCCAATTTTATTTTTACAATATCATAATTCAAAATTTTGAATATTTTAAGAATTTATACCGTTAGAACAAGTGATAGCAGATACCATTAATTCATATTTTGAGGATTGAGCTATCACATCTACTTCAAAATCATGTGTGTAGTTGACATAGGGAAACCCTCCTCGATTACTACTTTGGAAAGTTAAGATTAGTGGTTTGCAATAGTGATATCAATTGCTATTTAAAACTTTTTCCTATTTTCTCACCTTTTCATTTATTTTGGTTGCATTTAAGATTTTTTAGGACTTTACCCTTGTTAATTTAAACTGGCCTGCGTTGCACGCTTAATTTTGATGAGTCTCTCTTCGCGGGAATTTTCTGCATACACATGGCCTCAAACTCAAAACTTGCTTAAGTTTTATGAAGCTGCTTACCACTTAAACAAACTGTTAAGCTTGATATGCTCAATTTCCTTCAAACGATTTAGCTCACCAAGGTCGAAGAAGATTGATTTTTGGGTGGAAGTTGTAGGAGCAAAAATTAGACAATGGGCACAAGGATTTATAGTGGTTCGACCTTCTAACAAGCACCTACATCCACTATCTTAGCTTCCCACTAAAAATTTCAACAAATTCACTCTTGAATTTCTTCCCCTTTTCTAGGCTAAGAAGACAATCTTTACACACTCAAAGCTTTTTAACCCAAAGCTTGAGTAAACCCTATTTACAAGAGAAATTAGAGCAAACTTGATATTCCTCACTAGATAGATAGTTTGCAATCTTAAGTTCACTCACCCAAACCTAAACACTTGAGCAAATTTGACAATTTAAGCTCACAAGTATTGTCTATACAAAGAATATATAATAAAGGCCCTAAAGACAATTTATCATCATAATGTTGTTGACAATTGAAGCATTTTTGCTTCCTTTGATGCTTGGAGGTCCCTTTTATATTTGTAGCCGTTTAGGATCGTTGGGGTTGAATTGGAGCTGTTGGAGACTTTATTTTCCACCATAAATGCAGTTCTGGTGATGTCTGTTTCGATACACGTGTAGCTGTATCAAAACGTCCTTCTTCAGAACTAGTCGTTGGAGGCTTGGAGCCTGATGCAGTGGCCCGTATCGAAACACCTTTGGGCCGTATGAAAACGCCCGTACCGAAACGCATAGTGTCTTATCGAAATAGCCTGCAATTCAAATAGTCGTTGGGAAATAGCCGTTGGGGTGTATGCCACGTGGGTGTATCGAAACACCAAAAGGTGTTTCGAAACCACAGCTATCCTATCGAAACAGATAAGCCCTGTATCGAAACAGATTCTGGCAGTTTCAAAACGTAGTGATACAGATTATGCCTGTATTGAAACGAGTACATTAAAAACACTGATTTGGCTGCTTAAAAACGTTTCAAACATTGCCAAAGCCTTTTGAAAACACCTCAAATTTATTTTCAAGTTGTTTTTGACTTAAAAAATATTTTAAATTCTTTTCAATTAAGTCCAAAATATTTTTCAATTATTATATCAAAACATATATTTCTACACAAACCTTGTTCGTTCGACTTTTTATTTTTAATATAATATTTAGATTATTCATTTTTTTTCTTATAAATTAAATATTATATATATATTTAAATACATTTGAATTTATATTATTCTATATATTACGATAACAACAGTGCAAACCGAAAAATATACAACTATATGTTTTGGTGTATATTTTTGTGTGTGTGTATACATTATTTATACAAAAGTGAAAAAGAAAGGGCAAGTCGGTCTCACCAAGCTGTCCCAATGCAAAATTTGGCCAATGGGTAAGAGGTAGGGGACAGACATATCCAATTACTTCCAAACACTCGATGGTCCCTTTTTTTCAATTTTTTATTTTAACTTTTAATTTTACTTTGAAATAGTGAAAAATTTTGAGGACATAATGTCCTAGTGGGACCATGACCCTTTCTTGATTGTTAAATTACACAAAAAAAAAAAAGAGAGAAAACAAATAATTTTATATACAAAATTACAAATCGACAGAGTAAGGATAAATGGAGCATTTCAAGAAATTAAGGTTATTAAGAAGTGAAAATTGCCACTAATATCATTTGGAAAAATAACTCCATTGATATTGTATAATATATATATATATTTAATACATATATTTATAACACCATTTTTCATCCCTAATAATTTTATTTTTACTCGTAATTTTATTGTCGAATACTAACTTAAATATTTATAAAATATTTTTAATATTCAAGGTTAATTTTATTTATAACAATTAATATTATTTATGATTTAAATTTATAAAACTGCATAACTACAAATTGTAGAAACAAATATGAAACAAGAAATTAAGATATGGTTTAGATTTTCTTTTATCTATATGGAGTAGGTTTAGTTGTTTTGTTTTTATATATATATTAAAATGAAAATGGAATTCCATGTAAGATTAAGGAAATAATTAATGTGTGAGTTCGTTGTTTTCCATAACTACTTTTGTTGGGAAAAGTATAAGTTAAATGAAATAAAGGGGTTTTAAGCCAACTACTCCTCCCCTAAAGTAAGCCAACCTCCACATGCACAAACACTTGTTTAATCAACACAACTTCAACTAATCATGTCTCAATTAAGACTTCTTTTTTTTTCATAAAAAGGAAATTAATAAGCAGGATAGCTTCTTTTTTCGTTAATACAGTGACATTAAAGCTTAGTGAATCCTATGTCGCTTAAAATAGGGACGGAGCCAAAATTTAAGATAAGACACAAAATATAAATATTTAAAAGTGAGAGGCAAATTCATAAATAACTCAAAATTTTAAAAAAAATTATAGGTGACCAAAGGTAAAAAAAATTCTTTGGGAGACTGGGGCAATTGCCCCTCCCACGGTCCACACAGTTGCGTCATTGGCTCAACAACAACTAAGGCTACAACATCTGCAGGCGACAAAGCATAGATGATCTCTTCAATCAGAGTCATGAACTCTAAATTTTAAATTCTAACCATGAACCTTAAATTTTAGGCACATAAACTTTAAATCCTAAACTAAAACCCTAAACATAAAATTAGTCCATTTATGATTTTTTTTCACTGCCAATGTATTAAATAATTACTCTATATGGAGAGACGGAGCGAGGATTGAACTATGAAGGGCAAGCGAATTAACTTTGAAACGAATATGTCTTAAAAAGTAATTAAACCATAAAAAATAAGGGAGTTTAAGTTTAATTTTACGAATTTTAAAATCGAAAGGTCTTAAAAAGTAATTAAACTAAAAAATGAGGGATTAAGGTTTAATTTTATTAATTTTAATTGACATAGTGCTAAAAGATAATAAATCATAAAATATTGGGAGGGACAAAGGCTTAGTTGTAATAGTTTCAAAACTCTTAAGACCTAAAATGCAATTAACCCATCAAATTATAGGGTTCTGACTCATCTGTATGTATATTTTGATAAAGTTTTTTTATATGAGTACACTAGTTTTATTAAAAGAGAAAACAATCTAAAAATACAATGAAAATTTACAACTCAGGTAAATAAAATTGGTTCATACATATTCCTGTAAACAAAAAACACGAAAACTAATGTCTCCAGATCATAAATACAACCATACAAAAAAAAGTAAAAACCCTAACTCAAAAAGATAAATACATCACCAAAGCTCAACGATGAAAGGTAAAAACCAACAACAAACAACATTAAAAAAAATGCATATTACAATAATAAGACACATTGACAACACGATCATTACCACAACTCAATTGCGAATAAGAGCGGTGATTGTGGGCTCGTATCCATATTTAGTTTGAGGGTCCAAAACAGGAAGATCAACATGATAATCAAAAGAGCGTCATCTTGATCAGTTATGGCGACGTCAAATCTTACCCTAATAAAAAATCAAATGAAAAAAAAGTAGCTAATCGACTGATTAAGAGAAAAAAACGTGCCAAAAAGATAGATAAAACTAAAGTGATGTATCTTAGTGTTACTAGAACACAAGAGGCTTAGTGAGCCCGTGACACCTTTTGGATTCCTAGACAAATCAATTAATTCATTTGAACCACTCCTATAACCTTTACCTTGAAAAAAAAGAGAGGAAAGGTTCCATAGTTGGCTATTACATTTACTTAAACATTCAATCTCTCAATATCACCTTTTTCAAAAGAAAATACATTAAACTACATGATTGTAGCTTATGTTTGGGAAGATGTAGCCCAACCGGAAACCTTTCCTTTTCATGTCCAGCCTTTGGTTCAGAAAAAGAACAAGAAAAAGGGTCTCTTTCTTTGTACTCAAACGAAATAGACAACACTTAAACAATGCCCCAGCACCATCCCCTCTGGAAATCATCAAATGCTATACCCCGAGACCTTGCTCGAATCGACATCCGTTAATTCGTATCGCGTTCAGCTATTTTTTTAAATAAATTTCGATTGCCTACAATTGCCATGTTAAACATTCTTCCAAAGGTAAAAAGTAAAAGAGATTGAACTAATATAGTAATATTGCAGGGTTGTGGCGGGAATACTTGGGGACTTTTGTCCTGTTTTGTTTGTTTGATTGTTTCTGTTTTGGTAAAAAGTGGATTCCAATGGTTTTGTAGTATTTAACAACTGATGACTTCAACATAGGTTAAAACTAAAAAACAAATATTAATGTGGCAATTATATTATAGTATTACTAGCTTTGTATTAGTTTGCTTGGACCCGTTCTGGGAAAATAGTATAGGATTATAGTCCATAGATTCCATCCCATGTTCTTTTGAAATTTGTGATTCTTGGCAATGCTGTAGAGAACTTCTATCATTTATTTGTGATACTGAAAAGTTCATTTTTTTTTAATTCGATTGTAATGTGTTAAAAGTTGTGTATATTTATTGAGAAAATATTTTATGTATCGATGGTAGAAAACATTTTCCTTACAAGTATGCTTTTTTAAATTTTAAATTTTAAATTTCTAATCCTAAACTTCTAGATTATAAACTATAAACCTTAAATTATAAATTTGAAACTATAAACTCTAAACCCTAAAATAAATTCACCTTGGGTTGGTAGCTACGTGGTGCTTGATCAGATTCTCGCATTGCATTGAATTGGGTTTTGCATGTTCAATGCCGGCCTTGACGTCTTTGGGAGCTTTTTGTTTCTATTGATTTGCTGTGTGCATTGTTGTCAAATGTTTGTTTTCAACATGTCTTTCCTGAGGCGAATTCTCTCGCTGATGCCTTAGCAAAGGAAGGTGTGACACGACCGAGCGTGTTGTTGGAAAAATTCGATAATTTTGGAGCCTTGAATGTGAAATTGATTCAAACGTTGTTGAGGAAAATGTAGAACTAATTTTAGGTTCGTAAATGTGCAGACGTGCACGACGTGAGTGACGCAAATGTCTGAACCGATCTGGTCCTTCGTGGACCTGCGAATATTTTGACCCAAACTTGAAATATTTTTTCTTCAAATAAGAGCATATATTTGCCAAATTCTGTTTTGAAATTAAAAGGATAAATATTAAAGTTTCTTTTAATTCAGATTCAGACAATCATCTGCTCTATAAAGGCTTATTAATTCTCAAAAATGATAAATGCTCCATTAGATCAAATGTTTCTACTTATACCCCTCGTGAAACTACTATAAATAGGGAGTAAACCTTCTAGGTTTGACAAACTCAAAACATAGAGGATTTTCTATTGTTTTACTCTGATTTCAAAAGTAGTTTTTGGTGATGGGAGAAGGCGATGTTATAGTTCGTAATCTCTACAATTGTGTTACCGTAGCTGATCATCTAGTTGTTGTATCTAGAGGTGGCAATCGGGTCATTCGGTTCGGGTTCGGTTCGGGTCATTTCGGTTCTGGTTATTTCAGGTCTATCTAAAATCGGTTTAGATTCGGTTCGGGTCTAATTCGGGTATGTGATGAGTCGGATTCGGTTCGGGTATTGGATCGGGTCAAAATCGGATCGGTTGTTTTCGGGTCGGGTCAATATCGGATCGGTCGCTTTCGGTTCGGGTCAAAATCGGGTCGTTCTGGTCGCTTTCGGGTCGGGTCAAATCGGGTTGATTTCGGGTCAACATTTAAATTTTCGGGTCAATTCGATTTGAGTTGGGTTAAAGGTTTGAGGTTTAGTATTTATGGTTTAGTTTAGAGCTACTGGTGTATTAGATTAATTCTGATTCAACTTGTTAATCTATGCATTTGAATTTGATTAAATATTTAAATCAAAGCTTCATGTATCCATATCAAATTTTTTTGTATAATTATATTAAATCAAAGTTATTATATGTAATAATAATAATAATAATAATAATAATAATAATAATGTCTGAAATGAATTAATTTATTAAACTTATGATCTAATTGAGCTAACTAAAATCTAAAAGCATAAATCACTGACAAAACTAAAATAATTCTAAAACTAAATGTGAAATTTTAATTAAATTAATATAAATTGAAACTCAATTAAATTAAAAAAAAGACAATTGGTAAAAATAGAGAGGCAAAAGACAAAATTTTGGAGGGAAATAAGCCACCAATTTTTTAAGCTAAATTAAAAAAGAAAAAAGAAAAAGACAATTGGAAAAAATAGAGAGAGAAAAGACAAAATTTTGGAGGGAAATAAGCCACCAATTTTTTAAGCTAGAGATTAATTACTTTTTAGGTCATGTTGCATTTAAAATGTTACATTTTAGTCAACTTTAAGTTTTAGTACATTGAAACTCTAAATTTAAAAATTAGTTTATTTAATTAATATTGAAACGTAAAATAACATAAAATGTTATTATACCACAACTTTGACAAAAGGAACGATCTCTTCCATGGTATAGTATAAAAAAAATAATAAAACATACTTCATTTTATTATTTATTATATTGTTAAAAATAGATATTCGGGTTAAAATCGGGTTAAAATCGGGTCGATATTCGGTTCAGCTTTCGGTTCGGGTAGCATTCGGTTCGGGTCCATTTGGTTCAACAAAAAATTTTGGTTCGGTTTCAGTTCGGTTCGGTTTATTTCGAGTTTCGGGTCAACTTCGGATCATCATGTTCGGGTCAAAATCGGGTTTCGGTTCGGGTAATTCGGTTCGGGTTTCGGGTCTCGGGTCAAGTTTGCCAGGTCTAGTTGTATCATAGGTGACAGACGACCAAAAATCTCAAGCACCAAGGAGTGGCCGAAAATTCTTCTTAAAGAAACCGTGTAGCTACCGGCTTCAACTTATTCCCAATCGGTTTGGTTTTTGATATGTTGTATCTATATTTCTTGTTCTGTTCGTTCAATATTTTAATATAATATTTGTATTTTATTAATTTATTATTTCTTGAATTAATGACTTTCTAACAATCTTAAAACATATTTTTTTTATTTAATCCGAGACAAACATGACAATGAACGATTTTATAGATGATTTCTATTATATCTTGCGTATGCCATCGCAATAGGATAATTTACATAGATATTGTTGTGAGATTATTTTTTCTCAAAATATTGTATGTTCATTTTTATTTCTCAAAATATTGTAGATTCTACAGTACAACTAAAGACTACCCCAGCTGAATTCGACTTTAAACAGTGATTTTATTAAATCGATTAAAAAATTAAAGACTCTCACATGTGTATCCGACTTCAAACAGTGATCTTCCTAAAGGCAGCCTCATTTGTATCCAACTTTGAATAGTGTTCCATGTACCATGCATGCATTCCCGTGTTTGTGTCTTTCACTATTCAAAGTCGGACTCACCTGGGTGAGTCTTTAAATTTTTTACTGTTCAAAGTCGAACTCACTTGGGTGAGTCTTTAATTTTTTATTCGAAAATTGTAAATCACTATTTAAAGTCGGACTCAGATAAGTCCTTCTTTATTTTTACTGTAGAAAGTACAATATATTGAGAAATAAAAACCAATGTGCAATATGTTGAGGGAAAATATTCTTCTACAATATTTAGCTAAAAATTCCCATCGCAATATCATAGAAATTATTGAATATTGCTGCAGCGCCATTAACATGGTTGCATAATTTTAGAATGAAGTTGTAATATGCTATTGCGGCAGTCGCATAGACTTGGATAGCAAGTTGGCGAAAATAGAAATAAAAATTAAAGGTACATTTATAACCTTTCCTGATTATACATATGTTTTATGTTGGAAACTATATTAATTAAAGGATTTTGTTATTGACAGCCCTAAGGGCTGTCAATAAAAACTCTATAAATTCTTATAATTAATGCTTGTTTTGCTTTGTAATTAATGTTTGTTTTGTTTTATAATAAATGGTTGTTTTGCTTTGTAATAAAATCTAGTAAAATGTAATTAAATACATTCCTAAAAAATCATGTTTAATTAATTTTAGGTTGTTTAATGTAAATAATACTCACTTAAAATGGTTTATTGTTTAGGGTTTAGGGTTTAGATTTAGGGTTAGGGTTTATGGTTTAAGTTTTAGGGTTTGATGTTTAGAGTTTAGGGTTTGTGGTTTATGGGTTATGTTTAGGGTTTAGGGTTTATGGTTTGTGGTTTATGGTTTAGAGTTTAGGATTGGGGTTTAGGGTTTGAGGTTTATAATTTAGGGATTAAGTTTGAGGTTTGGAGTTTGAATTTAGGGTTTTATTGTTTAATTAAATTAAAAAATTTAAATTAATGAACACAACTTTTTAGGAATGTAATTAATTACATTATACTATATTTCTTTAAAAAATTAAAAAACATTAATTACAAGAATTTATAGTGTTCTTATTGACAGCCCGACTTTCAATAGCATAACCCATAATTAAAAGATTCCAAAATTGAAATGTATTATTAAGGTAATGTTTAATCATGGTACTATTAAGGTAATAGTCTTTAATAATTTTGACCTTGATGGTTTATATAAATACATCTGTGGATGTATTATGGTAATCTTAATACCTTGAATTATGGTATTATTTTAGTAATATAATTATAGTAATATTATTATGATAGGCAAAATGACAAAAAATGCCCCCAACGTTTGCATGTTTTGTCATTTGGCCCCCTATTCTTTTTTTGGTCTAAATATGCCCCCAACGTTTGCTTGTTTTGTCATTTGGCCCCCTATTCTTTCTTTTGGTCCAAATATGCCCCCAACGTTTCATTCATAGTCCAAATATGCCCATGTTGGATGTAAACCATCAATCAACTGACGGTCAACGACTTATAAAAAGATTTTGACGAGGCATCATCAGATCTTAATATGTGACAAGTCCAGTCAGCATCAGTTGTTGAACATTAGTTGACTGACAGTTTCTATCTAACGGGGGCATATTTGGACCAAATTGAAACGTTGGGGGGCATATTTGGACTACGAATGAAACGTTGGGGGCATATTTGGACCAAAAGAAAGAATATGGGGCCAAATGACAAAACAAGCAAACGTTGGGGGCATATTTGGACAAAAAAAAAGAATAAGGGGCTAAATGACAAAACATGCAAACGTTGGGGGCATCTTTTGTCATTTTGCCATTATGATATTATTACCTTACATTCTTGACCTTGAATGAGGAAATACCTTGTGTAATATTTTTTGGCTTTAAATTTGATAATAATAATTATTTCATGTGTTTTAGATACATTACGGTTTTTTATTTTCGTACTAATAATTTTCCTTGAGAATTTTTAAAGAGACGAACATGACATCCACGTGAAATCTTAATTTTTTTTGGAAACTAAGATCTGGTAAATAAATTGTTTTCGAGAATTTAATTCATGTTGTTTTAACGGATTTACTTGATCTCCTTTCTAAACAAAAAGTAACGGAATTAAAATTAAAAGGTCAATTCCTTTTGATTTCTATTTATTAAATAGAATCGAGTTGCCTTGATATCTCTATTTTAGGTTTTAGAACTACTAATCCCATCGTTTAACATAAGATATAATATTGAAAACATGGACAAATAAATTACTGAATTTATTTCTCCGTTAGAATCTTGCGTTGATTCCAACTTTGTAAGAAAAATAAATTGTTGAATTTATTTTTTTAGGATTCTTGTATGATTCTATTTTGCAAGAAAAATAAATCATTGAATTTATTTTCGTGGAAATCTTGTGTGATTCTATTTTGTAAGGAAAATAAATCGTTGAATTTATTTTCTTGGGAGTTTTGTATAATTCTACTTTGGAAAAGGAAATAAATCGTTGAATTTATTTATTGAGGATCTTGTTTGAAAACTGAGATATTGTAAATAAATTTGTTTTCAAGAATTTAATTCCTGCCGTTTTAATGAATTTACTTGATCTCCTTTCAAACAACGTGGAGAAATATATTTTAACAGAAATTGTCATTAAAAGTAACATTGGTTACTATTCCGTTGATCAGAATCTAGAGTGTTGATTTCGACGGAGGTCTTGAATGACAGCTAGGGTTGTAAATGAGACGAGACATATCGCGAGCTACTCGAGTCTGACTCGATCAAAGCTCAGTCAAAGCTCGACTCAAGTTCTTAATGAGCCGAGCCAAGCTACTTGATACCCAACTAGAAAAGCTCGCGAGCTATTAAAAAATATAATATACTAATTTTTTTATTTTTTAAAATTTAAAATCTAAATTCCTAAACCTAAACCCCTAAAACCTAAACCCTAAACATATGTCCTAAACCCTAAAATCTAAATCCTAAATTATAAACCCAACAACCTAAACCTCTAAACCTTAAACCCTAAAATTAACAAGCTTGAATTTACACAACTTGTGTATCAAAGTTTTTTCCCCCCTAATAGGGCTTTAAATGAGACGCGACAGATCGTGAGCTACTCGAGTCCGACACTGTCAAAGATCGGCTAACACTTGACTCGATTGGGCTCGAATCAATCTCGAACTCGACTTGAGTTTTTAACGAGCCGACTCGAGCTCAGATTTCTCAGGCTCATTAAAATTACTCGAGCTCGAACTCGACTTGAAATTTAATGAGTCGAGTCGAGCTCAACACTACTCAAGCTCGACTCAGCTCGTTTACACCCCTAATCACAACATGAAAGAACTTTATTTTCCATGTCAAAACTAAATTCAAAGCCTAGTCTGATGCACGTTATGAAGTGTACAGTGTTTAAAAAATTGTTAAAGAATTGTAACTGTCCTTGGACCATAAATACAAAATGGAAGATGTTGGTGCTAAGAAATTCTTAGTTACCAAATTTTTGTGCATCAAAGGCAGTAAATTTAATTGATCACTCACGATATTCTCGCAAAAAGAATGTTGATAAGTTAATCCGTTCAGGCGTTAGTCATTTGAAAAACTAACCCATGTTTGGAATGACTTCAAAAACTTCCTTAAACATAAGAGAATGAGACCCATAAAGGGATGAATGAAAAACAATATAAAAGTGCATGTCTAGGATTGGTTCTTTGAAGGACCTGGTATTTAAGTGTGCCTAGTGCACCACCTCTCTTTTCATAAGTTACCTACCTGGTGCACTGTTCATTATTGTTCTTTCTATTAGACGGTGTGAACTTTTGTTTTGGGCTTTTAGTTTACTAAATTCATGTCGTCCAGAAAAATTTGGAAATTGTGTTTTCGTTTTTGGGTTAAGTTTCTGACTAAATTCTTGATGTTGAACAGATTCATCAATTTTATGTTTATGATTTGTGACTATGAGCCACAATGAAAAAACTAGTAAAATTTATTGGAGAAAATTTTAAAACGAAGCAACTGAGGTTGTTGTTCTATTTGACCATGATAAACTTGGTCAAATATGTAACCCCCTCGTCCTGGTCCGGATGCTTGACCGATCCGAGTGGGTTATACGGGGATAACCGAGGTGAAACCCGTTAAGGCTCCACTTCGGTTACCGACCCAAGAAAAACATTTCATTATTGTTATCTTATCTAGATGGATTGTTATATCCTATGTGAAAAAGGCAACATCGGAAGAAAACAGGCGAGGCGAAACAACGAACACACAATTAAAACAGCCCATTTTAAACTTAACAGCATGCCATATCGATACACTAAGAGAGGGTATCGATACGCCTTGACTAGGTCAACAGCCCAAGGTCAAACCAGGGAGACCGTATCGGTACGCAGGTTGACCGTACCGATACGCCCTGACTGGTCAACTTCTCACGGTCAATGTTACAAGACCGTATCGATACACCCTAGACCCGTACCGATACACTAAAATCTCGTCAATAACTCGAATTTCCAGAGAGGATTTGGCGTATCGATACGCCCTCGTGTATCGGTACGCTAGGCCAAACCTGAGTCCCAAAGCGTAGGACCGTATCGATACGGCCCTTGGGCGTACCGATACGCCCTGCACTGCAACACTCAATTTTGCAGTCTAAGACTCTAAAACACGACTCTAGATGCATTTTAAGACTTCCCTAGCCACATACAAACATACATACAACATTTAACAACCAATACTTCAGCATACGAGGCATCCAAAACGAACAAGAATCATACATTCAAAGGATTCATGCATTTACCAAAAGAAGGCACACATAGCACTTAGAAGGTTCATGCCTTAAACATCCATACATGAACGTTCATGGTGAGCAACTTAAACATGGTTTTACAATCCGAACATGGCATCAACATATTAAGGAGTCTAAACATGCTCCTAAACAACCAACAACATACATCAAAAGCACAAATCAACATCACATATCCCATTGCTTGACTATTACATCTCATAACTAAAAAGTCCATACTTGAAAGCTAAGATAGCACCACAAAGCACACTTGGAGGCCCTCTTCTTGCACTAGCAACCCACGAACTACGAATCTGCATTGTCGAACAAAAGAGAGCGTAAGCATAAAGCTTAGTGAGGGTAAGCTCATTAAAACAAACCTCGACAATGCAGGGTCCAAGCACGAGCACAACCAAGGTAGAATGCATGATCTTACCTTCGATCCACATGAGCCAATATATCAATGATGCATGCACATAAGCTCAGAATATTCCATGCTCAACAAGTCCAACCACATCATATGTAAACACATATAATAATCCATATTGGCAACACATCTCAAATCATATTGGCACCTAGCTATGACTCGAATACGCGGATAAACGTTGGAACTCACATCCAACACAACCATTACCTTACGGTGGGATTACACTCATCACCGTTCGCGCGGAGGGGATTCCACTCATCCTCACGCCTCATCGATGGGATTACACTCATCACCGACTAACATATATATAAGAAGGTTTTCCGGGCGAACCCGTATTCCATCTTGATGACTACCATCACCAAGACCACACGCGCATTTACTCACGTGTGCACACTAAACATCCTAATGATCGATCATTGTACCCAAGCATACTAGTGCCAATACTAAACACAATTCACAACATCATTTCATAACATCTTCCGTGCTTAGCACGTACTCACCATGATTACCATCATGCACAAACCACATGCATATCACAATGCATCAAAACCATGCCTCAACATACATGTATAACAAAATATACACAGCCACCATAAGCACAAGTAAACGTGAGGCATAAACAACAATTAGAGTGCAACCAAAGTCTCTAACTAAAGCTTGGGATTAGACTACCAATCTAATCCTAACTCTAGGTGGGTCTACCAAGACCAACCTAGTCCACATGCTTGAACCAATACTCGAAAACCATTTAAAAACATTTAACCACTCACCGACTATTCCAAGCTCAACCCACTAGCCGATCAAGCTTCCAACGAGTCCGAATTTGTTCCTGATGCTTCACCAACACAAACTCTTGCTTCTAATCAACTCAACACAATCAAGACAACCTCAAATCAGTTCACACATCAACGTAGCAAACCCGGAACACTACTCAAGCATAAAACACAAGATTTTCAAGCCAAGAACAACCCCAAAACTTCAAACCCGAGCAGCCCTCAAACCCAATCCAAAACTCATGATTTCAACCATTTTAACACACTTAAATGCTTCCAAAACAACCCTCAACCCACATACAACCAATAGCCCTCAATTTCCAACATCAAACACACCTAAAACTCAACTTAAAACCCTTCCAAAAACCCTTCAAAACCCAAATCCGGGAATCTTTATAAAACTCATTAAAATTCACATATGTTGGACCTTTTAGGTTGTAAACAACTTATCTAACCTTAGATAATCAAAAGCTTAGGTTAAAGACAATAAAGCTTCAACCTTTTGACAAAAACTTTGAAAACCCAAAATGTAAAATACATAGTTTTAATTAAAACTAATGGTACCAAAATGAAGAGGAAGACAATGCCAAGTCAAAAATGCAATTACCTTTTGAAAAGCTCTAAAGATGAGGATGAAAGGGGATGGAATAGTGAAATAGAGAGAAGAAGCTCTCTTTGTCGTTGAAATGCAAAATGAAGTGAGAAGGAAGATGACAAAGGGGTGTTTTAACAAAAAAGGGATTTTTAATTTGAAAGTCCATTTATTTACGGTTTTGCCATTAATGAGATGACAATCTCATTAATTCTAAAATCCATGGAAAATTGAGTTTCAAATCAATTTGAGTCCAACATAAAATGTTTTCTTTGAAAATATGAAGCCAAAATAATATTTTATTATTTAATTATAAAACCGAAACTCAAAATATTATTTTAATATTATTTTCACCCGACCCCTAAACCCGGGTGTTACAAAATATCTAAAGGATGATCCTCCTATTATTATAGAGGATAAGGTAAATGTTGTTACCATCTTCAAATATTGCTAAGGCAAACATTGCTAAGACAAATATTGCTATGGCAAACGTAGTAGAAGTCAAAAAGGGCTTCAAACTGCAAATTAGATGGTGTGTTTAAGAAACAAAAATTTTATGAGAAATACTTCAATTTCCATAAGATGAAGAACAAGTCTTTAGATTATAGACTTCTAGACGAGATCAATTTTATGACAAAATATTGTCATAACAATTGATATGGAAAACAATTGTTTGAAGGAAAATTTTATTACCTTTATGATAGCACAAATTAGTGTTATGCGCATTTTCTTAAAAGCAAAGAAACTATAGAGAAATTGTTCTTTATAAGCAGGATGTTGAAACCCAAACTTAATAAATTGATTAATGTGGGGAGAAGCTCAATGTGAGTAACGCTGCAACATCAAGGGTACAATGATTTTGAAGATAACTTATGAAAAGAATTGAAACTTCAAAATGTGCCTGACATGTGGGGGGAGTTATTCTATCAACTAATTACCTTTTAAATAAGGTATCTCACAGTAAAAGAGAAAAGACACTATATGTGTTATGGAAGGAAATAAAACCTTCCTACAACTAATTAAAAATGTGGGGGTGTCTTACAAAGGTAATGACCTCATTACCAAAGTAAATGAAAATAAGTCTAAAAATGGTGGACTGTATTTTCATTGGCTATGCAGATCATATCAACGTATATCATTATCTTGTGTGTGAATCAGAGAACCCTAAGATTCACAAGAAAATGATAATAGAATCAAAGAATGTCTCATACTTTGAAAATATACTTTCTTGTATACCTAAGGAAGTTGATCCAAGTTCAACAAAACGAACTTTAGAGACTATCAATGAAGATAGTCCAGATGTTCAACAAATTGTTGAAACTAAAATATTGTCACGGTGACAAATAAGTGTGACAAATGTTTGTACGTTAAACCTACCAATATTAGGGTATATGATCCTATGTTGATGACATACTTATTGTTATAACAATAAAATGATAAATGTACCAAAGACTTGTCAAATTCAAGATTGACATGAAAATATGAAATTGTCATATTTGATTTTGGACATCCAAATCAAACGATCACTTGAAGGTCTCATATTGACGTAGTCACGCTACTTGGACAAGAGAAGTTTGGCAATGATATTTCTAGAATAGCCTGAACTCCAATAAATATGAGCCAACATTTGTTCAAATGGAATATGCAAGTGTCATAGATAGTCTAAATAAACTATACTAGACAAAATATTGCTTCAACTGTGAACAGTTTAAGCAGATTCACAAGCAATCCAAGGTCAAACCTCTGGAAAGCGATTGTGAGAGTACTGGATATCTCAAATATACTCAAGATTATGAACTGCGTTATTCTAGAGATCATACTATTTGAAGGATTCTTTGATGCCAATTAAAGTTTGCTTTAATTCAGAAAATAATATTGGAAAATGCTCTTTAAGGCTCATGATATCTCAAAAATGAAAAATGCTCAATTAGGTTAAAAGTTTCCACATGTACCCCTCGTGAAACTCCTATGAATATGTAGTAATCCTTTTAGGTTTGACACAACTCAAAACACAAAGAGTTTTTTTATTGTTTTATTCTGTGATTTCAAAAGTAGTTTTTGGCAATGGGAGAAGGCGAGGTTATAGTTCATGATCTCTGCAGTTGTGCTACTGTAGATGATCATCTAGTTGTTGTATCTTGGGTGACATACGATAAAGAATCTCAAGCACCAAGGAGTGGCCGAAAATCTGTCTTAAGGAAACTGTGTAGCTATAGGCCTTAGCTCGTTCCCAATCGATTTGGTTTTTGATATGTTGCATATATATTTCTTGTTCTATTTGTTTAATATTTCAATATAATATTTGCATTTTATTAATTTATTATTTCTTAGATTAACGATTTTCTAACACGTGTTTCATGCGAGTTTATGATTTTTTTAGTATCGTTATTTCGAGGGTGGGAATGTGTGGCTTCGGTCGGGTAAAGGATGTGGGATGACTGGAAGCTGGGTCGGTTTGGCTGCTTGTATGTTGATAGGGATGGTGTGTTTTTGGTGCACCTTTGTGCGTGGGTTGAGGTATGTGGTGATGCAGGTTGCCTTAAGCTATGTTGTGCTATTGTGCTTTGTTGTGTTGGTTTGAGTATGAGATGCGGTTGTGTTTCCTTTTTTTGTTTTGGAAAGGGTTGGTATTTCGTGCTGTTTTGATGTCGTGTTTTCGATGTATTGTTCTTTGATGTATGCCTTGTTGTGGGTATTATTTTCCTTCATTTAAGATTAAGGAGGTTTTTGACGAGGCCCGTAACAAAGGCTTAGGTTGTATAATCTATATATCATACTTTGTCAAGAACCCCCTAAAATAAATATGTTTGTGGGAAAAAATCTTCTAATAACTGTGTAACCCCCTCGTCCCGGTCTGGCCGGATGACCGGTCCGAGTGGGCCACACGGAGAAAACTGAGTGAAAACCCCTTAAAGATTCCCCCTCGGTTAGCAACCCTATTTTTTTTTAATTTTAAAACTTGTCTAGATGAGTATTAAGTCCTAAGTGATCATACAACGGAACAACATTCACGAAACAAACAAACGAACTCAACCCAACGTCTTACAGCCCAATTTTAAGCTTAAACTGCAGGCGGTATCGATACACTTAAGGGGTGTATCGATACCCCTTGACTAGGTCAACTGGTCAGGGTCAATCCGTGAAGACAGTATCGATACGCCCAAGGAGTGTATCGATACCCTCCCCAACGGTTGACTTTCCACGGTCAACGCTAAGATGACGGTATCGATACACCAGAGGCCCGTATTGATACCGAAATGGACAGTAGCTCCAGTGACCAAAATGGTATCGATACGCCTGAGACCGGTATCGATACCAAGTTGGACAGTAACTCCAGTGTCCAAAAAGGTATCGATACGTCTCCCCGCGTATCGAAACGCATGGCCTTGAACAAGAAGGCCGTATCGATACGGGACCAACCGTATCGATACCCCTGCTACGAACTTGCAGGTTTGAGCTGATTTAAGGCACAAGGAGGCCCTTAAATCCCTCTAAAACTTCAACCAACACACTATCATCAATCCTAAGGCAAACCAACCATAAAAAGCATGCTTTCACAAGAAACCAAAGGGCTCTAAACAACACAAGGAGGTGCACATACCATCAAGCAACTTAAGCATTCTAACACAACCTAAGCATCCATACATAGCATATCAAAAAGGCAATTTAACATATAAGGTCATACATAGAACTCAAAGGCCTTAGAAGGCACATGATAAACATAAAGAGGTTTGCACTAAAACAAGGCAACCTAGCATCTAAGACATACTAACACACACAACATTCATCATAGCATATCATGCTTACAAACCATAGTTAATCCAACATAAACACATGTAATGAGTCATACAAGCTCATACACAACCCTTGCCACATTGCTAACTAATACAAAATCACCACCGTACTTGAGTCACAAACTTGGAAGCCCTTCTTGCCTTGTCTCGAGCTAACACCACGCTAATGATCTGCATTGTTGAACATTGAGAGCGTAAGCTATAAGCTTAGTAAGGGTGCTCTAAAACGAAAAACATCAACAATGCAGGGTTCAAGCATGTAAATCCTAATCTCACATACATCAAACATTGACATGTAACCAAGTAGACCTAGCTAGTCTTTCAAGTGGCATAATATGGTTTCTCATAATCTATCAAACTCTATCATCAACATCCACATCATGTAACGACACCATATACTACCAACATAGATCAACATCACATATCACAATATATTAACAAGTTAATTGGCCACTTTAAATTACCCCGATTGTGCGGATTTAAACCTCAACAACACTTTACCTCGGTGGGATTACACTCATCACCGGACCTTGCATGTGCGGGATTCCACTTATCGCCACATGCCCTACGGATGAGATTCCACTCATCATCCCGTAGAAATAAATAAAAGCTTCCGGTGGAATATTACATCACTGTACTCCTCCTTGATGACTTAATGCCATCAAGGCCACGTACGTTTTGACTCAATTTGTGTGCACACTAATCCTAATGATCGATCATTTACAACCAATAATTTATTTAGTGCCAATTATCATAACCACATTATATATCACCAACCACACTCCATGCTCATCACATACATATATATTTCATGAATATACTAGCACCAATTAACCACAAGCACAAGAGCATAGTCAACAAGCACATTAGCATTTAAGGAGAACAAGGCTAATTCAACTACTTGAGTTAAAAGGAAGTGGCCTACCAAGCACACTTACACACACACGCTACACATACTCGAACCAAACTTTAAACCAAGTTTGAAACCACTCACCGCCCTTCCTTAGCTACCAAGCGAAACTCCTACGAACCCGGATTCGGTCCCAAAGCTTCTTCGACGATCCCTCTCGCTTCTAGCCAACCAAAAACACAACCAATAGCCACAATCAATGCTAATATTCAAACAACATTCAACCTTTGAATTCAAACCAATTTCATCCACAATTTCCAACCACATTTAATCCCCAAATATAACAAATTCGTACTCCCTCAAACCTTGGCTGAAAACTCTACTTTAAAACACCCAAATGACTATCAAATGATCCCAAAACACCTTCCTAATATACCTAAACCAACAGCCCTTCAATTTCAACCTTAAACCTCCCAAAAACCCAAGTTTTAACACCTTAAAATTTGCCCTAAGACCCTACTTCGGATTTTCCACAAAACTCAACCAATTTGATATATGTTGCACCTTTTAACATGGATAACTAAAGCCCCAACTCAATTTATCAAAACTAGATGGAAATCTCATAAAAATCCAAGCATTTAGTAAAACCCTAACATTTTAAAGTCCATGTTTTTGAAATCCAAGACCATAGGTAAATAGAGGATAAGGAGGAGAGTTAGAAAACATATTTACCTTTCAAAAACACACCTTGAATCGAAGTTGAAATCGAATGGAATAGTAACCAATGTTTGAAGAGGTTTTGAAGATGGGTTTAGTGAAGTTGGCGCTGGAAAAGGGGATGGGGGAGAAGGATGACAACTTTTTCTATAAAGTGGTCTAGCTTTTGAAAGTTTTGGGTAAAATTGCAATGTAGGTCCCTCCCTTTTTATTAAGGCTCAATTACACCACATTTTAGGTTGAATTGTTTTAATTAAATTCTATTGACCCGAACTATAAACCCGGTTAACTCCTAACCCAAAATACGGGTGTTACAAACTGTGTATCAAATATTTTTCCATATTTATTTAAGATTACAATACAATTATAATCAATACAATTTGTATAGCTACAATGAAAATTAATCAATACAATGTACAACTAAAATCCATTATTGCAAATCACAAACAAACAACTTAAATATATTTGGAACCTAAATCAAAATAAATTTAGATTGGAAACTCATGCATGCATACATTTATGCTCGATAGAACTTGAACTTGAAACCTTAACGGTTCAAGGACTCTGTCTTTGCCCTTATTGGCAATCAAACATATATTTAAATATTTATGTTTATAAAATAAATAACAATTTGAAAAGACCTAAAATCTTAAAATCAAGGGTGAAAACACGTATAGAGCGAAAGGTATTGGCGAAACTTGAGAAAGAGAAGAGATAAGGGAGATGTAATGACCCAGATTTTGAAATCCAAGGGTCGGTTTAACTTGAAGCATGTGCTCCGCGTTTGGGTCGAGATGTTTGGGCCTTGAGAACCTTTGTAGGCTTTTATCTTGTGTTGGACTTGGGCTTTTGGGTCACCATGGGAGTTGAGAAGATGAAAGGAGGACATTTTGGTAAATCACACTTTTTGAAGTAAGAAAGGGGGTGTAACTCTTATTGGTCTACAGGTTTGAAAGAGGATGATATCATCTTTGTCCCCTTCATCCTCTCCATCACTTTCTCTTGTACATTTCCTTGAAAGCCCAAGACAGGTGAAATCTTTGTCATTTCTAGTGAGAATCTTAGAATTTTGGTAGAGAAAGGTATAATCTATATCAAGTGATCTATCTTTCAATGTATGTATTGTGAGTTTTGGTGGTGGTTGGAAAATGAGTGTATTGTGAGGGTTGAGGAGGAAGAATGGGAATGGGGGTTGTTGGATCAATTTCTTGTTGTACAATCTTTCCTTCTTCATATCTTAAGTTTCCAGCATTGTGGTAACTTGTTTTTCACCATCCCTTGCAGTGAAAGAGGTGTAAGAAGCTTTCAAGGCTCAAGAGAAGAGGAGGGATTGCAGAGCTTGGCTAAGGACTTCTTTTCCAGCTTAGAATCAAGGTTAGTACACTACTAAATCCCATGTATTCCTAGAAATCATAAAGTTAGATTACTTGTGTTTGGTTTGATGTTTTGCTTGGTGTTACCTCCTCAAAAGTATTGTTTTTCATGCCTATACTGATATGCTTTTTCTTGTTTTAGGGTACATTTAGTTGCATTAGGTTGTTAGTTTTGCATGTAAAAGAGTCTATCGCAATGTAGTGCAAGTGTACACGTTGCAAGTAATAAAGTGATACGGAGTATCGGATATAGTCTCCACATGGACTGGAAATAACTCTATCCTTATATTGCTGCACAAGAAAAGAAATAAGTTTAAATGATTGTTTGGAGAAATCTTGAGTAATAACTAAAGTAAAAGATAAGGTAATCAGATTGAGAGAATAGGTCGGTATTGATTTGCTCAGTAGTGCAAGTGTTGCACTGTTCAGAGGAGCTTTCGTTGCTTCTGTCGTCGTGCCTGTCGCGGTAGCACCTGTCGCGGTAGAGGTCTGTCGATGTCACGGCAGCGATCAACAACTCCATACTTCAAGTTTGGCAAGAATCCCTATTGTAACTTGTCCTATCCCTAGGCCCAAGTTCTGTTGATGAACACGTCTTGGATAATACCTCCCAGAGTGAATCAAAGGATGAACATCAATGTTTGTGAATTCTTCTTTAGCCACTTAACCTTGTACTTATCCCCGAGCCAAGATGGTTTAACCATAAACTGGAAAACATGTATTTACTCCTTTCGTATGCTTACCTCTCCCGATATTAAGCAAATAGATAACCTCACAATGCTCTTCCGATACTCTTATGAGATGTTGAAAACCAAAGTAAATAAACGTGAAGTTTTTATTAATTGAACGAAAAAAGCTAAGAACAATACAATCCTTACAACTACTTTACAAGATCAACCCTTAACCCTGTGGGAAGTTTAGAACATGATGGAGAGAGAGAGAAACGACTAGGGTTTTGGGGGAAGACAACTAGGAGCTAGATGTCCCTCTCTAGGTCGAATTACATGCCTTTATATAGGCCTTTGGTCCAAGTTTTCTAATATGTAAAGAATACAAGTTTAAATTAAAGTACAACTCTATTAAAGACTAAATCTTCTGAGTAGATGTCTTTAATTCGTCCTCTTTTCCTGCTTTGACTTTCTTCCTTGAACTTTGGATCTGGCCTTCCTTCTGCTTCAAGGCTCAGAAAAATATGGGAGTGATACACGACATACTGGCTTAAAATTCTCTATATATCGGGCCCCACTTTGCTTTTCCACCTCAGTGTCTCTCTGTCGTCATCGCTAGCACAACAGATGTCATGACAGGCGGTGTTCTCTGTCCTTCAACTCCAGCTCCGCAACTCGCCTTTACTCCTTTGCTGCCCTGGATGTTGCCGCATCAAATACCTACAAAAGTGACCAAAATCAGCAGTATCTGTGCAGTTTTATCTAATTGTGATGTGTATGCAAAAATCTATCCTAAATGCAATTAATCATGCTTGAGTGCAGCAAAAATATGGGTAAATGAGGGGTAAAATATAGAAAATTTATGCACTCAACACACCCCCAAACTCAAGTTGATGCTTTTCCTCAAGCAGATGCAACCTAAGTAAGAATGAAAACTTTTTGGCTTGGCTTAATTCAGTGAACTACAATTACCTACAACCCCTTCACTATCAAGAGCAGTACCTTTTCGGTTGTTTATGGATTTATCTGGAACAATGCTATAATTCTTGTGCAAGTGTGTGCAAGTTTTGTGAACAAATGTGTTCCTAGACTCTTTTAGTAACTATGATAGTTATGCTACTCACTTGATTTTTGTGCCAAACTATTTTTTTTCTTGGAGGCAATTCTTAGGCTCTTTTAGTTTTTTCAAATTTAGACTCAAGTTTTTCTTGTTTTGTTTTTTTACTAGAGCCTATTTTGGGCACCTCTAGTTATCTTCCTAGAGCCGGTGTTAGGCACCTCTAGGGGCAACTAAGTTTAAGTTTTTTCTTTTCTTTTATTCTTTTCCTAGAGCCAGTCTTAGGCACCTCTAGGGGCAACTCAAGTGATTAAGCTTTTCTACTCTAGTTCACTAACAGTAGTCTAGACAACATATAAGTCACAAAATTGTTTTTGGAGTTCAGAACTATAGCAAGGCTCTAAATAATTCCTAAAACATCCTAAAGGCACTGTCACGACAGAGAATGTCGCGACAGGTAAGTGTAGTTCAAAGACTTAAGCCAAAATTTTACTTTGTTTTTTTTACACAAAAATAACTAAGATTAGACACAAATTAAAAAGTTCATTTAAATAACAGAAGACTGCCTACCCCAAAACTCAAGGGTTGCATTGTCCCCAATGCATGACAACAAAATAAAATGAAAAACAAGAAAAAGAAAACATCGCAAATAGATAAGATAAACAGTAGAAACAACAAGCATAAAAGAAAAACACTTAAGTTGATGAGCTGGCATCGCTGCTGATGCGGAGCTGCCGACAGGCAGTTACTTTGGTGGCAGATGCTGGCTTGGGGCTGAGAGATGGTGAGGCTACCTTATTTTTGGCCTCTCGAGGTGGCTGGACTCGGGTAGGTGAGATCTTTGGGGCCTTGTCCAGGACCTCCAGTTCGCTGTCACTACTACTGCTGTCGTCCAATCTGTCGTGACAGGGTCCCTCAACAGTTTCATTCAGCTTCTTCTTCTTCATTTCAGGGAAGTCTTTGGCTAATTCTCAGACGATAGATGGCTCTGAGTCAAAATCATCCTGCCAAACTGAGGATGAGGAGAAACCTTCAAAGTGCTTCAGATCGATCTCTGGTAGTGGTTCCTTCCGTTTTTCTCCTTGGGTATACCCGTCTGTAACGCGGGGTCCGGTGTGAGATGGGTCCTTCCTCTGCCCTAGTGTTGCTCCGACAACATAGTCACTGCATCACACATTATCTCGAATGGTAAGCTCCAGTCTGGTGGCTGCACTATAGGGGCTGTTACCAGCTTCTCCTTCAATATCCTGAATACTTCAGTACATTCAGTGTTGAAGTCAAATGGTCTGTTCCGTTCCAATAAGAGACACATGGGTTTGGTAATTTTTGAGAAATTAGCAATAAATCTACGATAAAACCCTGTGTGTCCCAAGAAACTTCTTATTCCCTTGACTGTGGTGGGTGGCGACAGTTTTTCAATAACTTCAATTTTGGCTATATCGACCTCTATGCTGCGGCAGCTGACCTTGTGTCCCAACACTATGCCCTCATCCACCATGAAATGGCATTTTTCACAGTTTAATACGAGGTTTGCCTCTTCACATATTTCAAGCACCTTCTTCAATTTGCCTAGGAAATCATCGAAACTGTCCCCGAAGACGGAAAAGTCGTCCATAAATATTTCTAGGAAATCTTCCACCATGTCCGAAAATATCGTCATCATACATCGTTGGAATGTTGCGGGAGCATTGCATAGTCCAAATGGAATTCTTCGGAAGGCGTATGTTCCGTTTGGGCATGTGAAGGTTGTTTTCTCCTGATCCTCCGGTGCAATTGCAATCTGGTTATAACCTGAGTAGCCATCAAGGAAACAATAGTAAGGCTTCCCCGCTAATCTATCTAGCATTTGGTCAATAAAGGGTAAGGGGAAGTGGTCATTTCGGGTAGCCTTATTAAGCTTCCGGTAGTCCATATAAACCCTCCAACCGGTCACAGTCCTGGTTAGGATTAGCTCGTTGTCCTTGTTTGTTACCACGGTTATGCCTCCCTTTTTGGGTACACATTACACTGGGCTCACCCACTTGCTATCCGATATGGCTTAAATTATTCTAGCATCAAGCCACTTGATGATTTCCTTTCGTACCACTTCTCGCATAGATTCATTCAGTCTTCTTTAGGCATCAATTTTCGGCTTATGGTCATCCTCTAAGAGGATCTTATGCATGCATAATGCCGGACTGATGCCTTGGATATCGACAATGGTCCATCCAATTACCTTCTTATGCTGCTGTAGCATTCTGATAAGCTGTTGTTCCTGTTCCTGCATCAACTTAGAGGAGATGATTACGGGCAACATATTATTAAGTCCAAGAAAAACATATTTGAGTTGCCCTGGCAGGGGTTTAAGATCTAAGACAGGTGGCTGCTTAGTGGAGGGCTTTTGGATCACATGTTCATTCGAGGTATAATTCAAAGGCTCGAAGAACTTACCTGGACGTGTGCCTATCCAATTTACCTCCTCAGGACCTTCAGTATCAGATGTTTCATTATCTGAGGAGTCACTGCCGTCAATGATGTCGTGGTAGTCCCTAAGGTGACTGCGGTGGCAGTGGCCAAATTTTCTATCATGACAACTTGATCTGATGCAGGGTTGGTCTAGGATGACTTCTGATATTGCCTTACATTCTTTCTCTGCATCAGCTTGCTTAATAGCTTGGAGAACATTGAGCTTTATCTGCTGGTCATTGACTCTCATGGTCAGTTCTCCTTTCTCTACATCGATCACTGTTCTACCTGTGGCTAGGAAGGGTCGCCCTAGGATGACCGGTGCATTCTCATATGCTTCACAATCTAAAACAAGAAAGTCAGCAAGAAAAATAAACTTATCCATTCTTACCAAAATATCTTCAATATTTCATTCTGATTGTGTGTAAGAGCGGTCTGCCAGTTGCAGCATGACTGTCGTGGGTCTTGATTGTCCAATACCTAGCTTCTGAAATACAGATTTGGGCATTAGATTAATGCTAGCACCAAGATCACAAAGTTCCTTACGCACAAACTTGTCACCAATTATGCATTGTATGATGAAGCTTCCAGGATCCTTCTTCTTTGGGGGTGGTCACTTATGAAGGATTGCCATGCATCCTTCTGTCATCATCACCGTTTTAAATTCCCCAAGTATGGACCTCCTAGACATTGCATCCTTAAGAAACTTTACATAGCCAGGCATCTGCTTAATGGCTTCTAACAGCGGAATGTTGATGTGTACTTGCTTAAAGACATCATAGATTTTCTTAAGTTGGTACTCATGTTTATGTTTCTTTAACCGCTGTGGAGAAGGGACTGGAGGACGGTAATCTTCAAGGTGTCCTTCAAATGGAATTCAGATCTGAAAAGGCTCGAGATCTTCAGTTTCTTTTTTCTGCTCCTTTGTTTCTTCTACTGTCGTGGCAGGTGTGATGACAGCAGACTGTTTTTCTTCTACCGGGGCAGTGGTTACGATAGGTGTCTGTAGGGTCAGTTCCTTACTCGGTGTTTCTTTTATTGTCAGCCCTGGTAGTTGTTTCCCACTCCTCGTTGTAATAGCTTTGCACTGCTCATGTGTGGGTTTTCTAGTGACCTCAGTATCACTAGGGAATCCTCCATTCTGCCTTGGGTTTATGTACTGCGAAACCTGGCCCATCTGTATCTCTAGGGATTTTAGGGTAGCCTTATGGTTTGTCATCCTCATCTCTGTCTTATCCATGAAAGATTCAGTTTTCTTGACAAAATGATCCATGTTTGCCATATATGCTCCTATTTGAGACATGAAGGTGGCCAGGGTCTGTTCCAGTATGCTCGTTGTGGCTGCCGGCTGTTATTGTGGCTGCTGCTGTGGTTGCTGTCGTGACAGAATCCTAGGACCTCCTTGGTTCTGGTTATTCTGGATTGGAGGATTCAGTGCGTTATTTAGGTTACTCCAAGAAAATTTGGGGTCCTTCCTCCAATTTGGATTGTAGTTGTTGGAGTCATAGGTTTTATTCATGTTATAGTTTCCAACATACATCCTTTCTTCCAGCCGTAAGGGACACTCATCTGTATTGTGGGTTCCGCTAGAGGTTTCACACACCTCTTCGGCAGAAAATACAGCTTTAGAATCCTTCCGCTGCAGGTTTTCAACTATCTTAGCGAGGTATGCGATCTGAGTTTTGACCGAGTTGTTAGATTCATATTCCATTACATACGTTCCTCATCTGCCTCCTCTTCGAGCTGTAGGAAACTACTCATCGTTTTTAGCTAACTTTTTCAACACCAACATTGCATCTTCTGGTTCCTTATCTAATAGCAAGTCGTTTGCTGCTGAATCTATCCTCATCCGAGTGTGTGCGTTGGCAGCATTATAGAATTTGACAACTTGATTCCACACAGGGAATTCATGCATCGAGCAGTTTCATAAGAGAGTTGTAAATCGGTCCCATGCCTCGTGCATTGGCTCGTCATCTTCTTGTTGAAAAGTAGAAATCTCATTACACAGTGTTTCAAATAAAAGAGAAGGATTAAAACGAGAAAGGAATTCACGACAGAGATCTGCCTAAGTTCGTATTGAACCCAACGTTAACTTGTTCCACCAGGTTTTCGCTCTATCCCTCAATGAATGAGGAAATAGCCGGAGCCTCAGTACTTCCGGACTTATTCCTGGCTGTCTAAATGATCCACAGATCTCCTGAAAAGTTTTCAGATGTTCACGTGCGTCCTCAGTAGCAGAACCACCAAATTGACCAGCAGAATTTATCATGCTGGACATTACAGGTTTCAGTTCGAAGTGTTCAGCTTCCACATTTGGTAGTGTAGTTTCCAGTTTGACATGGTCATTATCCATGTACTCTCGACAAGTTTGTCGTGCTGCTGGGGCAGCAGGCGGCGGCAGATCATTTCGGGCATCATTAGGAGGATCAGCATTAACCCCAGGGTTGTTGTTGTTGTCATCTTCCCCATTGCGTTGCCTTCCGTTCACCACTGCTTTCAGTCTTTCCTCAAGATAGTTGTTTCTTTCTATCAAGAGTCGGGCTTGGTTCCTAAGTTGATATGTGCGTTCGATTTCCGGATCTAATTCGTACTCAGGTTCTTTACCACGTCTCGATCTGCGCATAAGCAATAGAGAAATCTCGTGAAAAGCATAGGGAAAATAAAACAACTAAAAATAGAAAAAAAAACAAAGTGCAGTAATAAAAAGGTAAAGGTATGTTGTCAGTCCCCGGCAACGGCGCCAAAAACTTGTTGCATGTAAAAGAGTCTATTGCAATGTAGTGAAAGTGTACACGTCGCAAGTAATAAAGTGATATGGAGTATTGGATATCGTCTCCACATGGACTGGAAATAACTCTATCCTTATATTGTTGCACAAGAAAAGAAATAAGTTTAAATGATTGCTTGGAGAAATCTTAAGTAATAACTAAAGTAAAAGATAAGGTAATCAGATTGAGAGAATAGGCCGGTATTGATTTGCTCAGCAGTGCAAGTGTTGCACTGTTCAGAGGAGCTTTCGTTGCTTCTGTCATCGTGCCTGTCACAGCAGAGGTCTGTCGATGTCGCGACATCGATCAACAACTCCGTACTTCAAGTTTGGCAAGAATCCCTGTTGTGACTTGTTCTATCCCTAGGCCCAAGTTCTGTTGATGAACAGGTCTTGGATAATACCTCCCAGCGTGAATCAAAGGATGAACATCAATGTTTGTGAATTCTTCTTTAGCCACTTAACCTTGTACTTATCCCTAAGCCAAGATGGTTTAACCATAAACTGGAAAACACGTATTTACTCATTTCGTATGCTTAACTCTCTCGATATTAAGCAAATAGATAACCTCACAATGCTCTCCCGATACTCTTATGAGATGTTGAAAACTAGAGTAAATAAACTTGAAGTTTTTATTAATTGACGAAAAAACCTAAGAACAATACAATTCTTACAACTACTTTACAAGATCAACCCTTAGCCCTGGGGGGAAGTTTAGAACATGATGGAGAGAGAGAAACGACTAGGGTTTTGGAGGAAGACGGCTAGGAGCTAGATGTCCCTCTCTAGGTCAAATTACATGCCTTTATATAGGCCTTGGGTCCAAGTTTTCTAATATGGCAAGAATACAAGTTTAAATTAAAGTACAACTCTATTAAAGACTAAATCTTCTGAGTAGATATCTTTAATTCGTCCTCTTTTCATGCTTTGACTTTCTTCCTTGAACTTTGGACCTGGCCTTCCTTCTGCTTCAGGGCTCAAAAAAATATGGGAGTGATACACGACAGGCCGACTTAAAATTTTCTATCTATCGGGCCCCACTTTGCTTTTCCACCTCAGTGTCTCTCTGTCGTCATCGCTGCCACGGCAAATGTCACGACAGGTGGTGTTCTCTGTCCTTCAACTCCAGCTCCGCAACTCGCCTCTGCTCCTTTGCTGCCCTGGATGCTGCCGCAACAGATACCTGCAAAAGTGACCAAAATCAGCAGCATCTGTGCAATTTTATCTAATTGTGATGTGTATGCAAAAATCTATCCTAAATGCAATTTATCATGCTTGAGTGCAGCAAAAATATGGGTAAATGAGGGGTAAAATATAGAACTTTTATGCACTCAACAGTTAGAATCCTGCATTTGCATAAGAAGTTTAGTATTCTACCTATGCTAGAGTGAAGGGTTGTTTTTGTGGCTATTTTGTAGGTTTGGCATAGGATTTGGCAGAGGAATGGACACAAGAAAGAAACACAGCTAGGAATGATAATGTGAATGCCAAGAGCTGTGGGCACAGATGGACCAGAGGTGTGCCAATCACTTGTTGGCAAAGAGATGCCAGTGATGCCATGCCAAGAGATGATGAACCCTGAAAAAAATAGGAAAGGATCAGACTCCTAAAAGATCACAATTGGATCAACTTCCGAAAAAAATAGCGGATAAGGTAGTGCCAAGTGAAGTTGGCGATGTTGTGCCAAGCTTGGATGCCAAGTCGACATCGGCATGATAATGTCAGCCCTATCCTGATAAGCTATCACACCGAGCTGATAAGATGTCAAAATGATCGGATAGAGCTCTATCTCTTATCCTTTGATTATTTCAAATTCAAATGCAAAGACTTATCTCATCCTTTCCCGCTCACGTCTATATAAAGACCAAACTGATCAAGCATTGGGGACAACGAGACGAGGGGAGTCGAAGTGAGAGTGATCGGGTGGAGAGTGACTAGAGTACGATGTTGGAGTGACCGGCGAGTGACGGCCGACTGCACCGAGGAAGGGTGGTTCAACCTCTTGGCTGAGAGCCTGACGTGGAGGGCTGCATCGAGAGACCCCTCTGCCTATTCCCTTGGCATCCTTGAAAGGATAGCCATCAATGATTTTGAATATCATGTTACTAGACTTGAGACTGGAACCAAAGCTAGTGGGAAACTACAGTTGCATGAGCTAACGTCCATCCATGCTGAGATTTCCAACCTCGCTAGCATGGTGAGAACTTTACAAAAAACCAACGAGTCCCAAGCAGTTAAAGCATTAGAGCCATTTTGCACTATCTGTGGAGAGAACTGCCATGTGAATGAATGCCCTGCCAACCCTGAGTTGGTAAATTTCATTAGCAATTCTGTATGTTATTATAATTCTAACTCCAACACTTATAATGCAGGCTGGAGGCAACACCCTAATTTAGCTTGGGGAAATCAAGGAGGAACCCAGTACAATGCACAACGCCAGAATGCTCAGAGGCAAAACCAGAATGCCATGCCAGCAGCCTGTCAAAATACCATGCCGCTGAAAGATCAAAATAATTTCCAGCAAGGGCAAAGACTCAATCAAGGAGGCAATCTTACATAGTACACAGAGAAGAATGATGTCACAGTTTATAGTTTGGCAGCCTCAATACGGAATTTGGAGATTTAGATGGGACAAATTGCAAATGCACTCAACAATCGTCCACTAAGAGCTTTTTCAAGTGACACTAAAGATGCTTGGCACAAAGGAAATGAGCAATGCAAGGCAATAACTCTTTAGAGGGGTAAGTAGTGTGAGGCAGAAACGGCTGCCAAGCAGTCGGTCGACTGCCAATTTGGAAAACCAGTGCCAATAGACACGCCCAAGGAATTAGAGAAGGAGAAAACCAAAGCGGATGATGCCAATGGTGATGCCCACAATGATGCCAACACTCATGCCGGTTCTAGTGCTAACGATGATGGTAACAATGATGATAAGCAGACTGAGGCCAAAAAGCATACTGATGCCAAAGTGGACGCCAGCACTGCCTCGGCAAAGATGACAATGCCAGCATATGTGTATCCATCGCCACCATTTTCGGCCAGACTTCAAAAGCACAAGCAGGACCAGCAATTTTAGCGCTTCCTGGAAGTGCTCAAGAATTTGCAAATTAACATTCCATTGGTAGATGCCCTTGAGCAAATGCCCAACTATGTAAAATTCATGAAGGACATCTTGTCCAAAAATAGGAAGTTGGGAAAGTTCGACTTTGTTTCCCTCACACAAGAATGTAATGCCATGATCCTAAACCGATTGCTACCAAAGCTAAAAGATTCATGGAGTTTTACTATCCCTTGTACAATTGGCAATAAATTCATGGGTAGGCATTGTATGATTTAGGAGCCAACATCAATTTGATTTAGGACCCAATTTGATAAACATAGCTTCATATCGAATCGATGTCCTCATTGTACCGTTATAATATCGTATTGTGAAGTCAATAAATGTTACTTCTGATTCATCGATTTACTGTTTATTGATTAAAAATACTTCATTAATCATTATATCGAACGTCGGTAACATACTTTGACCCGACTCCCTACCAGGCCGAGAATGGGGTGTTACAGTGATGTTGTGTGCCAACTATGGGCACTTGTTGGTTGAATCACCATTGTTTGGTGGGCTCCAGATACCCAGTGAGAGTGTTGCAACACTAAGAGGTAAGCTCGCTGATGTACGTTCCTGAGGCTGTGTGACACCAGGCCTCATCTGATGATACTCGATGAGAGATTTTAAGTACGAATGTACGTTCCCGAGGCTGTGTGACCTTGGGCCTCACTCTGAATGTACGTTCCCGAGGCAGTGTGACATCGAGCCACAATCCAGGTTTGTTGGTATGGTGCATGTGCTCTATGTGAGATTATTGCATCGTTTGCTTGCTATGTGTTTAGGCGGCTAGAGGTAGCGTTGCAATATATATTGTCATGATATCATATTTTAGCTACATGCTCTTATTTATGATTTGCATAAAGCATGATTAAGTGAAAGTGTATCCACTGAGCTTCATTAGCTCAGTGTTCAGAATTGTTGTTTTTGTTCACAGGTTAATAGGTTGACGTGCATCGTCGGAGCACCATCGAAGTAGGACTTCAACACCGACTTGTGTCCGAGTACAATATTTAGATATTTGGGCTATGTATTCGTAGGACTCTATGTTTGTATTGTAACTCTTATTTTGGATTTTAATTTATGTGTCGAACACTTTTAATTATGTATTTTAAATGGAGCTCCCATGTAACGTTTTAATTGGTTTATCAACTATGAATTATGCAAACTTAATGAATTTTGTGAAATGAATGTGTTGTGCTACATCTAGTTGCGAAATTTTATGGTTTTGGGTTTGGGCTTGAAGCCCAATTTATGACATTCGGGTTGAGGGTGTTATAGAAGATGAATTAAAAAGATTGAGTTTTAAAATAAAAGTAATTAGTTTGAGAGAAAGTGCCAAATACATGGGCCAAATTAATAATTAAGAGTAAAAATATTAATCATGTTTGACAATTAGCGAATAACAGATTACATTAGCTGATGGTAGATAATGTTAACTGATTGGACTAGCATATTTCATTAGTTAATTATATAAAAGTGTTTGATAAAATTAACTTATAGTTGATAGTTGTTTGATTATTTAAACAAGCAAAATGACATATAAGAACATTTCAATAATCTTTTGAATAATTTACTAGTTATCAATATTTTGTATATATTAATATTAATTAGATTATAAACATTAATTTTTTTAATACCATTATTAAGCATATATTAAATATGTACATATTAATTTCTTATTTATGAAATTATCTTTTTAATATAGGCCATGTTTGGCAATTGACGGATAGCGAATAGCGAATAGCGGATAGCTGATAGTATTAGCTGATTTGACTAGCTAATTACATTAGCTGATTGTATAAAAGTGTGGTAAAATTAACTGATAGCTGATAGTTGTTTGATTATTTGAACAAGTAAAATAACATATAAGGACATGATTATATTTGATACTTGTTTGAATAATTTATTAGTTATTAACATTTTGTATATATTAATATTAATTAAATTATAAAAATTAATTTTTAATATCATTACTGAGCATATATGAGGATGTACATATTAATTTTTTATTTGTGAAATTGTCTTTTTAATATAATTTTAATAATTATTAAATTTATATATATATATATATATATTAAATTTTATCTATGAAATTATATTTTGAATATAATTTATTAATTATTAAATTTATATATATTTATTAATTTATATATTAATTTCTTATTTATGTAATTATTTTTTAAAATTTTATTAGTTAATCAAATTTATGTTATTTAGAGAAATTTTTTATAATTATCAAGGACAAAATAGTCTTTACAAGTCATCTATCCAACCCTCTAACTCAAAAAGCTCCTAAAATGAGTTTTTTTCAAAATGAGAGGTTTCACCTCAATCCGCTATTACAACCCTCTATTTACCAAACATCCTAATTAGCAGATTTGACTGGTCAAACCTCTAAAAATGCTTCAAAACTCTAATTTTAGCTCAAAAAGTTGTTTACCAAACAAGGCCATAATTTTAATAATCATTAAATTTATATGTATATATTAATTTCTTACTTATGAACTCATTTTTTTAATTTTATTAGTTATTCAAATTTATGTTATCTAGAGGAATTTTTTGTAATTGTCAAAGACAAAAAAGTCTTTACAACTCTTTCATTCAATCCACTAGTTCAAAAAGGTCTTGAGATGCTTTTTCAAATTGAGAAATTTTACCTCAATCTGTTGTTAAAAGCTTATATTTACCAACATTCAAATTAACATATTTAACTGGTCAAACCATTAAAAATATTTAAATTTTAATTTTGACTCAAAAATTATTTACCAGACAGGGCAATTGTATACATAAAATTAAAATTTTGAAAATCAAAATTAGTTTACAACGGACTATAAACCCAACTTTGCTATTTTGATGATTAAAATTAGGGATGTAAAAAGCTGACCCGACCTGAAAACTCGACTGAAACCTACTCGAGTCAGAATCTGATTTGACCTGAAAATTTAATGACCCGAACATGATCTGTAACCGACTGTTGTTGACCCGAACCTGAATTCGACCTGTTACTGTAGTGACCGAACCCGACCTGCGTCCGACTGAAAACGACCCGAACCCGAATTGGACCTGTTACTGTGGACTTGAAACCCGACCTGCGCCCGACTGAAATGAACCCGAAGCCGACCTGGCAAATAACCGATTTTACCCGACTGAATTAACCCGAGATCCGATATTACCCGACCTGTTTTGAACCCGACCTGTTTTGGACCCGTCCTGTTTTGAACCCGACCTATTTTGAACCCGACCTGTTTTGGACCCGACCTGTTTTGAACCCGACCTGCTTTGAACTTGACCTATTTTTAACCTGAACTGATATTGATCTGACTTGATATTTACCTGATATATAGTTGAAGAAGTCTACGATTTGATAAATTTAAAGTGTTGATAAATGTAAAGTATTAATTTATTAAATTAATTTAATACTAACTCGTTCAATATAAATTATTTGTGAAGTTTGATAAGAACTAACATATTTAAATTTATTTTATTAAAAATATTCAAAATTTAAAAGTTTTATTAAATTAATAAGTTGTGATGGATGAATTTAAAACAAATTATTTAAAATTTAAATCAATTTATTAATTGTGATCATTAAATTTAAGAAATTTTTTATTAAAAAATTTAATTATAACTATTAAAATAATAAAATAATATTTTTTAGTTTAGGTGGAAGTTTTTTTTGAATTAATGGAGGGAAAGTTTTTTTTGATTGATAGGAAATTATGGGGGTGATTTTGGCACTATATCAAACAAAATGGGGGGGGGGGGATTTTGGCACCATATCAAACAAAAACAAAATGGGTGAGGGGAATTTTGCCGCCAGTCAAACAAAGGGGGGGGGATTTTGCCGCCATATGAAACAAATGGAGAGTGGAGGTGGGATTTTTTATTTATTTAGGGGTTAATTATCCTTTAGGTCCTTCCTTAATTAGATGGTTAGGGTTTAGATTTTTTAGGTTTCAGTTTATTTTTTTAGTCTTAACTTTTGGTTTAATTTCTTTAAATTTTATTTAATTAGGCCATGCTTCATAAATTAATTAATTATTAAGTTTTTTGTTTGCTTTAAATTTGATTTGGTCCTCGTATAAAGATTTGGTAAGTAATTAGGTTTAATAATTTTATTCATTTGTGATTTGGGCTCTAATTAATAATTTATTTTTAGATTTGTCCTTTTTATGTTTCAATTTATTTTGTTTGTTAGATTTATGAGTTTATGTTTAGGGTTTAAGGGTAAGTGTGTCAAGTTGATTGTTTGGGGCTATGAGATTAGGTTAGGGATTATGTGATTAGGCTTGCACTCTAATTATTAGTGAATAGTGTCTGTAAGGTTTAGATATTCATGTTTGGGATTTAGGGGTAAATTTGTCAACTTAATTATTTGGGGTTATGAGATTAGTTTAAGGATTAGAGGATTAGGCTTATACTCTAATTATTAGTGATTATAAGATTTAAGGGTTGAAGTTTATGGGTATTGTTTAGGGGTATACATATATAGAGGTGGCAATCGGGTCATTCGGTTCGGGTTCGGTTCGGGTCATTTCGGGTCTATCTAGAATCGGTTTAGATTCGGTTCGGGTCGGTTCGGTTCGGGTTCGGGTCTAATTCGGGTCTGTGATGAGTCGGATTCGGTTCGGGTATTGGATCGGGTCAAAATCGGATCGGTTGTTTTCGGGTCGGGTCAATATCGGATCGGTCGCTTTCGGTTCGGGTCAAAATCGAGTCAATTTCGGGTCGGGTCAACATTTAAATTTTCGGGTCAATTCAATTTGAGTTGGGTTAAAGGTTTGAGGTTTAGTTTAGAGTTATTAGTGTATGAGATTAATTCTGATTCAACTTGTTAATCTATGCATTTGAATTTGATTAAATATTTAAATCAAAGCTTCATGTATCCATATAAATTTTTTTTGTATAATTATATTAAATCAAAGTTTATAATAATAATAATAATAATAATAATAATAATAATAATAATAATAATAATAATAATAATGTCTGAAATGAATTAATTTATTAAACTTAGGATCTAATTGAACTAACTAAAATCTAAAAGCATAAATCACGGACATAATTAAAATAATTTTAAAACTAAATGTGAAATTTCAATTAAATTAATCTAAATTGAAACTCAATTAAATTAAGAAAAATAGAAAGACAATTGGTAAAAATAGAGAGGGAAAAAACAAAATTTTGGAGGGAAATAAGCCACCAATTTTTTAAGCTAGATTGAAAAAAAAAGAAAAAGACAATTGGAAAAAATAGAGAGAGAAAAGACAAAATTTTGGAGGGAAATAAGCCACAAATTTTTTAAGCTAGAGATTAATTATTTTTTAGGTCATGTTGCATTTAAAATGTTACATTTTAGTCAACTTTAAGTTTTAGTTTAATTTAATTTAGTCACAAGTATTCTCACGGTTCAGACTTCGGATATAGAAATCCCCTCCCCGTAGTGATATTTAGTCTCTAAAAATTTACTTTTAGTTGAAATTAATTAATCTTTATAATTTAGTCTATTAATTTAATATATTGATATTTTCGTTCATTTTAATTTCAAAGATTTAATTTTTAGCCAAAATTAACCCCTATTTATTTATATGGTATAATTACAAAATTGGTCATTGGACTCTCAAATTTCTCCACTTCCAAATTGTCAATTTAGTCTACAATTTCAATTTTATGCTATATTTTATGATGAAATTATAAAATTGGTCACCAAGATCTCAAATTTCTATACTTCATTTTATTATTTGTTATATTGTTAAAAATAGATATTCGGGTCAAAATCGGGTCAAAAACGGGTTAAAATCGGGTCAATATTCGGTTCAGCTTTCGGTTCAGCTTTCGGTTCGGGTAGCATTCGGTTCGGGTCCATTCGGTTCGGGTCTATTCGGTTCGGGTCCATTTCGGTTCGGGTCCATTTCGGTTCAACAAAAAATTTCGGTTCGGTTCGGTTCGGTTCGGGTTTCGGGTCAACTTCGAATCATCATGTTCGGGTCAAAATCGGGTTTCGGTTCGGGTTTCGGGTCTCGGGTCAAGTTTGCCAGGTCTATACATATATACATACAAATATGTATGTTCTAGTGTATATATATATATATATATATATATATATATATATATATATATATATACACACACTAAAACTTACATACATACATATATATACACTAAAACTTAAATACATGCATATATATGTGTTTTAGTATGGAGCATGCGATGATGGCCTGGTGGTCAAAGCACGCTCACCTGCTCCACTCCTTTCCCTTTAGGTCCCGGGTTCAAGACCCCTCAGGAGCATTGCCTTCACCTAGATTTTCCCCCTCCCCTCTAGGTAGAAGTAGAATAGGATTTTCAAAAAAAAAATATGTGTTTTAGTATGTATGTATACATGTGTGTTTTAGTATTTTCTTCATTCTAGTCCCTTAACTTTATTTTAATTTGTCCACATTTATTATTCCAAATTGACCCACATTTATTTTTTAATTTGTCCAATATTTTATTATTTTAATTTGATATTTTCTTCATTCTAGTCCCTTAACTTTATTTTAATTCCATATTGACCCCTATATATATATATTTTAATTCATCATGTTTTATAATTTTAATTTGAAATTTTGTTCATTCTAAATCCTAAAACTTTATTTTTATTCTAAATTGACATCTACTTATTGTTTTTTAATTACTCTAATTTTTATACTTTTAATTTGATATTTTTGTTCATTACAGTCCCCAAAATTTTATTTTTATTCTAAATTGACCCTTTTTCATTGTTTTCTTTTAAATTTGTCTAATGTTTTATAATTTTAATTTGATATTTTTGTTCATTATAATCCGTGAAACTTTTTTTAATCCAAATTGACCCCTTTTCAGTCCAAATTGACCCCTTTTCATTATTTTTTAATTACTCCAATGTTTTATAATTTTAATTTGATATGACTTTAAATAATTAACTCCAAATCAATGACGATTGACGAAGGTCAACCTAAAGTCTATCGACTACTTATACGATTGTACCGAACTCAAACTCAATATGAATTTCAATCCTAAAAATACCCCGACCTGAATTACCCGACCTGAAACTACCCGACCTAAAATTACCCGACCTGAAATGCACCTGACCTAAAATGCAACCGACCTGAAATGAACCCGACCTGAAATGGACCCGACCTGAAACGGACCCGACCTGAAACGGACCCGACCTGAAATGGACCCGACCTGAAATGTACCCGACCTGAAGTGTATCCGAACCCGAATTAACCTGTCAATTATCTGCTTCAGACCCGACCCGTTTTGACCCGACCTGAAATGAACCCGACCTGAATGGACCCGACCTGAAATGGACCCGATCTGAAATGGACCCGACCTGAAATGGACCCGCACCCGACCCGAGTCGAGTCAAAAATAGAAAAATGACCTGTACCCGATTTTACCCGACCTGACAGTACCCGACCTGAAACCCATCCGATTACCTGTTTTTACATCCCTAATTAAAATCGAGTTAATTATCTCGATTACATTAGCAATTTGACTCATATTTGTACAAAATTTAGTGCACGATTACTCATCTGTACACATCGTAGAAAAATAATAATAGAATAAAGACCCATAAATAGTAAATTTTGTCCGGTGATAACTCGATTATCTTAAAGATGAGCTCAAAAATAAAAGTTTAGATCTCATCACAATTCGATTCTAGAATTTAAACTTAGATTTGGATTTCATTTGTTATATAAAATGATAAGAATAAAATGTAAATAATATAGTTAAATAATTAAGATTTAATACAATATATAGTCGAAAAGTATAAAAAGATGAATTTATCAAATCGAAATTTATATTACTCCATCCGTCCCTGTTGGGTTTTTCGACGCTCGATTCGATCAACCGATTATGCTCGCCAAGTGGTGGAGAGGTGAATTTTTGGGTGGAAGGGTTTAGGAAGCTAAAAGAATAAAGACACGATGATTTATAGTGGTTCAACCTTCTAACCAAGGTCTACATCCACTACCTTAGCTTCCTACTAAGGATTTCACAATCAATCCACTAATTGATTCGTCCCCTTTTCTAGGCTTAGGAGGAAACCCTTTACAACGATCAAGCTTCTACCCAAAGCCTTGATCAAAACCCTCGAAGCTTTCTACCCAAAGCTTGAAGGAACCCCTCTCTTACAAAGAGATAAACAAAGAAGCAAACTTGAACCCTCTAATAGGTATTTTGTTTGCACAATGAAGCACTCACCCAAAACCTAAGACACTTGAGCAAATTTAACAAAGTAAGCTCACAAGTGTTGTCTAAGCAAGAAAATAAACGATTTAAGCTCTAGACAAGTTTTTCACTCATAATGTTGTAACAATTGAAGCTCTTTTTAATCTTGATGCTTGGAGGTCTTATTTATACTCCAAATTGAGTTTGTAGCCGTTTATGGCCGTTGGGATCAAAATATAGCCGTTTGAAGACTTTAATTTCCTCCAAAATGCAATTCAGCTGCTACCCGTTTCGGAACGCTTGAAGCCCGTTTCGGAACGCCTTCTTTATAGATATAGCCGTTGCAGCCTGTCGGGGTACCCGTTTCGGAACACCCTATATCCGTTTCGGAACGCGTATCGGAACGCCTTAATCCTGTTTCGAAACGCCTGCATTTTGAATATTAGTTGGGAAAGAGCCGTTGGGGTTTATAGCCGTTAGGGTCGTTGCCACGTAGGCGTATCGAAACGGCCTATACCGTTTCGGAACGCTTGGCCCGTTTCGATACGAGTATCGAAACGTTTTGCCACTGGAATCCCCCTGTTTCGAAACGCCCTATGGTGTTTCGAAACGCCCTATGGTTTTTGAGAAATTTGGCTTTTGAAACACATTAAAAACCATTTAAAAACTTCCTAAACATAATTTCAAGATGTTTGGACTTTAGAAATGTTTTAAATTCTTTTTAAATTAGTCCAAAATATTTTTCAAATATTATATCAAAACATTAGTTCTACAATCTCCCCCTTTTTGATATAATAAAACCAACTTGAAAAATTGTTTGGGATTCTCCCCCTTTAACTTTAAAATTGTGAATAAGAGATTAAGATATGAAATAAAATAAAGCTCCCCCTTATTCATTTGAAAAATCAATTTTTCAAACCAATTTCTCCCCCTTTTTGTTATATCAAAAAGAATTTAAAATGACATTTAAGTTCAAGATAACATCGGAGGCAAAAAAAAATTTTGACACTTAAAATTTTGGTTAAAAAAAATTGGCTCCCCCTTACTCAAAGCATCATTAGAATGTTAGTTCAACATTTATGAATATCTAGTTGATATAAAATAAAATAAATCAATAAACACTAAAACAACTAGATTTTACCACACTTGAACTCAAGGGAGGATGTGAAGCCTTCCTTCTTCAAGTGTTCTTCCTTGTGTGCATGGAGCTCCCTCAATTTTTGACTTGTTGATCATTCTCCATCACACCTAGCAAAAGACAATCAAGTAATTTTTGGTATCCAAATTGCTTTGGATCCATAGACGTTAGTAGCACAAAATTTAGTCCCCTTAGGAATCCATTTTTCAATTTCATCCTTTTTAGTTGAAGTGGTTAGTCCTTTTGGGACCCAAACACTTCTAAAACATTTTCCATTTAAAAATCTAGGGGCACTAGATTGTCTTACATAAAAATTTGATTTTCCAAAATTGTTTTTCTTTTCAAGTTCTTTGGAAATCAAATCTTTTTCCTTTTTGAGATCATCGACTTTTTTTTGATGATCTCTTTCCATCGTTTGAAGCAAGTTTTGTAAATCTAAAACTTTAAGCTCAAAATCTTTGATTTTTGCTTCAAACTCTAAATTGGTTTTAGAAAGCAAATCATTTTCGGTTTTCAACTTTGAAATCAATTTTTTATTTTTCGAAAATGAAGCCTTGAATTCAAAAACCAATTCATCGTAGGCTTCTTGTAACTCATCAAATGTATAAGAATTTGAAATAGATGAGTTAGAAGTTACCTCTCCCTCATTGAGGGCCATCATGCATAGGTGGGCTACTTCATTATCGGTGGAGTCTTCATCACTCCAAGTGGCCACGTATGCTTGTTTAGAAGATGATCCCTTCTTTTTGGATTTGTGGGAATCCTTCATCTTCTTCCTCGATTCATGCTTGGATTTTTCCATTTTGTTCTTCATGAACCGGGTGAATTTGTTGCAGAGATAGGACATCTCTTCATCTTCACTATCCTCCTCACTTGAATCTTCATGATGACATGTGGAGGATTTGAGAGCCATGGCATTTACATTGATGCCAATACTCTTGAGTTTCTTCTCTCCCATAGCTCTAATTTCTTCCCTTCTTTTCTCATCTTCTTTGTTCTTCTTCATGATTTGATGAGTAAGAAGTGACCCCATGAGTTCATCAAGCTTCAAAGTTTTCAAATTTTTGGCTTCGATGATGGCGGTCCTTTTTGAGTCCCAAGACTCGGGAAGTGAGTAGATGAGCTTTCGGACAAGTTTTTCTTCCGGAATGGCTTCTCCATAACCTTTAAGACCATTGATGATGGTGGAGAATCTATCAAACATCTTCTCGATGTTCTCTTCCGGATCCATTTTGAAGTTCTCATACTCTAAGGTGAGGAGCCCAATCTTGGTCTCCTTGACTTCATTAGTCCCCTCGTATGTGACTTCAAGCTTGTCCCATACCTCCTTGGCATTTTCACAAGAAGACATCTTTTCATAGATGGTTGGACCAAAAGCACAAAAGAGCATGTGCAAGGCTCTACAATTAAGCTCCATCTTCTTGCGATCGTCGGCACTCCATTCCGCTTTGCTTCCTTGAGGCACGAACGGACCATCTTCAACTATGTCCCATAGCTTGTAATCTCTTGCCTTCAAGAAGAATTTCATCTTTGTCTTCCAATGGGCATAGTGATCTCCGTCGAAGAAAGGCGGTATATTGATGGATTGCGACATTTGAGCCGGTTGGTGAAATGTTGATCGAGCTTGCCGGATCTTCTCAATAGGATGTGAATCCCCTTTGATTGAGCCAAGCTCTGATACCAATTGTTGGGTTTTTCGACGCTCGATTCGATCAACCGATTATGCTCGCCAAGTGGTGGAGAGGTGAATTTTTGGGTGGAAGGGTTTAGGAAGCTAAAAGAATAAAGACACGATGATTTATAGTGGTTCAACCTTCTAACCAAGGTCTACATCCACTACCTTAGCTTCCTACTAAGGATTTCACAATCAATCCACTAATTGATTCGTCCCTTTTCTAGGCTTAGGAGGAAACCCTTTACAACGATCAAGCTTCTACCCAAAGCCTTGATCAAAACCCTCGAAGCTTTCTACCCAAAGCTTGAAGGAACCCCTCTCTTACAAAGAGATAAACAAAGAAGCAAACTTGAACCCTCTAATAGGTATTTTGTTTGCACAATGAAGCACTCACCCAAAACCTAAGACACTTGAGCAAATTTAACAAAGTAAGCTCACAAGTGTTGTCTAAGCAAGAAAATAAACGATTTAAGCTCTAGACAAGTTTTTCACTCATAATGTTGTAACAATTGAAGCTCTTTTTAATCTTGATGCTTGGAGGTCTTATTTATACTCCAAATTGAGTTTGTAGCCGTTTATGGCCGTTGGGATCAAAATATAGCCGTTTGAAGACTTTAATTTCCTCCAAAATGCAATTCAGCTGCTACCCGTTTCGGAACGCTTGAAGCCCGTTTCGGAACGCCTTCTTTATAGATATAGTCGTTGTAGCCTGTCGGGGTACCCGTTTCGGAACACCCTATATCCGTTTCGGAACGCGTATCGGAACGCCTTAATCCTGTTTCGAAACGCCTGCATTTTGAATATTAGTTGGGAAAGAGCCGTTGGGGTTTATAGCCGTTAGGGTCGTTGCCACGTAGGCGTATCGAAACGGCCTATACCGTTTCGGAACGCTTGGCCCGTTTCGATACGAGTATCGAAACGTTTTGCCACTGGAATCCCCCTGTTTCGAAACGCCCTATGGTGTTTCGAAACGCCCTATGGTTTTTGAGAAATTTGGCTTTTGAAACACATTAAAAACCATTTAAAAACTTCCTAAACATAATTTCAAGATGTTTGGACTTTAGAAATGTTTTAAATTCTTTTTAAATTAGTCCAAAATATTTTTCAAATATTATATCAAAACATTAGTTCTACAGTCCCACTAAAACTGTTACATGTTGACAGTTTTTTAGTCAATTTTTTTTTAACTTTCACTATAATTTATTTAAATATTTTAATTAATTAAAAATTATAAAAATATATTTAAAAACTAGTTAATTTAAGGTTTTTAAAATATATTTTTTATTTTTTATCAATGATAATTTTTAAATTATAAGAGGTCAAAGTTTAAAAAATTTGACCTAGAAAAAGTCAACATGTGACAATTTTAGTAAGACAATATGAATTTCAAATTCACTACTAACTGGGCATTTACCAATTCTTTAGATTTGAGAATTAAGATGATCGTTACAGTTTTAAGTATTTTATTACTTAATTTACACTATTTTTTTGAACTCAACGAGTGGTCTGAGGAAAAAAATGAGATTTATTCTAAGAAGCTCAAATTCGAGTAGATTTTATCTGTAAGGTGTACGTCTTGTCAAAAAGTTAAAGAAAAGTGTAAACAAATACCTTATAATCACATTGAGGGTGTTTTTACCTAAATATCGTATTTTTTGTATTATTTACGTATTTGACGTCAAGTTCCATTAAAAAAATAAAAATACAGGGAACTCATCACACCAACCAAATCCATAAATAATATAAAAAATAACATATTTGGGTAAAAATGACGCCATGAGACTATTCAAAAAAAAAAGGCTTGATATTCAAATAAGTGTTCAAATTATACTTAATTTTTCATATAGGTGATTAAAATATTTTTCGGCCCAAATAGTCAAATAGGTATCTAATGTTCATTGTGTAACCCTTGTAAGGTTTATCCGTGATAAACATTAAAAAAAATTCGTTTTCCAATAAAATGCGACACATTTGCCTATTTCTATTATTTTCTTTTATTGTTATTCTAAAAAATCAGAAATATTTAATTTTATTAAAAAATATTAAAATATTTAATTTCTCAAAAAACCCCATCTCTAAACTTAAAGCGCTAACCCCTTAAATTCCTCTCCTTTAGCCGTCAATTCAACCACCACCAACTACTCTTTTTTTCGTCGACCCTCTACAGCCAATAATCTTAACTTATGTCGTCGAAAATCGACATACGAACGACCAAACGAACCACAAACGTTGAACGTAAAATATTCAATCGAACGGTGAACGACAGATGTACGAACAACGAATTGAGCCTTTGCAACTTGTGTGGCGAGAGGAAGGGACCTACTTCGACGATGACAATGTGGTGTTCGACAGCAGTGAAGGAGAATTTAAGAATTTAGGGTTGTTTTGAAAAATATTAAAGTTTTGGGGACTCTTTTAAAAAAAGTTAACAATTTTTTATTTTTAAACAAAAATTAAATAAAATTTAAGAAATATGTCACGTGTCATATTTTATTGGATGACGTAATTTTTTTAACATTTCTTAATGAAAAAACCTTACAAAGATTATAAAATGAAACGTCTGAAAAATATTTTAAACACGTATTTAAAAAATAGGTATAATTTAGTTACTTATTTGAGTATAAAGCCGAAAAAAATACAAAGGGAATAAATCAATCCTATATATCAGGAACCACTATTTTACTTTTATATTTTATCTTTTTGCTTATATTTTTACATCGTCACAAAATACTTCGATCGATTTGAATATTAAGCCTAATGCCCAAATAGGTACCTAATGTTCATTATGTAACCTTACAAATATATCTTGATTTTTCATATAGGTGATTAAAGTATTTTTCAACCAGATTCATTATGTAACCCGTGTCACACATTTAGTTTTGTGCGGGGGAGGTGTTCTAGCAAAAATTTCTGCATACACAAGACCTCGAACTTAAGACATGCTTAAGCGATACCAAGCTACTTATTATTTGGATCAACCCGTCGGTTAAGAAATATATTTTGATACAACTCCAAACCTTAAAATCCTAAATCTTAAATTTTAAACTCTAAATATTAAATTCTAACCATAAATTCTAAATTCTAAACCTTAAAACCTAAACACTAAATTAAATCCCTAAACTCTAAAATTAGTTAACTTGTGTAAACTTTTTTTGAAGTGACTTGCGTAAACTTTAATCTATAAAAGTATTTTTTTATTTTTAGTTAAAAGATATATTTGTATTAAAGCATTATAGTTCTAAAACCAGTGTCGAACAAAAAATACTTAACTTATTTTTGAGATCCACTAACCTTGCCCCATCTTATATAAGTTTGAATCTCGACATGAGAGTGTATAGGCCCGTAAATGAATGAACGAACACGAATGGGGTATGTTCTTTAATTTTAACCGAACAAATGAACGAACACGAACAACTAAACGAACATAATTTTTTGTTCGTGCTTGTTTGTTAAGGAATGTAGCTTGTTCGTGTTCCTTCATTAAAAATGATAAACGACGTAAACAAACACAAACGAACGAACATAAAAAGGCAGGTGATCAAATTTTAACGAACATAAACGAACGAACATATGTAAATAAATTTATTCTTTTAGAATATAATACTTTTGTTTATAAAAATAATAAATATAAATAGATATATGTGAATAAATTTAAACAAACGAATTATCAAACGTTCACGAACGTAAATGAACAAATTCATGTTCGTTCATTTAATTAAACGAACAGAAAATCTTTTTATGTTCGTTCGTTTAATAAATAAATAAAAATAAACGAACTTCCGTCGAACGTTTCACGAATAGTTCGCTGAATATTTGATTCGTTTAACCCTAAGAATGTAATACCTCTATATAATAAAAATGCTTAAAATTTATTGCCTTCGCAAGTATATTTGTTTATTGAATTATTATATTATACTATTTTCATTCGGATATTGACAATTTGAGGAGTACCCGTTGGTTAATATATTCTTGCAAAAGAAATGAAAATTATAATATCTTTATTCCATGCAAACAAAGGAACATTTTGTGTTTGAATTATGTGCAAGACAATCACTACGTAACTACCACGTAATCTGGATGAATAAAGCTAAAATCCCAACAGCATCCAAAGGTAAGACCAGAATTTAGGTTCAAAGTCTCTAATCAAAACAACATTAGCTCACCTGGCACCTGCACAGAATGATAGCTGAAATGGACCTCGAAACAATGTTGACCGAGACTTAGACAATGGCAGGAGTACAAGCGTCTCCTTCTGTCCCGAACCCGAGTACTTCACGGTTGAATGTTGAAGTAAATGGTGTAAGATTCATCTCTGAAGCTCTGCAATGGTACCATGAGGAAATTCCTCCTCTCCCCTTTTGCAACAAAGCTGACCGGATGGTATTTGCTTAATCCATTGCTCATTGCAAAGCTGACTGCCTGGTTGAATCCAGCCTCAGATGATGATGAAATGCAGTTGAGCTTCACGCTAACACTTGAACTATAGTTTACACCGCTATATACGTAGCATCCCTTTCGGCTTATCGATTCCAAGGACACGCTATTATCCTTTCCATCCAATCCAGGAACTAAACGGAAACTACATGTCGTGTTATCCTCAGGAGGATCAGTTACTGCAAGGTTATTTTCTGGTCCTTGATGCACTACAACCATTCCGGGAAAGTCGAATGGCTCAAACATGACAGTTTTACCAATGGCCTCTTCAATGGTTGAATTTTTTTCTGAACTGTCGTCAAAGAGAAGCCTGAACGTGGCATGAACAGCAGCGTCGGTACCAGCTTTAGGGAGCTTCTCCATTCGGATTGATTGATTCGAGTTTGTTAAGATAAAAGTTGAATCGCCAGACTCTTGGGAAAAAGAAACAAGATGATTGTTGTAAGCAGCAGGAACAGGAGATATCCAGTCTGAAACTAAACCTGTTGAACCGGTTTTGATGTCCCAGTCACCGCTGCTATAACCACTGAGCAGGTACGGACCATAAAGTATTGCCCGAACAGATGCATACTCAGGTCGGTCATCTGAAATTTTATTTAAAGAGAGAAGTTCAACAGTTACATCATCAATGAGTATTTTGCGTATCATATTATCATATTAAACATAAGAGAAAGACATCTTTCCACATATTCGGGGAGCTAAGAATTCATCATCTAATGAAGATACCTTTAATTGGTTCGGTTCTTAGACTGAGTGGAAACTGAAGGGTTAGTTTATCCCCATTGCTCCATTTCACCTGTAAGAAGCTACCTGAATCGGGAATGCAATCACATTAGCCCCCCCTCCCCCCATATATTTATATAACATAAAAAAAGGCAAAATCAAAAGAATTAATATATTCGAAAAACCGAAAATCTTCTTATAAAAATGGAGCAGGAAACTATAATTGTATTTCGCACCAGGAACTGGTAGGTCGAGATTCTGAGCATTTAGTGTTGCCTTGGCACCTTTTGACAAGGTCCAGCTTGGTACCCTCAAGTTCAAGGTAGATGATTGTCCCGGTCCCTACACAAACCAGACTCCAAATGATCTTTCCATGTTGTGGTTCGACATAAATAATTAAGTATGAAGCCCTACATGGAAAGTGAAATAAATGTGTTGTTTCAAGTACCTCTTTCGAAGAGGAAGTCAATGTCACACGAAGGTATGGATCCCAAGAAACAACAGGACCGACTTTCTGGTTGATCACAATTTTCCCTGATTTCCATTCAAGAGTACTAGATATGTATTGAATGATGTAAAGACTATGAATGCTGCTGTCCTCTTCGAAATATATAGAATCTCCTAACTTGGAAAACGATTCAATTCCTGCATATAGGGAAAGAAGGAAAATGATTACATGATGGGAAGAACTGCAGAGTATGCATCTACGACCATGATGGTGGGAGAAAAGTTTATTGTAGTTCATTCCTCATGAAAGGGATAGTTAAATACGGGAAATGATCCCTAACCTGTACCATAGCAGCACCAAAACGAGTCAAATGGTGTTCCCCACTTGTGGTAGCTTACAGCCTTAGAGACTCCACGGCCTTGTGGTAGCATGTAGATCATCACTCCAGGCTCCATACCCCTCTGGATGCCTAGTACACCATTTGTGAGGGCACGCTCGTAGTAATCCGCATATGCCACTTCTTTGGTCCATCTAAATAGGTGACGGGAGACCTAAAACCGCCACGAAAATATTTTCATTTCTGATATCCCCACATGAAATTGTTTTGATTTTCTAGTGATTAAAAAGAACTTCCAGGATCTAATATACTTGAGATCCAGCATGAAATTCATTGATTGAAGAGAAATTGACATACCTTCAGCATGTTATAAGTTGTGCATGATTCTTCATTCTCGGTCTGTAATGTACTTGCCAATCGTTTTGGATCTGACCTACTCGTAGGGAAATGGAGAATCACAACAGAATAGACCAGAAACAAAAAGAATGAAAGTAAGTAGGTAGATAAGATTCAAACCACTGTTCTAACCACAAATCATGAGGGAAAATTGGCACCAAGTAGAAGGACAAGATTACAGTAAGAAATAGCAAAGTAGATCTTGAAAATGACAAAGTTAGTACCAGAACTCGCCGACTGATGTCCCTCCTGTTGCATAGCTATGAGAAGAATTAACAATGTCCATAAAGAATGTTGATATTGTCTGGCATCACAAAGTAAAAATATATATGTTCAAAGAAGAATTTAAAACCACCCTTCAGTCCAAGTTAAATCATTAGAGGAAAGAATGCCATTTAATTGTGAACCTAAACCATGGAAAAGGAAATAACAATTAAAATGGATATCAAGCTATTTACCTTGTAAAGTGGATCACCGGTCACTTCATACCGCATTTGAGATCCAACCACAACAGGAATGTGTGTGTTCGCATGGAACCCCGATATATCATCAGCCTACAAGAAATATAACGAAATTTTGATAAGAAAAACGAGTTACTATATAATAATAGTAAATAGTATCAAAATAAGTATGTTTCATTAGCTTCTTTCTGCCTCCTCCATACTACACCCCTAAACACCTCTCTAGCTCTGTCATGCTCAAGGGTTCATAATCTATATATTTATTTATTTCCGGAAAGTACAGCTCCACAAGATTTGATTTGTTAATGGTTTAGATACAAATAAATAGAACATATTCAATTTGTTTTGGGCTAATTTTTATCAGTCAGTAGGTAACATAAAAAATAGCATATTGATATATAAATCAAGAATTTTTAAACAAATGAAATCTGGGAAGTTACCTGAACTGCAAGCAATCCTAGAAAACAGGGTTTGTCAAAAAGGTGAGCCAACAACAAATGCTTTGGATCTCCCTGCATAAAGTAACATAAAAACTCAATCAAATAAAATGCACAACTTAATCTACGAACTCTGCAACTACACTGAGAGAGACAGTGGTAAGAGTTTTGCCGGCTTTACAAGTCCAAATGCTAGATAACAAATTCTACAGCTTAGAAAAATCAACACTCTGACCTTTTCTTCTCCTTGTGGATGAATTTAAAGGCCGTTAGTATTAAAGTTTACACAAATCATAATAGTACACTTATAAATTTGAACCAAGTCCATAAGACTTACAGCTGGTTTGGATGGCATCACACATCTCTCGCATTAGGAAAATTTCAGGCCATAACGATGCTCCTTTTGAAGTTATATATTTTCTTCGTAATTGATTATCTTGTCATAAGCTTGGATTAATTTGACAGACACACAAACAGTGGGCCGAGTGACTGGTTATATCATGCTATGGACATTCAAAGGCTTGCTTCTCATCAAGCATTGCAATTCCAATAAGCTTACTGATATTTTTCGCTTTGTCGGAGATAAAGTGTAATTGTAGTATGATATGATATTCACAACTAAACTCATATGTCCCAAATACTGTGCTCAAAGAAAATTCCAAACGTCTTGCATATGCCAAAAAGCTCAAAGCGAGCAAACCGACTGACAATTTAAATCATGTTGATGAAATAAAAGATTCAGATAGAAGCTCAAGACATTATGCAAAAATGATTTACCCACCGTGATGGTAAACAACCTGTAGAGGACATCATTCATACCACCAGTTTCTTCATTAAGTGACGCCCAATGTCTCTCCACAGTGTGCTTTCTTATCACATTCTGAACGCGATTATAAAAATATCCGACCATCCATGTTGTCATATCTAAAGCTTGAGAGTTATTCACAAATGTATATTGATCTAAGAGGCCTGCCAAGATCTGCTAAAATTGCCAAGTTAGAAATTAATGTAAATCTCCTTTAACAACAAATTGCGAACTCGAATCTACCTTGTGAATGGTGTAATATGGAGCCCAGACAGGTTTTACTGCTTCAAAGCGGTCGAAAAGTTCTGATGGAAATGCAGAAAGATATCCTGTGCCCATTTTCTTTTGACAGGCAGATAAGGCAGACACAACGGCCGTCATCTTCTCTTTGAGAGTGTCGTTGTGAGTGCTAGCCCACATCTGAGCTGTTGCACTCAAGTAATGCCCTTCAAGATTCAAAAGGCGATTTTAAACACTATAAATTTACTATCAATGACCAAAAAACAAAAATGAAAGTTGAAAGTTGTTATTTGCTCAAGCACATTAAAGTTTCATCAACAGTTATGCATAAACAAAAGCAAGGTAACAGGAGAAACAAAACATCTTTCAAATAACATAGCAAGAAACTTCAATAGAATCTAACCACAACAGCTACAAAATGGAAGGAATCTAACTTCAGGCAGAACTGGAAATTAAAATATTACAAAGACTAGCAATGCTTCATATACCAATGATTAGCATCACAGACCAAACCTATCATTTTCATGTCAAATGTTTAATCTTAAAAGGACTTATAAATGGTTATGTAACCTGAATAAACATTTAAGATCGCCAACTTAGTGGTAACGACAGGAAGTTTTTACTTAAACGATTTAGCAGAGGAATACTAGTTAAAGAATGGAGTGATTATCAAACGATAGAGTAAAAATCTGAAACCAACATATCAAATTGCAGTATCATGAATTTCTTTGGCAGCAATGAATACTTAAAGGTATGAATATAGTAGAATGCTTTTACCGAGCATGCTAAAAGGCTAGAAACACAGAGCAAGTGGTGCATATCTATTAAATGCTATATTGCTCCGACTTTTGTTTCTTTTACCTTGTGCCGAACACATGGATATGGAGATATGGTTTTTAAGCATCCTCCAAATACATGGAAAAACTTAGGAAAATATGATTATACTGATGTTGGATGCATACTCGTATCTGACACCCACAACTGATTTTGAGACATAGATTAGATGAGATGAGAATGCTTTCCAGCCAAGATTGAGGTACCCCTTTAGACAAGAAAGAAAAGAAGAGAAACAAAAGACAAAATATCTAACAAGCCAAAACCTTAAACTCCAAAAAGGGTGTCTCAAATTCATGCCCCCATCTCCGGACTACATTGAAACCGGCAAAAGAGTAGACTTTAAAGAACATAAAAGACAATGGCATGATCACTGCTCCATTCCAAATTCCTTCATTTTTACTTTTTGAAGCCTATAAAGCAGACCCTTCTAAATATGCAAAAGGCAGTTGAGTAACATAATTCAATAATAATTTGCCATGACATGTTTTTTGACAACATGGAAAATGGAACTAAAGCAATGATTACCGACGAAATGACCGCGGAGCTCGACATCTGGGCCTTCCCACCCTCCATATGGCTCCCCAGGCGTAGGCAAACCTGCAGTTTTCCTAAAACTCCAAACCAAATTATCCACATCAAGCATCAATAAATACTTCAAGTTGGTCTCCTGTGCTCGCCAATGAATGGAATCTGAATCCAATCTAACATCATGCAGTGAAACCTCCTTCAGAAAATCTCCAGCCACCTTGAAACTACCAGGATTCTTCATCCTTTTATACATCATCGACCAACTCAGTTCATCTTCTTGTCTTAAGATTTTCCTTGGTAATAAATCGGACCAAGCGGAGTCATCGGTTGGGATCAAGTGGTAATGAGCAAACATCTCTTGTTCCCATGTTTCGTTCTTTGATTTCAACAGTTGGTAACGAAAAGTATGCGATGAAAGCTGAGTTGGAGAGTTCGTACACTCCTTGCTCAAAACATTCCCACAAAGTGAGAAAATAGCAAACACTTGAAACAGAGCAAAACCCTTCATTTTACATTCAATGGAGAGTTACAGAAAAACAGAGGTAAAAAACACCATTTTTTTTGTAGAATTAAACTAAAGAGGGTTCAAAAACATAATACAAAACCCAGAAAGGACAACCCCATAAGAAAATTCATTAAAACCCCATGAGAAAAAACGTTAAAAAGAGAAATCTGTGAAAACAGCTAAGACCCAAACTTCAAGCTAAAAAGATAAGGAGGAAACAATTAAACTACTAATAATTTAAAGCATATGTGACTCCCCATCCTCTCTATTTATACACAGAACCAAAAACAGAAGAAAGAGTTCAGAGATTCAATCACGGGTACAAAGTCGTTTTCTAAGGGGTTTGGTTTAGATTTGGATATGCAGTCGACCGAGTCACACAAAGAGAGAGAATCGGTTTTATGTTTACAGTGAAAGAAAAATCACAAAGCATTAGTAGAAGAATCTGTGATAGTGAAAGTTTTCCATTTATTTGACACTGCCTTTGCTTAGAAGTCTGAAATTTTCTTTTAAGCGTGAAGGTTTAATTTTGTACAAGTTTTTTTTTAAGTATACGGTATATTTTGGTATAAAAAAAAATAGTAACTATATTTTTAAAAATAATATAATGAAAATTAAATTTTATGTTTTATAATAAAATAGTAACTAAAGTTAAATCTTGTTAAGTGTATGTTATAAAATTAGTATAATAACACATTTAGTCATTTATATTTATACATTCAATTAATTTACTCGTAATTCGAAACAATTTACTAAATTTAGCCCTCGTTATTTATGCATTCTTTCAATTTGATCCTTAAAGCAAAATTTCAAAGTATAGTAACATGATAAATAATTACAATTAATTTTTTATAGGAACTCGAAAACTCAACTCGACTCAAATCGAAAAAATTTCAAATAAAGTTTGAGTTGTAAAATATGACGCGTCAACTCGAATAACTCGAATTTTTTTTTGACTCGACTTGATCGAACACTCATCTCTATCTTAAGATATGGCGCGTCAACTCGAATAACTCGAAATATTCGAATATTTTAAATCATTTTTTTCTTTTAAATTGAATATTTTATAAAATAGAATATTTTATATTTTCATATTTAAATCACATCGAATATTTAATAACTACTTTAAATATTCAATTTAATTTAAAAATATTCGATTTAAGAGAAAAAAATGATTTAAAATATTCGAATATTTAATAACTACTAAATATTTTTCTTTTAAATATTCGAATATTTAATAACTACTTTAAATATTCGAATATTTTAAATCAATTTTTTCTTGTAAATTGAATATTTTGTAAATCGAATATTTAAAGTAGTTATTAAATATTCGATGTGATTTAAAAGAAAAAATCATTTAAAATATTCGAATATTTCAAGTTATTCGAGTTGACGCGTCATATCTTAAGATAGATGTGAGTGTTCGATCGATTCGAGTCAAAAAATTTCGAGTTATTCGAGTTGACGCGTCATATTTTACAACTCAAACTTTATTTGAAATTTTTTTTGATTCGAGTCGAGTTTTCGAGTTCCTATAAAAATTTAATTAAATATTCAAATATTTTAAATCGAATGTTTTTAAATTAAATCAAATATTTAAAGTAGTTATTAAATGTTCAATGTGATTTAAATATGAAAATATTAAACATTCAATTTTAAAAAATATTCGATTTAAAAGAAAAAAAAATGATTTAAAATATTCGAATATTTCGAGTTATTGGAGTTGACGCATCATATCTTAAGATAGAGGTGAGCGTTCGATCGAGTCAAGTCAAAAAATTTCGAGTTATTCGAGTTGGTGCATCATATTTTACAACTCAAACTTTATTTGAAATTTTTTTCGATTCTAGTCGAGTCAAGTCGAGTCGAGTTCCTATAAAAATTTAATTAAATATTCAAATATTTTAAATAAATTATTTTCTTTTAAATCGAATATTTTTGAATTAAATCTAACATTTAAAGTTGTTATTAAATAATATATGTGATTCAAATATGAAAATATTAAATATTATATTTAAAAAAATATTCGATTTAAAAGAAAAAATGATTTAAAATATTCGAATATTTTGAGTTACTCAAGTTGACGCGTCATATTTTAAGATAGAGGTGAGCATTCGATCGAGTCGAGTTTTTGAGTTCCTATAAAAATTTAATTGTAATTATTTATCATGTTACCATACTTTGGAATTTTGTTTTAAGGACCAAATTGAAAGAATACGTAAATAATGAGGGCTAAATTAAGTGGATTGTTCCGAGTTAGGACTAAATTGATTGAATGTATAAATATGAAGGACTAAATGTGTTATTATACCAAATTTTATAACAGACACTTAACGGAAATTAACGTCTATTTACCATTTTGTTATAAAACATAAAGTTTAATTGTCATTTTGTGATTTTTGAAAGTTTGATTACCATTTTGTTTTTTTTTATCAAAGTTTAGTGATCGTTTGTGTACTTTACCCTCTTTTTTAAATTGAGTTACAATAAGGGTTTTAAAATGCTGACCTGACATGAAAAACTGACTAAAATCGACTTGAGTCAGAACTGTTTGTGACTCGAGGTGGTGGAGATCTGAATTGATTCGAGTCTGAACTGGTGTTGACCTGAAGCTGAGTTGGACCTAGAACGTCTGGATCTAAACCCTACCTGCACCCGACCTGAGAAACGACCTGGACCTGAATTCAACCTGATAATGTGATAACCGAACCCGACCTACATTCGACCTGATATGAACCTGAGTCGAGATTAACCTGGTAAATAACTGATAATACTCGACATGTTATCAACCTAACTTGTTATGAACCTGATCATTAATTGACTCAACCTGTAAATGACTTGACTTGTTATTTAACTGATATAATATTTACCTGACTTGGTATTTATCTAACTTGTAATAACTAATAAATTATCATTTATGAATTTACAAGCTTATAAATTTATTATATTATAGTGTGACAAAATGCATCTTCACAATTTAAGGTACATGATTAACTATGATCATTAAATTAATATGTTTATTTTTTTATATTTATAAATTATAATATATAAAATTATTTAAAAGTTTTATTAAATATCTAAATGTTGTCAACATAATTCCTTAAGCTTTATGATTTATGGTTTAATATTAACAATTTATAGTTTAGTTTAGTGTTATTAGTTTATGAGATTAATTCTGATTCTTTAAGATTTATGGTTTAGTTTAGTGTTTAGTTTAGGGTTATTGGTTTATCCGATTAATTTGGATTCCTTAAAGTTTAGGATTTAGTATCAATAGTTTATGATTTAACTTATAGTTATTGGTTTATGAGATTAATTTTGATTATTTAAGGTTTATGATTTTTAGTTTAGTATTAATGACTTATGGTTTAGTATAGGGTTATTGATTTACGAGACTAATTCCGATTCAGCTTGCTAATTTATGCATTTAAATTTGACTAAATATTTAAATCAAAGTTTCACGTGTACAATTAAAATAAATTAAAGTTTCAACTTTCATGTGTACAATTACATATTTACATCCAAATCAAAATTTTGTGTATAATTATATTAAATCAAAATTATATGGTATAATAATAATGTTCGAAATGAATTAACTTATTAAACTTAGGATCTAATTGAGCTAAATTAAAACTTAGAAGCATAAATCACAGACATAATTAAAAGAATTCTAAAACTAAATGTGGAATTTTAATTAAATCAATTTAAATTAGGACTCAATTGAATCAAATTAAAACCTAAAAGTGAAAATTTGGGACATAAATAAAAAAAAAACATCTAAAGTTGGAATGGCTAAAAAAATAATTTATCCTAACTTAAAAACTCACGCGGGTGGGAAACTTTCTGTTGGGATTTATGATGCTCGATTTCCTTCAACCGATGTGTTTGTCAAGTTTGGAGAAGATTGAATTTTGGGTGTTAAAGTGGAAGCTAAAAGATTGGAATTGGACACAAGAATTTATAGTGGTTCGGCCTTCTAACAAGCACCTACATCCACTACCTTAGCTTCCCACTAAGGATTTCAACCAAATTCACTAAGAATTTCGTCCCCTTTTCTAGGCTTAGGAGGCAACCTTTACAACCCTCAAAGCTTTCTACCCAAAGCTTGAGTAAACCCTCTTTACAAGAGAAATTCTAAGCAAACTTGAAATCCCTTTAATAGATATTTGTTTGCACTATTTAGCTCTCACCCAAAACCTAAACACTTGAGCAAATTTAACAATGTTTAGCTCACTAGTGTTGTCTATACAAGAAAATGGACAATTGAGCTCTAAGACAAAATCTTAATCATAGTGTTGGTGACAATTGAAGCATTAGCCTTCTCTTGATGCTTGGAGGTCCCTTTGATACTCCTAATTGAGTTTGTAGCCATTACTAGCCGTTAGAGTTGAATTGGAGCCGTTGGAGATTTTATTTTCCAACATAAATGTAGTTCTGGAACTCCTTGTTTCGATACACTCGACCCTGTTTCGAAACATCCCTGAAATAGAAAGAGCCGTTGTAGTCTGATGCAAAACCCGTTTCGGAACATCCTTGGCCGTATCGAAAACGTTGATTTTCGTATCGAAACGTCCTGCAATTTAAAAGGCCGTTGGGAAATAGCCATTGGGGGTTTTTACCGTTGAGGTCATTGCCACATAGGTGTATTGAAACGGAAGTGGCCGTATCGAAACGCCATGCAAAATTCTCACTCAGATCAAGCCCCGTTTTGAAACAGACAAGGCTGTATCGAAACACTTTGTCTCTGTGAAGTCCTGTATCGAAACACCTGGGTGGTTTTTCAACGTTTGGCTTTAAAAACACTTTAGAAACCCCTTTAAAATACTTCAAACGTATTTTCAAGATATTTGGACTTAAAAGCAAAATTGAAATCTTTTCAATTTAGTCCAAAACTATTTTTCAATTATTATATCAAAACATTAGTTCTTCAATCTCCCCCTTTTTGATATAATAAAACTATCTTGAAAATTTGTTTGTGATTCTCCCCCTTCAAGTTTAAAAATTTGAATAAAAGATGAAAAATTTAAAAATTTGAATAAGAGATGAAAAATTTAAAAGTAAGTAAAGCTCCCCCTTATTCATTTGAAAATGCAATTTTTTAAACCAAACTCTCCCCCTTTTTGTTATATCAAAAAGAATTTAAATAAGTTTAAGATAATTTAGGAGGTTTTAAAAAATTGACATAAATAAAAATTTTGGTTTTAAAATGGCCCCCCTTACTCAAAGCACCATCAAAAGATGTTAGTCCAACATATATGATTAAACTAGTTGAATTAAAAGTAATAAAACTAAATAAAAGGAATTCAACTAATTTTACCAACACTTGAATCCAAGGGAGGATGTGAAGCCTTCCTCTTCAAGTGTCTTTCTTTGTATGCATGGAGCTCCCCCTCATTGATTGGACTTGTTGAACACCTCCATCACACCTAATCAAGACAATCATACAAATTTTGGTATCCAAATTGCTTTGGATGCATAAACGTTAGTTGCACAAAATTTAGTCCCCTTAAGAATTCATTTTTCAATTTCATCATTTTTATGTGAAATGATTAGTTCTTTTGGAACCCAAACACTTCTAAATCATTTTCCATTTAAAAAATTAGGGGCACTAGATTGTCTTTGGTAAAATTTTGAATTTCCAAAATCATTTTTATTTTCTAGTTCCTTAGAAATCAAAATCTTTTCTTTCTTAAGATCATCAACTTCTTTTGATGATATTTTTCCATTGTTTGAAGCAAGTTTTGTAAACTGGAAACTTTTCGCTCAAAATCCTTCAATTTTGCTTCAAACTCAAAATTGGTTTTCAAAAGCAAATCATTTTCGTTTTTCAACTTTGAAATCATTTTTTTGTTTTTTTTAAATGAGGCATTGAATTCGAAAACCAATTCATCATAGGCTTCTTGTAACTCATCAAAAGTATAAGAATTAGAAATGGATGAGTTAGAAGTTACCCCCTCATTGAGGGCCATCAAGCATAGGTGGGCTACTTCATCATCGGTGGAGTCTTCATCACTCCAAGTGGCCACATATGCTTGCTTTGAAGATGATCCCTTCTTGTTGGACTTGTGGGATTCATTCATTCATCATCTTCTAGGCTTATGAGGCAACCTTTACAACCCTCAAAGCTTTCTACCCAAAGCTTGAGTAAACCCTCTTTACAAGAGAAATTCTAAGCAAACTTGAAATCCCTCTAATAGGTATTTGTTTTCACTATTTAGCTCTTACCCAAAACCTAAACACTTGAGCAAATTTAACAATGTTTAGCTCACTAGTGTTGTTTATACAAGAAAATGGACAATTGAGCTCTAAGACAAAATCTTAATCATAGTGTTGGTGACAATTGAAGCATTAGCCTTCTCTTGATGCTTGGAGGTCTCTTTTAAACTCCTAATTAAGTTTGTAGCCGTTAGGGTTGAATTGGAGCCGTTGGAGACTTTATTTCCCACCATAAATGCAGTTCTGGAACTCCCCGTTTCGAAACACTCGACCCTGTTTCGAAACATCCCTGAAATAGAAAGAGCCGTTGTAGTTTGATGCATCACCCGTTTCGGAACATCCTTGGCCGTATCGAAACGGTCGTATCGAAATGTTGATTTCTGTATCGAAACGTCCTACAATTTAAAAGGTCGTTGGGAAATAGCCGTTGGGGGTTTTGACCGTTGAGGTCATTGCCACATAGGCGTATCGAAACGGAAGTGGCCGTATCGAAACGCTATGCAAAATTCTCACCCAGATCAAGCTCCGTTTCGAAACACAGAAGGTTGTATCGAAACACTTTGTCTCTGTGAAGTCCTGTATCGAAACACCTAGGGGGCGTTTCGAAACACCTGGATGGTTTTTCAATGTTTGGCTTTAAAAACACTTTAGAAACCCCTTTAAAATACTTCAAACGTATTTTTAAGATATTTGGACTTAAAAGCAAAATTGAAATCTTTTCAATTTAGTCCAAAACTATTTTTCAATTATTATATCAAAACATTAGTTTTTCACTTCCTCTCCCACCGTTTCACTTTAATTAAAATCATGAAAAATTAATTGGTACGGGGAATGACAAAAATTGGGACGGAATTAAGCCTCCTAATTTTTAGGTCATTTTCCTCTAAAATCCAAATGGAATCTTTTTTAAATTTGATTCAATAATTAATTGCCCATTCGGCATTTGCCTCCTAATGTTTTTGCTTAGTGATTAATTACCTTTTAGGTCCTCACTTGTTTAAAATTTTTATTTTAGTTCTAACATTCAATTTTAAATTTTAGTTTAATTCAATTTAGTCATAATTATATATATATATATATTTTAAATTGTAAAATATTCCGGCATCCTAAGGGATATTGTAATTCATATTAATCCCTAAAATTTTATTTTTATCTGAAATTTACCCACAATTACCATACCGAAGTTTATTTGTACACGGTAAGACCCAACTTGAACTTCAACCGAAATCGATATTTTTCGACCTGAATTTTATTCGTCAACGATGTGACCCGACATGAAGTCCATCCAAACCTGAATTAACCCGTTAATTAACTAATTCATACCCGAGCCGTTTTGGCCTAAACTGAAACTTACCCGACCTGAAATTAACCCGACCCGAACCCAAACTCAATATGATTTGAAATCAACCTGATATTGACCTGAATCTGAGTTGACCCGAACCCGACCTGATCCGAGTCGAACCATTAAATTGATCTGACATAATCCATATCTGATTTGATCTGACCTGACCTGACCTAAAGCCTAAACGATTACTTGATTTCACATCCCTAATTACAATAATATTTAGAAGGCAAAATTTCAAGATTCAAATTTACATAAAAGGTAAGTCGGATGGGCATCTATGACCCTTATAGATTAATTAGTGGATCTTTGTACCATTTTTTAATTTACATTTTAAGTTATTTAATATTTATTCAGTTATAAACATATCCTGATTTTTTAAAATTATAATTTAATTAAGGCTTATATAATAAATACATATTTAAAGTATATATATATTTATTTAGTTACTTAAAGTATTTTTTTTATCAAAATAAATACTTAAAGTATATATTTTTTTCAAATAGGTACTTAAAGTATTTTTTTGGTTAAAATAAGTGCCTAAAGTATATTTTCATAAAAAAGTACTTTAATATATTTTTTCATCAAAGCCACATGTCAACTTTTAGGAACTTAGATGAAAAAAATATACTTTAGGTACATATTTTGACAATAATATACTTTAGGTACATATTTTGACAAAAAATATACTTTAGGTACTTATTTTGACCAAAAACTACTTTAGGTGCCTCAATGAAAAAATAATATACTTTAGGTACTTATTTGTTATAAAAGTCTTTAATTAAATCTCAGTTATAAACAAGTCATTTTACCGTTAAAATAAAACACTCGTTAATTACTAAAATCTAGAATTCTAACCCTAAAATATTAAACTCTAAAATCTAAACCCCTAAACCCTAAACTAAATCCTTAAACCCTAAATTGGATCAAATTGTAAAAAAACTAATTTTTCACTGTCGGTACATGAAATATTTTTTTTATAATATTCAATTCTAATTAATCGATTAATAAATCAAATGTAGGTATTTATAAAAAGAAATAATGATGTTGACGACACTTATATCGTAGGAGGGTTATTGGGGTAACCTCATGCTCGGGCTCGGCTCGGGTTCGAAGCTCGTTGAGCTTGAAATTTTAAGCTTGTTCCGGCTTGTTTCTTTCTTCAAATTGTTTTTAATTTTTTTAAAAGTTTTTGAAAACTAAAATGTGAAAAACTGTTTGGGAAAAGATAATATTTATTTTTGAAATACACAAGTAACCATAGTACATTTTTTAAATTATACATGTCCAAAAGGAGAAGAGGATTTGAAGTATTTAACATAACCGAGCTTGGGTTGGCTCAGTTCAGCTTGTTAAGGTCTCGAGCCGAACACTAACTCGAATTGAACTCACTCGAGCCGAGCTTTGACCAAGCCAAACCCGAATAACTTGCGAGTCGGTCATACTCATTATCATGCTAGTGATTAATTTGGAAAGACAAATTTGTTGGGTTTTGTCGTTTACACCGTCACAGAATCAAATAAGCAAATTTGAATGCAAGTTGGAGAGCTTAGGAGTGGTGATCAAATGCAACCACCACTTACATCATCAACCTAAAAGGAAGCAACAATCAAGATAAAATTCTCTCTACTAAGACAAGTAGAATATTCATCTACGTAGGAGTGTAAAATGCTTTATACAATCCCAAAAGCAAATAATATATAGACTAGTCCATTGTAAGAAGTCATATATGATATTTGCATACGGTTGGATTTAAATTTAAGACACAGCATTTTTTAAGAATTTAATATTACTTTTAAACCAAGATTTCATTGAAAATCTTTTTTGAGAGATTTACCCACCAAAGATAGATGTACGATGTGTGTCGGTTCGGATTAATTAGAGCAAAGCCCAAAGGAACCGAGAGGGAAACTAAAAATAGTCGTTAAATTTATCATTTATTTTATAAATATACTTTTAAGGGATATATTATAGGAAAATATTTTGATACATATGTCATGTGAACTTTAGTTCACATAAGTATATTATTTTTAGGGTTTAGGGGTTGTATTTAGGGTTTAACGTTAATAAATTTAGTGTTTAGCGTTTAGATTTAGAATTTAGGGGTAGAATTTTAGGGTTAAAGTTTAAAATTCTAAAATTTTAAGATTTAAACTTAAAAGTAGACGGGTTGTGTAAAATAATTTTTACATGGCTGCATATAAAAATAACTCATATCATATAAGTTATTTTTATATTCATTTTAACCCTAAATCTTAAACCCATAAGTACAAACTCTAAATTTTAAATCCTAAAACATAAACGCTTAACATTTAAACCCTAAATAAGATTCATAAACTTTATAATTAACAAAATTGTGTAAACTAAAGTTTACCCGACTTTTGGATTAAAATATATGTCATATTATATACGACTAACCCTACTTCCAGAGTTTTAAAATTTTATTAATTAGGCATGCATTTGATTATCTCATTTCATAGAAAGAATTAATTGTCCGATGAAACAAACTCTTTCCAAATTGTTGAAGAATGATGCATTTAATTGAAACAAACAAACAAACGGTTGTAGATAAATGTCAAGGTGAGGAATGGGCAGAAAAGAAGCAACCATTTTGAAAGAGTGCAAGGGTTAAACGGATGAAAAACTTCCTCTTTTTTCCCCTACTTATACTCCACGTTTAAAATTAAATTTAAGGTTTAGAGTTTAAGGTTTTAGGTTAGAGTTTAGAGAAATTAAGGTAGGGTGTACTTTTTAAGGTATAAGATGTAGGGTTTAAGATTTAAAATTTAGGGTTATGACTTGAAATTTAATTTTGTAGTACATTTTAGTATTAGGGCATAGATAGGGACACCGAAAAGAACATAGGATGTCTATCCGGGTTAAACTTGTTGAACCAACCAAATCACTGACATAATTTCAAGCATATCGTGGATTAAAGAATAGAATATGCTTTTTATGGATCGGACATTTTCGGATTATTACGTTGTGATGATTTTGTTGATTTGATTTAAATTTGTTTCGTGTTTTTTTTTAGTTTATTATAATGGTATTTGATCTGTTACATAGATCAAACATACGACCTTAAACATAAGATGTCACATTAGATTACTTTAACGATTGATCAATATTTATAAAACTATAATAATAAAATAGTATGTAACAAAATATGAAGCTCTAAATATGTGGCAATGTGTATCAAAATAGTAGTATAAATCGACATTATGAGTACATAACCTTTTGAACTAAGGTATTGCACTCTATAATGAAAGGAGTTGGAATCCTCCTCAGATGGTTCTCTTTGGCCACGATCGTATTATACAAACCCGCGAACAAAAAACATTCGAACGATAAGCTTCACAATTCTATTCGTAATGCAAACCCGCGATCTACTTATTATACCCCCGTTCAGGCCTCCAGAACTAGTAGCTTCCAGAAAGACACATTCATCTCCGAAACTCCCAGCTTCTGGAACCCTTACCCCAAACTACTCTGCTATTGACATGACAATCATCGAGTTTATTTGATTGACCAGCTAAGCCTAACATATGGCGACCAAAGGCTAGGCTGAAAAGCCTACTGGCCAAAGAACAGGGCCCATCCTAATGACCTATCAATACCTGTCACTAGACCTGACTCTGTCTCATCAAACAATGTCCATCGACTATAAATACCCCTTGGAACGAAGAAAAAAGGGACACTCAACTCTCTATGCTTGAGATCTCCGCTCCACCTCTCTCATCATCTTTATTGGCTCTCCGCGCATCAGAATGAGTGAACCACGACCAAACGTCGTCAACCACCGCCCTCCTACCCATCTCTACCTCCATCTCCACCTCTATGTTTGGTGTTTAACATTTTGGACATCAACAATAGGTGTGGTGATCATAGAGATCTTCCTGACCAAAAGAATTAGTCGTGATCTCCCTCCGGTTAAAAGTTATCTCAATTGTGAAGAAGAAAGAAGTAGAAAAGATGGGACAAAACTCCTCTTCACACATATATGAGGGTTAAGCCGAGGGGTCGATGGGGTGACAACTTCTCGCCAGATCTACCGGCGAAAGTTCGGCACCCCTCACCGCGAGGCACTGATACGGTGGTTGTAATGGGAACACCCTGCATACCCTAACTGTCGGCATATCCATGCCGCACATGCAATGTGTTTTCTCAAGAAAGACACCAAACCTCAGAAACCGTCCGGCCGCCTTGTGAAGATGGAACTGGAGAAACAAATATAGAAGCTTCTGTGAAGAATATCCAAAGTTATCATTTCCAGTCATTCCGTAGGGAACCTGTAGAAGTTACAAAGAGCGTCATCACGAATGGCCAAGACCCTCAAGGCACTCTGGGCTAGCGCGCGGAAGAGGCACTACTGACCCTGCCGGCTCTTCCGCCCTTCCTACCCATTTTATAGCTTTACATGTAAAAGTAGTACAAACCACTTCAGACAATTTAGAACTCAGAAATCTATGGAACAAATATCCCTCGTTGTATGTGTATACTCTATAAATTAAAGGGTAACTTCCTCCTTTGAGCTGCTGATTCGTGTAGGATTGAATGGAGCATTGATACCCTCCAACAACGGAATAAAAAGTGAAATTTATGCATGATCTGATTCCTCCACAAATGTTTTTCTTCCCCCCAAACATCTCCGCAACAATTCTGACCTCCTCCGAACATCCAAGTATCGGGAGTAACTCATTATTGCTTAAAATACCCTTAGAACTGGCACGGTCCTAGGAAAATACTAGAACTGCGGACAAATACCCGGATAAATGTCTACATGAATGCTTAGACGAATGCCTATTTGGACGAATGTTTAAATTAGCCAAATATATGCTTGAATGGCTGATTATAAAGAAGTTGAATGCATGTATGGATAAACGAATGCTGATACCGATGCATGTGTCAAACCATTCGCAATTACATTCTTTAACGGGTCACTCCTCTAAACATATAAAAACATCCTCCGCCATCTACAATCGTTTCTCCAAGAGTTTTGAGATAAGCTCCACCCAAAATCGCAACTATTTCTTCAAAGAGCGTCGAGACTTCTCCGACTAGTTTACGATTGTTTCTACAAGAATAACGAGCTTCCTCCGTCCATTCAATGCCATTTTCATTGTGTTTCTCCAAGATGTTGAGATGCCCATATTTCATGTCAATTAAGGCATGTGGTTGCTACAAACACATGGATGCCTCCGATTTTTTCTCCTAATCCCCGTGGGCCACTAGGGAACTTTAAAGAACAGAGATGCCTTTATCCATTATTGTTATTTGCGTTATGTTTCTCCAAGGACATAGAGATGCCCGTGTTACATGGCAATAGAGGCATTCAGTTGCTACGAACACATGGTTACCTCGAAGGTGAGATGCCTCCACGCTACCAAAGACCATCGGTCTTGGAGCATGAAGATGCCTCCACTTACTTTACACTCGTTTCTACAAGAGTGTCGAGACAACTCCACTACCTAGCGCTTGCTTCTCCAAGAGTGAGAGTTACCTCAACCCAATCTACGATTATTTCTCCAAGGGTTTGGGGTACCCCCGCTCGACTCACACCTGTTTCTATAAGAGCGCAAAATCTATCGCATCACCTACAAGTAATTCTCCAAGGGTGTCGAGATACCTCCACACATACTATGTTTAATTCTCTAAGGGTGTTGAGATACCTCCACCTATACCAAGATTGATTCTCCAAAACATTGAAATGACTTCCTAGGCATACATGGAAATAACCTCATCCAAATCATAAGAGAGGCAATTCTAAGAAGAGTAAGGCTCGACTCGCCATAGCACACTCATCCCTTATAAGAGAGATGCAAGCATAAATGATACCACACAATGGGAAAGCTAAAGTTTTAACCTCACACACACCCAAAGATGGTGTTGAGTTGATCACACAATTGCAAATGGCCAAGAGGGGGTGAATTGGCGATAAAAATTTGGAGGGTGAAAATTTGGAAGAATAAAAATGTGACACAAGGCAATTAGAGTGGTTCAAGTTCTCCAACGAACTCTACATCCACTACCTTAGCTCCCACTAAGGATTTTCAACCAATTCACTACTTGAATTCTTCCCCTTTTCTTGGATGAGGAGGAAACCTTACAATTTGATTAAGCTTTCTACCCAAAGCTTAATTCACTCACTTTTACAAAGAAGAGTATTTGGTAAACTCTACAAATTCCTCCCAAAGGATAATTGTTTACCAAATTACAATTTCACACCCCCCAAAACTCACAATAAAATATTACAAGGAAGACACAAGAGTTGGGTACAAGGATTTGACTCTAAAGGTACAAAGATTGGATTTGAGTGCTTTGATGTTGCTTGTAGGTTCAATAGTTGTTGCTGGTGCGTTTGAGACTTGTTTTTTATACCCTTGTATTGAATTCTAGCCGTTTGAGTAGTTGGGATCATCAATAGAGCCGCTGGGCGGCAATTTCCCGTAATAAATGCTGCTCAGCTACCTACCGTATCGGTACGACTAGGGGGTGTTTCGGTATGTAAAACTAATGAATTGATTTTGATATAACAAAGGATTTAAGGACTAAATTGAAAAAGAGAAAAATGAAATTTTAAGTCCTCAAAACCTCTCTACGTGTTTAAAGAAAAATGTCCAAGTCAAAACTTGAACTTATCAAAAATTTCTCTAAGTAATTACCAAGTCAAAACAATGATTTTCGAGTCACCATTTCGGAACGACCTTTAGGCATTTCGGAACGTTTTGAAACTGTTAATCTCTGTTTCGGAACTAGCTTTCCCGTTTCGATACGGGTGTATCTAAACATGTCTTTGTGTTTCGAAACGGATGAAGAACAACGAAACTGTTTGAACCGTTTCGATACAGCTGTATCAAAACGACCTCAAACGTTTCGAAACGGATTTCAAACTTGGTTTCAAAATATGACCGTTGAACTTTTAACTAATTTTTTAAGATATAATTAAAGCGTATCGAAACGCTTCTAAGCCATTTTGATACAGGTTTTGACAGTGGCAAATTGTTTCGAAACGGGCTTCAGAACATTTTAGAACAGGCTCTTAGCGTATCGAAATGACCGTGCCTGTTTCGGTACGACCTTTTTATTACACCCCAACAACTATTTCTATTTTGGTCTGTTTCGAAACAGGATCGGGCACTTCGGAGCGGGTAGTTGCAGACAGCATTTATGGAGGAAAGATAACATCCCAACGGCTATAATAATGAAGGCAACAACCCCAACGACCAAAATTCAATGAGAAGGTATAAAAGGGACTTCGAAAAGCATCGACAACAACTATTGATCCTAAAAGAAATATCCAAACATCAAATTCAAGCTATTGTACAAAAATCCCATATTTTGTTGTAAACCCCAATTGTAGAACTTTGTATTTCCAATCTTATTTGTTCAATTGGGTTGAGTGCTTGTAAAAAGGGCTACATTTGTATTAAGAGATACTAGCTATTAACCTTAAACTTCTTTGTAATCTTTGAGTGAGGATTGAGTCAATTTTTGGGTAGAAAAATTGACCACTTTGTAAAGGTTTCCTCCTAAGCCTAGAAAAGTGGAAGATCAACTAGTGGAGTTGTTGGAAAATCCTTAGTGAAGCTAAGGTAGTGGATGTAGAGTTCAATTGGAACTTGAACCACTCTAAATCTCTTGTCAAGCAAATTTTCATTTTCCACTCCACCACCAAAAATTCTAAAAATCCAATTCACCCCCTCTTGGCTTAAATCGATTCTGCGATCCACTCAACACGATACCTGTCTCAAACAAGAAAGAGCCGTTGTGACTGAAAAACTACGCGTATCGATACGCTTAGAGGGCGTATCGGTACGGTTTTAAGGAGCGTATCAATATGGAAGGGTGTATCGATACGTATTTTGCTCTCTAGAATCCCAATTTTGGTTTTGAGAAAAGGCGTATCGGTACGCTATCTTAGCGTATCGGTACAGTTCAACGGTCATTTAAAATTTGGGATACCAACTAACTGACAAGCCAACAGTAAAAAAATAAATGCAAAGATTTTGCAAAGATAAGCATATCGTATCGATACGGTTACAAAGAGTATCAGTACACTATAACTTAAAGTCTTGCCCAGATGAATATCGTATCGATACGGGATAACACCGTATCAGTACGTTATGACGATTAAAATTCTAGTGCTGAAAAATTGTATCGATACGCCTAAGGGTATCGATACGCCTGGGCTTTTTGTTGAAATTAGGCTTGAAAACACATAGAAAGACTTAGTGAATTTTGAACCTTTAAGTATGTTTTGTCTTTAAATATAGTTTGGTTCAAAAAGGCTTGTCAAAAAGAGAGACTTTGAAAAGTACTTAAAAATTTATTGTTTTGCAATTTAGTCCATAAGTCTAAGTGTTATATCAAAATCAATTTTAGTTTTTCAATCTCCCCCTTTTTGATATAACAAAACCAAATATAAATTTTTAAGTTTTGAAACTTTTGAAAAGCTTACTCCCCCTTAATTTAAGATGAGTTTTCAAAATCAATTTTATGTTTTCAAAAATGGCTCTATAATCCTTCTCCCCTTTTTGTTAGATCAAACATAAGCACAAGGATAATAGCAACAATAATATGATTGAATTCAAAGCAAACTTCAAATTAAAAGCAACATAATAGTTCAAAGTTATAAATCCAAACTTAGATCCTAAAACATAAATAAAAAGCATAGAGTACTAAACATAGGTGCAAAACTAAAGAAACTAAATGACATGAGATGATATGCAACAACTACTCGTCCCCATCATCACCATCATCTTCGTCCTCTTCATCCTCATCGTCTTGAGTAGGTTGATTCCTCAAAGATTGGTTAAGCCAAGCACCATGGAAAGCAGTGAGAAAGACATTCATGGAGTTTTGTTGAAGAGCGATGGCTTTCACTTGATCCTCCAAAGATGTGAAGCAAGTGTCAAGACCCTTGACTCGATCTTCCAAGGATGTGAATCGAGTGTCAATGGCTGCAAAATCGGCTTCCATCTTTGTGAACTTCTTATTGAGGAATGTCATTAGATTGTCCATGGAGGAAGAAGCAATCGGAGCACGTTGAGAGCTTGAAGGAGCATGCAGATCATCAACTTGATCATTTTGTTGAGGAGTATGAGGGACACGAACCCATTCTTTGTTAACATAAGAGAAATGAGCACGAGAGAGGGGACATTCATTGATAGGTTGGCCAAGGGGTTCGGGAAAATCATGTGAACACTTAATCTCAAGGGAATGGAATAGGGAACTCAACACCATAGAGTAGTAAAAGGATTTTACTTGGTCGGTGTGACGGTGTTAAACAAGATAGACAAGGTCAGCAAACATAATTTGATAAAGGTTAGGACGTTGACCCTCCCTAAAGCACCAAAGCCAAAAATCGTCTACTTGACGAATTGTGGAAAATTTCCCTCCCGATGGACGCAAAAACCAAGTAATGATAAGATAAAGAATTCGATCATGAACATTTAAGGCTTTTACGGAACCTAAAGGACCTTGACCTAAGGACTTTTCATCATCAATTCCTATGTTTTCAAAACCAAAAGCCTTGCAAAGAACATCTTGATCAATTTGAAAGGTTTTGCCCATTACATGTGACTCGATTGCAACAACACGTTCTCTATCTTCATCATGAATACATATAGCATTAGAAAAGAAGATAATGACCAAGTTCCTATAGACAATGGGGGGAAGGTTTAAAAAGTTAATAAATTCCCATTGTCGGATCAAAGGGAGGTATTGAAATTTAAAACGGTCGGAGTTTAAAAATGGAAGAGACACAACACGTTCTTCCCGAGGAGTGAAACATTGAAAGAGTTTATAACAGGACATATCCGAAGGGTTAGGAAAACTACATTGGAGAATATAAGAAAGATTTGGTTTAGGGTTACCATCTTCATCATCCATAGGATCGAAAGTGGCAAGGTGACGTCTAGCTCTCTTTTTCGGTGCCATAACCCTGGAAAACATCAAAAGGATTCGAATATGTATGCAATTAACATCTCATTCAAACTAATAAATTCTAATAATTCAAGGTATTTTGAAAAGACAATTTTAATGTTAAAAATATATACATATATAATAAAAAAGATTGTTCAAAGAAAATTTTAAAAACAAATTACAAAAATATACGATGCGAAAATATATTCGAATGAAAAAAAATTGATTTTGAAAATTTTGGTAAATGTTTTTGAAACCCATGTTATATATATATATGTTTTGTACAAAAACTAAGTTGAAACAATTACTAAAATCAAACGAAAATAGAAAAAATAGAAGAGAAAAAGTTTATACCTTGATTTGTTAGAATGGATGAATGTGTTGATGTGAATGCACTAGATTGTTGACAAAGCTTAGCTTTGATGTGGGGAGCAAAAGCCCTCAACTAATTTTTAAGATTGATGGAAAATTTTGAAGGATTAAGGGGGGGTTATAGTGAAGTGTGGCTAGGGTTTGTAGAGAGCAAAGGGGGTTTTTAATTTTTGAAGAATTTTGTTAAAACAACCCTATTTTAACTCTCCATCGAGACCGTATCGATACGCTCTATCGATACACGTTTGCCCTAATTTTTAATTTAATGTTAATACCGTATCGATACACGGGTCTGTATCGGTACAGTTTGACATGTATCACTTCCATTGACTTATCTGTATCGATACACGGGGTCGTATTGATACCCTTTTAACTTTTATCATTTCCCTTTGATGAACCCGTATCGATACGCTTTCAGCAGTATTGATACACCTTTACCAGATGAGGCAGTTTTGACAGATTTAAGTTCAAATATCCAACTTCAAACGTTCCTAAATGCATGTGTATGACATATGAACAAGTTTTAATGGCTATAATTAATGTATACTCCCCCTAGCAACATGCATAGAAGCAAAAAGAGGCAAATTGACATAAGCATGAATATCAATCAATTTCAAGCAAATTTTGACCATTTGGGACCTAAAAGGGTCAAGAAAGGCTAGTTAAACCTAACTCTGTCCTAAGGGCCCAAAAACGCTCTTTATCTAAGGGTTTTGTGAATATATCCGCTAATTGGTTCAAGGTATCAACATATTCTAGAACAACATCATTTTTCAACATATGGTCTCTAATGAAATGATGCTTAATTTCTATGTGTTTGGTTCTAGAGTGTTGGATGAGATTCTTAGTGAGACAAATGACACTAGTGTTGTCACACCTAAGGGGTATGGTTTCTACTTGAACACCATAATCTAAGAGTTGTTGCTTCATCCAAAGGACTTGGGCACAACAACTCCCTAAGGATATGTACTCTGCTTCGGTGGTAGATAAGGCTACGCTATTTTGTTTCTTAGATAACCAAGATACGAGCATACTACATAAGAATTGGCATGTACCGGAGGTACTTTTCCTATCTATCTTACATCCCCCATAATCCGCATCCGAATAAGCATGAAGGCTAAAGGAAGAATCCTTAGGATACCAAAGGCCTAAGTTAGGTGTGTCTCTAAGGTATCTAAAAATTCTCTTAATGGCAACTAAGTGTGATTCTCTAGGACTAGCTTGAAACCTAGCACACAAGCAAACACTAAACATGATATCCGGTCTACTTGCGGTAAGGTAAAGCAAAGAACCTATCATGGATCTATAAGGCTTAGAATCAACACACTTACCTCATTCATCTTTGTCAAGCTTTATGGAAGAGCTCATAGGCGTGGCTTGAGGCTTTACATTCCAAGCCGAACTTTTTGAGCACATCGTTCAGGTACTTAGCTTTATTTATGAAGGTGCCATCCTTCCTTTGCTTGATTTGGAGTCCTAAAAAGAATGAGAGCTCCCCCATCATGCTCATCTCGAACTCACCTTGCATTAGCTTAGAAAATTCTTTGCAATAACATTCATTAGTAGAACCAAAAATGATATCATCAACATAAACTTGTACTACTAAGATGTCATTACTATATCTTTTATGAAAAGTGTAGTGTCCACCTTGCCTTTTTCAAAACCTTTTTCAATTAAAAACTTTGAAAGTCTTTCATACCAAGCTCTAGGAGCTTGTTTTAAACCATAAAGAGCTTTAGTTAGTTTAAAAACATGATTTGGAAATTTCGAGTCCTCAAAATCCGGTGGTTGTTCAACATACACTTCTTCATTTATAAAATCGTTTAGAAAAACACTTTTTACATCCATTTGAAAAAGCTTGAAATCATGGTAACATGCAAATTCTAGAAGCATCCTAATAGCTTCCATCCTATCTACGGGTGCATATGTTATATCAAAATCAATTCCCTCTTCTTGAGTGTAACCTTGAGCAACAAGCCTAGCCTTGTTTCTCACTATATTACCACTCTCATATAGTTTATTCCTAAAGACCCATTTAGTTCCTATAGTAGATTGATTACTAGGCCTTTCAACTAATGTCCATACTTTACTTCTCTGAAATTGATTTAATTCCTCTTGCATGGCCAAAATCCAAAAAATCATCTTTTAATGCTTCTTTGATATTTTTAAGCTCAATGCATGAAAGAAATGCAACATGGTTCATTAATTTGAGAGAGGCTCTAGTAGTTACCCCATTGGATGGATCACCCAAGATTTCACCACCTTTGACATAGTTGAACTCCCTTGGGTAAGATACCTCATTTTCCTCAAGAGCCAAGTCCTTCAAGGCTTCAAGACGTGGATCTTGTGCATCTTCTTCTTTAGTTGGAATCTCATCCACCTTTGACGTTTGTCCTCCATCAAGGGCACCAAGGAACCCTACATCATCATCATCACAAGAGTCCTTCCTCGGAAGGAGGTTATCATCGAAAACAACAACTATAAACTCTTCTACTACTAAAGTTCTTTTATTAAATACACGATAGGCTTTAGATTTTAAAGAGTACCCTGAGAAAATAGCTTCATCACTTTTAGAATCAAATTTACCTAAGTTGTATTTTCCATTATTTAAAACAAAGCACTTGCAACCAAATGGATAAAAATAGCTAATGTTAGGCTTTTTAGATTTTAAAATCTCATATGGTGTTTTTTTTCAAAATTGGCCTAATCATTACTCGATTTATAATGTAGCAAGCGATATTTATGGCTTCCACCAAAAAATATTTAGATAAATTATTTTCACAAAGCATGGTTCTTGCCATTTCTTCTAAAGTTCGATTTTTCCTCTCATCTACCCTATTTTGTTGAGGAGTGCGAGGTGCGGAAAAATTATGGCTAATTCCATTTTCATTTAAAAACTCTTCAAAACCTAGATTTTGAAACTCGGTTCCATGATCACTTCTAATGTGAGAAATTTTAAGCTCAAGATCATTTTGAGTTATTTTAGAAAATGTGATGATTTTTTCTAAAGCCTCATCTTTTGTACTTAAGAATAGAACCCAAGTAAACCTAGAATATTCATCAACAAGTACAAAATCACATGATTTACCACCCAAGCTCATAGTCCTAATAGGCCCAAAAAGATCCATATGAATTAATTGTAAACATCTACTAGTAGAGACATCATTAATGGATTTAAATGAGGTTCTATGTTGTTTACCCTTAGAGCATGCATCACATATTTTATCATTAGAGAATTTAAGTTTGGGTAAATCTCTAACTAGATCAAGGGAAATCAATTTTTTCTAAAACACTCATGTTAGCATGTCCTAATTTTCTATGCCAAAGCCATGAGTCATGTTCATCATGTGCAACTAAACATGCATGAGATGTATGGATGTCATCTAAATACACCATGTAAATATTGCCTATTCTATGCCCTATGAGCATCAATTGATTTGTTTTAATGTTCACAATTTTGTAACCATTTTTATCAAATAAAACATTAAAACCCTTATCACACAATTGACTAATGCTCAATAAATTATGTTTAAGACCGTTGACATATAAGACATTTTCAATGAAAATAGAAGAGTGAATACTAATGGAGCCAATTCCTTGAATGTGGCCTTTGGAGTTGTCACCGAAAGTTACCACTCCACAACTCTTTGGCTTTAGTTCCAAGAATCTACTCTTGTCATCGGTCATGTGTCTTTAGCATCCACTATCAAGGTACCATGAGTTTTGACATGAAGCATTGGCCTTGTAGCAATGCTCCCCCTACAAACAAAGAAATTAGGCTTTGGTTTTTTGTACCCAAATCATTTTGGGTCCACGAGTGTTAGCCATCAAAACTTTGGTTCCCTTAGGAATCCAAGAAGCAATAACATTCATGTTATTAGAAACAATGAGTTCCTTAGGAACCGAAACACTCATAATTCTTTGATTTTTATATTGCTTAGAAAAATTTATTTGTTTAGGATGAAAATGTTTTCTTTTTACATATTGAGTTTTAGAAGAATTTCCTTTTTCAAAATTGTTTCTACCAATAGTAATTGAAGTTTTAAGATTATCCACTTCCTTTGTGTGATAATCTTGAAATTCGGAAAGAAGTTTTTCAAGATCAAGATTTTTCTTCTTAAGATCATTTGAAAGATTTATTAAGTATAAAACTGTCTTTTCCAATTCCGAGTTAGTTTTTGAAAGAGACTCATTTTGAATTTTTAAATCGGAAATATTTTTTGTTTCTCAAAATTTACTCCTTATATTTTTCAACTTACTCATCATAAACCTCTTGCAATTCATCATATGCATCTTGAAGTTCATCATAGGTAAAATCAAAATTAGATGAGTTAAGGTTTACCTTTGGATCATCTTCAATGGCCATGAGACAAAGGTTAGTCACTTCCTCCTCTTTCTCGGATGACTCCTCGTCACTCTAAGTTGCTACTTGAGCTTTGAACTTGTTCTTCTTCCCAAAACTCTTCCTCTTCAATTGAGGGCACTCGAAACAGATGTGGCCGGATTTTTTGCACTCATAGCAAATGATTTGGTCATTCTCCCATTCTTTACTCTTGCTCTTGAAGTCATATTTTCTATTGAAATTTCTTCCACGATTGGACTTCATGAAGCGAGTGAATCATTTGGCCAACATGGCCATCTCCTCATCTTCATCTTCACTAGAATCACTTTCATGATCTGAAGCTTTAAGAGCGATTCAAATCTTCTTCTTCTCAACATCTTTCTTCTCAACCTTCTTCTCCTCCATTTTCTTTTCTTCTTATCTTCCTTTCTTCATGATCTCATGGGTGGGTAGAGATCCAACAAGAGCATCTAGCGTGAGAGTCTTCAAATCTTGAGCTTCAATAATGGTCGTTCTCTTGCTATCCCATGATTCCGGAAGAGAGTACAACAACTTCCTCACTAGGTTGTCTTCGGGGATGATCTCACCGAAGCCCTTCAATCCATTGACGATGACTGAGAATCGATCAAAAATCTTGGAAACACTCTCATCAGGATCCATTTTGAAATTTTCGTAGCTTAGATTGAGTAGCCCGATTTTTGTTTCCTTGACGTTGCTAGTTCCCTCCTACGTTGTCTCGAGGGTGTCACAAACTTCCTTGGCATTCTCGATCGAAGACGGAGTAGATATTCGGACCAAGAGCACAAAAGATGACATGTAGAGCTTTATCATTGACTTGCATCCTTCATCGATCATCTGCGGTCATTTCAGCTTTGACCTTTGGGACAAGTCTTCCTTCACCGTCTCTCTTCATCGGTATGAATGGCCCTTCTTCAACTACATCCCACACCATGTAGTCGGTAGACTTGATGAAGAGCTTCATCCTATTCTTCCAATATAGGTAGTTATCCCCATTGAAGAATGGTGGCTTGGTGGTAGATTGAGACTCGTAGAGGTTGGAAGTGGATGTGGATGTCATTGCTTGACTAGTTGTTGATCAAACTTTCCTAGAATCGACTCAAGAGGGTTGTAATCCTTCCAATGAGTGTAGCTTAGATATCAATTGTTGAGTGGATCACATAATTGCAAATGGCCAAGAGGGGGTGAATTGGCGATAAAAATTTGGAGGGTGAAAATTTGGAAGAATAAAAAATGTGACACAAGGCAATTATAGTGGTTCAAGTTCTCCAACGAACACTACATCCACTACCTTAGCTCCCACTAAGGATTTTCAACCAATTCACTACTTGAATTCTTCCCATTTTCTTGGATGAGGAGGAAACCTTACAATTTGATTAAGCTTTCTACCCAAAGCTTAATCCACTCACTTTTACAAAGAAGAGTATATGGTAAACTCTACAAATTCCTCTCAAAGGATAATTGTTTACCCAATTACAATTTCACACTCCCCAAACTCACAATAAAAGATTACAATGAAGACACAAGAGTTGGGTACAAGGATTTGACTCTAAAGGTACAAAGATTGGATTTGAGTGCTTTGATGTTGCTTGAAAGTTCAATAGTTGTTGCTGGTGCATTTGAGACTTGTTTTTATACCCTTGTATTGAATTCTAGCTGTTTGGGTAGTTGGGATCATCAATAGAGCCATTGGGCTGCAATTTCCCGCAATAAATGTTGCTTAGCTACCTACCATATCGGTACGGGTACGGGGCGTATCGGTACCTATCTCAAGCAAGAAAGAACCGTTGTAACTGAAAAACTATGTGCATCGATACGCTTAGAGAGCGTATCGGTACCGTTTTAAGGAGCGTATCGATACAGATTTTGCTCTATAGAATCCCAATTTTGGTTTTGATAAAAGGCGTATCGGTACGCTATAACTTAAAGCCTTTCCTAGATGAATGTCGTATCGATACGGGATAACACCGTATCGGTACGCTATGACGATTAAAATTCCAGTGCTGAAAAACTGTATCGATACGCCTAAGGGTATTGATACGCCTGGGCTTTTTGTTGAAATTAGGCTTAAAAACACATAGAAAAACTTAGTGATATTTGAACCTTTAAGTATGTTTTGTCTTGAAATATAGTTTGGTTCAAAAAGGCTTGTCAAAAAAAGAGACTTTGAAAAGTACTTAAAAATTTATTGTTTTGCAATTTAGTCCATAAGTCTAAGTGTTATATCAAAATCAATTTTAGTTTCACAGATGGGAAAACGAAATGCAAAACATATGCCACCAAATGGCAACCTCATTGATATATCTGAATATTACAAGAAGTGCTTTACTATAATATAAGAGTTAAGTCGTTGGAGGGTCTGTCGCGCCAATCTTTGAAGGTCCTTCAACATTAACCCCTAAGGCACCCTTCGACACAACCACTAAAGGATCTCCAATGTCAGCCTCAAAGCATCCTCGAGTCCATCCCATGAGGGTCTCCCAATTCAAATAATGGTAAGACCTCATGAATGAACCCTGAAAGCTCCTCCGAATCAACCCTTACGGTATCTTGAGGCATAACCTTCGAAAGATCCCCTCCATTAGCCTCTAAAGGGTCTCTCGCATCAGAGCATAAGACATCGACCATTGGAGTAGAAGGCAATTCACCTACTTCCCGACGAACATAGGGAAACAACAATTCAGCCCGAGGGATTGTAAACATCGAAATCTACCCCCGCCTCCACAATCTCCCAACAACAGCAGAGTTCTAAATTACCAAAATTAAGCGGCCCTGTAGCCACCTAAACAACACAAATAAGATTGTTTTCGCATTGGTTCGCATAACCATCGAACCCCCGCAACACCCCCTCAGCAGCAAGTCTCACAGCTCTCTATATTTCAACACTCTCTTCTAGTCGTTGAACCATCCGCTCAACTACATCTTTTAATTTTTCCTTCTCCCTTGGACGCGAACCATCTACTCCTTCATCTCTTAATTTAAAACTTGACAAGTAGAGTTTTTTTAGGATTTGCTTCTTTAAACATCTAATAATTAACATTTTAGGACCTAGAAATTAATAAAGGCTAATAAAACATCATTCAAAAGGTTTTTTTCTTACATCATGAAAAGTGAAGTGTCTTCTCAATTTGGGTTAATTCGATTTTCCCCTAGTTGTTTTGGGAACGATCGAAAATCTTATACGAGACGATATTTTTGGATTTTAGGGATTAATGCCTTAATTCCCTCGCGTCTAAATTGATTCGGGTTTTCTCACCTGTGAGCGAATTCGCGCCAATTTTAGAACTTCATGGATTTTTTCATTAATCCTTGCATGCACGCATCCGGATTATATGGAAAATATTAGTGATCAAGTATGCGCCGTTCTACGGGCGTGGTGGGGGTGCTAATCCTTCCTCACAGTAATTGTGCCCCCGAACCCTCAGTTAGGTTGGTTTTAGGTTTCCAGTCTGTTGTTACAGCTTGGCGACTCCGCTGGGGACTATTCGAGGGCACAACTTTTACTTGATCATGAGTTATTTTCCCTAATAATCCGTTGCATTTTTGTGTGCATTAAATTTTGGTGATTTAAACTGTCATTGCATCACAAACACAAGCCTTCTACATGTGATTTATTAAACTAAGTGGAAGAAAATAGCTATGCCTTTGTGAGTAACCCTCTGCATGGGCTAGTGAAAGTCTTCCGAGATCCAGAATACTTATGCTTTCGTGAGTAACCCTCTGCTTGGGCATAACGAAAATTCATCCCCTTGAGTCGTGTTCGATTCGCAAGCCTATAATGGGCCAGAATCAAACATCTTATCCACCTTGGAGTAGAGGATATGGACAGTTCGAGAACCTTTTCCTAGATCTAAACCCGCATGAATGTATATTTTAGAAAGCCCACCCCCATTAAGCCATGTGAAGCCATAGGTTTTACTTTATTTGTTCCTTTATTTTTGTATCTTACCATTGTATTTTGCTTCATTATATACATGTACTAACACTTTTCTGTACCCTATAGAGCATACATCACATTGCTTCCAGTTGGTATCTTGAAATATCAGTCAGTCAAAGATCATGAGTGTTCGAGTCACATTATCCAGTGTCGGAGTCCCTTGCCTGAATACCGATGTTCTAAGTGAGTCCACAAAGCTTCAGCACCGACACGGAGACAATGTGAGGATGGAAACCTGTAAAACCAAAACTTTGATTTTGATATAAACAAATATTTCAAGGACCAATTTGAAAAGAAGATAAATTTTTAAGTTCTTAAACTTCCCAAAATCGATAAGAAAAATGTTTAAGTCAAAACTCAAGTTCCCATAAATTTTTCTAAGTGTTTTCCAAGCCAAAACAATGATTTTCGACTAACCATTTTGATACACCCCTTAGGTGTTTCGAAACGATTTGAAACTGTAAAGTTTGGGCTCGAAACGAGAAAAATCTTATCGATACGGTAGTATCAAAACGGTCTCGATCGTTTCGATACGAGTTTTGAAAGTTTGTTTAAAAATGTGACTGTTGCTTTGTCATAACCGTTTTATTGAAAATTAGTTAAGCGTATCGATACACATTAGGTGTGTTTCGATACGAGTTTTCACAGTTTCAAAATGTTTCGATACGATCTTGTCCCGTTTTCAAACGAGCTCTTTCAGTATCAGAATGACCACGATCGTTTTGATACGGTCTCTTAAATGCCCCCAACGACTCTTTCTGTTTTTGCCCTGTTTCGATACATGTGATGTCATTTTGGTATGGGAAGTTGTAGAACAACATTAATGGTGGGAAGACGAAGTCCTAAGGGCTATAATTATGATGTCAACCACCCAAACGGCTAGAAATCAATGAGAAGGTATAAAATCAAGCATTTTGAGCACCAACAACAACTATTAAACCTTCAAGAATCATCCAAGCATCAAATCCAAACCCTTGTGCCTTTTATTGTCAAATCCTTGTACCCAACTCTATTAAGTGTTCTATTTTTATTTGTATTGTGAGTTTGGGGAGTGATAAATTGTATTTGGGTAAACAATTCATCCTTTGAGAGGAATTTGTAAGGTTTACCATTTTCTCAATTGAAAAGAGTGTTTCAAATTAAGCTTTGGGTAGAAAGCTTAATTTCTTTGTAAGGTTTCCTCCTCATCCAAGAAAAGGGGAAGAATCAATAGTGGATGGTTGAAAATCCTTTGTGGGAGCTAAGATAGTGGAGGTAGAGTTCATTGGAGAACTTGAACCACTATAAATCTCTTGTCCAATTTTTTTGTTCATCCATTACTCTCCTTTCAAAATTTTAATTGCCAATTCACCCCCTCTTGGCCAATTGCATTGTTTGATCAACTCAACAATCGGTATCAAAGCCAAACTCATTGGAAAGATTACAACCCTCTTGAGTTGATTCTAGGAGAGTATTGATCAACAACAAGTCAAAGCAATGGCATCCACCTCCATTTCCAACATCTATAAGTCTCAATCCACCACTAAACCACCATTCTTCAATGGGGATAACTATCCATATTGGAAGAATCAGATGCGACTCTTCATCAAATCCATCGACTACATGGTTTGGGATGTAGTTGAAGAAGGGCCATACATTCCTATGAAGAAAGATGGTGAAGGAAGACTTTTCCCAAAGGTTAAAGCCGAAATGACCGAAGAAGATAGATGAAGGATGCAAGTCAATGACAAAGCCTTGCATATTATCTTTTGTGCTCTTGGTCCAGATATCTACTCAAAGGTGTCTTCAATCGAGAGCACCAAAGAAGTTTGGGATACCCTCGAGATAACATATGAGGGAACTAGCGATGTCAAAGAGACAAAGATCAGGATACTCAATCTAATCTATGAAAACTTCAAGATGGATCCCGATGAAAGTGTCTCCAAGATGTTTGATCAATTCTTGGTCATCGTCAATGGATTAAAGGGTTTCGGTGAAGTCATTCCAGAAGACAAGCCAGTAAGGAAGCTATTATATTCTCTTCTAGAATCTTGGGATAGTAAAAGAACGTCCATCATTGAAGCTAGAGATTTGAAGACTCTCAAGCTTGATGCTCTTGTTGGATCTCTAGTTACCCATGAGATCATGAAAAAGGGAAGAGAAGAAGAAAATATGATGGAGGAGAAGAAGGCTGAGAAGAAGGAAGTTGAGAAAAAGAAGATTGGAATCGCACTTAAAGCTTCATACAGTGATAGCGATTCTAGTGAGGATGAAGATGAGGAGATGACCATGTTGGCCAAATGATTCACTCGTTTCATGAAGTCCAACCGAGGGAGAAAATTTAATAGAAAAGGAGACTTCAAGAATAAAAGTAAAGAAGAAAAGAAGGACCAAATCATTTGTTATGAGTGCAAGAAATCCGGCCATATCCGATCCGAGTGCCCTCAATTGAAAAGGAAGAGTTTTGGGAAGAAGAACAAGCTCAAAGCTCAAGTGGCAACTTGGAGTGACGAGGAGTCATCCGAGGAGGAGAAGGAAGTGGCTAACCTTTGCCTCATGGCCAATGATGATGATCCAAAGGTAAACCTCAACTCATCTAATTTCTATTTTACCTATGATGAGCTTCATGATGCATATGATGAGTTACAAGAGGTCTATGATGAGTTAGTTGAAAATATAAAGAGTCAATTTCGAGAAATAAGAAAAACATTTCCGATTTGAAAAATCAAAATGAGACTCTTTCAAAAACTAACTCCGAATTGGAAAAGAAGGTTTTATAGTTGATAAACCTTTCAAATGATCTTAAAAAGAAAAATCTTGATCTTGAAAAACTTCTTTCTGATTTCCAAGATTATCACACTAAGGAAGTGGATAATCTTAAAACTTCTCTTACTATTGGGAAAAAGGGTTTTGAGAAAGGTAATTCTTCTAAAACCCAATATGTTAAGCGAAAACCATTTTACCACAAACAAGGAAGCTTTCAAAAAAAAATCTAAAGTAAAAAGAATTAGGAGTGTATGGGTTCCCAAGGAACTCATTGTTTCTAATAATGTGAATGCTATTGCTTCTTGGATTCCTAAGGGAACCAAGGTTTTGAGAGCTAACACACATGGACCCAAAATGATTTGCGTACCAAAAATCAAAGTTTAACTCTTTGTTTGTAGGGGGAGCATTGCTACAAGGCCAAAGCTTCAAGTCAAAACTCATGGTACCTTGATAGTGGATGCTCAAGACACATGACCAATGACAAGAGTAGATATTTGGAATTCAAGCCAAAGAGTGGTGGAGTAGTGACTTTCGGTGACAACTCCAAAGGCCATATTAAAGGAATTGGCTCCATTGGTAATCACTCTTCTATTTTTTATTGAAAATGTATTATATGTCAACGGTCTTAAGCATAATTTATTGAGCATTAGTCAATTATGTTATAAAAGGTTTAATGTCATTTTTGATGCTAATGGTTGCAAAATAGTGGACATTAAAACAAATTAGATAATGCTCATAAGTCATCGCATAGGAAATATTTATATGGTGCATTTAGATGACATACATTCATCCCATGCATGTTTAGTTGCACATGATGAGAATGATGCATGGTTGTGGCATAGAAAACTTAGGCATGCTAGCATAAGTGTTTTAGAAAAATTAGCTTCCCAAAATCTAGTTAGAGGTTTACCCAAACTAAAATTTTCATTAGATAAAATATGTGATGTTTGTGCTAAGGGTAAACAAAAGAGAACCTCATTAAAACCCATTAATGATGTTTCGACTAGTAGGGTATTACAACTAGTTCACATGGATTTATTTGGGCATATTAGAACTATGAGCTTGGTTGGTAAGTCATATGTATTTGTTTTGGTAGATGACTTTTCTAGATACACTTGGGTTCTATTCTTAAGTACTAAGGATGAGGCTTTAGATAATTTTATTACTTTTACAAAAATTACCCAAAATGATCTTGATCATAAAATTTCACACATTAGAAGTGATCATGGAACCGAATTTCAAAATATGGCTTTTGAAGATTTTTGTAACGAAAATGGTATTAACCATAATATTTCAGCTCCTCGTACTCCTCAACAAAATGCGGTAGTTGAGAGGAAAAATAGAACTTTAGAAGAAATGGCTAGGACTATGCTTTGTGAAAATAACTTACCTAAATATTTTTGGGCGGAAGTCACTAATACGACTTGTTACATTATAAATAGAGTAATGATTAGGCCTATTTTAAAGAAAACACCTTATGAGATTTTAAAATACAAAAAGCCTAACATTAGCTATTTCCACCCTTTTGGTTGTAAATGTTTTTTTTTTGAACAATGGAAAAGATAACTTAGGTAAATTTGATGCTAAAAGTGATGAAGCAATATTTTTGGGTTATTTCCTAAACTCTAAAGCCTACCAAGTATTTAATAAAAGAATTTTAGTTGTTGAAGAGTCTATACATGTTGTTTTCGATGATAACCTCCTTCTGAGGAAGGATTCTTGTGATGATGATGATGTAGGGATCATTGAAGCCATTGATGGAGGACAAACATCAAAGGTGGATGAGATTCCAACCAAAGAAGAAGATGCACAAGATCCACCTCTTGAAGCCTTGAAAGATTTGGCTCTTGAGGAAAAGGAGGTGACATACCCAAGGGAGTTCAACTATGTCTAAGGTGGTGAAATCTTGGGTGATCAAACCAAGGAGGTAACTACTAGACCCTCTCTCAAACTAATGAACCATGTTGCATTTATTTCATGCATAGAGCTTAAGAATATCAAAGAAGCATTAAAAGATGATTTTTGGATATTAGCTATACAAGAACTTAATCAATTTGAGAGAAGTGAAGTATGGACATTAGTTGAAAGACCTAGTAATCAATCTACCATAGAAACTAAATGGGTTTTTAGGAATAAACTAGATGAGAGTGGTAACATAGTGAGAAACAAGGCTATGCTTGTTGCTCAAGGTTACACTCAATAAGAGGGAATTAATTTTGATGAAACTTATGCACTCGTTGCTAGAATAGAAGCTATTATGATGCTTCTTGCATTTGCATGTTACCATGATTTCAAGCTTTTTTAAAAGGATGTAAAAAGTGATTTTCTAAATGGTTTTATAAATGAAGAAGTGTATGTTGAACAACCACTGGGTTTTGAGGATTCTAAATTTCCAAATCATGTTTTTAAGCTAACCAAAGCTCTTTATGGTTTAAAATAAGCTCCTAGAGCTTGGTATGAAAGGCTTTCAAACTTTTTGATTGAAAAAGGTTTTGAAAAAGACAATGTGGATACTACACTTTTCACAAAAAGATATTGTAATGATATCTTAGTAGTACAAATTTATGTTGATGATATTATTTTTGGTTCTACTAGTGAGTGTTATTGCAAAGAATTTTCTAAGCTAATGCAAGGTGAGTTTGAAATGAGCATGATGGGAGAACTCTCATTCTTTTTGGGGCTCCAAATTAAGCAAAGGAAGGATGACACCTTCATCAATCAAGCAAAGTACGTGAATCACATGCTCAAGAAGTTTGGCTTGGAGAATGTGAAACCTCAAGCCACTCCTACGAGCTCTTCTTTAAAGCTTGACAAAGATGAAGGAGGTAAGTGTGTTGATTCTAAGCTTTATAGATCTATGATAGGTTCTTTGCTTTACCTTACTGCAAGTAGACCATATATTTTTTTAGTGTTTGCTTGTGTGCTAGGTTCCAAGCTAGTCCTAGAGAATCACACTTAGTAGCCATAAAGAAAATTTTTAGATACCTTAGAGACACACCTAACTTAGGCCTTTGGTATCCTAAGGATTCTTCCTTTAACTTTCATGCCTTTTCAGATGCGGATTATGGGGGATGCAAAATAGATAGGGAAAGTACCTCCGGAACATGTCAATTTTTAGGTAGTATGCTCGTATCTTGGTTCTCTAAGAAACAAAATAGTGTAGCCTTATCTACCACCGAAGTGGAGTACATATCCATAGCGAGTTGTTGTGCTCAAGTCCTTTGGATGAAACAACAGCTCTTAGATTATGGTGTCCAAGTATACACCATACCCCTTAAGTGTGACAACACTAGTGCCTTTTGTCTCACTAAGAATCCCATCCAGCAATCTAGAACTAAACACATAGAAATTAGACATGATTTTATTAGAGATCATGTTGTGAAAAATGATGTAGTTCTAGAATATGTTGACACCTTAAACTAATTAGCGGATATTTTTACCAAACCTTTAGATAAAAAGCGATTTTGGACCTTTAGGAGAGAGTTAGGTTTAACTAGCCTGTCTTGACTCTTTTAGGTCCCAAATGGTAAAAATCTTGCTTGAAATTAGTTGATATTCATGCCTATGTTAATTTGCATTATTTTGCTTCTATGCTTGTAGCTAGGGGGAGTATGTAAATGTTTTTGCCTATAGTCTTTGCTCATTCATCTTGATCATGCATTTTGAATCGATTAAAAATCGATTTTTCTGCAACTTTGTGCCCAAACTGCATATTGCAACATATGTGTATCAAAACAGGTACCCCTGTTTCGATATGGGCTACCTCAAAGGAGATCATTGAACCAAACTTTATCGAAACAGACAAAAGGGTTCGAAACATTTTGGTTCTAGAACAATCAGTATCGAAACACCCTCCATCTATTTTGATATGGGCATCTTTGTGGGAATCGATACAGTCAAACCTATATTGACACAGTCATATGGTTTCAGAGTGGTTAAATTCGTTTCGATACGTCTGTTTCAATATGACTCTACCTGTATCGAAACGCGTATCCGGAAAAGCCTCTATTTCAAGGGTTACCATCTTTAAAACAACTTTTTATCAAACCTAAACTTCTTAAAACCCTAAACCTAATTTTCCTTTAAATACCCATCAATCCTAGATGTTTTTCACTCAAATCTCGAGGGTTTTTAGTCTTCAACTCCAATCTAAGAAAGATTCATCAAGTTTGTGCATCTACATTCATCTATTCCTCTAAAATCCCAAATCAAGGTATTTTTCTATTTTCTTTTTCTTTTCAATTTTCGTTTGAATTCTCTGGTTTAAAATTATTATTTTTGTATATTACATATTTACACTATGGGTTACAAAGTTTTTGCAAAAGTTTCTTCAAAACTCATTTTTTTGATTCGAATATAATTTTTTAATCGTATATTTTTTCATCTCAAATTTTCAAATTATCTTCTTAATTTTTTCTATATTGTAGATATTTAAACCTTGATTATAGGATATCCATTGGATTGAATGTGAATTTTAATGATACATTATTTGCTTGCTTAAAACGTTTTTAGGCTTTCAAATGGCTCACAAGAAGCGAAAGACCGAAGAGATGGGAAAAGAATCTAAAGCTGCTGTTGAAGGTTCTTCTTGTCGTCCAAACTTATCTCTTCTATTAACAAAGAGTCTCAAAACAAATAAAGCTCGAACCAACTTCAAGCTCTACCAAGACACCATCATTCGTCGTGAGCGTATAGTTGATATGACTTTCCTTGACTCTGAACGCTTTTATTTCAAGTATCTACCTTTTTTACAACGTTGGGGATTTTTATTTTTCATGTCTATACCCATCATTCTTTACCATAACCTTGTTTTGCTTTTTTATACAAATGCTCGGTTAGTGACTAACCAAGACCATTCCCAAGTCATTGCCATTGAGTCCTTTCTTATGGGGAAAAAGGTTCGAATTGAGCCATCGACTTTGGTCAATTTCTTAGGCCTTGTAGATGAAGGCATTGAAGATGAGACTTCTTTGGGCTCTAAAACCGACTCAGTTCTCTCCTTAGATGCTCATGATCGTTTCTTGCATCTCATTATCTCTTGGTGGTTCCGTCCTTCCGGAGGCAAGTTTGCTCACATCCGCCAAGTTGACAACTTTTGGCTAGAGTGCTTTCGTCAAGAAAATCAACTAAACCTCGTGAAGATCATGTTTGCCGAGATGGTTCATTTAGTTAGGCATCGTGGTTCTGACTCCATCCAATCTTTCACCTATGGGACTGCATTGAGCTACATTTTCCTAAAGTCTGGGATTGATTGTTCTTGTGACTATCCAAAGCCTCTCAAGCAAAAGCTCGATGAAAGTACTCTCCTAAGGTCCGAGTTTTGCTACATTCAAGGTGAGTGGGTTCGTATGTATAGAGGGGCAAGAGATCCTCCGATTGATCCTCCACCTCAAGCTCCCATTCCTCTTCAAAACAATGATGCTCTTATGGCTTATCTCAATAAGCAATTCACCGGCTTGCGAACTGACATCTCTTTCAGATTTGCTGCTAACGACCCACGTTTCACTTCTTTGGAGGAACGTGTTCTTAATGTGGAAAATCGTCTCTCTTCCCTTGAGACTCAACATGCTTCGATGGATCTCTCCTTCACTGGATTCTATGGAGAATGGAAACACTTTAGGAGAAGTCAAGAAGAAGATAAAGATGAAGATGAAGATGATAAAGATGATGAGGATGATGAGGAAGGTGCCGATATGTAGGGGTGTGCAAAAAAATCCGATCCGAGTAACCCGATCCGTTTGTCCGATGATCTGATACGAAAATATGGATATCCGATCCGTTTTTAAATTTTCGGATAATTCGGATCGGATATCCGGTAAAAATTTCGGATAATCGGATCGGATAATCGGATCGGATACGGATCGGCCTAAAAGTGTTTTCGGATTATCCGAAAACCCGATTAAAATTTTAATTTTTTTTGGCCCTAGCCGGCTAGCCCAACTGCCCAAGACCCAATTTTATCTAATTGAAAGCCAATCCAATTAAAAATAAAATTCACCTCTGTCGAAAATTTCCCCCAATTCCCAAATCAAATTTCCCCCAATTCCCAAATTAAACTTTCAAATCTCCACGTCGTAACTGCTCGCCACCGTTGCTCACGCCTCACTCCTCCGGTGACCGGCGGCTGGTCATCTTCTCTCACGTGCCACGAGTCACGACTGTCTCCTCCCACACTCTCGATCAAAGACGGGTCGAAACCCTCCTCAAGGACCTGAACCTCCATCTCAATCCAGGGTAAGATTTCTATTTTTCAAATTTTGTTCTTCATCGTCTATATCTGTATAAGGTCCTTCCATGGTGGGGTCTCTTCTTTTTTTTTTCTTCAAATTTTAGATAGCATTGCAACAAATTTTCTTAAAGCAATTATCTCCTCCTTAAAGCCAAAATTTTTCTTAGGGCTTTTCTGACTGCCTCCTCTATTGCAACAAATGGACAACAATTTATACACCCCAAAGGCCTTAGATTGAATATCATTCACAAGCAATATGCATTAACAAATGTTGCCCTTTTCTTTTAGAAAATGTTTTTAGGATGGTGAGAGGTGGGTTCGAAGGGGGCTAAGGGAGGTTAATTTTAACGTTTCATGAATTTGATGTACTCTGAGCAGATATAAAGAACATCATTATACTCTTATATGACTTATATAATTGTACATTTCTCAAATTCAAAGAACCCACTCCATGCCCCCTCACCACACGAACAAAAGAAAAATGTCTTGATTAACAACTAAAAATCGGAGAATAGTATCCGGAGCTAACGGTTAACATTCAATCTAGCAAATCTCACTCAAATATATAATAGAAATAGTCATACTCCAAGTTAAGAATAAGGATCAAGAAGGGTCTGATTCAATTGCAAATTTTAAAGCTAATGAGACAAAAGTCACAATAACAACAAAATGAAGCTAAACCATACGATATCTAGTATCTACTTGACAATCTATGCTAAAAACAACAATACCAAACAATTATAAAGATAAATAAACAAACCTTTAAAACCTTTTGCTTTCCCTTTTTCTTGCTCTACAGACTTCGAATGTGCTTTTTGATTCATTGTTTATGTTGGATTTTATGTGTGTATATATATAGTTTTTTTTATGAATGTTAGATCCTAGTTCATGCTAATTTAGTTTGCTATTTGAGTTTTGGACTTCGAATTTTCTTGCTCTACAAACCTAGTTCATGTTGGATTATAATTGCTTTTTTTTTTCAAATTCTTTACATTACACATATTAAATACTTACTACTTATATAAACTACAAATCTAATGAATTGTTCTCTCCTGCCTTGTTATGTTCTCATTTTGCAATGTTGATAAGAACTAAATTAATCAGTTGATCGATGTAGTAGTGAAATTGCTTTTCTTATTGGTTACCCAGCCCTGCTCGTGAAGTTTGTTAATGATGACTAAAGTTTATGCTTAATTTGTACTTTTGCATGTATGTGATACTAGTTCTTTCAGCTTAGTGAATGTGAACTCGGTTATTAAACATGAGAATTATTATTTGATGTCTTGTTATTATTTGGTTGCAGAATATTCCATCATCTTTTGATGAGAATGAAGATGGTGACTCTATATTTACTGATTCGATGAAGGACGAATTTGATGAGGAGGAAAGGCAACCAGCAAAAAAAAAGAAAAATGAGAAAAAAGGTCCAACAACAAGTGATACTACTTTAGGGAAGAGGAAGAAAACATCCAAGTGGTGGGCTCATTTTTCGGTTGACGAGGAAGATGCCTCTTATGCTTCTTGTAAGTATTGCCAACACCGTATTGGTTGTTCAACTAAAAATGGCACGACTCCATTAGCAAATCACATTAATAGGTGCAAAAAGTATCCCCAAATTTGGATAAGAAGCAAAAGTTGATCAATTTTGAAACTAAAACACTAGTAAATGAAGATGGAACTACTGAAACCGTTAATGTTCCAAAATTGTGGGAATTTGATAATGATTTGTGTAGGGAGAAGCTTGCTAAAATGCTTGTTGTGGATGAATTGCCTTTTGCTTTTGTTGAACGTGAAGGCTTTGTTGACTTTTGTAAGGCTTTAAATCCTCTCTTTAGGCTTCCTTCCCGTACTACTGTCACTAGAGATTGTTATGCTCTCTTTATTGAACAAAGAAATAAGCTGAAAGTTTCTTTTAAGAACTTGCATTCTAGGGTTTGTTTAACCACTGGCACTTGGACATCAGGTCAAAATTTAAGCTACATGTGTTTGACTGCCCATTTTATTGATGATGATTGGAATTTACATAAGAGGATAATTAATTTTTGTCCTATTGCTGGTCATTCCGGACAACTTATTGGTAGAGCAGTTGAGAAATGTTTGATTGAATGGGGTTTGAAAAACATTATGACTGTGACTGTAGACAATGCTAGCTCAAATGATTTAGCAATTGATTACTTAAGGAGAAGACTTAACATTTGGGAGTCTAGTTTGTTGGAGGGTAAATATTTACATATGAGATGTGCGTCTCATATTTTAAATTTGATTGTAAGAGAGGGTTTGAAAGAACTTGATTTGTCAATTATGAAAGTTCGAGCTCTTGTGAGATATGTTAGGTCTTCTCATGCGAGGCTTCAAAAGTTTAAAACTTGCATAGAAGAAGAAAAGGAAGACAATAAAAGTCTTGTTACTTTAGATGTTGAAACAAGATGGAATTCAACCTTTTTAATGCTTGAATCTGCTATCAAGTTTAAAAAGGCATTTGCTAGTTTATACATGAAAGATTCTTCTTGTTTCAAGGAACTTAGAAAGTTTGGTGGTGGTCCCAAGGAAGATGATTGGAAAAGGGTGGGCAGTTTTTTACCTTTCTTGAGTATTTTTTATGATGCAACATTGAGGTTATCTGGTTCTCACTATGTGACTTGCAACTCTTATGCGCATGAAATTTATGGAACTAGATTAATGATTTCGAACAACATGGGTGATGATGATGACGGTGTTAGGAAAATGGCAGCTCAAATGATGTCTAAGTATGACAAATATTATGGGAACATTGATAATATCAATGTTTTGGTATTTGTGGCTGTAATTCTTGACCCTAAGCACAAGTTGAGTTATGTTGAGTGGATTGTGAGGGATGCTTATGATGAAACCAAAGCTAATCTTTTATGCCTCAAGATTAAAATGGTTTTACAATTTTTGTTTGACTTTTATGCTTCTTCAATGCCTCAATCAAAGACAAATGATACATCTTCTTCTACTTCTTCCACTCTCTCCCCTTTCACTCAAAGTGGGACTCAAAGTGTGGGTAAGGTTGATCTTCAACAACTCATGACTTCAAAATATCAAAGAGATACGGGTTGTTCACTAATTACTGCCAGCAAAAGTGAGTTGGAAAAGTATTTAGAAGATGCTTGTGAGTCTCATGTTCCGAACTTTGAAATCTTACAATGGTGGAAAGATCAACAAAAAAAATATCCATTTCTTCATAAGATGGCTAATGATGTGCTTGCCATACCCATTTCGACTGTAGCTTCTGAGTCGGCTTTTAGCACCGGAGGTCGTGTCCTTGATTCTTTTCGTACTTCATTGACTCCGAAAATGGTTGAAGCACTTGTTTGCACTCAAGATTGGTTACGCACTTCTCGATCACCTCTTATAATTGAAGAAAATTTGCTTGCCTTGGAAAAATTGGAGAAAGGTTAGTTAGTTTACTTTTATTGTTTATTCGATATTTAAATATAAATGCATATTTTAACCTTGTTTTTATTTTATTTCATATGTTGTAGGCATGAAGGGTCTAACTTTGGAGCAACCGGACATCATAATTGATGAAACAAATAATAGTTTGGATGATTTCTAAATTTACTGTGTTTGTTGACTTGTTGGGATTCTTGTAGTATTTTATTTTGAGCATTTGAGCATTGAACTTTATTTTGATTTTTCAGTACCTAATGATCTATGGTTGAAGAACTTTAATGACTTGTTGGGATTCATGTAGTGTTGAATTGTGTTTGATGATTATAATATTATTGTAATATGTTTGCTCACTAGTCACTGTGTCAACTTGTCAACAAAAGTGGCTTGTTCGGATCAAAGTTAGGTTTGGTAGTTCTGCTGTGCGACATCCAAATTCAAAGTTAATTTGTGGCAGCCGGCAGGTTTTAATTTAAGATGTTATTATGTTGTAATTCAAAAAAGTCAAGTCTGTCATAGTGTCACTGCTCTACAATGTTATTGTATGGCATTAATATCAAAATTTTTAAGCAATTTATTTATTTTAATTTTAATTATATATATATATATATATTATAGTATTGTGTGTGCATTGTGTAATATGAAAGTATGTAATGTTTAGTCTAAAAATATGTGTAAAATTATAAATTTTAAATCTGAAAATTTTGTTAAATTAAGTAATATATTCGGATTCGAATATCCGATCCGAAATTTCGGATATCCGATTTTTCCGGATCGGATACGGATCACTACTATGACTATCCGAAACATTCGGATATCCGAAATATTCGGATCGGATATTATCCGTATCCGGTAATGCACACCCCTAGCGATATGGCTCCCTAAACTAGTTTGCATATCATATCATATCATATCATATCATATCATATCATATCATATCATATCATATCATATCATACCATACCATACCATACCATACCATACCATACCATACCATACCATACCATACCATACCATACCATACCATACCATACCATACCATACCATACCATACCATACTATATAGTTTTCTTTTTATGCACCTTTTTAGCTTTTGAACTATGTTTTTTTTCTATGTTATACTTTTAGGTATTAAGTTTGGATTCATGTTCTCTGCTTTGGATTTATGGACTTAATATGTTATGTTGTTTTCTTTGGTATACTATTATTGCCCTTTTATTTCTCATTGAATTATGCCAATTTTGATCTAAAGAAAAGGGGAGAAGTAGAGCCAATTTTGAAACTTTGCAACTTAATTTTAAAAAATCTATCTTAAATTGAGGGGGAGTAAGCTTTACAAAGTTCTCAAAACTTAAAAATTTATATTTGGTTTTGTTATATCAAAAAGGGGAGATTGTAAAACCAAAACTTTGATTTTGATATAACAAAATTTTCAAGGACCAATTTAAAAAGAAGATAAATTTTTAAGTCCTAAAACTTCCTAAAATTGACAAGAAAAATGTTTAAGTCAAAACTCAAGTTCTCATAAAATTTTCTAAGTGTTTTCCAAGCCAAAACAATGATTTTCGACTAATCGTTTCGATACACCTCTTAAGTGTTTAGAAACAATTTGAAACTGTAAAGTTTGGGCTCGAAACGAGAGAACTCGTATAGATACGGTAGTATCAAAGCGATCTCGATCGTTTCGATACGAGTTTTGAAAGTTTGTTTAAAAATGTGGTTGTTGCTTTGTCATAACCGTTTTATTTAAAATTAATTAAGCGTATCGATACATATTAGGTGTGTTTCGATACGGGTTTTCACAGTTTCAAAATGTTTCAATACGGTCTTGTCCCGTTTCGAAACAGGCTCTTTCAATATCGGATCGACCACGATCGTTTCGATATGGTCTCTTAAATGCCCCAAACGGCTCTTTCTGTTTTTACCTTGTTTCGATACATGTGATACCTTTTCGGTATGGGTAGTTGCCGAACAACATTAATGGTGGGAAGATGAAGTCCTAATGGTTATAATTATGATGTCAACCATCCAAACGGCTAGAAATCAATGAGAATGTATAAAAACAAGCATTTTGAGCACCAACAACAACTATTGAACCTTCAAGAATCATCCAAGCATCAAATCCAAACCCTTGTGCCTTTTATTGTCAAATCATTGTACCCAACTCTATTAAGTGTTCTATTCTTATTTGTATTGTGAGTTTGGGGAGTGATAAATTGTATTTGGGTAAAAAATTCATCCTTTGAGAGGAATTTGTAAGGTTTACCATTTTCTCAATTGAAAAGAGTGTTTCAAATTAAGCTTTTGGTAGAAAGCTTAATTTCTTTGTAAGGTTTCCTCCTCATCCAAGAAAAGGGGAAGAATCAATAGTGGATTGGTCGAAAATCCTTAGTGGGAGCTAAGGTAGTGAAGGTAGAGTTCATTGGAGAACTTGAACCACAATAGATCTCTTGTGTATTTTTTTTGTTCATCCATTTCTCTTCTTTCAAAATTTTAATTGCCAATTTACCCACTCTTGGCCAATTGCATTGTTTGATCAACTCAACAAAACCATCATTGATCTACCTAAACAAGTGCACATGGGATTTCCTCATAATCATCTGTCGGGATTTATCACTATTTAGGAGAGCCTGGAAACCCAAGATTGAGCCATATTCACCAAAAAGTACGGAGATATAACCATTTTGCTTGGGGTAGAGGTAGACGAGCCCATGTTGCTAGCAGTTGTCTAATTCTGGGATTCGACATATCGTTGTTTCGTCTTTAATCAAGAAGACATGACTCCTACCATTGAGGAATACTTGGTCGTATTGCGCCTGGAGTTAGAGAAACCTGATAAAATATACTGGAAGGAGAAGAACTCTGGTTACCGGAAGAAGTTTGCCAAGCTTGCTGGTCTAGATGTCAAGGAAATGGATACCCATGTTGCCGAAAAGAACAAAAGCCCTTGCTTCACATGAGAATTCATCTACGCCAGATCATGAAGAATGTAAAGCACGAAAGAGTCCTTGATTTGCTCGCCTTGGATATTTATGGGTTAGTAATCTTTCTTAAAGTTCTGGGGCATATTGAAATAACCCTAGTGGACTTGCTGGCCTAGAAGAATGTGAATCTTGTCCTAGCTATTCTGGTAGAAACCGTCAGGTCCCTGAACTTTTTCCGTACTCAAGGAAAGGGGCGCTTCACCGGATGCTCACAACTTCTTTATCTATGGTTACGAATCCACTTCTGGGACAATGAGAAGATTAGCAGACACCCAACATCTAGAGACTTGGTCCCAATCAAAGAAGTTACTAGGAAACAATGGCCGCGAAATGGGAAGCGAGAGCAATGGGCGACCTTCTTTAGAAACCTCACTGATGCTGATATTACACGGAGAACCCCATGTATGTATCTAGTACCGATCCTATATAAGTGCGGGAATATGGAGTGAGTTCCTCTCATAGGCCTATGGGTAGCTACCGGTTATACCCCTTTGCTCGTGCAACGCCAGTATGGTTCTCGATAGTTCATTCTGGTAACACATGGTCTTCGTGAATAGGAGTTCTCTTACACAGAAGATAATTCCACAAAACGAGTCATGGAGTTGGCCAAAGAGTGGAAACAAACATTCTTGATAAAGGTGGCTCTATTTGCTGGTGTTGTGCCCGAGTATACCAGTTGGAGAAAACAGAGGGTTGACAACATATGTGCTTCAGTTTTGGTAAGCCCGTTAGATAATCCTCAGCCTGGCATCGTGCTGACCGAGCTAGAAATTTACAAACAAGACTTCGAGAAGGAAAAAGAGAAGATGTGGGGAAAAGTAACCGAACTTGAAGGCAAGCTCTTTGCGGAACAATTTCAGAGAGAAGGTTATTAGAAGGAGGTAAGGACCTTACTGATAAAACAAGAGATCCACCTGAAGGATGTGCGAGAATTGACACAAGAAAACAATCGCTTGAAGGCACAAGGGGCACGAGCAAGTGGCTCTAAGACCTCGAAAGAAAAAAAAGGCACAACTAGAGGAAATTAAGAGGGAATTAAAAGAGTAGCAGCGTGAGGCCCGAAAACAAAAAAAGAGAAAGTAGACCGACTTGCTGAGGAAAAACAACATTTAGAGGATCGATACTTAGATGCACGTCATAGCCTTAGAAAGTACCGTGGACATAATCAAGAGTTTCAAGAGAAACTAAAGAAGGAATATGCAAAAGGAGCCGAAGTTGAACTGCTCTGCTACGGTTTTGAGGATCTAAAGAAGCAGCTACAAGCACATAAAGACCATATTCGTACTCTCATTGATGATTGGGACTATGAAAAGATCCAGTGGACTGACACAAAGCGGGTCGTGGATGTTGCGTGCTTAGGAAGACAATTCTATATTGATCATCAGAGGTTGCAAATAAGGAAGGCATTTTCCATGGCTCGTGAGATGAAGACTCGAGCCAGGAATTTAAGATTGAGATTCCTCCCAGTTGGGAGGATGGACGGCATTTGTTAGAATTCTTAGATGAGGTGGTGGAGAAGTACCGACATATCAGCCAATTTTTCGGCTGTGTTCAGAGAGAGGCAGCACCAGCGGAAGGAATTGAGCCACCAGCACTGAAGTGTCTTAAGGCGGTGAAATAGAAGACTGCTTTATTTTTCATTTTAGAATAATATGTACTCGAAACTCTATGATCTATAAAGTGCACTTTTATTTTAGAATACCACTACTCTTTTGCATCATTTGTATTTGCATTTATTTCACCTAATACATATTACTAAAATAATTAACTACGGGAAGTTCAATCACATTTGGAAAAATTACGCATCTGTACGGAACTCGCTCTAGACCTAAAAAATGGATATGGAAAACAGAATGACTGCAATGGAGGCTAGCTTGAAAAGTGCCCAGGACAATTTAGAAAGGATTGAAATAGATTTGAAGAACGAAATCACCAATGCCTAAGAAAACACGATATTACAAATCGCGGCCATGCTTGGAAAAAACCCTGAATCTGTCAAGGCCCTCAAAGATTGAAGAGCAACGATACCTCCACAAGAGGTAAATCTCGATACCCTTAAAGGGAATGTTCAAATCCATATTCCAAGAACCTCGACCAATGCTCTAGTGGAGTCCGTAGTAGGTTAAGGTGATGATCAAGATTTTGAGGTGCCCCACCTCGATGAGATGGCTAGAAAAAGTCGCACAGATAAGAAACTGGAAGACCGCTGTGAGAAGCTGGAGGGGCTTGTAAAGGCCCTGCAAGGGGTTGGCATTCACCACGGTCTAAATTCTAGGGACCTTATCTTGGTAACTGAGCTAGTCATTCCTCCCAAGTTTAAGACGCCAAAGTTCGAAAAGTATGAGGGAACTACATACCCTTCAGCACACTTAACAATGTACTGTAGGAAAATGTCATATTATCTTGACAACGAGAAGCTACTCATACACTGTTTCCAGGACAGCTTGTCAGGATCGGCCGCTCGCTGGTAAACACAATTTAAGTTTGGCTAACATAAAAACATGGATTGACTTGTCGAGCGCTTTTGTCACTCAATATAAACATATAACAAATATAGTCCTAGATCGTTTGGTGCTACAAGGGATGGAACAGAGAGCCAATGAGAGGTCCCGCCAATATGCCCAAAGAAGGCGAGACGTAACCGCCCAGGTCCAAGCTTTGTTGTTGGAGAATGAAATCACTTTCATGTTCGTGGAAACACTAAAGGGGCACTTCTATGACCAGATGATAAATCATGCAACTAAGAGCTTTGCGGATATGTTAATTAATGGTGAATTGATCTTAGCAGCCATAAAAAGTGGAAAGCTCGACGGAGGCGAGTCGAAGAATCCCTACAAGAAGAGGGAAAACGAAGTGAACATGATTTAAACATATAATCCGAGCTTCTCCAAGGGCATAGTGATTAATAAGCCAAATACTATGAATGTGGGTCCGACAGTTCAAAATTCGCCAAAGCCTGAAACAAGAAACCAACCAAATAGGCCCAGCTTTGCCCCCATATCGGTAACATATGCAAAATTATTTCCTTAGCTGGTTGAGTCCCGAATTGTAGTGCCGCAACACCTTACCCCATTGATGCCACCATACCCCCGTTGGTATGACACGAATGCCCATTGTGAATATCACACCGGGATCACATGGCATACGATCAAAAACTTTATAGCCTTCAAAAAGGTAGTGGAGGATTTGCAAAAAGCAGGTATGTTGTCGTTTGAAACCGTGGAAGAAAAAGAAAATCCCCTGCCAAACCATCAGGGCACGAGGGTAAATGTCGTGATTGAAGAAGAAGACAAACAGTTGAAATTGCAAATAACTAATGTCAAAACACCACTAAGGTGGGTGTGGTTGAGAATGTTGGACACTGGAATATTGGCCATGAACGTAGAAGTCCAGCCTTCAAGAGATGGACCTCACTATGAGTACCATGGGGTCAAAGGTCATGAGATCCAATGTTTCCCATATTTTAGACAATCGGTCCAGGCGAAGATGGACAATGAAGAATTAGAGTTCTTTAAAAAGAAAGACATGCACAAAACAACAGAGGTATGCACATCAGAAGAATCCCCAGTAAAGAGTTTTCACTAGAATCAAGCCCTTGGTCATTAAATCCAAGGTGAAGGAAGACAAGGTGGTCTCACGGTTGATGATAAAGGCACCAACCCCTTTTCCCTATGATGACGGCAAAAGAGTACCATGGAATTATGCATGCACCGTAGTGACTCCAAAAAGCCCGAACCAGGCCGATGTCAAGACCGAAGAAGAGACAATTAATGAAGTTGGCCACTTTACAAGAAGTTGAAGATATTATGTACCACCTGCATGAGAGGTTCGGGATGCGGTCTTAAAGAAGAACGCTTTAGACAAAGAACCAGTGAAGGATTTCTACAAAGAGCGTCCGACAGAATTACTTGAGCCGGAAAAGGAATCTGAGGCTTAGGAATTTCTAAAGATCCTCAAACACAGTGAGTATAGCATGGTGAAGCAACTACACAAGCTCCCAACGCGCATATCCATGATGTCACTATTGCTAAGCTTAGAGGGGCACCGTGATAGGTTACTCAAAATCCTCAACCAGACGTTCGTGCCGAAAGAAATAACCACCGAAAAGTTAGATAGGTTGGTGGGAAACATTATCGTCGATAATTTTATTTCTTTCAATGATGAGGAAATCCAAGAAGGAGGAAGAGGTTCGTGCAAGGCTCTTCATATCACAACCTGTTGTAAAGGACACATGTTGCTAGGGGGTCCTTATAGACAATGGATTCGCCCTGAATGTCTTGGCCATGACTACATTGAAGAAGTTGTCGATAGATGAGTCCCACGTTAGGGCTTATTGGAACATGGTCTGAGCTTTTGATAGAATGTAAAGAGATGTTCTAGGGAAGATCGAGACCCCTCTACAGATTGGACCGTCCACCTTTAAGTTCGATTTCTTGGTAATGGATATTCGACCTACTTACAGTTGCCTTCTAGGTTGTCCATGGATTCACAGAGTTGGTGCGGTCCCTTCCACGCTGCAGCAAAAGTTGAAATTCATGGTTGACGAATAGCTTGTGACTATCGGCGTTGAAGAGAATATTATTGCCTCATTAACGACTGATGTGCCGTATATTGAGATTGATGTTAGGGTATTAGAATGTTCTTTTAGGTCATTGGACACGTCAAAACACAATCAAACTCTTACATGACTACAAGGATGTTTTCTACTGGTCGTACCAAGATATGTCTGGTCTAAACACAGACATTGTGGTTCACCGATTACCTATAAGGCCAAAGTGTCGGCCTGAGCAACAAAATCTACGTAGAATAAAGACTAATATGCTCTTGAATATAAGAGATGGGGGTGAAAAAGCAATATTACGATGGGTTCCTACAAGAAGCTAAATACCCCAAGTGGGTGGCTAACATTGTTTTGGTCCCAAAGAAGGACAAAAAGTTCGCATGTTTGTTGATTAAAGAGACCTTAACCGGGCAAGCTCAAAGGACAATTTTCCACTCCCACATATCGACACCTTGGTGGACAATACATCCGTCCATTCACTATTTTCATTTATGGGTGATTTTTCATGTTACAACCAAATTAAGATGTTCCCCGAAGACATGGAAAAGACGACATTCGTGACATAATGGGGGACCTTTTACTACAAAGTAATGTCGTTCGGGTTAAAGAATGCTGGAGCTACTTATCAAAGGACCATGGTGAACTTGTTTCATGATATGATTCATCGAGAAAGTGAGGTATATGTGGACGACATAATCACCAAATCCCGAAAAAAAGAGGAACACCTCATAAATATAGAAAATGTCTTCAAAAAGTTGAGAAAGTTTCAATTAAAACTTAACCCTGCTAAATGCACCTTCGGAGTAATTTCAGGAAAACTCTTAGGCTTTGTTGTAAACCGTAGAGGAATTGAGGTAGACCCTAATAAAGTAAAGGCAATCCAACAACTTCCTCCCCCTCAAATGCAAAAAGAAGTCCATGGCTTCTTAGGTAGGCTTAATTATATCGCCAGATTCATCTCCCAATTGACGAAAAAATGTAGCTCGGTGTTCAGGCTGCTTAGAAAGAATGATCCTAGAGAATGGAACGAAGAATGCCAAGTAGCCTTTGAGCAAATTAAAAGGTAGTTATCAAATCCACCGGTATTAGTGCCACCCATTTCAAGAAGGCCACTAATCCTGTATCTGACCATACACGAAAACTCAATGGGTTGCGTGTTGGGGCAGCATGATGAGACCGGCTGAAAAGAAAGGGTGGTTTATTACTTGAGCAAGAAATTCACAGATTGTGAGTCAAGGTATCCACAAATTTAGAAGATGTGTTGCGCTTTGGTTTGGGTATCCAAAAGGCTTAGGCAATACCTTTTGTACCACACCACGCGGTTAATGTCTAAACTTGACCCGTTAAAATTCATGATGAAAGCACCAACCTTGTTAGGAATGGTGGCCCACTAACAGATGCTACTAACAGAATTTGACATTCAATACGTCAACCATAAGGGGTAAAAAGGAGTGCAATAGCATATTTTTTGGCAAGTCGCACCTCCGACAATTATGAAGCTTTGGAATTTGATTTTCTCGACGAACACTTAATGTGCATTACGGCTGAAGAAGATGGTTTAGAAAATTTGTGGGTCCTCAATTTTGATAGGGCCTCTAATGCCTTGGGCCACGACATTGGGGCCGTCTTGGTTTCTTTAGAAGGTGATCATTACGCCTTCACCAGTCACTTGAAATTTTTCTGCACCAATAATATGGCAGAATATGAAGCTTGTATCATGGTATTGCAAGCAGCTATATAAAAGAAGATCAAAGTTCTGAAAGTCTTTGGAGACTCAGCTTTAGTCATTTATCAAATTCACAAGGAATGGGAAACAAAAAATTCAAAATTAGTCGGGTATCAGAAGTTGGCCCTTGAATTGGTTAAAGAGTTTGAAGAAGTTACTTTCAATCACCTCCTGAGGGAAGAAAATCAAATGACAGATGCTCTGGCCATGTTATCAGCAACGTTCAAAGTAAGTGAAGGGGCTAGAATGATGCATGTACAAATGCAGATTTCCAGTTTGCTCGTACATTGTTACAATGTAGAAGAGGAGGAGGATGGTCTTCCGTGGAATCACGACATCTTACAATACATTAAGCTTCAGGAATATCTGCCTCAAGCCACTGAAAATGACAAGAGATCAATTCGTAGAATGGTTGTGGGGTATGTTCTTGACAGAGACACCCTATACAAAAAGAGTTGAGATCAGGTTCTGCTAAGATGTGTAAACACCAAGGAGGCCAAATTGAACCTAGAAGAAATCCACGAAGGGGTTTTTGCTACTCATCCTAGCGGGTTCACTATAATCAAATGAATTATGCGAAATAGTTATTATTGGTCCACCATGGAGGGAGTTGCATTAATTATGCACCAAAATGTCACAAGTGCCAGATCTACTCTGATAAAATACATGCGCCACCATATCCTTTTTATGTGATGACTGCTTCTTGGCCCTTTTCAAGGTGGGGCGTGGACGTGATTGAGATGATTCACCCAAAGGCTTCGAACGGACACAAATTTATCTTGGTGGCCATAGATTACTTCACCAAATGGGTCGAAGCGGCCTCTTATGCAAATGTCACCAGATCAACAATTTGCAAGTTCCTCAAGAAGAAAATTATTCGTCGTTACGAGTTACCTGAGAGTATTATCACTGACAATGCTTCAAATTTGAACAACAAGATGATAACCTCCATTTGTGAGCAATTCCAGATCAAACATTACAATTCAGTAACCTATCTCCCAAAGATGAATGAGGCAGTAGAGGCGGCTAACAAGAATATCAAGAAGATGATCTCTACAATGACTGGAACTTACAAAGACTGGCATGAGAAGTTGCCATTTGCCCTATATGCTTACCAAACAGTTGTACGAACATCTACAGGGGCAACGCCATTCTCCTTGGTCTATGGCATATAGGCCATGTTGGCAATTGAAGTCGAAATATCGTCACTTCGCGTCTTGATAGAAGCATAATTAGAAGAGGATGAATGGATTCAGGCGTGTTACGACCAACTGAGTCTAATCGAAGAAAAAAGATTAAAGGTGATATGACATGGCTAGATGTACCAGAAAAGAATGATGTGAGCTCATGACAAAAAGGTTCACCCAAGAGAATTCCAAGAAGGAGACTTGGTATTAAAGATGAAGTTACCAATTCAAAGTGATTCTCGTGGGAAGTGGACGCCCAACTGGGAGAGACCCTATGTGGTAACTAAAGATCTAAAAGTGGACGCCAAAATGGACGGGGACGAGTTACAGAACCCTGTAAATTCAAAATCGATTAAGTGGTACTATGCTTTAAAAAATAAAAAGAAAAAGAAAAAAAAGAAGGAAAAGATCTAAAAGTGAAAACCCGTAAAGGGCACTTTAGATCCAAAAAAGGATAAAAGAAAATAAAAGAAGGGTTCAAGATGAAAACCTGCAAAGGGCATCTTGAGACCAAGGGTGGATTCAAGTTGAAAACGCGAAAAGGGAGACTTGCATATTTGAAGCTAGGATGGCCATCTTGAAGGTTTGATAGTTCGCTCAGCATTTTCATAATTGTTACGTCCTTAAAAGTACTGATTTTTTTCATTCTTAAAATGCTTTTGCTTCCTTTTGAGTACATTTAGTTGCACTTAGATGTTAAATTCATGCATTTGCATAAGAAGTTTAGATTTTTTTTCTATGCCAATATGAAGGGTTGTTTTGTTAGTAATTTTGCAGGTTTGGCATAGCAATTGGCAGAAGAGATCATCACAAGAAGGAATGCCGATGAGAATGCCGATATGTTGTTGGCACAGATGGACCAAACAATGCCAAGCACATGTGGTAGAGAAGAGGAATTTGATGTCAAGCCAAGTAGCTGTTGAACCTGAAAAAATAGGACCAGATTAGGTTGCGAAAAAAATAGCGATTGGATCAATCTCCGAAAAAAATAGCGGATAACTAGTGCCAAGCTTGGTTGGAAGAACTATGCCTAGTTTGGTTTCCAAACGGTGAAAGCAGGTGACGTCAGCCCTAGCCAACTCCTATTTTACTTATCACTTCAAATCTGGATAAAGGTGATCACAAGCCTCATCCCTTGCACATTCAAATTTCAAATGCAAAGGCTTATCCTAGTCTTCCTTGTACGCCTATTTGAAGACCGATCGAGCAAACAATTGAGAGACTTACTTTTGGGAGAGACGATTGACGATCGGCTGCACCAAGGAGACGTGGTTCGACCAGCTTGACCAAGAGCCTGAATCTTGAAGGGTTGCATCGAGAGACCCTTTCTCGCCCCATCCTCTGTGTTTAGTTATTGTTATTTTCTTTCAAACGATAATGTGTTCTCAAAATGTAGAAGGTTTTTTTGGTTGGTACCCTCACCATTAACTAATTTAATAGTTGGTGGGGAATGTTTGCGTTGAACGCTATTTTTATGTTAAGTTTTTAATAATGAAAATGCTTCGGCATTGTTTCTTCTATCTGGTATTCTTTATTGTTTCCTAAATACTATGCCAAACGGGAGTTGGAACTGTTGGCCTATTGCACCTCAATATCTTAACAGACTTGGGTGGTAACGATCAAGTTGTTGGATACTAAGGCGAGATGCTTCGAGAGAAGATGTTCAAGTAGATGAACTTACTTTGGAAGTGAAAGCTACCCCTTAGGAGTATAGATTGGATCTTAGTCAAATTGGTTTCTGAAAAAACATTCACTATAGAGATATAGGGGTTTTTACACAATCAATTTAGAGCAATGACCATCGAGAGAGGCTTCGCCAAATTGAATCTGCTCGGTAAACAATGCCAAGGCATGACATTATTAGAAGCTGGCATGACATGAATAGCGTGAAAACCAGACATCCCTTTCCAACGCTCATCATTCATTTGACACTCTCCTTGCCAACGCTATTTTCTTTTCTTTTCTTTTCTTTTAAATTGATTTCAAAACCACTTCCAACACATTTTTCTTCAACAAATAAACATTCAAATCAATCGAATTCCATGTCAATCTCTGTGGGATCAATACTCAGCTTATTGATGTATTACTTGTTGACTGTATATGCTTTCACCCAAAAGACTCAATCTTTGCCATTGTTTTTACTACATTTTCTGCCCCTTTTTCCCAACACTCACATGAGTCAACAAGTTTTTGGCCACGTTGCCGGGGACTACAGCAAAATTTTACTGTTTTTGTTTTACTTGTTTTTGTTTTATTTTACTTATCTGTTTTGTTTGGTGTATGACCAGGAGCCGCCATACAGACTAACAACCATTTGACCCTGAAATTGAACAAACCTACCATAGATTGAAGAAGAAAATCAAAGAGATGGCTCAAAATGGTAACGAAGGAGTAGAAGGTGTCCCAAAGAATCAAGAGAATCCACCTATACACGGAGGAAATCATGCTGCACACGTAGTGGATGATGCCATAGAAAGATCAATATGAGAGCACTCGGCACCCAATATTGATAACTTGATGCCATGATTGATTGGCGCCGAGGTAAATGCATCAAATTTTGAAATTAAGCTGGTAATGATTCAAACTCTTTTAAATGTAGGTCAATTTGATGGAGCACTTACTAGAGACCCAAGGCAACACTTGAAGCAATTCATGGAGATTTGCCAGCTATTTCAACAGCTTGGAGTATTAGAGGACACTGTGAAGCTGAAATTATTCACTTTTTCATTGAAAGACAAAGCCAAGACTTGGCTCAATTCCTTGCCACCTGGTTCAGTTACCTCATGGGGAGACCTATGACAGAAGTTTCTAACACATTTTCAGCTGCCAACTGTAACACCCACGACTCGGTCTGGGCGAAAGACCGAACCAAATGGTTCACACGGGGAATATTGAAGTAAACCGGGAAGATTTACCTCAATAAACGACAATTTTTTTCTTTTTATCTTGTCTAGATGAATATCTTTAGCCTAAGTGTAAAGACTCACATAGAAACAATTAACATCTCAAAAAAACGTCGATTAAGCACTCGATTGAATACAAACATGTTTTAGGGACCATTTTGTAATTTTAGCAATTTACAGGTTCATCTTCAATTTTTAAGTTACCAACCATTAGTTAGTCACATTAAATGCCACTTTGTCAAATCTTAGCTCAAAACAATCATCCAAGCTCATTTAATTGCATCCACAACATTCAGGGACTAAAACGTAAAGAAATAGAACCTTTAACAACTTGGTGTTTCGGTACACAAAGCACCGTACTGAAACACCCAAATTCGAAACAAGGCATAGTGTTTCGGAACATGAGCCCATATCAAACACCCTCTAAAATGTTTCGATACACCAAATTCCAGTAGTCAAACCTCACGAGCTTGTTCCGATACACCATGCCCTGTTTCGAAACCCCATGCCTATTTTGAAGACCTCGTTTCGATACAGCCTTAGGCGTATCGAAAAATTGGACCTAAAATGTCATATTTTTGCTGGTTTTTCTCACTTATAAGCAACCATAAACATCCAATCATGCTTTCAACTTATATCTAACATATCCAAACATCAATCTTCAAACATTCCAAGCATGGTTAACATCATTCCATGGCAATTAGAAACATAAGTAAACTATATGCATGCAACCTAGAAAAATAAGCCATGCAAGATACCAAAATGCATACCCAATCATAAACCAAGTACCAAAGGCCATTTACATGTCAATATAGACATCACAAACTTGCCACACAAAAAAAAAAACAGGGAGTTCGCAAAACACACTTCCCTCAAAACTTTAAAGCACCTCCCACTACCAATTATTACTAATAGGTAAACATAAAACCATACTTGAGCTATGTATCACTCCTTGTAATCTTTCTTGCCTCCTTGCTGCCTAAAATGTGCTATTTCTTTGTATTGTTGGAAAAAGAGAGCATAAGCAACAATGCCTAGTGAGGGATGCTCAAAACAAACCAACAACAACAATGCATTTTAAAATCATTTCTCAAGTGAAAATCTCTATTTCCCATGCTCATTCTATCTCATGCTTGAAATCATTCTCAAAGCAAAATCAACAACTTTAAACCACATGTACCATCTATCTCATACAATTCCATAATGCAAAATCTCTAGGCAAAGCTACCCATGCTTGTTTCTCATAAAGCATTTCTCAAATCATGTTTTCATATGCAAAATCATTACATAAAATCATTTATAAACAGGGTACATGTGAATCACATATATTGACATTTTAACAACATTACTCGAATAAGCGGATAGCTTGACGGAGTCTCACTTCGTCAAGTCCTACCTCGATGGAATCTCACAACACCGAACTCTTGTGACGGTATCTCTCATCGCAACAAAGCTTGATAGAATCTCTCGTCATCAAGACCTATTGTGGTGGAATCTCTCATCACCACACTCTCACTTCGGAACGGGATGGTACTACCCGCATTGCCTGAACTGAAGAGCACATATGATTGTATATTATAGTGCACTTCTCATCCTATTAGTCGACTAATTTATCTGGTAATAATAATCTCATCTCATGCCAATATACACTTTTAAACATCATTTACCTATTGTTTTTCAATGCATAAACATAAACCATTTCTCATCTCATTTCAAAAGCATAAATAATGCATAGCATTTTCTCAACAAGTTCTATCTCTTTGAAATCATAAATCTATCTCATGGGATGACATAAATCATCAAATCATTTCTCTAAACAAGCATAAAACAACATGTTTAATTCTATCTTTAAAACATGAGCATGGTCACATAAAACAATGGAATAAAACCGAGAAACGAGAGTGAAACATCTCATGCTTACTTCCGAGCTTAGATTAGCGATTCAAGTTAACCTAAACCCCCAAAACTTACTTTCAAACTTTTGAAAAGCTTTTAAACCAATTCCACTCACCAACTTGATATTGCCTCGAAGACAACGTCTCAACGCCAACGCCTCAACGCCTACCGAACAACGTCCGAACACTCGTCAACTTCCATAAGAAAATACAAGTGTCAATATAAATTTAACCACACTAAAATATACAATTTATTATAGCACCCCATCACAAATATTCGAACCAATCAAATTCCTAATACATCACGCCACCGGGCACCATTTCCATTTCCTTTTTTTTTACTATGCCACTGCTCTGTTGGGAATCAATTCCCCTTTAATTTCACGCCTCAATTCCTTTAAATTTCCCCTTCTTTTTTTTTTCCTAAACTTCACGCACAGCTCAGCCCCTTCGGCTCCCACAATTTCCACGTGATTTTTGTGCTCCCCTACATTGCGCCCAACGCTCGATTTCGAAGAGCAGGGCAGTATCCCCTGCTTTGAAGCACATTTTTTATTATTATTTTCTTTCGAACATTTCATCAAACATGTATGTTGCATCTAATAGGTAATCTAGTAATTCAATTAAACATTCAGCCAATTACTCCAATCAATAATTTAAATATAAAATTAAACAATTAGATTAATTCCTATTAATAAAACTCAATTAAATCAAGATATTATCAAGTAATTATTAAATCAAATTGAAAACCAAAACAAAAGAATCAAAAACTTGTGAATTTCAATAAAAAAACCTTTGATTAGAGGAGAAAAAAAAAAGAAAAATCACTTCTATCACAAGCTTTTCCCTTGATTAACAATGATTTGGATGAAAACCTTCAAAAAAAGACCAAAACAAGGGAAAAGAATGGTAACACCTTGGTGTAAGAGCTCCCTAAAGATTCTAAGGCTTGACTCTTTTCAATTTAGTCATTAAAACGTATTATGCAATTTTTACGATTTAGTCACCATTTTCAAAATAGTAATTAAATCAGTCTAATTTTATCAAATAGAACCCTCCACAACCTTTAAAACATTATTTTAGGATTTTATAATATTTTTCCATATTTTATCTCCATCAAAAACTTTTTATTTCAAATTATTCCCGAAACTAGTCTAACCCGCTCGAACCAGTCTACCCGAACCGCTTAGCCGAACCCGGCTAACTCCTAAGCCGAAAAATCGGGGCGTTACAACTCTCCCCCACTTAAGAAATTTGGTCCTCGAAATTTACTTGGTGGAAAAGATAAGGAAATTGCTTCTTCATGTCACCCTTCATTTCCTACGTAGCTTCCTCGAGACCTCAGTATCGCCACAACACCTTAACCAACTCTATGGTCTTCCCACGAAGAACCTTGTTTTCCACATCCAGGATCTTAACCGGTTCCTCATCATAGGTAAAATCTAGATTCAATTCAACTTCTTCAATAGACATAACATGTGATAGATCCGATCTATACTTCCGAAGCATGGATACATAGAAACACATCATGCATCTTCTCTAACTCAAGCGACAACCTCAACCTGTAAGCCACGGTCCAACGCGCTCAAGCACTTCATATGGTCCTATAAACCTCAGACTCAACTTGCACTTCCCACCAAACCTCATCACCTTTTTCCAAGGCGAAACTTTCAAAAACACCTTATCATCAACTTCATATTCAATCTCTTTACGCTTCAAATCCGCGTAAGACTTTTGACGATCCGAAGCCGCTTTCAACTGATCACTAATGAGCTTTACCTTCTCTGTTGTCTCTTTATGCAAATTCGGCAAAGAAACTAACTTTTTCCCTGCTTCCGCCCAACAAAGAGGCGTTTTACACTTCCTACCATACAAAGCTTCATATGGAGCCATTTATATACTCGCTTGATAGCTATTATTATAAGCAAACTCTACCAAAGGCAACTGTTTCTCCCAAGAACCTTGGAAATCTATAACACAACACCGCAACATATCCTCCAGCATTTGGATAACTCGCTCAGACTGACCATCCATTTGAGGATGATACGAGGTACTAAAATTGAGCCGTGTACCCAAATCTCCATGCAAACACTCCCAAAATCCTACTGTAAACCTTGGATCTCTATCCGAAACTATGGATTTAGGTATACCGTGCAACTTTATAACTTCCGCAATGTACAACTCTTCCAACTTATCCAACATATATGTAGTATGCACAGCCATGGAATGCGCACACTTCGTAAAATGATCCACAATCACCCAAATAGAATTCTTCTTTGAAGGGGTCAAAGGCAAACCCATCACGAAATCCATCGTAATCTTCTCCCATTTCCATTTCGGTATCTTCAAAGGTTGTAACAACTCGGAAGGAAACTGATGCTCAGCTTTCACGCGTTGACAAACCATACACATACAAAATTAGTAACATCCTTATTCAACCCAACCCAATAATACTCATCCTTCAACCCACGATACATCTTAGTACTATTAGGACGCATAGAAAAAGGACTACTATGCGCCTCAGTTAGAATAGTGCGCCTCAACTCAACATCATTTGGCACAACTATTCGACTCTTAAAACACAAAATACCATCATCATTAAAACAAAAGTCCGTCAAATTGCCATCTGCTATATCATGAACATGCGGTACCAACGAATCATCAAGCAACCGCTTCTCCTTAATCAACTAAACCAAGAAAGGTTTCACTTGTAACTCGGCTATCAACCCATCATCTCGCGACACACTCAATCGCGCAAAAATGGATCTCAACTACAGCTACCTTTCTACTCAAAGCATCGATCACCACATTAGCCTTACCAAGATGATACTCAGTCGACAAATCATAATCTTTAAGCAACTCTAACCATCTTCGTTGCCTAAGATTCAACTCTTTTTGAGACATCAAATACTTTAAACTTTTATGATCAGTATACACCTTACACTTTTCCCTATAAAGGTAATGTCTCCAAATCTTCAACACAAACACCACTGCAGCCAATTCAATATCATGCGTAGGATAATTGCGCTCATGCACCTTCAACTTCCTAGATGCATACGCCACAACTCTCCTATCTTGCATCAACATATTCCCTAACCCCACATAGGATGCATCACTATAAATCACAAACTCTTTACCCGATTCGGGTTGAATCAAGATCGGAGCTCGTGTCAAAGCTTCTTTCAACTTCTCAAAATCTTGTTGTCGTATCTCCGTCCACTCAAACTTAACGTCCTTTTGCAACAACTTAGTTAAAGGAGCAACAACCTTAGAAAAACCATCCACAAAATAACGATAATACCCTGTCAAGCCCAAGAAACTACGAACCTCTGTCACCGACTTAGGTTGTTTCCAATTTACAATCGCTTCAACCTTCTGCGGATCTACCCGAATTCCTTCGGCCGATACAACATGACCAAGGAAAACCACTTTCTTAGTCCAAAACTCATACTTACTCAACTTAGCATAAAGTTGATTATCCAACAAGACTTGCAAAACAATCCTAAAAAATGCTTATCATGATCCTCCTCCGCACGAGAATACACAAGGATATCATCAATAAACACCACTACAAATTAATCCAAGAATTCATGGAACACCCGATTCATCATATCCATGAAAGCTGTAGGCGCATTTGTCAACCCAAACGACATCACCAAAAACTCATAATGCCTGTAACGTGTCCGAAAAGTTGTCTTTGGCACATCTCTATCCTTCACCTTCAATTGATAGTATCGTGATCTCAAATCAATCTTAGAAAGCACTAATGCACCTCAGAGTTTGATCGAATAGGTCGTCAATCCGTGGCAAAGGATACTTATTCTTAATCGTCAACTTGTTTAGTTGCCGATAATCAATGCACATTCTCATAGTGTAATCCTTCTTCTTCACAAACAACACAAGCGCTCCCCAAGGAAAAACACAAGGACGAATGAAACCACAGTCCAACAACTCTTAAAATTGCGTCTTGAACTCCAACTCTTTAGGTGCCATGCGATACGGAGCAATGGACACTGGAGCCATATGCGCATACGTCCCAATACAAAACTCTACTTCCCTATCCGGCGGTAAACCAGTCAACTCTTCCGGAAACACTCCCAGAAATCATAAACGGTGCAAATATCCTAGGGTCGTGTCTCCTTCATATTCGGATTCATAACATACGCCAAGTATGCTTGACACCCAACCTCTAACTACTTTTGTGCTTCCAAAGTCGAAATAACATTTGATAAGAACTTGACATTCTCTCCCACCACCACGACTTCATAATCATCGGCAAGCTTTAAAGAAAATCGCTTGGATTCAAAATCAACCACAACTTTGTGTTTAGACAACCAATTCATATCCAAGATAACATCAAAATAATAAAAAGGAAACTCCATCAAATCAACCACAAACACATAACATTGCACTGTCAAGGCATCTCTGATGTCGCAACCCCGCCAACGGCGTGACAACCTAAGAAAATTTCCTCAATGAACTTCATTATCTACACCTAATCCCAGAAAAAGACCTTGTACTCCAACCACCAACCTTAAGCACCTCTTTTACTCTTTAGGACCTTAAAGAATCTTTTTTCAAAAGCTACATACATCTCATCTTCATCAATCTCCGAGAAATCATCAGTAAGTGTGAACATATGTGTGTATGCCCAACTACATGCCCTTATAGATGCCTATGCATATGTATGCAAGTTTCTAATGTCATGCCCAAATGCATGCATGTAACGACATATTTAAATATATACATATAAGTGGTTTGTACTATGCATGATTATCAATTCACACATACCAACAATTTTCTCAGACCGATCACTTGCAACCAAATTTGCATCCCCGAAGCACCTCATACATCTTCGCCAAAATTTGCACCTATCCAATTCTAAAACAAATGCTTCGATACAAAGACTACTTCACATATTGATTATCAATCAAGATTCGTTTCGGCGCATCATTGCACACGAAACCGCTACCACTCATGCTAAGCTTAAACTCAAGTATTCTCAGAATACTTGTCTTTTCGCAACCTGGAATGTCACTAGTACATTCATCATCTACTCGTCATAAATACCAAATCAAAGCAACACCATTATCGTTAATTACCGTGCTGATGCTACACGAAAGGAACTCCTGAACAAACGTTTCTACAACCACATTTTCATCTTACACACTGCCTTAACCAATCAACGTCGCAACGCCCATATCATTTGTGTTCCTCGGTAGCCAGGTCTAGTGTATGCTAGCTCATCCGTACAAACTGAACCTCATTTCCCAATTTAAACATGCCGCCCTGACCCAACACCGTCTAAAGTCTCGAGAACGAGGACTAAGTCACTCAAGATCAAATACCATTCTTATCGGCATACTTTTCCCTGACATTACTAGTCTTCCAAGCTCTCATTTCGGTTCCATTTTCAAAAACAATTACAAATATATAGCATGAAAATACACACAAGTAAAACAAATCAGGCCAGCTCTAAGCAAGAATCCAAGGAGCTCAAGTTCTTTTTTTAAACCAAAATCCTCTTTACACTATTAGTAATATGGCAATGGGTACCCTTAATCTATCCCCCAGCAGCACATAACAACCATAAATTATGTTATCAAACATCGTGCATCACACTGAAAGCAAACAACCATCGCATCATAGCATAAACAACCACCGAGCATAGCAATCATTAAGAAATCATCCAAACAACAATATCACACCAACCTTACCTCCCAATCCTTTCGAAACCTGACTCTGATACCACCAAATGTAACCCACTCTACCCGGTCTGGGCGAAAGACCGAACCGAACGGGTCACACAGGGAATATTGAAGTAAATCAGGAAGATTTACCTCAATAAACGACCCTATTTTTTTCTTTTTATCTTGTATAGATGCATATCTTTAGCCTAAGTGTAAAGACTCGCAGCAAAACAATTAACATCTTAAGCAAACGTCGATTAAGCATTCAATTGAAAATAAACACGTTTTAGGGATCATTTTGTAATTGTAGCAATTTACGGGGTCATCTTCAATTTTTAAGTTACCAACCATTAGTTAGTCACATTACATGGCACTTTGTCAAATCTTAGCTCAAAGCAATCATACAAGCTCATTTAGTTGCATCCACGACATTTAGGGACTAAAATGTAAAGAAATAGAACCTTTAACAACTTGGTGTTTCGGCACACAGAGCACTGTGCTGAAACACCTTGTTTCGGAACAAGGACTAGTGTTTTGGAACACGAGCCCGTATCGAAACACCCTCCAAAACGTTTCGGTACACCAAATTCCAGTAGTCAAACCTTACGAGCTTGTTCTGATACACCATGCCCAGTTTCGAAACCCCATGCCTATTTTGGAGACCCTGTTTCGATACGACCTTAGGCGTATCGAAACATTTGACTTGAAATGTCATATTTTGCTGGTTTTTCTCACTGTTAAGCAACCATAAACATCTAATCATGCTTCCAACTTATATCTAACATATCCAAACATCAATCTTCAAACATTCAAGCATGATCAACATCATTGCATGGCAATTAGCAACATAAGTAAACTATAGGCATGCAACCTAGAAAAATAAGCCAAGCAAGATACAAAAATGTATACCCAAGCATAAACCAAGTACCAAATGCCATTTACAAATCAACATAGGCATCACAAACTTGCCACAAAAAACAGGGAGTTCCCAAAACACACTTCCCCAAAACTTTAAGGCATCCTCCCATTGCCAATTATTAATAATAGGTAAACGTAAAACCATACTTGAGCTATGTATCACTCATTGAAATCTTTCTTTCCTCCTTGTTTCCCAAAATATGGTATTTCTTTGCATTGTTGGATAAAAGAGAGCATAAGCAATAATGCCTAGTGAGGGATGCTCAAAACAAACCAACAACAAGAATGCATTTTAAAACCATTTCTCAAGTAAAAATCTCTATTTCACCATGCTTTAAATCATTCTCAAAGCAAAATCAACAACATTAAACCACATGTACCATATATCTCATGCATTTCCATAATGCAAAATTTCAAGGCAAAGCTACTCATGCTTGTTTCTCATAAAAAATTTCTCAAATCATGTTTTCATATACAAACTCATTACATAAAATCATTTATAAACAAGTTACTTGTGAATCTCATATATTGGAATTTTAGCAACATTACTCGGATAAGTATATAGCTTGACAGAGTCTCACTTCGTCAAGTCCTACCTCGGTGGAATCTCACATCACCGAACTATCAAGGCGGTATCTCTCATCGCCACAAAGCTTGATGGAATCTCTCATCATCAAGACCTACCGTGGTGGAATCTCTCATCACCACACTCTCTTTTTGGAACGGGATGATACTACCCCCATTGCCCGAACCGAAGAACACATACGAATTTTGTATATTATAATGTACTTCTCATCCTATTGGTCGACCAATTTTATTCGGTAATAATAATTTCACCCCATGCCAATATACACTTTAAACATCATTTACCTACTGTTTTTCAATGCATAAACATAAACCATTTCTCATCCCATTTCAAAAGCATAAACAATGTATAGCATTTTCTCAACAAGTTCTATCTCTTTGAAATCATAAATCTATCTCACGGGATCACATAAATCATCAAATCACTTCTCTAAACATGCATAAAATAGTAGGTTTAATTCTATCTTCAAAACATGAGCATGATCAAATAAAACAATAGAATAAAACCGAGAAACGAGAGTGAAACATCTCATACTTACTTCCGAGCTTAGATTAGCGTTTCAAGCTTAACCTAAACGCTTAACCTAAACCCCCAAACCTTGCTTTCAAACCTTTGAAAAGCTTTAAAACCAATTCCACCCACTAACTTGATATCGCCTCGAAGACAACGTCTCGATGCCAACGCCTCAACGCCTGCCGAACAACATCTGAACACTCGCCAACTTCCATAAGTAAATACAAGGGTCAATATAAATTTGATCACACTAAAATAACCAATTTATTATATCACCCCATCACAAATATTCGAACCAATTAAATTCCTAATACATCACGCCACAGGGCACCATTTCCATTTCCCCTCCTCTTTTTACTATGACACTGCTCTGTTGGGAATCAATTCCCCTTTAATTTCACGCCTCAATTCCTTTAAATTTTCCCTTTTTTCCCTAAACTTCACGCACAGCTCAGCCCCTTGGGCTCCCACAATTTCCACGTGATTTTTGTTCTCCCCTACATTGCGCCCAAACTTCGCGCCCATCGCGCTATTTCGAAAAGCAGGGCAATAGCCCTGCTTTGAAGCACATTTTATTGCTTTTTTTATTATTTTCTTTCTAACATTTCATCGAATATGTATGTTGCATCTAATAGGTAATCTAATAATTCAATTAAACATTCAGCCAATTATTCCAATCAAGAATCTAAATATAAAAAGTAAACAATTAGATTAATTCCTCTTAATAAAACTCAATTAAATCAAGATATTACCAGGTAATCATTAAATCAAATTCAAAATCAAAACAAAAGAATCAAAGAATTGTGAATTTCGATAAAGAACCTTTGATCATAGGAGAATAAAGAAAGATAACCTCTAACACAATCTTTTCCCTTGATTGTCATGATTTTTGGAGATGAAAACCTTCAAGAAATCCAAAACTAGTTGATGTAGAAATCCATGAGAACCATTTAAAAATCAAAAGTGGCTGAAAAGAAATAAATCTCTTGAGATTTTAGTGATGTGAAAATAGTTTGGCTGATGAGAAAGTTGAGAGAAAAAGTTGGAAGAAAAGAAGTTACGTAAGAAAATGTTTTAGCCTTTTAAAATCTTTTTTATTAAAGCACATTTAATAAATCAATTAATTAAATCTTTTAAAAATACCAAAAATTTTAAGCCTTGACTCTTTTTAATTTAGTCATTAAAACATATTTTGCAATTTTTACGATTTAGTAACCATTTACAAAATAACAATTAAATCAGTCCAATTTTATCAAATTGAACCCTTCGCGACTTTTAAAACATTATTTTAGGATTTTAGAATATTTTTTTATATTTTATCTCCCTCAAAAACTATTTATTTCAAATTATTCCTGAAACCAGTCTAACCCGCTCGGACTGGTCCACCCGAACCGCTTAGCCGAACCCGGGGTGTTATACCAACACTCACTGCCAAGCTGCGGGCTGAGATCATTACATTCAGGCAGGCTGAGGATGAGACCTTATATGATGCTTGAGAAAGATTTAAGGATCTGCTGAGAAGGTGTCATCTGCATGGATTCCCGAATTGGACTCAAATACAAACTTCCTACAACAGATTGAATGCACTAACGAGGACTGTCGCTGATGCTTCAGCAGATGGTTCATTGCTTGACAAGAACTTCACAGAGGATGTTGGCATCATTGAGAGGATTTCAATCAGCGATTTTGAATATCATGTTGTTAGACTAGGGGCAGGAACCAAACCAGTTGGAAATTGAAGGTTGATGAACTAACGTCCATTCATGCCGAGATTTCCAACCTCACTAGTATGGTGAAAACATTACAAAAGAACAATGAGCCTCAAGAAGTGAAGGCATTAGAAGCATTCTGCACCATTTGTGGAGAGAGTCACCATATGTATGATTGCCCAGCACACCCTGAGTCGGTAAATTATGTTGGCAACATAAATCACAATTTTAATCCAAACTCAAATACTTATAATGCAAGATGGAAACACCAAACTTGGCTTGGGGAAATCAAGGAGGCAACCAATACAATGCCCAGTGTCAATATAATGCCCATCGTTAGAACAATGTCATGCCAATAGCCAATCAGAATGTTGTGCCACAGCAGGCACAAAATAAATTTCAGCAAGGGCAGAGACTTAATTAGGGAGGCACTCTCACGAAGTACATGGAGAGGAATAATGCCATAGTCTAGAGTTTTGCAGCATCTATGCGGAATTTGGAAGTTCAATTGGGCAGATTGCTAATGCACTCAGCAATCGATCCCAAGGAACATTGCCAGGTGATACGGAGGATGCTCAGTACAAGGACAATGATCAATGTAAAGTTGTAACTCTTCGAAGTGGTAAGCAATGCAAGATGGAGAAGGCTGCCAAGCAACCAACTAATTTTCAAATTGAAAAGCTCGTGCCAGTAGATGATCCCAAAAAAGTAGAGAAAGAGGAAACAAAAGCAGATGATGCCAGATCAGATGCCAGACAAACTAATGCTAGCACCACCTTGGCAACGCTAGAAGAGTCGGCATTTGCTTATCCTCTGCCACCATTTCCAGTAAGGCTTCAAAAGAATAAGCAAGATCAACAATTTAAGCGCTTCTTGGAAGTTCTTAAGCAGCTACAAATAAACATACCATTGGTAGAAGCTCTTGAGCAAATGCCCAACTATGTGAAATTCATGAAGGACATCTTGTCCAAAAAGAGGAAGTTGGGGACTTTGAAACTAGACCTGGAAAACTTGACCCGAGACCCGAAACGAAACCAAAAATCAACCCAAAATTGACCCGAAACCTGATCCAAAATTTGATCCGAAACCCGAAATAAACTGAACCGAATTTGGTTGAACCGAATAGACCCGAACCGAATAGACCCAGACTGAATGGACCCGAACCGAATAGACCCGAACTGAATGGACCCGATTAATAGAAATAAAAAAAGATAAAATATGAACAACCGCACAAGTCACTAAAATGTCGAATATATTGACTTTATAAAGTCATATATAGGGTGTAAAAATCTGACCAACCTAAAAATTTGATTAAAATTGAGTGATCTCACATTGAACCGAAAATAACCAAACTGAAATCAACCGAACTGAAAATAACTGAACCGAAAATCAACCGACCCGAAATGAACTGAAACACAATAGACCCGAACTAAAACTGAACCAAACTGAATCTGAACCGAAAATATCAGACCCAAAATAACTGAAACCGAAATGACCCGAACCGATTGACCCGTTTGCCACCTCTATTTGAAACTGTAGCTCTCACTGAGGGATGCAGTGACATGATCTTAAGTCGATTGCCACCTAAGTTGAAAGATCTGGGAAGTTTCACTATCCCATGTACCACTAGCAACAAATTTATGGGCAAGGCAGTGTGTGACTTAGGAGCTAGCACCAACTTGATGCCACTGTCCACTTTCAGGAAGCTTGACATAGAAGCAAGACCTACCACGGTGACACTTCAGTTGGTATATCGATCCTTTTCACATCTCAAGGGTAAGATCGAGGTTGTGTTGGTAAAGGTAGATAAATTTATTTTTCCTGTTGATTTCATCATTTTGAATTATGAGGCCGATAACAATGTCTCAATTATTTTGGGTAGACCATTCCTTGCCACGTGTAGAACTTTAATTGATGTACATAAAGGTGAACTGACAATGCACATGAATGATCAACATGTTACATTTAATGTGTTTCAAGCTCTTAAATACGCAGATGAACCCGAGGAATGCCAATTTGAGGAAATGATGGAGTCCATTTTTACTTTGGACATGGCACAATTATGCTAAGATGCAGATTCTGATGCCATCGAACTGATTGGCAATGAAGAGATGAGTGAAGAATTTGAAGAACCAGCCTTGGAGGCTAAAGAAGTGAGTTATTTTGAACCATTAGAGTTGGCCAGCAGAAAGGTCGAGGCACCTAAACCATCAATTGAGAAGCCACCAGAATTGGAGTTGAAACCATTGCCATGCCATCTAAAGTATGCTTATGTAGGTGAACACTCAACTCTGCCAGTAATCATTGCTGTTGATCTCAGTAATGATCAGGAGGAAGAATTGCTGGAGATTTTAAGCGAATATAAGCAAGCTTTGGGTTGGACCTTGGTCGATATCCGAGGTATTAGCCTAACCATTTGCATGCACAATATTATCTTGGAGGAGTACCATGGCAAGACCATTGAAGACCAGAGAAGGCTGAATCTGAGCACGAAAGAGGTAGTGAAGAAAGAGATCATAAAATGGCTTGATATCGTGATCATTTATCCCATATCTGATAGCTCATGGGTCAGCCGGGTGCAGTGCGTGCCGAAGAAGGGTGGCATGACTGTGGTACAAAACAATAAAGCTAAATTGATTCCCACTAGAACGATCATAAGATGGAGAGTGTGCATGGACTACCGAAGACTGAACAATGCCACAAGGAAGGACCACTTTCCATTGCCTTTCATCAACCAAATGTTAGACATGTTGGCAGGTAAAGCTTTCTATTGTTTTTTAGATGGTTATTCAGGTTACAACCAGATTGCCATCACCCATGATGATCAAGAGAAAACCATGTTCACCTGTCCATATGGGACATTCACCTTTAGAAGGATGACATTTGGGTTGTGTAACGCCCCGACAACGTTTCAAAGTTGCATGATGTCCAATTTTTCCGACATGGTAGAGCACAACATGGAAGTATTCATGGATGATTTCTCAGTGTTTGACAAAACATTTGAGGAATGTCTCTAGAGTTTGGAGTATTGAGAAGATGCATTGAGATAAACCTAGTGTTGAATTGGGAAAAATTCCACTTCATGGTGAAGGAGGAAATTGTTCTCGGGCACAAGGTAACCAAAAGCGGATTGGAGGTCGATCAATCAAAAGTGGAGGTGATCAAGCAACTACCACCACCTACGAGTGTGAAAGGTATACGAAGTTTTCTAGGTCATGCCGGTTTTTACCAACAGATTATTAAAGACTTTTTAAACTTTCTAAACCTTTATGCTAGTTATTAGAACAGAATGTCGCTTTTGCATTTGATGAATTTTGTTTAAGAGTTTTTAAAGAACTTAAAGAGAAGCTAATTAATGTCCTATAGTTGTAGCACCAGATTGGAATGAGCCCTTCGAGCTTATGTGCGATGCCAGCGACTAGGCTGTCGGAGCAGTATTGGGACAACGGTGTGATAATGGTTTCCATACCATTTATTATGCCAGCTGGACTTTAAATGGAGCTCAACTTAATTAATCCACAACCAAGAAAGATTTTTTTTTGCAATTGTATATGCTTTTGATAAATTCATATCTTATTTAGTTGGTAACAAAGTTGTGGTGTATAGAGATCATTCAGTATTAAATTATCTCTTGGAAAAGAAGGATGCCAAGCCCAGACTAACCCGATGGACGCTTCTCCTACAAGAATTTGATCTTGAGATCCAAGAAAAAAATTGGCAGTGAAAACTTAGTAGCTGACCACCTCTCACGACTAGAACATCACCTTGAAGATGGTTAGACCACTGCCATAAGAGATGAGTTTCCTGACGAGTATTTTCTTGCAATTAATGTTAGGCCATGGTACGCTGACATAGTCAACTACCTGGTAAGCAACATTCTACCACTAGACTTGGCATACAATGCCAGGAAAAGATTTCTACGAGAAGTGACGCAATACAATTGGGATGAGCCAATATTGTTCAAACAGCATGCTGGTCAAGTGATATGCTGGCATGTGCTAGAGGATGTGCATCCGCACCATATAAAGGTCACTTTGTTGGGATGAAGACTATTGCCAAAGTGTTGCAGTCATAATTCTTTTGGCTCATGCTATACAAAGATGCTCACAACTATGCCAAGGCATGTGATCGATGCCAACAAACTGGAAACATCACTGGAAGACACCAATTGCCGCTCCAAAGAATTATACATGTGGACTTATTTGATGTATGGGGGATAGACTTTATGAGTCCATTTCCTCCATCATTTGGTAATGTAAACATTCTCGTGGCTATTGACTATGTATCGAAGTGGGTAGATGTTGTTGCCCTGCCAACAAATGATGCCAAGGTCGTTGCCAAGTTCTTGTATAAGCACATTTTTACTCGATTTGGTGCCCCTGGAGTGATTATTCGTCATGAGGGTACCCATTTTAAATGAAATCTAATTTCTAAAGCTTTGTGCATGTATGGAATTCAGCAGAGGATTGCAACGGCATACCATCCACAAACAAACGGGCAAGCCGAGATTTCAAAAAAGGAGATCAAAAGTATTTTAGAGAAGAATGTAAATCCATCAAGGAAAGACTAGTCCTTGAGACTAGATGAGTCATTGTGGGCTGATAGGACTGCCTTTAAAACTCCTTTGGGCACTTCAACATTTAGACTTGTTTTTGGAAAACCATGTCATCTGCCAATAGAGCTCGAACATAAGGCCTACTGGGCCATCAGAACACTTGAAATGGCATGGAGAGTTGCCAGAGAAAAGAGGTTAATATACTTAAACGAGTTAGAAGAATTCAGAACACAAACCTATGAGAATGCTAGAATCTACAAGGAGAAGGCCAAGCGCTGGCATGATAGTATGATAATGCCAAGACAATTTGAGGTAGGCCAACATGTTTTGTTATTTAACTCGCGGCTTAAATTGTTTCCAAGAAAACTCATATCAAGATGGACGTGCCCTTTTGAAGTTGTCAAGCCCTATATCCATGGAGCTGTGGACGTTAAGAATTTAAAGACAAGAGAAAATTTTAAGGTGAATGGTCAACGTTTGAAGCACTATTTGGAAGGTACCCAGTACAATGCCAAGAAGGTTATCCTCTAGGAAGAGGTACCATAACACCATCATCGTGGTTTTAAATCTTTGTAATATTAGGATTAGATATTTTCCTTTTAGCTTTTTCTTTATTTATTTATTTTTCTTTTACTTTTTAATTTTCCTTTGCTGCGTTGAAAGGTTTTCTTTGAGTTTGTGTAGATTTGGTATGCCATGAACAATGTCAAGGTGAGGCTTGGCATTAGACGATGACACACTGAGCAAATGTTGCGTGCCATGTAGAATGCCAGCACTGAGGCTTGGCATGATACATATTGGAATATTGGAAGAAAAGATTTATCCGAGATTGATTAAATTCGGCCTATTAATGAGAGAAATTATTTTTCTTTGAGTTTTATCCCTAGCCACCCAAAATTTAGGTTGAATGTAAATTCAACTTAATCACCTTATCACTCCACCCTTTAAACATATCTTATCACTTATCACACCCACCTTATCGCTTTATCCCTTATCAAATCAAACCTTTTTTATTTCCCATCATTATCCCATTAAATTCGACCACCTTTATTACACCCTTTAAAACACTCAAACTCTTTACTTTCCACCTACCCTAGCTGTTTCAAGAACTAAATCTCTCTCACTTTTTCTCTTTCTTTTTCAAGCAAGAAACCAAGAATCATATTTTCCTTTCTTCTTTTTCCAAACTGTTCTAAGTTTTCTTTTCACTCCAATAGCTTCCTCATTGACTACTTTCAAGAGGTTTTTCAATGAGGAGATCTGGAAGAAGTTTGAAGCAAACTTTGCTTCAAGATCCTTTTGCTTTGAGAAGCACTTCGACTTTGAGATTGAGGCAACTATTGAATTTCCTCCCGAGTTCATGGCTATAGTCGACCAACACAAATGGAACAAGTTCTGCCAGCAGAAAGGGGAGATTCACACCACCCTTGTTCAAGAATTCCACGTTCATCTTGTGACCAAAGATTCACCCTTCTTGATGATTCGTGGTATGTGTGTGCGATTTGATGAATGGAAGGCAAAGGGAAAGGGAAGGCAGCTCTCATTCCAACTGATGCAGTGGCATTGCTCTCCCAGATCTAGGGATGGCAACGAGGCAGGGCGGGCGAGTTTTTGGCCACCCCGAACCCGCCCCGATCTATATGTTATTAAACTCGACCCCGCCCCGCTCTGAATTAAAATATTAATTTACTCGCCCCGCCCCGATACAATAACCTCTAAACTCGACCCCGCCCCGAAAATTTTTAAAAATTTTAATCTTCGTCGATGATAAATGTTAGATTCGAACAATCTTCCACCACAATCACAAATTATGGTTTCAAGGGACTTTAAACTTATATAAAAAAATAAAATAAAACCAATTTTAAATTATCCACATGTTAAATTACATATTTAAAAGAATAAAGTTGAATCATTGACCGTTAGAATCAAATATATTAAAACTTGAACAACATCTAACAAAATTTTACGATAAGCACGAACAAAAAAAATAAAAAATAGCTTATAACTCATAAAAGTGTTTATATATAGTGATGTATATATATATATATAAATATACTGGGGCGGGGCGGGGAATTTCTAGTAAATACCCGAACCTGCCCCGCCCCGACTTCATGCTTTTCACGCCCTGCCCCGATCCCCAAAATTTTAGAAAAAAAATACCCGGTCGGGTTGGGGCACCTCGGGTCGGATCGGGGCCGGGTATTTTTGCCATCCCTACCCAGATCTACCAGCGCCAGGAGATTATCCTCCAAAAATTATAGACAGGTGAGGAGCAGAATCTCAAGTTCTGGCGTTATGCTCATGCTAGGGATGTTGCCACGAAAGAAACTCTTGAAGGCTTGTCCCCGTGTGTCTTGCCAGACTTCCCAGATTTCTCTACCGAGATCTTTCCCAGCGATGAGGCCATGCTAGCCAGTCCTCAATCAGTTAATACCCCATTTGATGCAACAGTCTTGTTGTCTCCAGATCAAGTTGAATCCGCCAGTTCTGAGTCCCCAGTTGAGTCGAAGGAACCCAAAACCAAGTCCGCCAAAGCTAAGTATGCTACAAAGCCTGCCACTACACCTAATGCACCTGCTCAGTCTAATGCCACCACTACTCCTATCGCTTCGGACCTTGTCAAGATTGTGGAGGAAATTCTCTAAGATGTTGGAGCCTCCACTGCCGCCACAAAGCCAAGCATGAAGGGAAGGAAAAGGATGGCCCCCGATCGTGAGACCTTTGTAAAGAGAAAGACCCATGTCACACATGAAGTATCATCCGAAGAGGAGTCCTCCTCTTCCTAAACTCTTTTGCATTCCATTGCATTTTCATGATCATGCATTTTTATTTTTTTTGTTTTATTGTATTTATGTTTTGTTTTCATGCATTGGGGACAATGCACATCATGGGTTTGGGGGTGTGCATTTTCTCGCATTTATGCCATGTATTCCATGTTTAAATTTTTGTTGCCATGCCATGTAGTTCATATAGTTTAGTTGCATACCAAACCATTAAAAAAGTGAAAAAGAAAATTTTGTCTCGGCCGAATTTTGAAGATTGTTAACAATTGGTTAGGCAAGCTTAATTTGATCTAGTTTTCTAGCCAATGAAGAAATTTTCAAATCTTGAGTTTGCCATGCCAGCAGAATAGTTATGCCAAGTTTGCTTGGCAATTGATATCTAGTTTAGGGAAATGAATTTTCATTTAACACGTAGTATGCATCTAGTTCCCTAGCAAACTTAGACTTTTTGAAACTAAGCTTAGATTTAAAAAAATTGATGCCAAGGTAAAAAGAAACTAATAAGGCAGCAATGTTCTGCCATGGCAATAAAAAATAATGAATTATCCTCGACCTTAGGGATATTAAGTTACTTGGGGCTTCGTGGTTTGCTCCCTCTTAGTTCTCAAGTCCAAAACCTTAGGGTATGAGTTGAAGAGAAAGCCTAGTGATATTTGGATTAATGCGGGGGTTCATGGTATGCTCTCTCTTACTTCTCAAGCCAAACAATATCACGAAGCAAGCTTAAATTAATGCCAGTAAAAAACCCTTGGCAAAAAAACAAAGAGAAATATGAGTTTAAGTAATAAAATTGACTAAGGGGGTAAAAGGATACTTGATGCATATTGCCTATACATCATGCACTCTTCATGCCCTTAGACTAGAGTTATATTGTTGCACTTGAATTATTACCTGCTTGGCATTGTTGCACTGAGATATCCGAGGGTAGAAATAGAGCCAACTTCTTCTTGCCAGCACTTCTTGGCATTTCGACCAAAATTTTGCCGAGGTAATATTTTCACAAATTTTGTTTTTCTTTGCATTACTTGAGGACATGCAATGAGCTGGGTTTGGGAGTGTGTTACCTCCTCAAAAGTACTAATTTTATGCCATTCTTACAATGCTTTTGCATGCTTTTAAGTACATTTAGTTACACTTAGATGTTAAATTCATGCATTTGCATAAGGAGTTTAGATTTTTGTCTATGCTAGTGAGAAGGGTTTTTTGTTAGCAATTTTGCAGGTTTGGCATAACAATTGGCAGAAGAGAGCAACGCATGAAGGAATGCTAGAGCGAATGTCGAGATGTTGTTGGCACAGATGGACCAAACAATGCCAAGCACAGGTGGCAGAGAAGAGGAATTTGATGCCAGGTCAGGTAGCTGTTGAACCCGAAAAAATAGGACCAGATCAGGTGGTGAGAAATTAGCGATTGGATCAATCTCCGAAAAAATAGTAGATAATTGGTGCCAAGCTTGGTTGGCATAACTATGCCAAGTTTAGTTGCAAAACATTGATGGCAGATGACGTCAGCCCTAGCCAACACCTAATCAACTTATCACCTTATCATCTTATCACTTCAAATCTGGATAAAGGTGATCACAAGCCTCATCCCTTACACATTCAAATTTCAAATGCAAGGATTTATCCTAGTCTTCCTTGTACGCCTATTTAAAGACCAATAGAGCAAACAATTGAGAGATTTACTTTTGGGAGAGACGACCGACGACCAGTTGCACCAAGAAGACGTGGTCCAACCAGTTTGACCGAGAGCCTGGATCTTGAGGGGCTGCATCGAGAGACCCCTTCTCGCCGCATTCTCTTTGTTTAGTTGTTTTTTATTTTCTTTCAAATGATGATGTGTTCTCAAAACGTTGAAGGTTTTTTGGTTGATACCCTCACCATGAACTAATTTAATAGTTGGTGGGGGATGTTTACGTTGAACGCTGTTTTTATGTTAAGTTTTTAATAATGAAAATGCTTCAACATTGTTTCTTCTATCTGGCGTACTTTACTGTTTTCTTAATACTATGCCAAGCGAGAGCTGATACTATTGGCCTATTGCACCTCAATATCTTAACAGACTTGGGTGGCAACGATCAAGTTGCTGGATACTAGGCGAGATGCTTCGAGAGAAGATGTTCAAGTAGATGAACTTACTTTGGAAGTGAAATATACCCCTGAGAAGTATAGATTGGATCTTAGTCAAATTGGTTTATAAAAAAACATTCACTATAGAGATATAGAGGTTTTTACACAATCAATTTAGGGCAATAACCATCGAGAGAGGCTTTGCCAATTTGAATCTGCTCGGAAAACAATGCCAATCCATGACATTATTAGAAGTTGGCATGGCATGAATAGCGTGAAAACCATGCATCCCTTGCCAACGCTCATCATTCATTTGACACTCTCCTTGACAACATTGTTTTATTTTTATTTCTTTTCTTTTAAACTGTTTTCAAAACCACTTTCAAATCAAATGGACATTTTTCTTCAACAAGTAAACATTCAAACCAATCGAATTCCAAGTCAATCTCTTTGGGAACGATACTCAACTTATTGTTGTATTACTTGTCGACTGTGTATACTTGCACGCAAAATACTCAATCTTTGGCACTGTTTTTATTACATTTCCAATATGTTTTCTGCCCCTTTTGCCGACACTCACGCGAGTCAACAATGACCTTTGGAGCAGAGGTTGCATTTGGAAGACTCACCGAGGGATTGACTCAGAGCGCTTTGGTTCTTAATATCTGAACACTTTATCCTTTATCTTTTGTGGTCACTTTCTTGTTTGCCATGTAAAATGAACCCTTCATTTTGTAATTTTTATTGTATACCCCTTTTCCATGTTGAAATGAGAACCAACGGACTAACAAGATAATAAAATTTTTAGTATTACTTTGAATATGATTTAAAAAACCCAGGAACTACGATGCATTGCATTATTATTACTCTGATGAGCGTGTTGCCTAGAGTATCATTAGACGACACTTCTGAGATAAGTCCTTGGATAAAGGACGCAATGGAGGCTGAGTTGTCTGGGATTAGTCCATTTCAAGTGTCGTATGATATGCCGACCCGGGCCTAGACGGCATGGTCGTAACACAACGCACGCTTCGTCGTCGTTGGGTCCGGGCGTGACCAACGATCCAAATGAGACTGGGGCCATCACTCGGATCGTCACTCGCGTGTGAAGAACAGGCGCTCGACCTTTCGACATCCTAGGCCATTCAGATTCTGCAATCGTTGACGCATGCAGTCATGCACCACTACGTCTCACTACCGTTCGTTGCTGTAATCTCTCTCGGCCGTGACATGCAAACAAAAGAGGGCATTAGTGTTCGAATCAAACAAATATGGCAAGGTCAAATGGAATCTAAATCTAACAAGGGAAGGAATCACACAAATATGGTGACGGTGAAGACCATATCATATCAGACAAAAATGGCAAGAACTAACATCAAAATGGGCAATAGAACCCCTTTAGAAATTAGGGTTTCATTTGTAATCGGGGACTTGATTTTCCTTCCCTTTGTTCATACATGTAATCGACCTATAAAAGTGCCTTTGATTCAACCAATATAACACACGATTTCAAAAGCAATAAATAAGCATTACCAGTGAAAGACTTGAGGTATTATACTCAGATTTGTTTTTTTATCTATTTTGTATTTGTTTGAACTAAAAAAGAGGAAGAGGGTGCGGGTTACCATTCAAGCAAGGAAGGGTTGTCGTCGGAGGACAACACCGCCATCATCATCGAAATCGTAAGCCAAAGCGGAGGAGAAACGCTGCCGAAAAATCGCCACCGGCTGGGAGCCACGGCGGCCGACACGGAGGAGTGTGGCGGACCGACGCTGGAGCCTGGGCATGCGCAGTGGTGCTCTTCAGCCCGAACAAAACTCCCTTTGATTTTTCAAATGATTTGAATGAGCAAAACTTGATCCATTCGGCTCGCGAACTGACCCAAGGTTCGACCCGTATCCGATGCACGACCCGCGCCCTTCTTCCGCCCATCTCAGACTTCAAACCCTCTATTTGCAATTCTTTCACTCTAATTTTGGGCTTTATACTCGACCCGCGAACCGACCCCAAGGTTCGACTCGTTTCCAATGCACGACTCGCGCCTTTCTTCCGCCCATCTCAGACTTCAGACCCTTTGTTTGTAATTCTTTCACTCTAGTCCTTTTTATTTTAATTTAGCTCTTAAATTTTTTTATGCAATTCAGTCCTTTAATTATTCGTTCTTTGTTTAATCTATTTGACTGTATGTGATAATAAACCTATAAAAATTTAGAATAAAAAGACTACACGATGATTAATAATGTGATTTTCTTATATCTAAAATTTACATAACATCTAAAATAAACACCTCTAGGTTAGTTTATTTAAATGTATGTAAAAAATGCTAAGGCAGCTCGGACTTTATTATAAACATTAATAACGTGTAGTAATTAGCTCCTAAGTTTAGGTCCTTTGAAATAATACACTCTTTAAATCAATTTGGTAATTCTCTATTAGAAAGCATAACATAATCTTAATTTAAAACATGACAAGTAGAGCTTTTTTAGGATTAGCTTCTTTAAACATCTAATAATTAACATGTTAAGACCTGGAAATTAATAAAGGCTAATAAAACATCATTAAAAGGTTTTTTTTCTTGCATCATGAAAAGTGAAGTGTCTTCTTAATCAAGGTTAATTCGATTTTTCCCTAGTTGTTGTAGGAATGATCGAAACTCTATGTAAGACGATATTTTCAGATTTTAGGGATTAATGCATGTTGGGTCACGTCGGCACGCCCCGTGGCGCAGCGGAAAAATAATCCTGCGTAATCTAGCCAGGATCCATGTACAGGAACGAATCCAGGGTGAAAAGATGAAGAGTTACCTTTTAAAACTCTGGAAACTGGAAAATCGACAGTATGTCGGAATAACCACGTCAAGTAAAACCGGAATCGTCACAGGTTCGCAACGACCTCTACGGAGTCCACCCGAACAAAACGAACAAAATTTCCGCCTTCCTAACACTTAGGGATAAATTTCGACAGGTTTGAACACCTTCTAGGGAGAAGTCGAAATCCCTCTAGGGATTCCAAAGGGAGTCTGAAATCGACCAAGAGTTCAACCAGGACTTGCAATCGAGCAAGAGAACCATCAGGGATTTACCAGGGGGCAAGTAGAACACCAGAAAAATATCGAACAACTTCTCAGAGAGCTTTCTGGGATATGTCGAATTCCAGTGGGGAATCCCTAGGGGTGTTGTCGAAATCTTCAAGAGGAGGAAGAGGGATGATTTGGTTGCTAGCCCTTGTCCCTTTAAATAGTATTCAGAGACTTAATTCTAGTTGAATTCCTTAAATCCAAGTTCAACCAAAATTCATAGAATCTAATTCTACTTGAAATTGGTTTATATTAAATATACATTATATTTAATAATATTAAATGAAATATATATATATATATATATTTAATTATGTAGAATCTTATTCTACATAAAACATGGATTTAAATATACATTATATTTAACCCAAATATATATATTTTTATTATATAGAATCTCATTATATCTTTACTTGGATTTAAATATATTTAAATATATGTTTTTAATTATGTGGAATCTAATTCTACATAAACTTGGAATTAAATATACATTATATAAATTCCAAATATATATTTAAATTTCTAGAATCTTATTCTATAATATTTAAATCTCTAAATATTTTCCATACTCTAAATAATATTTGATAAATACAATATTTATCCAATATTATTCCCATTTAAGGGAGTTGCCGATTTCCCTTATCCCATAGGGGATTTTCGGCAACCTCCCTAAAATAGGGAGTATGGTTTCCAATTTTTATTTGTTTCATTCGAAGGGTGTGACCCTTGTAGGTTCATGCAACGTTAGCAGCAAAATTAGAGCTGTTCTAATTTTACAAACAATTAGTGGCATCTAGCAATACATCATTGCTACCTAAGTTGCATGAAGTCATGGTTTGACTTTCCTAATTCCTGAATAAACTTCTTTTATGTATTTCCTCCTTTTGTCCTTTATATCTTAGATGAACACAAGTCATGGGTTAGTCACACTTGCGTTGTCCATCTAGTGTTTCTTGATGTCTTGAGTAGATTATGATAAACGAATCTCTATGATATCTCATATCATAATATTCGAGCATGACCATGCATTTTCTAATCTCACTCAATCAAGTGGCCGAAGATATTTCTCCCATTATGTAGGAGGGACAAATCCTTTCTTGATCAACCATATTTCACTACATAGGTCATCACGTATCCAATCATCAGTCTTTATAATGTAGTCAGTTACGACACACGTTTGACTATGTCAAAATACGTAAATCTTTATGTTGAAATCATGTTGATCTCAAGTCTAAGGATTATACATATGTTTATCATGAGCAATGTTGTTACTGTCACATAATTACCCAAGAAACATGCTCATAGCGGGTCAATACAGTATGTTGTTCTCTAACAAATACTTATGTGTTGATTTTGACATCTCTATGTCAATGACAACGCTTGTCATCAACCACATATTAGTCTTTATATATTATCACTGTCCATACCCGTAATAATATTCGACTAAGGATCCTATTTAACAATAATCGTATTATCATATGGACATTATTATCCAATGGTTAGCTTGATGCACAGAAACATACCAAATGATAATAACGGCAAGGCCATTACTTGATAAATCTAGTAAAATAGTATGTCTATTCAATCATCATATGATTGGTCTTTGGGCATACTCCAACAATCTCCCACTAGCACTAAGACCAATCATTCTCGTATCTAATACGACATGGCTTAGTGTAACTGACATGCTTATGCTGTGTCAAAAGCTTTGTCAAGGAGTTGACAAAGTTATCAACTTTGTGCGTATGTTGCATACTTTCACATCTCCAAGATGTAAGTACTTTAGAATATGTTTGGATTTATTGATGAGATCTTGGTTTTATTTGCTTACGCAAAGGTTCCATCATAACAGAGTTATGTAGCATCTCATATGCTGGGAACAACCCTTAGTTCAGAAGTGAACCCTTTAGATCCAAACATCCTTCTTTATTGCTATGTCGACTGTAATACATTCAGCCTATGTTGTAGAGTTAGATATTGTCTCATGTTGCTAACTCGTAGTATCTTTTATTAATGCAAAACGGATTGCGATCTTTAGTTCCTTTTGATGAGTATGTTATCTACCTACAATACGTAGGAAAGTAACAATGCTCCCACTAGCTCTTTTGAAAACAAGACTCCCCTTTGTTTCTAGATAAACCAAACTTTCTGATTGTATCTTCTGAAACGAATATCCCAACTTCGAGAAGCTTGCCTTAGTCTACGGATAGACCTTTGTAGCTTACATACCTTCCAAGTGTTTTACTGAAGTGAAAAAACCTTCTGGATGTGTCATGTACACATCTGTTTCAAGTTTTCCCTTAGGAAAGTGGTTTTGACATTCCATTATTTGATTCCATAATCATCGTATGTAACTACTTGCAAGTGAGATTAAGATGGATTAAACATAGCTACAAGGAAGATGCTTTATCATAGTCTATACTATGAAGTTTTTCGAAAACTTTTAGCGACGAATCATCCTTTGTATGTTTTATCATCCATGTGGGTTTTTCCTTTTTGAAAAACTCATCCATACCTCTTAGGTTTTACCCTTTTAGGTAACCAAAGTCTATACTTGGTTTTAGACATGGATTTCATCTCATATCTCATGGCTCTTAGCCATTTCTCGAATTTTGGGCTCACCATTGCTTTCTGATAAGACCTAGTCTTTATCTTGATCCGAAAAGAAGAGTGTTTCCATGTACGGATAGTGAGAAATCCATATTTCTCAAGTATATGGTATTCTCTTAAGGATTAACACAATGGTTGTGTTTTGTTCCAATGTTCCTTGATCATTTGTGGAACATTCTCAATCTTTGGTTTATAAATTTGTTGTCTAAAATTTCTTCACATTCCAAATTCTATTTTTTTCCTTTTGTGAGAGGTAATCTCTTTCGAGAGAAACTCTCGTTTGAGCAACACACATTTTGTTCTCGTTGAAAAAATGAAATCCCTTGGTGATAAGTATTCTCTTTCGAGATAAACTATCGTTTGAGCAACAAATATTTTGTTCTCGTTAAAGTTGAAGAAATAATATCCCTTTGTGAGAATTAATCTCTTTCAAGATAAACTCTCGTTTGAGAAACAAACGCTTTGTTCTCGTTAGGATAAACAACAAATGGAGTTTTTAAGGTTCGAACTTTGTAAACATTTTAACATGTAAGTAACCTTAAAACTTCAAAGGTATTCTAGAACAATTTTTAGTCCATATCTTATATGACGTTTCGAAAAAAAACGATTAAGTATGAGAGTTGTTTTTCTAGTGTGTAAAGAAGTCAAAAATGACTTGTTCTGAATCAAAACATGTCTAACATATTTGATTCTCTTTCAAAGACTTTTTGTTCCACTTGTGGGATTTAATTATGGGACAACCCTATATTCTTTTAAAGTTCATCAAACTTTAAATATTCTTGAATTTGATCTCATCAAATTACCTTAATACTTTTTATGAGTTTGAGATTAGTCATTTGTTTTATTTATCTTATAAATATTATTGATTTGATTAGTTTAAAGATCATTGATTCGTTGTGCCATAAGATTTTAAAAGAATAACATTTATTTAAATAATCTCAAAATTAAAATATCTTGTCCTTACAAGATAACTAAAACTTAGGCACAAAATAATAATCTTAAAAACTAAAACAAATCTATTTAAGCAAAAACACATATCCTAATGGATGATGTAGCAACTCTTGCTTTATTTCCATTTGCAGGTCCATGTCTATTCAGATGCCTTCTCTTTAGAAGCCTCTGAGGTTGATGCCTCACTCATTTTTGCTTTCTTGACTTCTTGTAGGTGTGTGGGGCAATTTCTCTTCCAATGTCCGGTCTTGCCGCAATGGAAACATTTTCCATCCTTCTTGATTCCCTTCTTAGGTTTCAATGCCTCCTTTCCATCGGTTTTGGTCTTACCATCACCTTTAGACTTTGCTGCCGATTTACCTTTCTTCTTGCCCTTGCGGACCATCAGAACAGGTTTAGGTCCTACCTTCTTTAGGTTGATTTCAGCAGTTCTCAACATGCCGAACAACTGTGGCAGCGTCTTGTTAATTTCATTCATATTAAAATTAAGGACGAACTGATTGAAACTATCCGGCAATGATTGCAGGATGACATCAGTAGCTAATTCGTCTTTCAGCGGAAAGCCGAGCTTCTCCAACGTTTGGATGTAGCCCATCATTTTGATGATGTGAGCTCCTACGGGAGATCCCTCACTCATCTTGCATTGAAATAGAGCTTTAGAGGTCTCGTACCTCTCTTGACGAGCTTGACCTTCATAAATCTCCTTGAGATTTTGAATCATATCATAAGCTACCATGTCCTCATGTTGCTTCTGAAGCTCAGGGGTCATGGAGGCAAGCATAAGACAACCGACATCCAGCATGTCGTCCATGTGTTTCTTAAACTTGTCTTTGTCAGCTCTGGAAGCAGTGGCAACCGGTTCATCAGGAACAGGTTCTTCAATGACATATTCCTTCTTTTCCTGTTTGAGAACAATTCTCAAATTGCGGAACCAGTCAAGGAAGTTTATGCCATTGAGCTTATCCTTCTCAAGGATAGATCGTAGAGATAGAGTATTATTTGTCATTAATTCTACAACAAAGAAAATATGCTACATAAGTTTTACTAAATTTTAAAATTTATAGATAGGTATTTACTATAAATTTACTCCCACTATTTTCTTCAAAATTAAAAACCCTCTAGTTTTAATTTCGGAAAAACGTTTCGATAGTTTTTCTAGTGAGTGAGGATCCGTATTTCACCATTTCTAAATCAGCTTTGGCCAGTCTTTTAGGAAATGGTTATTTAGGTAAGTAACACCTTACTAATTACATCTCATATAATTCCTCATCTTTTGGCGAACAACTCTTTTTCTTTAAATCATCTTATGATTGTCCAAAACTTTTAACCACTAGGTTTTCTAATCCTATTAGAACAACCTAGCTAAGTGAAAACCAATATCTCAACCGGCGAATATCACTAGCTTATTCTTCACGTTTAACTAAGATAGATAAATGTGACATTGCTTTGGCAAAGCTCGCATTATATCGATCGAAGCTTTAACGAGGGTAAATATTTGATGGTTAAAACAGACTTAGAATTATAGTGAGGGATTTACTTAATTATCTCATCATTTTAACATTGATCCTATCAATAGAACTATGTTTAATCATGCTTATAAAACATCCATTGCATCACATACAAGGTAAAAATAAGCGGTAAATAAATATGCAATGATTATAGCCCTTCTTAACCTAAGGTGACCCGTCCCAAGACAATGGGAGCACCATTCTACTGAAGATAGAATCTGCTTCTAAAACGCCCGATCCACCAGGGAAGGCCCACCACGCTGCTACCTTGGTTCTTGCTTTATCTCTATGAGTATTTACAATTTTCAGAAACTCGCGTTACATGCGAGGGAGTGAGATGAGAAGAGAAGTACAATAGAAGATAGAGAAAGGCACGACACGTAGGCCGTATTTATAAAAACCAAAACTATAAAGGCTATGGGCTATAACCATGCAAAACAAACATCGTGCAATCTAACATGCATTTCAAACATCGTGCGAACAAAGTAACGACGTGTTTACGGAGTTTTAAACTGATTATCCCTATGTTGCAGTTAATGGGCCAAAGAAGGATCATGAGGTTTTATAAACCATTTGCGTTAACGAACAAATGCACCAGGTAGGTCAACATGAAAGAGAGGTGGCGCACTAGGCACACTTAAGTACCAGGTCTTTGATGATGCCAATCCTAGACATGCATTTTTCATAAAGTCTAACCATAACTCTTATGGATTCACCGTGAAAGATAGTTTGATAACTTTTATCAAATTAGAAGCCCTTTCAGAGATTTCATAAATCTATGAAACTACGAACAACTACTTGTTCTCTAGACTAACTATTAGTCTCAACATGTTACATTTAACATTGAAGCAACCTAACATAGTTATGATTAACTCTTAATCATCCAGTGATAATCGAAATAAGTCTTTATTAGGTGTGATACGATAAATATCTAAATCGAATCAAACAACATGCATCTCATACATAAACATCACCCCAAGAATTTAAGTCCGAATTCGTATGATACAAGTGGCTCTGATACCATTGTTGGGTCACGTCGGCACGCCCCGTGGCGCAGCGGAAAAATAATCCGACATAATCCAGCCAGGATCCATGTACAGGAACGACTCCGGGGTGAAAAGATGAAGAGTTACCTTTTAAAACACTGGAAACTGGAAAACCGATGGTATGTCGGAATAACCACGTCAAGTAAAACCGGAATCATCACAGGTTCGCAACGACCTCTACGGAGTCCACCCGAACAAAACGAACAAAGTTTCCGCCTCCCTAATACTTAGGGATAAATTTCGACAGGTTTGAACACCTTCTAGGGAGAAGTCGAAATCCCTTCAAGGATTCTAAAGGGAGTCTGAAATCGACCAGGAGTTCAACCGGGACTTGCAATCGAGCAAGGGAACCTTCAGGGATTTGCCAGGGGGCAAGTAGAACACCAGAAAAATATCGAACAAATTCTCAGAGAGCTTTCTGGGATATGTCGAATTCTAGTGGGGAATCCCTAGGGGTGTTGTCGAAATCTTCAAGAGGAGGAAGAGGGATGATTTGGTTGCTAGCCCTTGTCCCTTTAAATAGTATTCAGAGACTTAATTCTAGTTGAATTCCTTAAATCCAAGTTCAACCAAAATTCATAGAATCTAATTCTACTTGAAATTGGTTTATATTAAATATACATTATATTTAATAATATTAAATGAAATATATATATATATATATATATTTAATTATGTAGAATCTTATTCTACATAAAACATGTATTTAAATATACATTATATTTAATCCAAATATATATATATTTTTATTATATAGAATCTCATTCTATCTTTACTTGGATTTAAATATATTTAAATATATATTTTTAGTTATGTGGAATCTAATTCTACATAAACTTGGAATTAAATATACATTATATAAATTCCAAATATATATTTAAATTTCTAGAATCTTATTCTATAATATTTAAGTCTCTAAATATTTTTCATACTCTAAATAATATTTGATAAATACAATATTTATCCAATATTATTCCCATTTAAGGGAGTTGCCGATTTCCCTTATCATATAGGGGATTTTCGGCAACCTCCCTAAAATAGGGAGTATGGTTTCCAATTTTTGTTCGTTTCATTCGAAGGGTGTGACCCTTGTAGGTTCATGCAACGTTAGCAACAAAATTAGAGATGTTCTAATTTTACAAACAATTAGTGGCATCTAGCAATACATCATTGCTACCTAAGTTGCATGAAGTCATGGTTTGACTTTCATAATTCCTGAATAAACTTCTTTTATGTATTTCATCCTTTTGTCCTTTATATCTTAGATGAACACAAGTCATGGGTTAGTCACACTTGCGTTGTCCATCTAGTGTTTCTTGATGTCTTGAGTAGATTATGATAAACGAAACTCTATGATATCTCATATCATAATATTCGAGCATGGCCATGCATTTTCTAATCTCACTCAATCAAGTGGCCGAAGATATTTCTCCCATTATGTAGGAGGGACAAATCCTTTCTTGATCAACCATATTTCACTACATAGGTCATCATGTATCCAATCATCAGTCTTTATAATGTAGTCAGTTACGACACACGTTTGACTATGTCAAAATACGTAAATCTTTATGTTGAAATCATGTTGATCTCAAGTCTAAGGATTATACATATGTTTATCATGAGCAATGTTGTGACTGTCACATAATTACCCAAGAAACATGCTCATAGCGGGTCAATCCAGTATGTTGTTCTCTAACAAATACTTATGTGTTGATTTTGACATCTCTATGTCAATGACAACGCTTGTCATCAACCACATATTAGTCTTTATATATTATCACTGTCCATACCCGTAATTATATTCTACTAAGGATCCTATTTAACAATAATCGTATTATTGTATGGACATTATTATCCAATGGTTATTTTGATGCACAGAAACATACCAAATGATAATAACGTCAATGCCATTACTTGATAAATCTAGTAAAATAGTATGTCTATTCAATCATCATATGATTGGTCTTTGGGCATACTCCAACAATGCCTTAATCCCCTTGCGTCTGAATTGATTCGGGTTTTCTCAGTTGTGAGCGAATTCGGGCCAATTTTAGAACATCGTGGATTTTTGCATTTATCCTTGCATACACGCATCTGGATTATAAGGAAAATGTTAGTGATCAATTAAGCGTCGTTCTGTGGACGTGATGAGGGTGTTAATCCTTCCCCACACGTAACCGTGCCCCTGAACCCTCGATCTGGTTGGTTTTAGGTTTCTAGTTCGCCTAATATAATAAAAGGGACTGGTGGCGACTCCATTGTTACAATTGCCCCCCCAAATTATTTTCAAATTTATTGCACTTTGAACTGACTTTTAAATTCGGATTTAATGCAACCCGTCTTTGAACAGTGATTTATTTTTTTATTAAAAAATGAAACCAGGTTGAATAGGAGTGTAAATAAACAGAGTGTTTGACGAACCGTTCGCATAATGTTCATTTATTAAGCTAAATAAACGAGTATGAACAACATTTTTATGTTCGTTTAATAAACGGATGGACACGGATAGAGGTGTGCTCGGTTCATTTATGTTCACAAACAAGCTCGTTTATAAGCTCGTTTATAGGCTCGTTTATAAGCTCATTTATATGATGAAAATGCTTGTGGATGTATCTAAATACTACTTTTGTTGCTTTTGTTTCATTTATTTATTTATTGTTAATTTATTTAACATTTTTTAACATATAAATGAACATGTTTGTGAACAAATAAATGAACACTTAAATGAACATGTTTGTGAACGCTAAACAAACGAACACAATATTAAAAATTTAAACAAACACGAACTGATCATGAACACCTTTAAAAATAAACAAACGAACATGAACATAGTCTTGTTCATTCAAACTTGGTTAATGTTACCTCCTCAAAAGTACTGATTTTTATGCATATTTTATAGTATTTTTTCTTGTCTCTGAGCATATTTAGATGCATTTAGTAGTTAATTGCATGCATTAGCACAAGGAGTTTTAAATTTGGCTATGCCAGTGTGAAGGGTGGTTTGTTGGCATGATTGCTGACACAATAGAGCATATTAGCGCATGATGAGAACGATGAGAATGTCGATAGTTGTTTCCAGCGAAGGACTAAAAATTGTTGAAGCACCGGTTGGCAAAGAAGAGATGTTTGATGCCAGGTCGAGTGGACGGTGAACCAATGATGACGTCAGCCCTAGGATTCAAACGAAGGATAAGATGAGCACATCCCTTATCCTCGAGCATTCAAATTCAAATTCAAAGCTTATCCTAGGTCATTCTCATGTGCCTATTTAAAATAACTCAAGGAAACATTTGAGGGGGATCGAGAATCAAATTGAGGAGGCTTCACCAAGGAGACGTTCGACCAAGCTTGACCGAGAGCCTGGATTTTGAAGGGCTGCATCGAGAGACCCGTTTCTTACTCATTCTCTCTGTTTAAGTTATTTTTATTTTTACTTAAGATGGTGATGTTGAGATACGATTATGGTTTTTGGTTGGAAACCCTCACCTTGAACTAATTTAATAGTTGATGAGGGATGGTTGCGTTCAACCCTATATTATATGTTTAGCTTTTAATAATTGGAAATGCGATGGCATTGTTTTCTCTATCCAGCATGATATTAACAGTTTTCACAAATACGATGTCAAGCGAGAGCTGGCTTTGTTGGCCTATTGAACCTTAATATCTTAACCGACTTAGGGAACAACGGACAAATACTAGATACTAAAGTGATATGCTTCGAGAGAAGATGTTCAAGTAGAAGAACTCACTTCGGGAGTGAAATCTACCCCTTATGAGCAAAAGATTGGGACATAATCAAATTAATTTATGAAAAAGTTGTTTTTTAGAGATATAATGGTTTTTGCATAGTTAATTCAGGGCATTGCCATCGAGAGAGGCAATGCTACTTTAGAATCGGCTCGGCAAACAATGCCAAGACAGGATTTATTAAAAGCCGGCATGGCATGAATAGTATGAAAACCAAGCATCTCTTGCCAACACTCATCATACATTTTAAAACTCTCCTTGCCAACGTTGTTGTTTTCTTATTTCCTTCCTTCCAACTTGTTTTCAAAACCAACTTTAAAACAAACATACTTCCCTTTGACAAGTAAAACGAGTAAGCAATTAAACTCTTGACCAATCCTTGTGAGATTGATAACTCAACTTAATGTTGTATTGCTTGGGAGACCGTGTATACTTGCACGCAAAAGACTCTTTCTTGGCACTGTTTATTCATTACCAACACATTTTTACCCCTTTTTCCAAGCACTCTCACGTGTCCAACAAGTTTTTGGTGTCGTTATCATGGATTGCAACGGAGTTTATTGTTTTGTTTTTACTAGTTTTTTTATTTTACTTATCTGTTTTGTTTGGTGTATGACCAGGAACCGCCCTACGAAATATTAGCCATTTGACCCTAAAATTGAACGAACCTACCACAGATTGAAAAGGAAAATCAAAGAGCTGGCTCAAAATGGTAATGGAGTACATGGTGTCAAACACAATCAAGGAGATCGACCTATACATGGAGGGATACTTGGTGCCCCTACCGCACCCGTAGTGGTTGATACCATAGAGAGACCAATACGAGAACACTGGGAACCAAAAATTGATAACCTGATGCCATGAGAAATTGGCGCCGAGGTAAATGCATCAAATTTTGAACTTAAGCCAATAATGATTCAAACTTTTTTGAATGCAAGCCAATTTGATGGAGCACTTACTGTAGACCTAAGGCAACACTTGAAGCAATTCATGGAGATTTGCCAACTATTTCAGCAGCCTGGAGTATCAGAGGATACTATGAAGCTGAAATTATTCACTTTTTCTTGAGAGATTAAGCCAAGACTTTTCTAAATTCTTTGCCACCTGGTTCAGTCACCTTATGGGGGGACCTATGCCAGAAGTTTCTGATGCGTTTCCAGCCGCCAACACTCACTGCCAAGATACATGATGAGATTATTACATTCCGGCTGGCTGAGGATGAAACCTTATGTGATGCTTGGGATATATTTAAATATATGTTGAGAAGGTGTCCTATGCATGGATTTCTAAATTTGACCCAAATACAAACTTTCTACAACAGATTAAATGCATAAACGAGGAGCGTTTTTGATGCTTCGGCAGCCGATTCATTACTTGACAAGAACTATACGAAGGTTGTGGGTATCCTTGAGAGAATTTCAGTTAATGATTTTAAGTACCCCGTTGCCAAGTTAGGTACCGAAAATAAAACCAGTGGGAAATTGAAGGTTGATGAACTAACGTCCATCCAGGCTAAGATTTCTAACCTCACTAGTATGATGAGAACATTGCAAAAGAACAATGAGCCTCAAGAAGTGAAGGTATTATAACCATTCTGCACCATTTGTGGAGAGAGCCACCATGTAGATAATTGCCCTGTCAACCCCGAGTCGGTAAATTATGTTGGCAACATTAATTACAATTTTAATCCTAACTCAAATACTTATAATGTACGATGAAGGCAACACCCGAACCTAGCTTGGGGAAATCGAAGATCCAATCAATATAATGCCAAGTGTCAGAACAATGCCATGGCAGGACTCAATCAGAATGTTGTGCCGTAGCGGGCACAAAATAATTTTCATGTAGGGAAAAGGAACAACCAGGGGACTTTGACAGAATACATGGAGAGGAATGATGCCACTATCTAAAGTTTGGCAGCTTCGATGCAAAACTTGGAGGTCCAAATTGGGCAGATTGTCAATGCACTCAGCAACAGACCCCAGGGACCTTTTCCAAGTGACACAGAAGACGCCAGGAAGAGAAACAATGAACAATGCAAAGTTGTAAAACTTCGGAGTGGTAAGCAATGTGAGGCTAACACATCCAGTAACCAGATAGTTCATTGTCCAAAGGAAGAGAAAAGACAGTAGATGTACCACAAGAGCCAGATAACAAAGAAGAGGATGGAAGCATTGCCAGCCATTGGACTATTGTCAATAAACAGTCTGATGCCAGCGAGCAGAATGATGCCAGACAACAGTCTGATGCCTACAAACTTTTGGCAAAGCCAGTAGAACCAACATATGTTTATCCACCTCCACCCTTTCTGCAAATGTTAAAGAAGCATAAGCAGGATCAAAATTTTAAGTGTTTCTTGGAAGAGCTAAAGCAATTGCAGATCAATTTTCCATTAGTGGAAGCACCCGAGAAAATGTCCAATTACGTGAAATTAATGAAAGATGTCTTGTCCAAAAAAGAAAATTAGGAGACTTTGAAACTATAGCTCTTATCGAAGGATGCAGCGCCAGGATACTCAATTGGTTGCCACCAAAATTGAAAGATATATGGAGTTTCACTATCCCCTTCACCATTGGCAATAGATTCATGGGTATGACACTGTGAGACCTGAGGGCTAGCATTAACTTGATGCCGATGTCAATGTTCAAGAAGCTTGGCATTGAATCAAGGCCCACTACCTTGACACTTTAGTTGGCGGATCGATCGTTCGCACATCCTAAGGGTAAGATCGAGGATGTGTTGGTAAAGATAGATAAATTTATATTTCCAATCGACTTTATTGTTTTAGATTATGAAGTTGATGCTAATAACCCAATTATATTGGGAATACCTTTTCTTGCTACTGGTAGAGCTTTGATTGATGTACATAAAGGAGAATTAACAATGCGCATGAATGAGCAAAATGTTACATTTAATATGTTTCAAGCTTTGAAATGTACAGATGGATCAGAATAATGCCAAGAATATGATAGGATGGAGTCCATTTTCAAGGTGGACGTGGCATAGTTGTGCCAAGAAACTGATGATGATGTCAGCGAGACCGATAGTGAAGAAGAAATTTTTAAAGCCAAAAAAGTGAGCTATTTCGAGCCACTAGAGTTGGCTTCCAGAGAGATTAAGGCACCTAAGCCATCAATAGAGGAACCACTAGAATTGGAGTTAAAACCATTTCCAGACCACCTCAAATATGCATATCCAGGTAAGCACTCAACTTTGCCAGTAATCATTGTTGTTGATCTAACAAATGATCAGGAGAAAAGATTGTGGGAAGTTTTAAGTAAACACAAGCAAGCGTTGGGTTGGAAATTTGGTAGACATCCGAGATATTAGCTCAACCATATGCATGCACAAGATAAACCTAAAGGAATATCATGGCAAAACAATTGAAGGCCAAAGAAGACTGAATCCAAGCATGAAATAAGTAGTCAAAAAAGAGATTATCAAGTGGTTGGATGCCAGGATAATCTATGTCATATCTGATAGCTCGTGGGTTAGCCCGGTACAATGTGTGCCAAAGAAAAGTGGCATGTTCGTGGTTCAAAATAGCAAGAACGAGTTAATCCCTTCCAGAACTATCACTGTATGGAGAGTGTGCATGGATTACAGGAAGCTGAACAATGCCGCCAAGAAGGACCACTTCCATTTTCCCTTCATTGACCAAATGTTGGACAAATTGGCAAGTAAAGCTTTTTATTGATTCTTAGATGGTTATTCAGGATATAATCAAATTGCCATAGCTCTAGAGGATTAAGAGAAGACCACATTCACCTGTCCATATAGGACATTCGCCTTTAGGAGGATGCCATTCGGTATGTGCAATGCACCGACAACATTTCATCGTTACATGATTTCTATCTTTTCAGACATTATTGAGCAAAATTTGGAAGTCTTTATGGACCACTTCTCGGTTTTTGGTAAGACATTTGATGAGTGTTTACAGAGTCTAGAGCTTGTTTTGAAAAGATGCATAGAGACAAACTTGGTCTTGAACTGGGAAAAATGTCACTTCATGGTGAAAGAAGGCATAGCTCTAGGTCATAAAGTGACCGAGCGAGGTTTGGAAGTCGACAAGGCAAAAGTAGAGGTAATTAAACAGTTTCCACCACCTACAAGTGTCAAAGGTAAAAGAAGTTTTCTAGGTCATATAGGTTTTTATCGTCGATTTATTAAAGACTTTTCTAAACCTTTGTGCTCACTATTAGAACAGAATGTAACTTTTACGTTTGATGATGCTTGTTTGAGAGCTTTCAGGAACTTAAGGAGAGACTGATCAACCCCCCTATAATCGTAGCACCATATTGGAGTAAGTCGTTTGAACTCACGTGTGAAGCCAATGACTATGTCGTCGGAGCAATACTGGGACAGCGTCATGGCAAGGTTTTTCCTATCATATACTATGCCAGCTAGGGGTGGGCATTGTCAGCTACCTGGTTTTTGGGTACCCGGTTCATCCGGGTACCTCATTAAGCGGCATATGTCTCGGCCCATTATATCTAGGTACCCGGGTAATCGAGTATCGGGTACCCGGTTCCTATTTTTTATTTTTTTAATTATAAAATTAAAAAAAATCACATGTTAAACACAAAAATATTTTAAAAAAATTAAACTTAAAAGAATATAATACAAGCATAGAAAAAATTTAGGGATTTAAACGTAATTTTAGAGTAAAAATATTAAGAAACATAAAATAAAAATATAATTTTAAATATAAAAAATATATATCAAATTTTATCGGGTCGGGTCGGGTCGGGTACCCGGTAAGGGGAAACTTCCGGCCCGTGTCTCGGCCCTTTTCCCGGGAAATTTGCCGGGTTGGGTACCCGGCCCGATCGGGTAATTTTTTTCCAGGAATTACCCGGCATTTTTAGGCTCGGGTCGTCGGGTCGGGTTAACCGAGTCAGGTATTTTTGCCCACCCCTAATGCCAGCCATACTTTGAGAGAAGCACAACTCAATTACACCACATTTGCTTGCAGTTTCTGTTGTGCCATGGTACACTGACATAGTCAACTATTTGGTAAGAAACATTCTGCCACCAGACTTGGCATACAATGCCAAGAAAAGATTTCTTTAGGAAGTTAGGCATTACTACTGGGATGAGTCGTTTCTATTCAAACAGTGTGCCGACCAAGTAATAAGGCGATGTGTGCCAGAAGAGGAGCAGTACAACATCTTGCATTTATGCCACGCTGTTCCCTATGGAGGACATTTTGTCGGAATGAATACTACTGCCAAAGTTCTACAGTTCGGATTCTTTTGGCCCATACTATACAAAGACACCCATAACTATGCAAAGGCATGTGACCGGTGCCAACGGACGGGGAACATCTCTGGCAAACATCAACTGTCGCTCCAAAACATTATGCTTGTGGACTTATTTGATGTATGGGGATAGACTTTATGGGTCCATTTCCCCCCATCATTTGGTAACTTGTATATTCTTGTAGATGTGGATTATGTATCCAAATGGGTAGAGGTTGTGGCATTGCCAACAAACAATGCCAAGGTCGTTGCCAAATTTTTGCACAAACACATTTTTACCCGATTTGGTGCCCCTAGAATGATTATTCATGATGAGGGTACCCATTTTAAGTGTAAACTAATCTCTAGAGCTTTGTGCAGATATGGAATTCAGCAAAGGATTGCCACGGCATATCATCCTCAAACAAACGGGTAAGTTGAGATTTCTAACAAGGCGATCAAGAACATCCTTAAAAAAACTGTGAATCAATCAAGGAAGGACTATTCTTTGAGACTAGATGAATCCTTGTGGGCTTACAAAACAGCATTTAAAACTCCCTTGTGCACTTCACCATTTAAACTTGTGTTTGGAAAAGCATGCCATCTTTTGGTAGAGATGGAGCACCGTGCATATTGGGCTATTAAAACTCTTCATATGGCATGTAGAGTTGCGGGAGAAAAGAGGTTACTAGACTTAAACGATTTGGAGGAGTTTAGATCACAAGCCTATGAGAATGCCAAACTATAAAAGGAGACAACAAATTGTTGACATGACAGGAGAATCATGCCAAGACAATTTGAAGTAGGCCGGTGTGTTATGTTGTTTTACTTAAGGCTTAAATTATTTCCAGGGGAACTTTAGTCGAGATGTCCAGGTTCATTTGAAGTTGTAAAGCCATATGTTCATGGAGTAGTGGACATCAAAAATTTGAAGACAAAAGAAATTTTTAAGGTAAACGGTCAACGTTTAAAGCACTATTAGGAAGATAATCAGTAGAATGCCAAGGAGGTTATCCCCTTGGCTGAGATACCGTAACGCCATCATGATTTAGTTCTTTTTGTAAATATTAGGATTAGAAGTTTTTCTTTTTCAGCATTTTCTTTATTTGTTTATCTTCCTTTTAGTTTTTAATTTTTCGTTTACTGCATTAAAGGGTTTTCATTGAGTGTGCACAGATTCAGGAATTATGTCAAAGCAGAAGGGAGCATGACACAAGTACGAGTTAAGATAGTTTTGTGTGCCAGCAATGCTGCCAGCGCCCAGCTTAGCACGGCGGAAGTAATTTAGGAAGAATTGATTTACCCAAGCTTTCTTTCTATGTAAGAGAGTGAAACCCTAGCCGCCAAATTGACCGGATAAGTTGAGTTTAAATTCAACTTAAACCCTTATCACTTTCCATCCTTATCTCTCTTACCATTTCCTATAACCTGTCACCTTATCAAATCACCTTTTTATCTCCCCAAACACGCTACTTACCATCATTACCCTCATTAATTCAAACACTCATTAAACCCCATTACACACTCAACCTTCACTTCATCTACCCTAGTCGTTCATCACCATTTCCCTTTCTTCTTTCTTTATCCAAGCAAGAAACAAAGAAACACAATCTTCCCTATCTTTTTCAATAGTCGAACAAATCTCTTCAAGCTTTCATGGCTTTTTCATCGACCCCTTTCAAAACTTTCTTCAATGAGGAGATACGCAAGAAATATGAAGAGCACTTTGCTTCGAAGACGTTTGTTCATGAGCAGAATTTTGACTTCAAGAGCGAGAAAAATTTGGGCTTTACCCCAGAATTCATGGATGTCGTGACCAAGCATAAGTGGGAAATGTTTGGCCAACAAAAGAGTGACATCTTTCCCAACATTGTTCGAGAGTTCTACGCGCATCTCACAACCAAGGCCAATCCGTTCTTGATGATCTGAGGGGCTTGTGTGAGGTTTGATGAAGGGTCCATCAACACTATGTTTTAGTTGGAGGAGGAAGATGAGCATGAGAAATTTGTTGCCTCCATGACTACTGCCAAGAGAAAGAAAATGTTGACAAATCTTTTTGAAATGGGCACTGAGTGGATTGTGTCCTCAAGAGGTCACCAAACCATCAAGAGATTAGCTCTCACATCTCAGGCGAAGGGCTGGAATCATTTTCTTAAGGCGAACATCATGTCGATGACACACAACGAGACGGTGTCCGAGGAGAGGCTGGAACTACTGCACTCCATTCTTATGGGGCAAAATATCGACATTGGCAGGATTTTAATCAATGAAATATACAAGTGTGTTGGTAAGCCAACTGGTGGATTGTTCTTTCCGTTGTTAATATCTAATATTTGTATGTAACACGACGTGCCCAAGACCGATGCAGACATAGCCCTAATAGTCAAAGGCTCCACCACCACACCGACCGCTTGGAAGAACCTTACTGCCATTGACTCTAAGGACAAAGGAAAAGGCAAGGCCTCCATGATGACACCTAAGACTAAAGCACCTAAGGTTGAGTCTACAGCCTCGATGCTAGTGGGTGCAATGACATTGCTCTGCCAGATCTACAACCGTTAGGAGTTGATTCTTCAAAAGTTGGAAAGGGTTGAGGACCAGAGGAAGAAGCTATGCGACTACACCCATGCAGGGACGTATCCATCAATGAGGCTCTTGTGACTATGTCTCCAAGAGTCATTCCTGCGTTCCACGCCTTCCCAACAGAGCTCTTTACCGATGACAGTGCCATGCCAGCCAGTCCAGTCAATAGCCTATTTCACAGTCCAGCCCACAGTCTCGTACTGTCTGATGCCACCAAACATGTTTCCTCTGTTTAAGTTGAATCAGCCAAGACTGACACTACCATGGAAACCGTTGAAGAAGTCCAAAAGAAATATGATGCCCCTAATGAGTCTGCCGCCACTCCTACCACATCGGAGCCAGTGTGGATTGTTAAGGAAACCCCTACATCCACTGCCGCCTTGAAGCCAGCCATGACGAGAGTGAAACACAAAGCCCCTGATCGTGGAAGTTTTGTTAAGAGGGAGACTTGCGTCACACGTGAGGAAGCCTCTGAAGAGGGAGTCTTCTTCTTCTTCTTAAACTCCTTTACATTCCACTCCATTCCATTGCATTGCATTTTCATGTTCGCGCATTTTATTTTTCTATTTTTAATTGTATATATGTGTTGTTTTCATGCATTGAGAATAATGCACATCTTTGGTTTGGGGGTTTGCGTTGACTCACATTTATGTCATGCCATGAATTTCATGTTTTCATTTCTATTGCCATGCCATGTATGCCATATAGATTAGATTTTCATGCCAAACCATAAATAAAAGAAAAAGAAAATTTTGCCTTGGTTTACTTTTGAAGAATGTTAACACTTTGTTTGGCAAGCTTAATTTGATCTAGATGATTATCCGATGAAGAAATTAATATTTAGTCACCTATGCCAGCAGAATAGTAATGCCAAGTCGCTTGGCAATTGATCTGTAGTTTAAGGAATTGAACTTTCACTTAACACGTAGTATGCATCTAGTTCCCAAGCAAAGTTAGAATTTTTTAAACTAAGCTTAGAATAAATAAAAAATTGCTCCCAAGCAAAGTTAGAATTTTTTTAAACTAAGCTCAGAATAAATAAAAAATTGTCATGGTAAAAAGAAACAAATAAGGCAACAATGTTTAGTCAAGGCAAGAAAAAATTGAACTCTCCTCTACCTTAGGGATAATAAGTTACTTGGGGCTTTGTGGTTTGCTCCCTCTTAGTTCTCAAGTCCAAAATGTTAGGGTATGAGTTGATGAGAAAGCCTAGTGATATTTGGATTAACGTGGGGGTTCGTGGTATGCCCCCTCTTATTTCTCACGCCAAACAATATCACGAAGTAAGCTTAAATTAATGCCAACAAAAGCCCTTGGTAGGAATAAAAACAACAAAAAAAAAAGAAAATCTGAATTTAGGTAGTAAATTTGACTAAAGGAGTAAAAGGATACTTGATGCATATTGCCTACACATCATGCACTCTTCATGCCCTTAGACTATAGTTATATTGTTGCACTTGAATTTCCTATATGTTTGGCATTATTGCACTGGGATACATGAGGACAGAAATAGAGCCAACTTCTGTTTGCCAGAACTTGTTGACATTCCAACCAAATTTTTGTTTTTCTTAGTTTATTTGCATTACTTGAGGAAAAGCAATGATTTAGGTTTGGGGGAGTGTTACCTCCTCAAAAGTACTTATTTTTATGTCTGTTTTAAAGTATCTTTGCTTGTCTCTGAGCACATTTAGATGCATTTAGTTGTTAATTGCATGCATTTGCATAAGGAGTTTTGTATTTGCCTATGCTAGTGTGAAGGATGGTTTGTTGGCATGATTGCATTCATAGTAGAGCAGATTAGCGCAAGAAGAGAATGATGGGAATGTCGGTAGTTGTTAGCAGCGAAGAACCAAAAATTGCCGAAGCACTGGTTGGAAGAGAAGAGATGTTTGAGGCCAGGTCGAGTGGACGGTGAACCAATGATGATGTCAGCGTTAGGATTCAAACGAATGATAAGATGAGCACATCCCTTATCCTCAAGCGTTCAAATTCAAATTCAAAGTTTATCTTAGGTCATTCTCGTGCGCCTATTTAAAGGAACTCAAGCAAACACTTGAGGGGATCGGGAATCAAATTGAAGAGGCTACACCAAGGAGACATTCGACCAAGCTTGACCGTGAGCCTGTATTTTGAAGGGCTGAATCGAGAGACCCCCTTCTCACTCATTCTCTTCATTTAAGTTATTTTTATTTTTATTTAAGATGGTGATGTTGAGATATGATTGTGGTTTTTGGTTGAAAATCCTCACCATGAACTAATTTAATAGTTGGTGAGGGATGGTTGCGTTGAACGCTATTTTTTATGTTTAGCTTTTAATAATTGGAAATGCGATGGTATTGTTTTCTCTATCTGGCATGATCTTAACTGTTTTCACAAATACGATGCCAAGCGAGAGCTAACTTTGTTGGCCTATTGAACCTTAATATCTTAACCGACTTAGGGAACAACGAACAGATGCTAGATACTAAGGCGATATGCTTCGAGAGGAGATATTCAAGTATATGAACTCACTTCGGGGGTGAAATCTACCCCTTATGAGCAAAAGATTGAGACTTAATCAAATTACTTTATAAATAGTTGTTTTATAGAGATATAAAGGTTTTTGCATAGTTAATTCCGGGCATTGCCATTGAGAGAGGCAATGCTACTTTAGAATCTACTCGACAAACAATGCCAAGACAGGATTTATTAAAAGCTGGCATGGCATGAATAGCATGAAAACCAGGCATCCCTTGCCAACAGTCATCATACATTTTAAAACTCTCCTTGCCAACATTGTTGTTTTCTTATTTCCTTCCTTCCAACTTGTTTTCAAAACCAACTTTAAAACAAACATACTTCCCTTTGACAAGTAAAACGAGTAAGCAATTAAACTCTTGTGGGATCGATAACTCAGCTTACTGCTGTATTACTTGGGAGACTGTGTATACTTGCATGCAAAAGACTTTTTCTTGGAACTTTTTATTCATTATCAACGCATTTTTACTCCTTTTGCCAAGAATTCTCACAAGTCCAACAGTTAATTTACACCTCTATGGTTGAATAGATTCCATCTTTTAATAGTGTAGGATTCTAATTTAACCAATCAGATTGCTTCTGACTTCAACTCGTATGGAATGTTTTATTGAAAATAATTCAAACACTGTTCATAATGAGCAAAATACCATTCATCATTTAACTATCTTCTCACTCCTATTTTGGTCACTCAACTATAAAACTTTTCAATTTACTAACTGCACTTTTAGATTGCTCTTGTTTTGGTCACTATGGAATACTTGAATATCATTTTCGAATTTTTTAGTATTATTAAATATAAAAATAATTTAAAATAAATAATAAAATCATATTTTATTATTATGAAATTTAAAGATATAAAAAATTACCACCACCGTCGTTCTCAGAATCGACGATGTTTGATCCCAAATTGCACAGGTGGACCAGTTTTGACACGCTGAGTCTGAATATGGTATTTGTTTCACCGAAAAATGTCTCGAAACACGCAAATATCATTTTAAACTTTTTAGTTTCCTCACTTTCGATCTATTTTTCATGGACTTCAGAGAACTTTCTGAGAAAATGGATGTCGAATTCGGACTCAGAGGCCGAGACGAAGCGATTGATGAAATTTGGGACTGAACGGACACCACCTACGATCTCCGACGGTGGCGTCTAACGACGACGAATGGTAGTTGGCGAACAGTTGGATTTAATTTTGTATTTTATATTTTAATTTATTTTTATATTAAATAATGATAAATGCCAAAAAATTCTAAAATAATAATTATAATATAATCCAGAGTAACCAAAACAAGAGCAATCCGAAAGTTCAGTTAGTAAATTGGAAAGTTTAAAAGTTGAGTGGCCAAAATAGGAAATAGTTGATTGATGAGTTGTGTATTATTATTATTATTATTATTATTATTATTATTATTATTATTATTATTATTATTATTATTATTATTATTATTATTATTGAGACGAGACAGGTCTTCAACTATTCGAGTTTGACTCAATCAAAGCTCGGTCAATACTTGACTCAATTGGACTCGACTTGATTGGACTCGACTTGAGTTCGAACACGGCTCGAGTTCTTAACGATTCGAGTCAAGCTCAACACTACTCGGCTCAACTCCAACAACTCGAGCTCGAACTTGGCTCTAATTTTTAACGAGCTGAATTGAGCTCGACTCGGCTTATTTACACCCCTAACGTCAAAAACTTACATCCGACTAGCTTAATCAATAGTGTTGTAGAATGATTATCGAGCATTCGGATCTCACATAAATTACAATCACAACCAAAATAATAAAGCATACTAATTTACCACACAACTTGATCATACCAGTGTTACTAATCTTTCGATACATTTTTTTGAAAGATAAATGTATGATTTTATTTAAAAAAAATTATACGAGATAAAGAAATGAGTCACATTAAAAAAAACCTCTCTAAACTTAGATGGAGAAAAAGAATGTACCATTTCAATGCAAATAGGGGTCCAAACAAAGCCACACCATTGCACCAAAAAATAATATGCCCAAAGCAGACAAGTAGCGGAGCAACATTCACAGGCTACGACCAGTGCTCTGAAGCAAAATGGAACTTTCGATACATTAAACTCGGTGTAGTTAATCATTAGGCACCTTATGAAAGTTATTAAGACTTATCAATCCATTTTTAAGCATTTTAAGATTCTTTGGCCCAATTGCTCGGTCAATATTGACATTCACCTATGGATATTAATACCAAATAATAGGTACTAGAATGAGTATCGTTACTAGAATGATATTCACTATGATCTTAACAACTCAAACATTATCTATGCCATAACTTTGAGTATCGTTATCATTGATGAGTATGGGTACTAGAATGATCTTAACAACTCAAACATTATCTATACCATTCTAACAATATCGGTATTGTATGAACAATATTGATACCGTATGAAGATAGTATTGATATTCACTCATCAAAATTCCCATCTTAAGCCTAATTTTATGCAATACATGTAATGATATTGGAACCAAGAAAAATACATTTTGGGTTAGAAAATCGCGTCTATTCATATTTAAACTCATGTATTATTGCCCTAGTTAATTTTTAAAGTTTATGGAAGCCATACAAGGCCGTTTTACACCTTTTTAAACAATCTTTAACATCACATAAGCCATTTGATCACTCAAATCATGCTTAGCACCCAACATGCACTATATCAACATGCAAAGCATTATGTTTATGGAAAGCCAGAAGCATCTCAAGGTTAAGATGGTAATACCTTAGTGCAACTCACCAAAAGATGTGCCTCAACTCATTTATGAAGCACTTTCTTTTTTCCTTTAGCACAAGATGGTCCTCAACGTCTTCCACTAATTCAAACAATGTACAATGAACTACTAACATAAGTAAAAACTTAAATGGAACAAGAAAACACATGTATGCTTTGCTTGGTTGGGTGGAAAAGTGGAAGGGAGGAAGGAGGGAAGAGAAAATTGGAAAGAAAATGAATTTCATGGTTGTTTGGTAGAGTGGAAAATTAAAAGAAAAGAAAATATGAGGGAAGGTAGTTTTCATTGCTCTTATACAAATAGTTTTCTCTCCAAAATTGGGTGAAAAAAGGAAAAAAAAAATCGAAAACTATCATACTTTAATAATAAAATTATCAAATTATATTTAAAATAGTTTTATCTAATATTTTTATTATGATTTTATTTTTGTTCAATTTAGTCCCTAAAAATTTATTTAATCTAAAATTAACCCTTATTTGCTTTAAATTTTTTTATTAGTCAATATTATTAATATAATAATATTTTTATTCACTTTAGTCCCTAAAATATTTATTTAATCCAAAATTGACCCATATTTGTTTCTAATTTTTATAATTTTATCTAATATTTTTACTATAATTTTATTTTTGTTCAATTTAATCACTCAAATTCTATTTAATTTGGAATTGACCTCTATTTGTTTCTATTTTATAATTTAATCCAAGACCTAATAATTGCAAACTTTATGTTTCAATAACTAATTTATAATTGCAATTAAGGACTCGTTTTAGCTCGGATTAACCTGAAACTTGGTCTATATGTACCGAGTATTAGGTGTTACATTGATAGTGAAACTCTTGAGATTAAGTTATAAAAATATTAGACTAAATTATGAAAATAGAAATAAATAGAGGTCAATTTCGGATTAAATAAAAAATTTATAGACTAAACTGGAAAAAAAAATAAAACCATATTAAAAATATTGGAATCAATTATAAAAAAATAAAAATGTATATAGGTCAATTTTGAATTAAAGAAAAAATTTAGGGATTAAATTGAACAAAAATAAAACTATATTAAAAATGTTGGATTAAATTATGAAAATTAGAAACAAATAGGGGTCAATTTTAGATGAAATAAAATTTTTAGAGACTAAACTGAATAAAAATAATTATATTAAAAATATCCGACTAAATTATATAATTTAAATTAAATTATAGTTTTTAAAGCTTAATTTTCTTTCCTCCCACTTTTTTATTGTACCAAGCAATAGAGATGAAAGAAACTTATTTTCTTTCTTTTTTTCTTTCTTTCTAGTTTTTCATCCTCTCAACTAAGCATACCGATAATATATATATATATATATATATATATTCCACAAATTCTATTTTTCTATCACTTTAATTTTCTATCTTTTTCAATTTTTTTTGTTCTCTACCAAACAAAGTGCATTAAAACGAGATGAATTTTAGCTTGAAAAGCTCCCAAAGGAAAATCCTTTCTAAAACCTTAAGATGCTTTTCTGTTTTTGAAACTCATGAATTGAAAATCAAGAATCATTACATCGTTAATCTCGGATGTCTTTTTTTTAATTAAGAGGGAAAAGCATCTATTACATGCCTCGTTAAAAAACCTCCCTAATCCTAATGGAGGAAAAAGAGTACATGTAATAGAGTTTAAGAACAAAAGTATCCGAAAAAACAAAACAAACCATTACAAAACCAAATAAAACAAAGAAGCACCCTAACAACTAAACAAACCAGCACCAGCAGTTTGCTGTGTTGCCAAACTGCCAACCGCCCCTACAGGCTCCATGCCCTCGTCGACAGCAGCCTCTGCACAGATAGCGTCCACGATCATTGCCGGAGGATCAATAAAACAGTAGTAATCAAGGGGCAACTCGTTAACCCTCTTCGCCATTACATCCGCAATGGCATTAGCCTCGCGCCTTACCCAAGAAAACTTAACCTCCCAATTACGAGCTAACAAATCGGCAATATGACCCCTCAAGCTCGAAGGAAATCGAGAAGGATCCCGAGAGCACAACCAGTTGAAAATGTCACGATTGTCCGTTTCAAGGATAACCCGAGTATAGCCAAGAGACCAAGCCGTCGAAAGCCCCTCAAGGACAACCCAAAACTCAGCATCAAAAATAGAACACGCACCGATTCGTTTGAAAAAACCAAACTTCCATCGACCATTAGAATCTCTTCCCACACCACCGCAAGTAGCCAAACCAGAGCTGGGGTTCCTAGCGCCATCAACGTTCACTTTCGTCCACCCTTCCATCGGTCGGTTCCATCGCTGCAACACAGGAACACACCCCTGTTGCGTACCTCGGTCAGCCTCCCGCGCAAACGCAAGCTGGAAATTGTTGCAATATCGCCTTGCTTGGACAAGAAAAGGCTTCTGATCGATCGAATCAGCCCCAAATACAAGAGCATTCTGACGCTTCCAAGTTAACCAAAGAATAGTCGTGAACAATAAATCCCAATCCGCAGAAGAGTTCACAAAATAACAAGCATCAGTCAAGTTCTTCATGATCCAATCCTTAATATCACAATGGAAAAATTCGGTCATTGTGCCGGGTTTCACGAGCTGCAGCCACGTCCCTCGAACCAGCACACAATCACGAAGAACATGCGCTAAATCCTCCAGCACAGCCCCGCAGATAACGCATCTGGCGTTGTCGGTTACATGGCGGCGAACTCTTTCCGCATTAGTCATTAAGCGACCATGACACATCCTCCATAAAAACATTTTAATCCGAGGCGCACCGCGGAAATTGTTAACCACCTTCCAAATCGGATCAACGACCATCTGCAGAGGCGCAGCACAAACCTCATAAGCTGATCGCACCGTGAAGCCTCTACTTGGCTCACGATTCCACCCCGGCCTATCCACCAAAGTAGTAGCCAAAGGTGGCTTAACGGCCATTATACCACACACCACGTTGAACGGCAGCAAACTATCAAACATCGGCCAATTCCACTGCCCATCGTGAGTGACCATGCTCCTAACGGATGTGAATGTGTCAGGAATACTATTGTTGTCGACATACTGGCACAACGGTCCGACCGCGGCAACCCAGTTATCCTTCCAAAAATCAACATGTTCACCATCCCCTAAGTTCCAGATGATGTTTCAACAAAGATCAGGCCAAATAAGCGCGATACCACTCCAAAGACGTGAACCTCTAGCACGGGGAAAAGCAATCGGCATGAAATCAGAAACACCATATTTACAGCGAAAAATACGCACCCAAAGGCGATCCAGTTCTGTCAGCATAATAAAACCAAGCTTCATGAGAAACGCCTCGTTGTGACACTTCAAACTCTTCAAACCTAAACCCCCTTCAATCCGCGGAGCACAAACAGTAGCCCAATTAACAGCATGAAAGCCCCGATTAGTATCGCAGTGCCCCCAAATAAAATTCCTGATTAGCTGCTCAATTTCAGTATAAACATAAGCAGGTAATCGAATAGACTGCATGGTATACATGGGTATTGCGGCAAGGACCGATTTTGCCAGGATGATATGACCCGCAAAAGAGAGCATCCGGACCTTCCATCCGGCAAGCTTGTCCGCCACTTTTTGAATCAGATATCTGTAGGTGACTTTGGTAATACGGCCATGGAGAAGAGGAACACCCAAATACCGACCAAGGTCAACCACACATTGGAACCCAAAAGCGCCACTGATATCCTCCTGAAGAGAAGTATGGATGTTATGAGAAAAGAAGATTTCGTTTTGGAAATACTCACCTTATGCCCAGAACATTCACAGAACTCCCTCAAAACCCAGCTAATAATATCGAATTGTTGAAGCGAAGCATCCGCAAATAACACGAGATCATCTGCAAAAAAATAGGTGAGAGATCACCGGCCCCTCTTTTTTAAAGCGAAAAGCTCTCCAAGTACCCTGATTAACTTCCCGTTGAATAGCTTGGGCAGGGCGCTCCATACAAAGGAAAAAAATATAAGGCGATAGCGGATCACTTTGTCGAATCCCTCACGACGGACGAAAAATAGAAGAAGGGCTACCATTCCAGAGAATTTGAGTGGAAACCGTAGAGACACAACTCATGATAAGCTGACGCAAATGAGCAGGAATACCAATATCGCCAAGGGTGTCGTCAATGAAAGACCACTCTAGGCGATCATATGCCTTCTCCAAATCAACCTTAATAGCAAACCAGCCCTCGCGACCTTTTTTGATTCGCATGGAGTGAATAATTTCTTGGGTCGCGATCACATTATCAGTGATAGAACGTCCTGGGACAAAACTGGTTTGATTTTCCGATACCCAATTCGGAAGATACGGTTTCAATCTGTTCACAATAACTTTACTCAGAATTTTGTAGACCACTGTGCACAACCCTATAGGACGAAACTGAGTAATCACCTCCGGAGACTCAACTTTAGGAATAAGAACAATAAGAGTTTTGTTCAGCTCAGGATCAACAACACCAGTCTCAAACATATGTCGAATAGTCTCACATACCTTCTTCCCAACAACCTTCCAGTTGCGCTGAGAGAACGATGCATGAAACCCGTCCACGCCCGGCGATTTGGTCGGATGCATTTGGAATAACGCCTCGCGAATCTCCACGTCCAACAAAGGCCGAACAAGATCATCCCTCCCCTGTTGATCGATCCCAAAAAACATGTTACGGCAATTATAAGCATAACCGTTACACCCCTCCGACGTAAATACAAAAAAGATTATAAGCTATAAGATGAAAGATGACAAGTGGTTGGCTAGCCACTCTCCCACACGTATAATACAAAAATGGGTAATCTTCACCAGTGGTCCCTTTCGTTTAGGTTGTGTTCTATTTTGGTCACCAGAATTCAAAAAAGATTATTCTGGTCACTTACGTTTAGAATCGTTTCTATTTTGGTCCCTTGACCGTTAGTCTCCGTTACTTAAAAAAATAGTTTTTAATTTAACCCCAAAACTTTCAAAATTTTATTTTTCACCATCTTCCCCAAAAATTATAAAACTAAAACCCAAAAAATTAAATCAATGGCTATAACCCAACACTACAACTCATTCCTTCAAGATTAAAAACGTGAACTTCCATTGTAAATGGTCGAAGCTAGCCTCCATGATCCCGAAGTATTTGTTTGGCAATTACTTAATAAATGTTCATGCTGATCATCAGAATTACTAAAGACAAGAAGCCAGATAGCAACATCTTCCCCCTTTATCGGAAGAAAAGAACAATCCTTGTGTTCAGAGAACCCAAGTTTTGTTGCTGTGATGATTTCATCAATGCATCCTTTCATATCAGCATGGCCGAAAACAGGCTGCCAACTAAGTAAACTGATTGCTAAGAATTGCTTAATTGGAGCGCCAGAACCAGAAAATATTGAGATATTGACCATTTTTCTGATATCCCTGCGAGGTAAACTTGTTTTCTATCAGTAATTAATCGCATTTTATGTGGAGAGGCAAATACAACCCTTTTGAAACCTTATCGCTTATGCACAAATCATGCATAAAGGATAACTATCACTCAGCATCACCAAAAAGTTGAAAAGAATATAGTTTTTAAATAGAAGGCAACATACCACAAAACAAAATCCCCAAAATCATTGTGCCCAATCACCAAATGAGCACACTTCGGAATTTTCTTCAACTCCACTACACAACAAGATATATAGTCACCGGCAGGTATAATAGATTCTTCTGTCCATGCACTGCAAAAAGTGGACGATAGGTAAAATTGCATGATTCATTAACAACAATTATAAAAGGGAACAGATTTGAAGAGGGCCAGAAGGAAAAGAGATAAAATCTCCGGTCTATTTTCAAATTATATCAAGCATTCATACGCTGAATATTCTGCAGTATAGGTCACTGCTACAATATAAAATCTATGCTTAAAACCTCAAACTAGAAATTTTTTAAAACAATACAAGGAAGACTTTACCATCCCCTATAAGAACCAAGAGGTAAAGTTTGTATAGAGAACAAGAGAACACATTCACCTCCATGTTGAATTCATGACCCAAAGATGCAGTCTCCCACTCTTTCCAGCAGCTAGCAGACAGTCATTTTCACAAACCAATATACATTGCACACTTTCACTTATCTCCAATTTTGCAACCAGAGAAACATAACCAGGATTCACTCGCACAATTTTTACTGCATTCTCCTTTGAGTTGCCAGAAAAACAAATTGAGCATCTACAATCTATTCTCCCTTCCCTAAGAAAATAAAACTGATATTGGTAAAATATTTGTTTTAAATCTGTTTAACATGATAGAAACCTAAAGAAACACTTAACCTTCAATAAGGTGTTTTAATGCTGTCAAATAAAACAAGACTTTGCCCATCTGGGGTGAATTGTAAACCACGTCTTTCTACACCAATCTAGGAAAGATTAAAAAAAGGTCAAAAAAATTTAAAAAAAGTCATTGATTTAATTTTTTGGGTTTTAGTTTTATAATTTTTGGGGAAGATGGTAAAAAATAAAATTTTGAAAGTTTGGGGGTTAAATTAGAAACTATTTTTTTAAGTAACGGAGACTAACGATCAAGGGACCAAAATAGAAACGATTCTAAACTTAAGTGACCAGAATAATCTTTTTTAAATTCTGGTGACCAAAATAAAACACAGCCTAAACGAAAGAGACCACTGGTAAAGATTACCCTACAAAAATAAGAAGTACGAATCAAAATTATCCCATATTTTCTTCAATTTCTACCCTTTATCAAAAAGACCCCATTTGAGCCCAAATCCTCAACTTTCAAAAAGCCACACTTAGCTCAATGGATCCAGAAGTCTTACTAGACCCATCAATCTTAATCTACCCACTTAAAAATTCACCTTTTTAGAATACGCTCTTGTGCTCATATTAAAACTTGTTTGTGCCCACATGATATTTATTTGTATCCGTCCTAAAATTAAGTTAGTGTAATTAAATGCTAATGTGTTTGTTGCTTCATGTAAGTGAATTTTTTTTTCAATCTAGTCAAATGATTAAGGTAAGAGAAATATTACAAAGTGGTGAGATCTTTAGTTGTTGTGCATTAAGAACAAAAATCACTTGCCTTTTTTTGTGCATTTATGCCCCAACACTAAAAAATTAAATCATATATTATAACTTTAATTTCTAAATAATAAATCTTAAACACTACACTTTAAATCTTAAACCCTCTTTTTAATATTAGGGCATCAAAAAAGATAAAATTTTATTTGTGGATTAAAACAATAAACTGTTATAAAGAGAGTCGAAGATAACCATTGGGGTTCACATTATAAAATTGTTGTTAGCTTGGTTACCATGTTTTCTTCTGTGATGGATGTGCTTGGAATCATTGAGGAAGATGAAACACATTTAGACCAAAGAGCTGAATCTTGTATGTTGTTGAATTCTTTATAATCTTTTGAATTTTTGTTTAATTTGCAGTTGATGAAAATTATATCGGGGTTACTAGTGAATTATTTCAAGTATTGCAACATAGTGATCAAACATTATGAATGCTATGTAGTTAGTTAGTGTGTCTAAGCAATGATTACAAATGATGAGAAATGTGAAATGACAATCTTTACTTGAAGAAATTTTTTTGTTTTGTAAAAAGAATAACATTGAGGTTCTAAAGATGGAAGAAACATTTGTTGTTTTGGGGAAGTCTTGGAGAAAAGTTCACGAAGTTTTAAATTTGCATCATTTTCAACTTGAATTATTTTATCAGGTGATTGATAGACAACTTCAGGAGCGTAATAATCATTTTTTTTGGACAAGTACAAAGTTACTTCTTTGTGTGACTTGCTTGAGTCCAATAGACTTGTATCTTTCTTTCGATAAAAAAAACTTGATTCGCTTTGTCCAATTTTATCCTTATGAATTTTCTACGGGAAATTTTATGTTGCTTGATTGTCAGTTTGAGAATTATATTATTAATGTTTGTTTAGATAAAAGATTTTGTGATCTAAAAAGACTTTCTGGTTTATCTAAAAAATGGTTGAGACAGTGAACCATGTTAATATCCATTTATGTATTTACTTTTGAAGTTGGTTTTGATTCTACCGGTTGCAATCGCAACAGTGGAAAAAAATTCTTTACAATGCACTTTATAAAGAATTCACTATGCAACTGAATGGAAAATGAATGGTTGAACGATTCATTAGTTATTTTTATTGAAAAAGGTATGCTTAATAAAATAGACAATAAAACAATTATACAACGATATCAAAATATAAGTTTAGAGGAGAACAATTGTAAATTTTATTTTTAGTTATATTTTTGTAAGACTTCTTGTCATAATTAAAATATTATTAGTATTTTTATCTTCAAAAATTTATGTTATTAATATATGTGTGCCGACTTTAAAAAAATTATGGATCCGCCATTGATCTTAATCTCAGTTTCTTTAAGAAAATTGTAAACTTGTTGTGGGAAAAAAAAAGGAAGCTGTTGAGATTCTTTTTCTTGGTCCTAAGTTGTATTTCATCTTATTGCCGGTTAATTTGGATATGAAAAAGGCTCGTGTCTGGATAATTTTAAGCCATGCTCTTCTTCAACTTTTCTCTCAAAGAGGGCGTGAATCATTTAATAACCGAATAAATCTTTCCATCTTCGGTTCAAATCAAAATTAACATGAAGAAATTTCAAATATATTTAGAGCAAAATAGATCTCTCTGACATGTTTTACTATACCCATTTATTTTATTAGAGTATATTTATGCACTTGATCATTATCAAGTGCTCTAAATAATGACAATAATATTAATGATAATCGCCATGCATATCAAAGTACTTTTGATTAGAAGCATCAAGAAACAAATAAGAGGCTAATCAAATTGTAGTTCTGAGTACTTTTATTAACCATCCAGAAACAAATAAGAGGTTTTGAGGTCACTCACCACTGTTAATACTTAATCTCATGTTTCTTCCATTGTGGAAACATCATATCACAGCAAATATTAGCTGATATTTCACTTCTAAAAAGTTGCAACTCAACTCTGTAGCTAAATATGCATGGCTGGTATGGCTTTCAAACTTACTTGAGATTCCCTTCTTTGAGAAATGCCATCTTTCCTACTCCTCCCATCTCTTTTGACTTCTATCTCGATTTTCTTTCTAGACTGATATTGAGACTTTACACAATAACAAAGTCCAACAATACACATATCTTTGTCATCCTACCACTTTTCGATTAAGAAAATAAATAGTGATACCTTAAATTAATCTATACGAAAACATCACGGATCACATCATGCATTTTAAAATACCTTTGATAGCCATCGAGTAACAAACAAGAGGCTTTGAGGATACTCATCATTGTTAATGTTTCATCTCATATTCCTCTTCATGAGTAAACATTCTACCTTGAGAACCCATCAATGGCAGCATCATGACCCATCATACTACAGATTGAGAAAATTGATCGATATTCCACGCCTTCTAAAAAGTTCTAACTCAACTCTATAGCTGAATATGCATGTCTTGGTATCACTACAAAATTTCTTTGAAATTGTCTTCTTAGGTTATACTTTATTTGTTTTGACAAATTCTTAGCAAGCTTCATCTTTCCTACACCTCCCATCCCTTGTATATTCAAATGATCATCTTTCAATGCATCAACGATCCCATTCAAGACTTGACTTCTTAACTCTTTAAGAACTCTAAAATCTACCACCTCAGAAACTCTATTAACTCTGTTTTCAGTAATGAACCTGGCCTCTACCTCGGCTTTCTCGCTGAGCTGAGGCTGAGACTTGAAATCAGCACAAACGCCAGAAAAACAACTCATTGCTACCACTTCATACCCTGCAATTTGAATACAATCAGGAAAATAGGGCCTCCATTTTCTTTTATATGTATATATAGGAAACAGAACAAACTATACAACAAGTGGGAAGAAAATCATACAGAGTGGCAAACGAGGCAACCAGAAGAAGGAAAGGGAATAAAAAGATTAAAAGAAGGAAGTGTACATACTTCATGCTTTTAGATCTCAAATCAAGGGGAAGAGGATGATCTCAATCTTCACTGCACTTTGAAAATAAATCATGTCAAAAAGGAAATTAATCCAACATAAAATTATTGTAACTCTCTTTCTCTCTTGCAGAGAAAAAAAATAAACAAAAGCATAAAAATGATTGAAGGTGTGAGAAAATGGAAATGGCAAAAATAAGAGTCTTACAGCGAACCGAATCTGGATTTGAGCTGTTGAGACCATGGATGCCTGTGGTCGGCCACTGAAGACTTCAATATCTTGGAGTGAAGGAAAGGTGAGTGCGTGAGCACATGGGAAGTAGATCTAGGGTTTTTATCATAGTCACCAGCACTTCACTTAATCCAATGGTTTTCACTTTAACCACAATACAAGGTTCAGTGTTGGTAACCATCCAAGAATATTAATATTGGGTAAAAAAATAAAATGGTAACCAAACTTTCAAAAATCACAAAATGACAATTAAACTTTATGTTTTATAATAAAATGGTAACTAGGCGTTAAATCTCGTTAAATGTCTATTATACAATTTGATATAATAACACATTTAGTCCTTCATATTTATATATTCAATCAATTTAGTCTCAATTCAAAATAATTCACTAAATTTAGCCCTCGTTATTTACGCAATCTTTCAATTTGGTCATTAAAGCAAAATTTCAAAGTATGGTAACATGATAAATAATTACAATTAAATTTTTATAAGAACTCGAAAACTCGACTCGAATCGAAAAAAATTCAACTAAAGTTTGAGTTGTAAAATATGACGCATCAACTCGAATAACTCGAAATTTTTTGACTCGACTCAAACTTTATTTGGAATTTTTTCGAGTCGAGTTTTCGAGTTCCTATAAAAATTTAATTGCAATTATTTATCATGTTACCATACTTTGAAATTTTGCTTTAAGGACCAAATTGAAAGAATGCATAAATAACGAGGGCTAAATTTAGTGAATTGTTTCGAATTAGGACTAAATTGTTTGAATGTATAAATATGAAGGACTAAATGTGTTATTATACCAAATTTTATAACAGACACTTTACGGGATTTAACATCTAGTTACCATTTTGTTATAAAACATAAACTTTAATTGCCATTTTGTGATTTTTGAAAGTTTGGTTACCATTTTGATTTTTTTACCAAAGTTCAGTGACCATCTGTGTACTTTACCCTTAATATTATTATGAGGTGTGGACATTTGATTCAGTCGAGTCAAAAATTTTTGAGTTAGTCGAGATATTGAGTCCTATTTTACAACACAATTTTTATTTGAAATTTTTTCGAATCAAGTTGAGTTTTTCAACATTTTGTTCAAATTTAATTGTAAACAGTTATAACATTATCATATTAATTAGTTCCAATTCAAACGACTTTCTATAATTATATACAAAACACATATATATATTTCTTCATATTTTTAACACGCGCGCGCGCACACACACCATGCAAAATTAAGGACTCTACTCGAACTAAAAAATTGATCCACTAATTACTATAAATTTTGAGTTATTTGAATATACATATATATATATACATATATATTTCTTCATATTATATTTAATTAGTTCCAATTTAAATGACTCTCTATAATCATATACAAAAAACATATAGGCCATGTGTTGAGTGGATCGAATGATCGAACTAAACCAAGAGGGGGTGAATTGGATTTTTAATGTTCTTGGTGGTGGAAATTGCAAATAAAAAGATTGACAAGGAATTTTAGAGTGGTTCAAGTTCCAAATGAACTCTACATCCACTACCTTAGCTTCATTAAGGATTTGCAACAATTCCACTAATTGCCCTTCCCCTTTTCTAGGCTAAGGAGGTAACCCTTACAATTTTCGGTCAAATTTTCTACCCAAAATTTGACCCAATCCTCACAAACAAGTATCTCTCAATACATAAACTAGCCTAATTACAAGCATTCAACCCAATTGAAATGATAAGAATGAAAAATACAATTGGGGTTTCTAGATAAATATGGGATTTAGGCACAAATGCTTGGATTTGATGTTTGGATGTTTGCTTTTGGATCAATAGTTGTTGCTGGTGCTTTTAGAGGTCCCTTTTATACCTTCTCATTGATTTCTAGCCGTTATGGTTGTTGTATTCATCAATAGAGCCGTTGGGGGTGTTATCTCACCTCCATAAATGCAGTCTGCAACCAACCGTTTCGAAACGCCCGACCCTGTTTCGAAACAGACCAAAATAGAAAGAGTCGTTGGGGTGCATTAAAGAGCCCGTATCGAAACGTTCAGACCTGTTTCGATACGCTAAGAGCCGTTTCGAAACTTGTTTCGAAACGTTTTGCCACTATCAAGGGTCGTATCGAAACGTCTTGAGATCGTTTCGAAACGCCTTAACGGTTTGTTAAAAATCAGTTAAAAACTTGCAACGGTCATATTTTTCAAATCAAATGAAGAACCGTTTCGAAACACTGAGTGTCGTTTCGATACGGTTTCTCTATGTTCTAAAGCCGTTTCGGAACTTGTTTCGAAACACGGGTTGGCAGTGTTGAAATCGTTTCGATACCCGTTTCGAAACACAGGTTCACAGTTTTAAAACTGTTTCGAAACGCCTTAGGCCGTTTCGAAACGGTGACTCGAAAATCACTGTTTTGGCTTTGAGAACACTTAGAAAATATTTTATAAACTTAGTTTTTAACTTAGGCATATTCTTCAAAACATGTAGGGGTGTTTGAGGACTTAAAAATTCGTTTTCACATTTTCAATTTAGTCCTTAGGTTCTTTAGTTATATCAAAATTAAAATATTGGTTTCACAATCTCCCCTTTTTTGATATAACAAAACCGAAGTTAGAATTTTTAAGAGTTTTGAAAATTTTGAATACATTCTAACTCCCCCTCAATTTAAGATAGGTTTTTAAAGTTTTAAAAGAATTTAAATTTAAAGTTCAAAGTTTAAAACTTAAAAACACTTTAAACAATTAAAACGAATTTTGGCTCTTAGATTACTTCCCCCCCTTTTTGTTAGATCAAAAAATATAAACAAGGCTCAAGAGAAGAAATAGGGTTAATAACAATAATCATTAAGCAATAAGCAACAAGCAACATAATATTAATTCATAAAATTAAAATATCCAAAACATAAATCTTCAACAATAAGTTCAAAGCATAATCCCAACTAAAATCAAAAGCATAGGTTCATAAAACATAATGGAAATAAAGATGCAAACTTAATCCTAAAATGCATAGCTAATATGATATGTCATGAATATCCTAGGCCTCGTCGTCACCATCATCATCCGAGGACTCATCATCGCTCTTGACTTGAGACTGACGAAACTTCATCCATTGGCCATAAAAGGTAGAGAAGGACATATCCATGGCGGAGTGTTGATTCTCAAGGGATTGGAGTCGATCCTATACATTTTGCAAGCGTGTGTTGATAGCACCAAAACCCGAAGCCATGTTAGTGTCCATGGCATTGAACCGCTCGGTAAGGAAAGCCGTGAGAGCTTCATTGTTCGCAACTTGAGCTTGTGGTTGAGGTTCAACGGGAGGAGGAGGAGGAGGAAGAGGTGCTTCCCTATCAACACGTTCCCACTGTCCATTGTTTACATAGCGAAAACCGGACTTACGGAGAGATGACTCACCAATTTTTGACTTGCGGGTTCCGGAGAGTCGTAGGTGCAATCAAGACCAAGCTTGCTAAAGATGTGACTTAAGACCGTTCCATAAGTGAAAGATTTCAGGGCATCGGTGTCACGAAGCTTAACATTGTTAACAATTTCGGCAAATATGATCTTAACTAGATTAGGGCGCTCACCACGACGGAAACACTCAAGCAAAAAATAGTCAACTTGACGAATGTGAGAATATTTACCTCTGGAGGGGCGAAGAAACCATGAGACCATCAAATGGAGGAATCGATCGTGCGCATCCAAGGTAAGCACCGAGTCGGTGTGAGAACCAAAGTGACTCTCATTCGTAAGACCTTCGTCCTTGAGAGAAAATGTAGACTCCAAAAGAGGGACATCAACAACAATCCTCTTGCCCAAGATAGAAGACTCAAGGCCAACCACTTCGGTATTATCTTCATTATTGATAAATTGAGCATTGGAGTAAAAGAGGAGTACCATGTGTTTGTAGCAAATGTCCGGGATGCTCAACATACCAAGGAAACTCCATTCTCTCAAACGATCGAGGTAACGAAAAAGAAAGCGCTCGGAGTCAAGAAACTTGAGATCAATGACACGCTCACGACGAACTTCGTACTCCTTGACATAAGTGAACCGATCCCTCATCTCTTGAGTTCGAAGAGTTTTCTGAAAGAGGTGGGTGAGATTGGGACGAATACTCGATTCACTAGCTTGATTGGTCTTACGCTTTTTGCTAATATTCTCCGTATACATCCTAAAAACATTAAGCAAGTGTTTTTAAAACACGTTTAAGTGTATGCATGAGATTTCGAAATTCAATCCAATGATAAATCCCACTTAGGTTTAAAAACAAGTTTTTTAAAACAAATATACAAAACAAAAAAACAAAAAAAGATTTTAGAGAAAAACAGTAAAGAAAAATACGAGTGAAAATTTTTATATTCGAATCAGAAAATTGAAGATTTTGAAATTTTTTTACAAGATTTGAAAAACCCAAGCATAAAAACATATAAACAATACAAAATTAAAATTTTCTAACCTAAGATTCGAACATAAATTGAAGGAAAAAGAAAAAGAAAGAAAAATACCTTAAATTGGGATTTTGGATGAATGGAGAAAAATCCTTGCACAAGATTGTTGAAGCTTGCTTAGACTTGAGTTTAAGAGAAAAACCCCTCAAGATTTGGTGAAAAACAAAGAGGTTTAGAGGGTTTTTATAGGGAAAAATCGAAACTAGGGTTTTTAGGGTTTGGGAGAGTTTTAATTAAAATGTAACTTTAACATTAAAAGCCCTTCTTAAAGAAGTCCGCGAACCCGTTTCGGAACGGTGTCGACCGTTTCGAAACACGGGCTTGAAATATTGACCGACTTTTCAACTCCAGCTGACCGTTTCGATACGGGTTTGACTGTATCGAATCCCCGTTGACTCGTATCGAAACTTGTTTCGATACACCCCTTGGCAGTAGCCAAAACGTTTCGAAACCCTTGGAAGGCGTTTTGAGACGTCCTTCTCTTAGATAGAAATTTAAAGTAACCGTATCGAAACTGGTTCACCCGTTTCGATACACCTGGGCCTGGAAGTGCAGATGAGGCTCTAAAAGTGCAGAAAAATGAGTTTTTCTAAGGCCTAACTTGCATGAATGACATGAATGAGCATGAAAAACATATGCAAACATAAACATACTCCCCCTAGCTATAGGCATGTATGAAATTAGGAGTAAAAACACATAAACATGGCATTTCACAAGATCAAGCAATTTTAAGCACAAAAGAGGTCCTAAAAGGTCAAGATAGGCTAGCTAGACCTAACTCTCTCCTAAGGGACCGAAAATGCTCTTTGTCTAAAGGTTTTGTAAATATGTCCGCTAATTGATTTAAGGTGTCAACATACTCTATAACCATATCTTCTTTAAGGACATGATCTCTAATGAAATGATGCCTTATTTCTATGTGTTTGGTTCTAGAGTGTTGGATGGGATTTTTTGTCAAACATATAGCACCAGTGTTATCACATTTTAGGGGTATGATTTCAACTTTAATACCATAATCTAAGAGTTGTTGCTTCATCCAAAGGACTTGAGCACAACAACTCCCTAAGGATATGTACTCGGCTTCGGTGGTAGATAAGGCTACACTATTTTGTTTCTTAGAGAACCAAGATATGAGCATACTACCTAGGAATTGACAAGTTCCCGAAGTACTCTTCCTATCGATTTTACATCCCCCATAATCCGCATTCGAATAAGCATGAAGGTTGAAGGTGGAGTCTCTAGGGTACCAAAAACCTAAACAAGGAGTAACTCTAAGGTACCTAAAGATTCTCTTAACGGCTATAAGGTGAGACTCTTTAGGACTAGCTTGAAACCTAGCACACAAGCAAACACTAAACAAGATATCCGGTCTACTTGCGGTAAGGTAAAGCAATGATCCAATCATAGAACGGTAAAGCTTAGAGTCGACACACTTACCTCCTTCATCTTTGTCAAGCTTTGTAGACGAGCTCATAGGTGTGGCTTGAGGCTTTGCATTCTCCAAGCCAAACTTCTTGATCATATCCTTTATGTACTTTGCTTGATTGATGAAGGTGCCATCCTTCTTTTGCTTGATTTGGAGTCCCAAAAAGAATGAGAGCTCCCCCATCATGCTCATCTCGAATTCACCTTGCATTAGCTTAACAAACTCTTTGCAATGACATTCGTTAGTAGAACCAAAAATTATATCATCAACATAAATTTATACTACTAAGATGTCATTTTTATACATTTTTATAAAGAGTGTAGTGTCCATCTTTCTTTTTTCAAAACCTTTTTCAATTAAAAAGTTTGAAACTCTTTCATACCAAGCTCTAGGAGCTTGTTTTAAACCATAAAGAGCTTTAGTAAGTTTGAAAACATGATTTGGAAATTTTGAGTCTTCAAAACCCAGTGGTTATTCCATATACACTTCCTCATTTATAAAACCATTTAAAAACGCGCTTTTAACATCCATTTGAAAAAGCTTGAAATCATGATAACATGCATATGCAAGCAACATCCTAATGGCTTCCATTCTAGCTACGGGTGCATAGGTTTCATCAAAATCTATTCCCTCTTCTTGAGTGTAACCTTGTGCTACTAGTCTAGCTTTATTTCTCACAATGTTACCACTCTCATCTAGCTTGTTCTTAAAGACCCATTTAGTTCCTATGGTAGATTGATTACTAGGCCTATCAACTAATGTCCAAACGTTACTTCTCTCAAATTGATTTAACTCTTCTTGCATAGCCATAATCCAAAAATCATCTTTCAATGCTTCTTTTATATTCTTAGGCTCTATGCATGAGATAAATGCAACATGATTCATTAATCTAAGAGAAGATCGAGTGGTTACCCCCTTGGATGGATCACCCAAGATTTCACCATCTTTGACATAGTTGAACTCCCTTTGGTAGCTCACTTCCTTTTCCTCAAGAGCCAAGTCCTTCAAGGATTCAAGAGGTGGATCTTGTGTGTCCTCTTCTTTTGTTGGAATCTCATCCTCCTTTGAAGTTTGTCCTCCATCAAAGGCATTTATGATTCCTACATCATCATCATCACAAGAATCCTTCCTTGGAAGGAGGTTATCATCGAATACAACATGTATAGATTCTTCTACTACTAAAGTTCTTTTGTTAAATACTCGATAGGCTTTAGAAGTTAAAGAGTATCCTATGAAAATAACTTCATCACTTTTTGCATCAAATTTACCTAAGTTATCTTTTCCATTATTTAAAACAAAACACTTGGAACCAAAAGGGTGAAAATAGCTAATGTTAGGCTTTTTAGATTTTAAAATCTCATAAGGTGTTTTCTTTAAAATTGGCCTAATCATTACTCGGTTAACAATATAGCAAGCGGTGTTTGTGGCTTCCGCCCAAAAATATTTAGGTAAATTGTTTTCACAAAGGATGGTTCTATCCATTTCTTGCAAAGTTCTATTTTTCCTCTCAACTACCCCATTTTGTTGAGGAGTTTGAGGAGCCGAAAAATTGTGGCTAATACCATTTTCATTCAAAAAATCTTCAAACCCTAAATTTTGAAACTCGGTTCCATAATCACTTCTTATATGTGAAATTCTAAGTTCAAGATCATTTTGGGTTAGTTTTGAAAATGTGATGAATTTTTCTAAAGCCTCATCTTTAGTACTTAAAACTAGAACCCAAGTAAATCTAGAAAAATCATCAACAAGTACAAATGCATAAGATTTACCACCCAAGCTCATAGTCCTAATTGGCCCAAATAAATCCATATGGATAAGTTGTAAACATCTACTAGTAGAAACATCATTAATGGATTTAATGGAAGACTTATGTTGTTTACCCTTAGAGCATGCATCACAAATTTTATCGTTTGAGAATTTAATCTTGGGTAAACCTCTAACTAGATCAAGGGAAACTAGTTTTCCTAAAACACTAATGCTAGCATGTCCTAGTTTCCTATGCCACAACCATGCATCATTTTCATGTTGTGCTACTAAGCATGCATGAGATGTATGTATGTCATCTAGATGCACCATGTATATGTTCCCTATGCGATGACCTATGAGCATAATATTATTAGATTTAATGTCAACAATTTTGCACCCATTTTTATCAAATAAAACATTAAATCCTTTATCACACAATTGACTCGTGCTCAACAAGTTGTGTTTAAGACCATCGACATACAAGACATTTTCAATAAGAATAGTAGAGTGATTGCCTATGGAGCCAATACCTTTAATGTGGCCTTTGGAGTTGTCACCAAATGTCACCACTCCTCCACTTTTTGGCTTTAGATCCATGAATCTACTCTTGTCTCCGGTCATGTGTCATGAGCATCCACTATCAAGGTACTATGAGTTTTGACTTTGTGCTTTGGCCTTGTAGCAATGCCCCCTACAAACAAACATATTAAGCTTTTGTTTTTGGTACCCAAATCATTTTGGGTCCATGAGTGTTAGCTCTCATTAACTTGGTTCCCTTAGGGATCCAAGGTGACATAGCAACAATATTATTAGATTTTACAAGTTCCTTAGGAACCCATACACTTCTAACCCTTTTAGTTCTACTATGTCTAGGAAGTTTACCTTGTTTGTAGTTATTGGTCCTTTTCTTAGGTTGATTTGTTTTAGAAGATTCACTTATTTCATGCTTCACACTACCAACATTTTTAAAGGACTCCTTGAGCTTGTTAAGCTCATCTAACACCTTTTGGTGTTCACTATTACATTGAGATAAAAGATTATTAAGGTCAACATTTTCATCTTGGAAGAATTTTAGCTCATCTTTCAACCCTAAAATCTTTTTCTCAAATTTTAAATTAGCTTGAGAAAGTGAGTCATTTTTATCATTTAATTTCGAAATAATTTTCTTATTCCTAATGACCGACTCCTTGTATTTCTCAACTAATTCATCATAGACCTCTTGCAACTCATCATATGCATCATTTAATTCATCATAAGTAAAATCAAAATATGATGAGTTAGAGGTTACCATAGAGGAATCTTCCTCGAGTGCCATGAGGCAAAGGTTGGCCACTTCTTGTTCGTCATCCTCCGATGACTCCTCATCACTCCAAGTAGCAAGCTTGGCTTTGAGCTTCTTCTTCTTCTCAAAGCCCTTCTTCTTGAGTTGAGGGTACTCCGAACGTATGTGGCCGGGTTTATTGCACTCGAAGCAAATGATTTGATCCCTTGCTTCTTCTTTGTTTTTACCTTTGAAGTCCATCTTCCTTTGAATTTTTCTTCCCCGGTTGGACCTCATAAAGCGTGAGAATCGTTTGGCTATCATAGCCAATTCTTCTAGCTCATCCTCCTCACTAGAAGAGCTCTCCTCAAGTAATGAAGCTTTGAGAGCTATTCCCATCTTCTTCTTCTTTTCCACCTCAAGATTTTCTACTCTCTTCTCTTCCATCTTATTCTCTTCTTCCCTTCCTTCCTTCATAATCTCATGAGTAAGGAGAGAACCCACTAGATCATCAAGCTTTAAGTCTTCAAATTTTTAGCTTCTATGATGGTGGTTCTCTTCCCATCCCAAGACTCGGGAAGTGAGTAGAGTAGCTTCCGAACAAGCTTGTCTTCCGGTATTGTCTCTCCAAATCCTTTGAGCCCATTGACTATGGTGGAGAAACGATCAAACATCTTGGACACTGTCTCATCGGGCTCCATCTTGAAATTTTCATAACTAAGATTGAGAATTCCAATCTTAGTTTCCTTGACATCATTAGTTCCCTCATAGGTAGTCTCAAGAGTGTCCCACACTTCTTTGGCACTCTCAATGGATGATACTTTGGAGTAGATGTCCGGACCGAATGAACAAAAGAGCATGTGGAGAGCTTTGTCATTTATTTGAATCTTTCTCCTTTCTTCTTCACTCATCTTCACCTTTTTCTTCAAAACCATCTTCCCTTCGCTATCTTGCTTCAATGGAATGTAGGAGCCATCTTCAATTACATCTCAAACCAAGTAGTCATTGGACTTGATGAAGAGGCGCATTCTATTCTTCCAAAACGGATAGTTGTCACCATTGAAGAATGGTGGTTTTGTAGTGGATTGAGACTCATACATGCCCGAACTAGAGGTAGAAGCCATTTCTTGATATTTTGATGATCACACTCTTCCTAGGAACTCCTCTTGTGGTTGTTAATCCTCAAAGAGGTAGGCTCTGATACCAATTGTTGAGTGGATCGAATGATCGAACTAAACTAAGAGGGGGGGGGGTGAATTGGATTTTTAATGTTCTTGGTGGTGGAAATTTCAAATAAAAAGATTGACAAGGAATTTTAGAGTGGTTCAAGTTCCAAATGAACTCTACATCCACTACCTTAGCTTCACTAAGGATTTGCAACAATTCCACTAATTGCTTTTCCCCTTTTCTAGTCTAAGGAGGTAACCCTTACAATTTTCAGTCAAATTTTCTACCCAAAATTTGACCCAATCCTCACACAATTAAAACAAAGAAATTGATGGCTAAACAAGTATCTCTCAATACATAAACTAGCCCAATTACAAGCACTCAACCCAATTGAAATGATAAGAATGAAAAATACAATTGGGGTTTCTAGATAAATATGGGATTTAGGCACAAATGCTTGGATTTGATGTTTGGATGTTTGCTTTTGGATTAATAGTTGTTGCTGGTGCTTTTAGTGGTCCCTTTTATACCTTCTCATTGATTTCTAGCCGTTGTGGTTGTTGTATTCATCAATAGAGCCATTGGGGGTGTTATCTCACCTCCATAAATGCAGTCTGCAACCAACTGTTTCAAAACGCCCGACCCTGAGACCAAAATAGAAAGAGCCGTTGGGGTGCATTAAAGAGCCCGTATCGAAACGTTTAGACCTGTTTCGATATGCTAAGAGCCGTTTCGAAACGTTTTGCCACTGTCAAGGGTCGTATCGAAACGTCTTGAGATCGTTTCGAAACGCCTTAACGGTTTGTTAAAAATCAGTTAAAAACTTGCAACGGTCATATTTTTCAAATCAAATGAAGAACCGTTTCGAAACACTGAGTGTCGTTTCGATACGGTTTCTCTATGTTCTAAAGCCGTTTCGGAACTTGTTTTGAAACACGGGTTGGCAGTGTTGAAATCGTTTCGATACCCGTTTCGAAACACAGGTTCACAGTTTCAAAACTGTTTCGAAACGCCTTAGGCCGTTTCGAAACGGTGACTCGAAAATCATTGTTTTGGCTTTGAGAACACTTAGAAAATATTTTATAAACTTAGTTTTTAACTTAGGCATATTCTTCAAAACATGTAGGGGTGTTTGAGGACTTAAAAATTCGTTTTCACATTTTCAATTTAGTCCTTAGGTTCTTTAGTTATATCAAAATTAAAATATCGGTTTCACACCATGTTTGGTAATAGCGTTTTGAGCCAAAATTAGAGGTTTGACCAATTAAATCTGCTAATTTGGATGTTTGGTAAATAACGGATTGGGTGAAATTTCTAATTTTAAAAAAGATGCTAATATGAGCTTTTTGAAACTAGAGGTTTTGACATAAGAGTTATAAAAACTCTTTTACCCTTAACAATTATAGAAAATCTCCAAATAACTTAAATTTAACCTTTTCTATTTTAATTCCTCACTTTCGCATATTTATATTGTGACATTTGTAACTAATACTTTTTGTTTTTACTTTTTATTCTCACACATTTATATTTGTATTTGAACTTAATAATTAATTAAGTTTTATTAAAATCAATTATATAAATAATAAATTAATATATAGATCTTTCAAATATGCTTTGTAATGTCATTGAGTTTGTAACTCCCTCGTCTCGGCCTGGGCGACTGACCGGCCCGAGTGGGTCACACGGGGAAAACCGAAGTGAAACTCGTTAAGGCTCCCCTTCGATTAGAAACCCTAGAAAACTTTCTTTTAACGTTATCTTGTCTAGATGCTTTAATAACTCCTATGTGAACCAACGACAGCGGAAGCAACAAGGCGAAACGAAACAATCAAACAAGCAATTTAAAACAACCCATTTTAGTTTATACAACATGTCGTATCGATACACTAGAAGAGGGTATCGATACACCTTGACTAGGTCAACTGCCCAAGGTCAACCCAGAGAGACTGTATCGGTACACTGGTTGACCGTACTGATACGCCCTCACTGGTCAACTTCTCACGGTCAACGATACAAGACCGTATCGATACACTGGTTGACCGTACCGATACGCCAAAATCTCGTCAATATCTCAGATTTCTAGTGAGGTTTTGGCGTATCGATACACCCCCGTGTACCGGTACGCTAAGCCAAATCCGAGTCCCAAAGTGAGGACCGTATCGATACGGCCCTTGGGCGTACCAATACGCCCTGCACTGCAACACTCAAATTTGCAGCCAAAGACACTAAGACTCAACTCTAGATGCAATTTAAGACTCACCTAGCCACAAGCAACATACATACAACATTTAGGAACCAAGAATCAGCATACGAAACATTTTAAACGAACAACGGAGCATCAACAACATCCATATAGCATACCATAGAAGAAGCTAAAGATCCAACCTTAAAACATGTCATAAGCATAGAAATAGGGCCACATGGCCAACATACATAGCATAAGCAAGCCACAACCAAACCATCAACATACTAAAGGAGTCTAAACAAGCTCCTTAACACAAAACAAAATATTCAAATCCCATTGCTTAGCTATTACATCAAATAACTTAAAAGTCCATACTTGAAGGTAGAAAATAGCACACTTGGAGGCCCTTCTCCTCGCACAAGCAACCCACGAACTAAGGATCTGCATTGCCGAACAAGAGAGAGCGTAAGCGTAAAGCTTAGTGAGGGTAGGCTCGTAAAACAAACCTCGACAATGCAGGGTCCAAGCACGAGCAACAAAACCAAGGATGAATGTATGTTTCCTTACCTTCAGAACCACAAGAATTAATTATATGAAATGCATGAACATAACGTCATATATCATGCCATGCTCAACATGTCCATAATACAACTATGTGAAACATACTTAACAAACTGTATTGGCACCTAGCTATGACCCGAATACGCGGATAACAACCGTTGGAACTCACATCCAACAACTCAACCATTACATTACCTTACGGTGGGATTTCACTCATCACCGTTCCACGCGGAGGGGATTCCACTCATCCTCACGCCCCGTCGATGGGATTCCACTCATCATCGACTAAAATATAAATGAAGATTTCTGGGCGTACCCGTGCTCCATCTTGGTGACTACCATCACCAAGACCACGCGCGTATTTCGACACTCGTGTGCACACTAACATCCTAATGATCGATCATTTGTACCCAAGCATACTAGTGCCGATACTAACTCATCACAAGCTCATCATAACACAATATCCTTACCATTTCTCGTGCCTAGCACGTATCCACCATGATTTACAATCATGCAACCCACACTTCATCAAACACATGCATATCACAATGCATAAAACATCATGCCTCAACACACATGTATATCACAATGCACCTAACAACATCAATCACATAAATATGGAACAAGAGGCATAATCACGCAATATTCATAAGTTCAACCAACATCTTCTAAACTAAAGCTTAGAATTAGACTACCAATCTAATCCCAACTCTAGGCGGGTTTACCAAGCCCAACCTAGGTCCACATGCTCGAACCAAACATTTTGAAAACCAAATAAAAACTGAAGAACCACTCACCGACTATCCAAGCTCAACAACTCAAGCCAAACAATCCACCAAGCTATCCGGATTCGTTCCCGAGGCTTCGCCAACACAAAACCTTGACTCTAATCATCCAACACAATCAAAACAAACACATTTCAGTCCACAATTCAATGGAGCAAACTCGAAATACAATCCAAGCATAAATCACACGAATTCAAGCTAGAGACAATCCCAAAAGTGCTAATTTCGAGCTGCCCAAAAGCCAAACCAGAAAACCATATTTCCAACCTCCAAAATGGCATCTAACATCTTCAAATTAACCCTTAACCATGACACTATCATCAGCCCTCAATTTCTTATCCAAAACAACCCCAAAATCTAACTTTAAACCCCTCTAAAACCCCCCAATAAACCCATATCCGAAAATGTTGTTAAAACTTTGTAAAAATCATATATGTTGGACCTTTAATGATGCTAAGAACATGTCTAACATCAGAGAATCAAAAGCTTACTTAAAGGTTAATAAAGTTTAGATTTTTAACTTAAAACCCAAAAATCTCAAAGTACAAAGTAATGGGTTTCAATGAAAACTAAAAACATGAGTAGCAAGGGGAAGATGAGGACAACATGGGAGTACGCTTACCTTTTGAAAATCACCAAGGATGGAGGAGGATGGTGATGGAATAGTGGCTTCCAAAGGAGGGGAGAAGTTCACGTTGGTTTGTTTTGGAGGTAGAAGATGATAGGATTTGGGTATTTAAAATAAAAAAAGGTTTTATTTTACAAAGACCATTTAATTACAAAACTACCATTAATGAAAAATGGCCATCATCCAAGACTCTAAAATCCATGGAAATTCGGGCTTTAAATCAAAATCGGGTCCAACATATTAAATAATTTTTTTTAAAGAAAAGGGAAAACCTGAAACATTATTTTAATATTTTACTTCCACTCGACCCCCAAACCCGGGTGTTACAGAGTTGGTCAAGGTCTTGTGGCGACATCGTGGTGTGGAGGAAGCTACGTGGGAAAGGAAGGATGACATGAAGAAGCAGTTTCCTTATCTTTTTCCATCAGGTAAAATTTCGAGGACGAAATTTCCTAAGTGGGGGAGAGTTGTAACACCCCGGTTTTGGGCCTAGGAGTCTTTAAGGTTGACTCGAGGTTCATAAGATCTAAACTAGAGATCCGTGTTAGTTTGGGAGTGGTTCATGGTAAACAAGGTTCGGGATGTGATAAAAATATGAGAAAATACTTAAAAATCATTATTAATTATATAAATGATTTTTGTAAAATAAATTTTAAGAAAAGGACTTTTGAAACGGGACATTTTGAGTTAGTGACCAAAACGTGATTTTTACAAGCTATTTTTAGTGTCTGTTTTGTAAAGGGGTTGAAACTTTGAATCTTTAAGGAGCTATTTGACATAAGTATTTTTATCAGATTTTTCTCTCAATTAGGATCATTTTAAAGGGTTTTAATTAATGATTGAAAAATGTTTAATAAAGGGAGAGTTGGTTATTTCATTAAAAATCATTTTACGTCACTTTCTCCCATTCTATTTTCTCTCAAAGTTTTCCTTCAGCCAAACACTCTCCATTTCCAAGAAACTTGAGGTAAAGCTCTTGATTTACTAAACTTTTGATTTCTAAAGGATTCTTTAATCTTGATTTATAAAACCTTATTGTTTTCCCATTGTTTTCAAGAAAAACACATCCAATTGAGAGAGAATTCATCCATTAGAGGTAAGGTTCGTTCTTCTCCTCTAATGATCAGTTCTTTATTGAAATTCTCAAGTTATCAATCCTTTACATGTGTTTTCTAAGTTTCTTTGATGAGTTAATTATGGAAAGTTTGTTAAATTGAGGATTATTGGTCGAAATCTTATGATTTTCAGATTGAATCTGATTAAGAGGGTTTCTAATTGATTTTGATAATGAATTGGATGTTAAATGATGTTGAAATGAAGGTTTTATCATAATAATCCCGAAACGGATTGGATCTCTAGTTGCTAGGTTGTTAGATTTTGGGTTTTTGTGGTGATATTGTGGTTTTGGTGTTGCTGGGGATATAAGGATGCTATTAGGTTGTTTTTTGATGTTAATTGATGATTAAAATTGGATGGAAGTGTTAGGTTTTGGCTGAGTTGGGTTTGTAGAGTAATCGGAGGTGTTTTCGAATATGCGTTTTAGTGTTTTAGGGCAGAGCAGCGTGATGGTTTAGGTCGCTGGTGGTTTTAATGCATTGAGATGCATTAATCCTCTGTTTTTGTGTGGTATAAATAGGGGAGAACGTATCGGAAAGAATCGATGAAGTTCCGAAAGCTTCGGAAGCTTGATTACTCTTCAGCAAAGCGAGCGAGGCATTGTCGGTGAGTGGAATTGGTTTTAAAGCCTTTTAAAAACTTGAAAGCAAGGTTTGGGGTTTAGGTTGAGTTTGAAAAACTAATCTAAGCCCAGAAGTAAGTTTGATATGTTTTGCTCCCATTTCTCGGTTTTTATCCCATTGATTTACATGATCATGCTCATGTTTTGAAGATAGAATTACACCTACTATTTTATGCATGTTTTGACAAATGATACGATGATTTACATGATCCCATGAGATAGATTTGTTATTTCAAAGAGATAGAACTTATTGTGAAAATGCTATGCATTGTTTATGCTTTTGAAATGGGATGAGATGTGGTATATGTTTATGCATCGAAAAATAGTAGGTAATGGTGTTTAAAATGAGTATATCGGCATGAGATGAGATTATTGTTACAAGATATAATTGGTCGACCAATAGAATGAGAAGTGCACTATAAAATACAAAATTCGTACGTGCTCTTTGGTTCGGGCAATGGGGGTAGTGCCATCCCGTTCCAACGTGAGAGTGTCGTGATGAGAGATTCCACCACGGTAGGTCTTGATGAATCCATCAAGCTTTGTGGTGATGAGAGATGCTGCCATGAGAGTCCGGTGATGTGAGATTCCACCGGGGTAAGACTTGACGATTCCGTCAAGCTATCAGCATATCCGAGTAATGTTGCTAAAATGCCAATATATGAGATTCACACGTACCTTGTTTATAAATGTTTTAATGAAATGAGATTGCATATGAGATCATGTTTTGAGATATGTTTTATGAGATTTAAGCATGTATGGCTTTTCCATGAGACTTTGTATTTTGACTAATGCATAAGATAGATGGTACGTGTGATTTAAATGATGTGGTTTTTGCTTTGAAAATGGTTTCAAGCATGAGATAGAAAGAGCATGATGAGATAGAGATTTCTAAATGAAAAATGGTTTTAAAATGCATTGTTGTTGTTGGTTTGTTCGAGAATCCCTCACTAAGCATTTGTGCTTACGCTCTCCTTTTCCAACAATGCAGAGAAATAACATACTTGGGAAGAAAAGAGGCAAGAAGGATTCCAAAGAGTGGGACTTAACTCAAGTATGGTTTTATGTTTACCTATTAGTAATAATGGTTGGCAATGGGAGGATGCCTTTATGTTTTGGGAGAGTGTATTTCGAAACTCCATGTTTTGTGGCAAGTTTGTTGTTGCATATTGCATGCTATGATGTTGAAATTGCCATATATGACTGAGGTTTGATGCTTGATTATGTTGTATGCATGTTGGAATAGTTTTGTATGGATTAAAGTGTGAAAAACCAGCAAAAATGTCATTACAGGCCCAAGTGTTTCGGCACACTCGAGTGTGTACCGAAACAGTGAGCCTGAAATGGCTTACGGGTATCGAAACAGGGAAAGGCTATTTTGGTGCGCTTTGTTACTGGAATTGCATGTTTCGAAACATCCTTGGGGCTGTTTCGATACGAGCCCGAGCTTTGAGTCGCTTGACCCTATTCCGATATGGATGTTTCGGTACAGGGCAACCTGTACCAAACGACAAGCTGTTAAGTTAGTTATTGGAATCTTCTGAAGTTCCGATTCTTTATGTTTTGGTCCCTAGATGTTGTGGATGCAATTAAATGAGCTTGAATGGTTGTTTTGAGCTGAGATTTGACAGAGATGCATGCAATGTGACTAATTGCAGGTTGGTAACCTAAAAAGTGAAGAAGTCCCTGTATTTTGGTAAATTTACAAAATGGTCCCTAAAACGTGTTTGTATGCTATTGAGTCCCTAAGCGTTTTTTTTGTTTATTAAGGTAAATTTCTCGGTTTATTTTAATATTCCCCGTATGATCCGTTCAGTTCGGTTTTTCACCCAGACCGGGTCGTGGGGTTACACAAATATGTTGTGCCATTTTCAGAAATTAGAAATCTATATTTCTATGTTCAAGGGTTTCGCTGATCTTGGTGGTCCAGTTAGTTTAAGCATTGTTCTTCTCTTTCCTCTCCGCACTAAATTTAGTTGGCAAAGCATACTGCTCGGAGAAGTGCAAAAGGTGTTTTTTCTAATGAAATTATTTTTTTTCTTTATTGTTTTTGCAGGTTAAATAATTCTTTTGCATACGGTCTTTTTTTGGCTCTTGCTTGTCTTATTACTAACCAGTATTCTTTCCCATGCTTCAGAAATCGGAAGAATTGCTTGAGGAGGTTGTGCTTTCTAAAGCTCTTAATAGTTTATGAGCATTTGAGAAAGATGATTTTAATGCTTGCACAACCTTTATAGAAAAAGATGATTTTAATGCTTGCACAACCTTTATAGAAAAAGATGATTTTAATGCTTGCACAACCTTTATAGAAATTATTGGGTATGTATTCATATCACCTCTTTCTGTATCATTCTTTGTAACTTACATTTTGATAACCATAAGCAAACATTTCAATTCGAAGCCGTTTTTATTCTTAGTTGGCTTTGAGTTTGTAGGGTCATATGCTCAAGAGAAAATTATAAACTGAATATGTTTGGTTATGCATTTTCAATTTTGCAATTATGTTTTTTCGTAGCCTGGCCTGAAATTTGTGCTTGATCTATTATTGATCACTTTCTCTGATTGTTCCATTTTGCAAATGGATGGAAACTGAATATGTTCGACGTCAAAATTTTAGGAGACGCAGCAAACCTGCAAATCAATCAAAAAGCAAGTGAATTTCAAGTTATCAATAAACTTAAAAAACATATTAAATGTGCAAAACTTGCTAAATAGTTCTTCAAAATAACATTTGTTCTAAAACGTTAAAATTTAAATAAATGGTTGTATTTTGATACACAAGATGTGTAAAAGAAATCTAAACCTCTTGAATGGTGGCGTTGTGACAATTATGTAGCGGGTGCGGGTGGAGGTGCCATATTTTCGGGTGGGCCAAAAACCGTACCCAACCCATCCAAATGCAGCTCGTTTTAAAGTTGAAATAAAACGGGAGATAGAGATGAATGGTGAAGTGTGAAGAAGTTGAGTGATTGACGGTCTGACTAATTACATTCTAACAATCAATGGTCGTCAAAGCCATCAAAACACAAGCAAGTCCCCAGGCCCAACAGAACAGATGGTTAATATTTGGAACCTATAAACATCAAACTATGGTTGAATTTCTTTTATTATAATGTCTCTCACGATGGCTTTAGTGCTATTGACGGGTTTTCTTTTTGTTTTTGCTTTTGTTTTTGCTAGTACAGAAGCAGAGAATTAGCTTGTTATAGTACAAGGGCTAAAATGTTATAGTAGAGAACTAAAATGAACTTTTTGTTATAGTATAAGGTTTTCATAATAGAGGGATTAAAATGAATTTTTAGATATAGTATGAGGACTTTTAATGTACTTTAACCATATATTCTCATAATTAATAAAATATTTGAGTGCACCAATTCCCATTGTCTGTAGGATGAAACTTATAAACAAAGATAACCTTTTATTATAATTGTTTCCCTATTTGATTGGTAGTTGACAACCCTTTTCAATATCTCAAAATTGTATAATTGGTTTTAGCTAATTTTTTTTACAAAATAAAATTTGTTAGCACCTATAAACACCTACCGCCACGTGTCGAGACCGAAAGAGTAAGACTGCGGACAGCGTAACACGAAGGATGTCCGACAATAAATGTAACGAATGCACGAGGATCGTAGCGCATGGGATCACACGCGAACTGTGCGATACCTTCCGTAATCTGTGGCAAATAGACAAGATTAAGAGTAACATCGCATCTCATCCGACGGCCACGTGACTACACACATGCCCGCTACGGATGACGTGCGGAACCTAGGACGTCAAGTCATAGCCAGTCCAGTCAACGCACCACGAAAACCCAATCATGACACATATCCGAGTAGTATAAAACAGTACATGAAACATGAGAACACAAGGATCTTCTATTCTGGACAACATTTACACACAAAGAGCAAGAGCAATACACATGCTCCGATCCAGAACGTCGTCCTCAACCACTGTCGGACCACCATCTCTGGTCCCTGTCCATTTTGACAATCAACAACTGGTGCGGCGAGCGTGGACGAACACATGACCTTAAGATTCATCTATAAGCTTGAAAATCCTAGAGCATGGGTGGAGACAACTAAGAGCACCTAGAGGAAAAAGCAGCCGAGGAGGACACTTTCCCAGCCCAACCGGCGACTACGACCAGCGAAAAAGCCACAGAGGACAATGTCTCGATGGGACAACTGGGGCAATGGCTATTTAGTAGCTACAACAGTTCCAGCAGAGTTTTCGACAACAGTTTTGGGAGCAACTTCCCTCGTGGTTTATAGCGGGGCAAGGCACACATCAAGCGAGGGGAGCGTCACCATTAGAAGGCAGTAACCATCAATTTTTGGAAATGTTAGAAAGGTTGAAAAGCATGGAAGAAGCTTTGTTACTCTCGAAACAGGAGTTCGAGCAACAACAAAAGTCCATGCAGGAGAGGGCTGAGCAGCATAGAGTCGTAGAAGAGAGGAGTGAAATGTTAATTAGGCAATTGGCCAGAAAGGCCAGAGACAAGGCGGTTTAAGAGGAAAAAACTCCCCTCAACAAGGTGCTGAGAGAGGACGGCCTCGAGAGCTGGAAGAGGACTAAGAAGATTCAGAGGACATGGATTATAGTTCCACGGAGGACGACGAGCAGCAAGTGTTAAGGGAAAAGATGGAGCAACTGAACAATAATTTTCAGAGCATCCAGAGCCTTCGACGTGACGATCCTTCTCTGAATCCTCGAAGGTACAAAAACGAGCCCCCTATCTATCGAACATCTTTGAGAAGTGTCTGCATCTTTTAAGGTCCCAAAGCTAATGTATAACGAAAGAGGCGACCCTTAAGATCACCTATCGCACTTCTTGAACCACATGGATTTATTCGGTTCCTCGGACCAAGTTAAATGTCGAAATTTCTCAATTACCCTTATAGATTCAGCCCAGGCCCGATACCTCCAGCTCCCAAAAAACTCAATTTCCAGCTTCGATCAACTGGCAGAGCTATTCATGAGCCGTTTTCTGGCGAACAAAGTGTTAAAAAGGTCGTCGGAGTACCTCATGTCCGTCATGCAGAATCCAGGCGAATCTCTGCGTGAGTTTGTCCAATGATTTCACATTGCAACCATGCAAACCAAAGAGGCCTCCAACGAGTTTATTATCATTGCTTTCATCAATGGTACCTCGCATCAGCCTCTTAAATATAATTTGTTGGACCAACCGCCAGCAACGTTGTCAGAATTATATGAGAAGGTTCAACTGTACACTGAAAATGAGGAGGCAGACAGCATGAGAGCCATGGTACATAGTTCACAACATAAGAGCCAGAGGCAGGACGATCGCGGTCAGTCGCAGTGGCAAACACAGGAAGGCCAACAGTGTGAGACGGCCCAAGAAAGGTTATCCGCGTACAGAACTTATCACGAATTAACAGAATCGCCTTCGCATATATTGCACCAGATTAAACACACCAGAATCTTAAGGCCGCCATTGCCGATGAGAGAGAGTGAGCGCAGGTAGCGCTCCAGATGAAGATGCGAGTTTCATATAGCTGAGGGCCACTCTACGGATGATTGTATACATTTGAAGAACACAATTTAATCCGTAGTGAGAAGGGGGTAGTTGGAGAGATTTTTGGTTTCCCGCTACAACCAGGTTGAGGATAATACAGAGGCTCATTAGTAAAGACCGTAGGACAACAGAAGAAATAATCAAGATAATAGGGGAACCATACATATGATAGTCGAAGTAGACGAAAAGTGGAACCAGTCAAGCTCCAGGCGCAAGGCGCACATGCAGAGAGTAATGTCAGTTTCAGTAGGAATGATGTAAAAATCAAAAGGTAGAGACCCATGGCGATTCTCATTCTCGGAGAAAGAAGAGGACAACATTCTCGACAAAGAAGGCACCGAACCTATCATCGTTTCAGCAGGGATAACAGGATTTACCGTGAAAAAAATTCTGGTAGATACAGGTAACGCGGTGGAAGTATTGAGTTGGAATGCATTCAACCAAATTAGAATTCCGAATTCAGAATTAAAGCCGGCTAGCCTAGTGAATGGGTTCAGTAATCAACCCATCGAGGTGAAGAGATCCATCTGACTTCCCTTAACATTGGGAGATGGTGATAACATGGTCACACAGATGGCCAATTTTTAGTCATCGATAACCCGTCCGCGTTCAATTCTATATTCGAGAGACCTTTGTTGAGAAAAACTAGAATGATGGCAACCCCTTTCTACCTAGAAGTCAAGTTCCCCATATCCTCAGGGGAAGGCTTCATGCAAGCCGATCAAAGGACAGCAAGGCAATGCCACATCCTCTCACTCCAACTGGCACGAAAGTAGAGGGATCATGATAGCGCTACTGAAGAAGCTCTACCCCAGTAGAAAGGACCCGAGGTTAACATCTTAAGCAAAATCGTAATGACCCTCGACAGCTTAAACCTCAAAGAAGGGTTGAACAACGAAAATAGAAGGGAGCTGACAAAGCGCCTGTAAGACAACGAGGCAACTAAAGAATCATTAGGATGGAAGGATGCTTGGACCTTATGATACTTGACACCCCCTTCAAGGTCAGTTTCCTCACCCTCCTTTTGTTTTTCGTTTTGACTCTCCCATGCACATTGAGATATTGTATGCTCATATTTTGTAATCCCACGCATTTTGTACATAGAAAACTCAAGAAAACTGAGATTTCTAATAGTCTCCTCAAAGCCTACAGGCTCTCTAAATCTAATTAATCATTCCCCAACATAGCAGTTAAGGAGTTGTTTCTCCCCTTCAGATAAAGAGCACGATTGATTGAACCACGTTGCTTGCATAGTGAGCAAGCAAAATGTAAACAAAATCATTCTGAAGAAAGGAAATGTATGTACTGAAACCCCAGTTTGCATTTTATTTCCCAAAGTTTGACGACTTTTTTCATTGAACCGAAAATATTAGCTTCTATATTACATAGTGGGTTGGAACCGAAAATGTTAGGTTGTATATTATAGGTTTAACCGAAAATGACCGGTTAGTGCATTCCCCTGCTATTTCATTAACTGTCTAATTATTAGTCTGTGTGAACTTGATATTTCCCAAGGATTTTGTCTATATAATTCTTAGATGAGAAATATGAACAACATATAGTTGCATTATAGTTGTAATCTATACTTGATATTTACCAAGGTTTTTATAGTTGCAATATATTTTAGATATACTTGCATGAAAGGTATTAAGCAATTATGGTCATTTTAAAAGGTAATATTCAAGAAAACAATATTGTTTTGCAGTAACAATCATGGTACATATTGATGTGATATATTAAACTAATGAAGTAAGAAGTGGTATTGCTAGATAAAATTGTGTGAAGTGTGTAACATCCCTAAAACCGATCTAGTCGAAATTGGATTCCAGCAATCGGAAACCCTACACCGTAAAGGTCCAAATATTGTGTTGACTTTGACTGTGAGGTCAATTTTATTGATATTGGACTCTAATTGAATCAATTTATCGATTGGGGACCTTATTAAATTTATCAAAAAACCTTTAGTGACTATATTGTGAAAATTGAAAGTTTAGGGGTAAAAGTGTAAAGCATTGGAAGTTGAGGGATTAACCTTGCGATTAGCCCTCTCCAATTTTGATCACCACACACGTAGGGTGTACATATAGTTTTCCTTCACTAGGCAAAGTTTGCATATTTTATAGTTGTTCATATTGGTTATAACTACCTCACTAGGCAAAGTTTGCCTAATGCATTTCCCTTCATACATTTCAGGTTAAGGAACTCATCGTTGGAGATCGGAGAAGTTAAAGCGTTGATCAAGTCACAAGCAAGCCTAGAGTAATGTACATCGAACTTATAAACTCCTAGTACGGTGGCAAAGTACTTGAAATAGTTATATATAGCCCTTTTGATATGTATGGTTTGTGCTTGTGGTGTAATAATGCTTAAGACTCTAATTAGACTTTTAGAATAGCTATTAAATGGTTAAAATGGCATTTTTGGATCTTAAAGGAGAAAATGTAGTAAATGGATTTGAATAGCCCTAAAATTTGGCATGCAAGTAGATTTTAGTATTGAAATATTGTTGGTAAAGTTTCATTGCATTTGGACATTGATTGCTAAGTTAAAGGGACTAAAACCCATATAAAAATTGACATTATAGTGCAAGGCATATTCATACAGATCAACTCGTATCGATACGATATTGCATATTTGGCTAGGTCAAAAACAAGTCAACCATAGCGTATCGATACAAATCTAAGGTGTATCGATACAGATTTTGATAGTGAGGTTTGTGTAATTAATCGTATCGATACAACCTTAGGGTGTATCGAAACATGTTAACATCAGCCAACCCGTATCGATACGAGCTTAGTTGTATCGAAACGGGGTTTATTGAACAAGGTCAATATTGGTCAACCCGTATCGATACGTATCAAGCCATATCGATACAGATTTTGGCAATGTCAATTGAGGTTCTAATCTGTACACTACCGTATTGATATGGCACTAAGGTGTTTCGATACGGAGGTAGTTAATTCTGTTAAAAGACATAGACAATAGCTTGCATTGTTTACAAAATGGTCACTGAATATTGTAGGGCTTAATTAGGTGGGTAAATGAGCTCCGAATAACATGAAAATTTACACGGTCACTGTTTATCGTATGAATTTCATTGTGGTATGGTCGATTTCTAGTAAGGACCCCTAAATTACTAAAATTATAGTTTAGTCCCTAGAGTGTATAAAAGTTTAAAATTGGCCCCAAAGTAGATTATTAAGTCTCATGCCGAACCCTTACTGATGTATATCATTGTCGCATCGCATTTTATTGTTTACTGAATAAGTTATTGTACCGGAATCATTGTATTATTCACCGATAACACCTTCCGACCTGATTTCCCACCAGACCGGGAAGGGGTGTTACAAAGTGCATTAGGTTTTATCTATCTAAAATGTAGGATTTGTTGAAATGTTTAGGAATCGAGGTGAAGCTAAATAGCATATTGGTGTGAAGTGCATATTGTTGGATGGAAAGATGAGTTGGTGTTATGTTTATCATTAAAGTTCAATTAAATTAGGTTTCTTATTTAGAATGGACATTTTATTGTTAAAGGATATAACACTTACAATTGGAGGAAATGTTGGAAATGAGGTAGAACATATTGCAACAGATGATAAGCTGCCAAAGAGATTACTTAATTCATATATTCACTTCTAGTAAGTACAAATCTAGTTGTACAATATTTGTTCTAATGCTTATTGGTTAAAACTATTAAAGTAGGAGAAGTGATAAAAATTGAAATGTTTACAGTTTGAGTGAAAGCGAACAGATGAAGGAAGCAGAAAAGAAAATGATTGGTGATGTATCTAAACTGATTTGAGTAGGTTAACATATTAGTAAAATCCGTAGACAATGAAACTAATGTATCGTTAAACTATTGTAGCGCCCTTATGCGAAAGGGAAGGAGACGCGTGAAGAGGAGAAAGAATCGTTTATTGAGTTGACGAAAAATGAGAAAGAAGAATATAAAGAGCAGAAGAGTGGACAATTGAAAAAGTTAATGAATAAATACTGGAAGGTGAAATTTCTTTTTATATTGGTAGTAAAAAGATAGTAACATTATATATATATTTTAAAATGTAGGAAGTCTCGACAAGGTGTAGCATTAAGAAAGTAGCGGGATTAATGGAAGACCTAAAGGGAAAGAAAAAGGAAAATGTCGTAAGTGAAATAGGGTTCGGGCTTTTGATTGGAATAAAGGCGAGACCAATTCGTAGGAAATTTTGATGTTGAAAATAATTTTATTAATTTCAATGAAGATAGATTTCCTCTTACGATTGAAGATGTTGTAGCTGTGTTGGGATTAAAAAATGAAGGGATTAATGTAGAAGAAGTGATGCAAAAGGAGAACGGGAAAGAACTTGCTTCGAAGTACAATATAAGGAATAAGGTTCCATACTTAGAAATTGAGAGAGATATAAAAAATGGAGAGTATGATGGGGATGAGCTGAAGGCGAGGCTAATGTTGTACATTGTTGGGGTATTTCTATGTCCAACGTGTGATATATTGTAGAACTAATGTTTTGATATAATAATTGAAAAATGTTTTGGACTGATCTAAAAAGAATTCAAAACTATTTCCAAAGTCCAAATAACTTGAAACTATGTTTAGGGGATGTTTTTAAAGGTTTTTACATGTTTTCAAAGCCAAACTTAATAAAACCATCCAGGTGTATCGAAACACCCTTAGGTGTTTCGGTACGGTGTCTTCCAGTGTCAAAACGTTTTGATACCGGTATCAAAACGAGTCTTTTTTGGATGAGGTTTTTGCCCAGCGTTTCGATACGGGCTATGCCGTTTCGATACGCCTACGTGGCATCGACCACAACGGTCATAATCCCCAACGGCTATTTTCCAACTAACATTTAAATACAGAGCGTTTCGATACGGTGCTTAGCGTTTCGATACGGCCCATGGCGTTTCGATACGGATGCTCGTCAGACTGCAACTACTCTTTCTACTTGAAGAGCGTATCGAAACAGGTTCGAGCGTTTCGATACGGGTAGCAGCAGAATTGCATTTATGGTGGGAAATAAAGTCCTCAAAGGCTCCAATTCAACCCCAAACGGCTAGTAACGGCTACAAACTCATTAAGTAGTATAAAAGGGACCTCCAAGCATCAAGATATGGTTAATGCTTCAATTGTCAATCAACAAATGATCAAAAAGTGTCTTTGTACTTAAATTGTCATTTCTTGTATAGACAAACACTAGTGAGCCAAAATTGTCAAATTTGCTCAAGTGTTTTAGGTTTTGGGTGAGTGCAAATTGTGCAAACAAATACCTATTAGAGGGATTTAAGTTTTCTTATCTTTTCTCTTTGTAAAGAGGGTTTGATCAAGGCTTTGGGTAGAAAGCTTGATCGGTGTATAAGGGTTTCCTCCTAAGCCTAGAAAAGGGGACGAATCAATAGTGGATTGATTGGAAATCCTTAGTGGGAAGCTAAGGTAGTGGATGTAGACCTTGGTTAGAAGGTTGACTCACTCTAAAATCATTGTATCATTTACATTTTAGCTTTCACACCACATCCACCCAAAATTCCACCTCTCCTCCACTTGGTGAGCAAGATCGGTTGTAAGAATCGAGCCCCCTAAAACCCAACAATTGGCATCAAAGCTTGGCTCAATCGAAGGGGACTAACATCCTATTGAGAAGATCCAGCAAGCTCGATCATCATTTCACCAACCGGCTCAAATGGCGCAATCCATCGACAAACCGCCCTTCTTCGACGGAACCCACTATGCCCATTGGAAGACAAAGATGAAGTTCTTCATTAAGTCAAGAGACTACAAGCTATGGGACATAATAGAAGATGGTCCGTTCGTACCTCAACGAAGCAAAGCGGAGTGGAGTGCCGAAGATCGCAAGAAGATGGAGCTAAATTGCAAAGCCTTACACATCCTCTTTTGTGCATTTGGAGAAGCTTGAAGTCACATACGAGGGAACCGATGAAGTCAAGGAGACTAAGATTGAGCTCCTCACCTTAGAGTATGAGAACTTCAAAATGGATCCGGAAGAGAACATCGAGAAGATGTTTGATAGGTTCTCCACTATCACCAATGGTCTCAAAGGCTATGGAGAAGCCATCCCGGAAGAAAAGCTTGTCCGAAAGCTCATCTACTCACTTCCCGAGTCTTGGGACTCAAAGAGGACCGCCATCATCGAAGCCAAGAATTTGAAGACCTTGAAGCTTGATGAACTCATGGGGTCACTCCTTACTCATCAAACCATGAAGAAGAACAAAGAAGATGAGAAGAAGAGGGAAGAAATTAGAGCTATGGGGAAGAAGAAAATCATGGAGCTTAGCATCAATTCAAGTGTCGTTGCTCTAAAATCCTCTACATGTCATCATGTAGATTCTAGTGAGGAGGAAAGTGAAGATGAAGAGATGGCCTATCTCTTCAACAAATTTGCCCGGTTCATGAAGAGCAAAATGGAAAATTCCAAGCATGAATCGAGGAAGAAGATGAAGAATTCCCACAAGTCTAACAAGAGGGGATCATCTTCAAAGTAAGTATATGTGGCCACTTTGAGTGATGAAGACTCCACCGATGATGAAGTAGCCCACCTATGCTTGATGGCCCTCAATGAGGGGGAGGTAACTTTTAACTCATCTATTTCAAATTCATATTCATTTGATGAGTTGCAAGATGCCTATGATGATTTGCTTTTGGAATTCAAGGCATCATTTTCCAAAAACAAAAAGTTGATTTCAAAAATAAAAATTGAAAATGACTTGCTTTCCAAAACAAATCTTGAACTTGAAGCAAAATTGAAAGATTTTGAACAAAAATGTTTTGATTTACAAAATTTGCTTCTTAAAGTTCAAAAAGAAAAAGATTTGATTTCCAATGAACTTCAAAAGAAAAATGATTTTGGAAAATCAAATTTTTATGTAAGACAATCTAGTGCCCCTAGTTTTGTTAAAGGAAAATGTTTTAGAAGTATTTGGGTCCCAAAAGGACTTAGTACTTCAATTAAAAAGGATGAAATTGAAAAATGGATTCCTAAGGGGACTAAAGTTTGTGCTACTAATGTCTATGGATCCAAAGCAATTTGGATACCAAAAATTACTTGATTGTCTTGTGCTAGGTGTGATGGAGAGTGATCAAAAAGTCAAACTTTAAGGGGGAGCTCCATGCACACAAGGAAGAACACTTGAAGAATGAAGGCTTCACATCCTCCCTTGAGTTCTAGTGTGGTAAAATCTAGTTGTTTTTGTTTTTATTTGATTTTTTTATTTAATTCAACTAGATGATCATATATGTTGGACTCACATTTTATGATGCTTTGAGTAAGGGGGAGCCATTTTAAAACCAAAATCCTTAATTTTGTCAATTGTTTTTACCTCTATTGTTATTTTAAACTTAAAAGTCTTTTGAATTCTTTTTGATATAACAAAAAGGGCGAAAAATGTGGTTTGAAAAATTGGATTTTCAAATGAATAAGGGGGAGCTTTATTTGATTTCACATCTTTACTCTCTTATTCACATTTTTAAACTTAAAGGGGAGAATCCCAAACAATTTTTCAAGTTAGTTTTATTATATCAAAAAGGGGGAGATTGTAGAACTAATGTTTTGATATAATAATTGAAAAATGTTTTGGACTAATTTAAAAAGAATTCAAAACTATTTCCAAAGTCCAAATAACTTGAAACTATGTTTAGGGGATGTTTTTAAAGGTTTTTACATGTTTTCAAAGCCAAACTTAACAAAACCATCCAGGTGTATCGAAACACCCTTAGGCGTTTCGATACGGTGTCTTCCAGTGTCAAAAAGTTTCGATACGGGTATCGAAATAGGTCTTTTCTGGATGAGGTTTTTGCCCAACGTTTCGATACGGGCTATGCCATTTCGATACGCCTACGTGGCATCGACCACAACGGTCATAATCCCCAACGGCTATTTTCCAACTAACATTTAAATACAGAGCGTTTCGATACGGTGCCTAGTGTTTCGATACGGGCGTTTTGATACGGCCCATGGCGTTTCGATACAGATGCTCGTCAAACTGCAACGACTCTTTCTACTTGAAGAGCGTATGGAAACGGGTTCGAGTGTTTCAATACGGGTAGCAGCAGAACTGCATTTATGGTGGGAAATAAAGTCCTCAAAGGCTCCAATTCAACCCCAAACGGCTAGTAACGGCTACAAACTCATTAAGTAGTATAAAAGGGACCTCCAAGCATCAAGATATGGTTAATGCTTCAATTGTCAATCAACAAATGATCAAAAAGTGTCTTTGTACTTAAATTGTCATTTCTTGTATAGACAAACACTAGTGAGCCAAAATTGTCAAATTTGCTCAAGTGTTTTAGGTTTTGGGTGAGTGCAAATTGTGCAAACAAATACCTATTAGAGGGATTTAAGTTTTCTTATCTTTTCTCTTTGTAAAGAGGGTTTGATCAAGGCTTTGGGTAGAAAGCTTGATCGGTGTATAAGAGTTTCCTCCTAAGCCTAGAAAAGGGGACGAATCAATAGTGGATTGATTGGAAATCCTTAGTGGGAAGCTAAGGTAGTGGATGTAGACCTTGGTTAGAAGGTTGACCCACTCTAAAATCATTGTGTCATTTACATTTTAGCTTCCACACCACATCCACCCAAAATTCCACCTCTCCTCCACTTGGTGAGCAAGATCGGTTGTAGGAATCGAGCCCCCTAAAACCCAACATATATGTTCGAGCGTAGACAATTTGACGCTGTTGTGCGCGGAAGGGTTGAATGAGCAACTAAATTGGGCCAAATATGCCCATTAGAAGCTGTTAGATGGAATAGTTAGCTATAATAAGCCCAGAAGCCACGTATACCTGAAAGGGTGTATACTTATATTAGAGGTAAATGAGTATGAAAAAGGCTATTGGTAATAAAAAAAATTAAATAGTATAGCGATAAATTGAATCAGCTGGTAATTCATTGCAAGTTCTATTGTGTGATTTTTGGTCGGATACTCCTAGTAGACCGACTGAAGCTTCAACCGATTTGCCACACATTATTGCATGGGGCAAGGAAGAGGTGGTTTGAGTTGTGGTGAAGTTGAAAGTGAAAAAACCTAAGAAGAAAGTGGTGGCTCGAATTATGGTTGCGAAGTTAAAAGTGGAAAGACCTAAAAACAAAGGTGGCTCGAGTTATGGCGGCGAAGTTAAAAGTGGAAAGACCTAAGAAGAAACAAGAGGTCATAAAAGTCAGATATTGATATTAAGCATTCAAAAACCCTAGTTAATAATGTAATTTTATTTTGAAGGTTACTGTCATCGAGGAAGAGAAGTTTGGAGGGAATGATGTTTTTCTGGCGAGTGTTGCAAAAGAGATAGTGTTGGAGAAACTTCAATTCTGTAGGATGAGATGCATGAGATTAAACGCATTGTTTTTGAGAATTCGGAAATTCAAATTAGAATTGTAGAGCCGATTGACACCCTCAAATGTGAAGCAATATTGTCATATGATAAATTGAAAGGATTGTTGGTGGAAGATGGTGAAATTAGTAGGGAAATGAAGGAGATGAAGAGTTATGGAGGATCAATAAAAATCGAGCAAGGATTTATGGATTGAGTGAAAGAGGTATATGAAGTGTCAAAAGATAAACAATATAATGGTGATTTTTTGGGATTGCGGACACTAAATGATCCGATTGAGGGGGTAGATTCATAATGTCATGCATCACTGAAGAAGAAAAAGGTATCACTAAAAGGAAAAGCACTTTTAGTGCAATAAAAATGGACTTTAAAAAATATTAAATTTAGACACTAATATGCATAGTGACAAAATTTTCAAGTCGTCACTAATAACTCCGTCATTATTATATTAGTGACAGTTGTAAAAAAAATTGTCACAATTGTAAATTTTTTGTGACCATCTTTTCGACACTAACACTCTATCTTTCGTGATGATTTTTTCGACACTAGGAAAAATGTTGTGATAAAAAAATTTGTCACAATTTGTTATCTTTTGTGACAAAATATTTGACACTACAATTAATAGAAATTGTGATAAATTTGTTGGACACTAAAAATATATTTTGTGACCAACAATGTTGCCACAATAACTATTTTTTCGTGACCAAATGTTTGACACAATAATTATTAGCAATTGTGATACTTGTACTTGTAGCAAGAAATATATTTTGTGACAAAGAAAAAAGTCACAATAATATTTTTTGTGAGCAAGTATTGGACACTATAAGCATTAATAATAGTGATAAATTAAATAGTCACAATAACTCTTTAAACCAATTTATTTGATACTAAAAAGTAAAGTTGTGACAACAAAAAACTCGTCATAATAACTATTTTTTATGATGAATATATTATCTCTAAATGTTTTTTCAATAGTTATAGAACAATTGTCACAAATGTAATTTTATTAGCGATAAATGCCTCATTATTAGTTATGTACGTGTTATTTAGATTTATCTCATCATTAATCAATTAATATTTTTTACGTCTAAAAATTTTAAATTATTAAAAATACCATTTGTAAATAAAAATATAATTGCATTAAAGTGCTATCACTTCTTCATTTTTCTCAATACAAATGGATAATTATAATATATTAAAGTGAATAAATAAACTAAATTGTAATAATAAATAACATCAAAAATAAATTCTAAAAAGACTAAATAGTTCATAATATATATTCTAATCGTAAGATATCAAAATATCTAAATATAAGTCCAAGTCAAGTACTCCACAACAAAGTTCACTCTTCAACATTTTCCTACAAAATTTAGACAATAAGAGAAAGAATAAGTTAATTAGTATACAAAATTAATTATGTTATTTGAGATAAAACTAGTTAAAACGAAAATTCTTTAATTAATTTGATTGAGATGCATGCATTAACCAACACATTTACTAAATAGAAACAAACTAATCAATAATTAACACACACAAAAATAAAACAAACATTCAATGAGAGAACAAGGTAAATTCTAAAAACAATCTAACAACAAAAATAATATTAATAGTATTGGAAATATACAAAAACAAGAGTTGAAAACACAATTATCATTCTAAATAGCTATGAAAACATAATCAATTTGATGCAATAAATATAAAATAAAAGCATATAAACATGAAAAAAATCAATCAAATAATCATCATTCTAAATAGTTATGAAAACACAATCAACTTATTTTTTAAAAAAATAAAATAAGTTTAAAATCATACATAATAGTAAAAACGATGATAAATCCATGAATGATATTTTGTAAAAATAAAAGACATAAAAAGGAAGAAAAACATCTTACCGTAGATGACATCCTCAATTCCTTGAAAGGGACGAAAAACAAAAATATGATAATTAAGAAAATTAAATTATATATTATGGGATAGTTGGTGGTGAAGTGAATGTTTATGGTGATTGTAGTATGAAGCAAGTGTTTTAAAAAATATAAAACACCTTTTAATTTTCACTTCTTATTTTAAAAATATTTTTATGCTATTTTTAGCACTTGTTGATGATAAGTAATTTTTTAAGATAAAAATGGTATTTATTTTTTAATTTTTCAATTATGTATTCTTTAAATAATTTTAGTATTCACAATCTTCTAAATTAGGTACTCGTAAATTCAAATTATAATTTTTAATAATATATTTGTATATAATTTAATTAACTAAAAAGAAACAAAGAATATTATTATTTTCCCTACAACATTATTGTAGAGTTTATTTTTTGTGTACGAGATATAAGTTAAAATTTGGGGAAGTACATCTTAAAATAGGGCCCAAAATTTTGTGTTAAGCTAGAGGACTAAAATAAATTAAAAATGAGTTGAGGTAAATATATTTTGTACTAAAAAACTTAAATTTTATTATAGAATGTTTAAAATGGTTAAATTAAAAGAAAATAGAATTTTTAACATGGAACACTATCTTAAAATTAATATAAAATATAATCAACTTCTCGAAATTGGTTATGGATTTAAAAAAAAATCAAAATTTAGTGTTTGATATGGATTTGGAGAATTCAAAATTTAGAGTTGATCGTAGATTTTAATATTTTTTATAAACAAGAATATTTATTATGATATAAAATAACTTGAAAATTGTTAGTAAAGTATTGGTTAGCTATGTAATATTTATTTTTCTCTACATTTGATGATTATTGGTTACAACATGTCTACCAATTGCATGATGAAGCAAGCGAATTGGTCAACAAACAACTATTTAATCTAGCTTGTGGACTTGATAAACGAGTTTTTTTGCTACACAAGATATCTTAATTTAATTACGATAAATTTATTTCTATTAATGATGATGATGATGATGATTGAACATATACTATTTAAAGTTTATTTCTAAGTCTCAATATTATATTTTTCTTTCATATTTTGTTATTTTATTTATTAAATAAAATTTTTAATTTGAAGTATTTTATTCTATATATTTATTATAATGAAATTAAATTTTGCACATTTTCATCAATTCTTTATTAATATTTTGATGAGTTTAAAATAATTTTATTACTTATTAATATATTTTTGTAAAAAATAATATTGTAATAAAATCTATTTTAATGGTCACAAAAACAAGTTTATATATGTAGAAATTTTAATGGTTATAAAAATAAGTTTATTATTGTGACAAAACAAATTCGAAATTAATTCAAAATGTTTAATAGTGGCAAAGAAGTTGTGACAGAAAGTGAAATTTTAAGTGACAATTATTTTTTTTGACACAACAATTTGAAATAATAGTGATAACTTCGTATGTTGTCACTATTATTGTATTCCCGCCAAAATACAAGTTGATGTCAATATGTGTACTTTATCAGTGACGAAGTTTTAGTTACAAACAAAATCATGTCACAAATATTAATTGTAGTGACAATTTAATTGTGAAAAGAAATGTAATGGTCACAACTATTGCTATATCAGTGAAAAAATATCAATATGTCACAATTACTTATATCAATAGTGTCATAAAAATATTTTGTCACGAAAAACATAACATTTGTGACAAAATAACTCAAAATCACAATAAAATTGTCACTAAAAGACACAATTGTTGTAATAAATAACATAACATGAATTTTTTGTTGTTTATCATGTTGTGACTAATATAAATGTAAATTGTAGGTTGATGTTTGTGAGGGTTTGGAAAGACAAATGATAATGAAAAGGCAACGGACACCCTCAAGAATGAAGCAAGAATGGAATCAATGAAAATTGAGAAAGGATTTATGGATGGAGCGAAAGAGGTAAATGAAGTGTCAAAAGATAAACAATATAGTGGTGATTCTTATCGTGTTGTGACTAATATAAATGTAAATTGTAGGTTGAAGGAGCTAGTAAAAAGGTTAGTGGTAAATCAATGGTTGTTGGTATGGAGACGAAAAGTGCATAAGAATAGACAATGAGGAGGAAATGTGGTAATATCAATAATTGTTTTATGTTATGATAACCTCAAGCTGCAGCAGGATCATCAGTCAGTTCATGCCGACTCCATAGAGCAGGACCAGCCGGCTATTATCCCCTAGAGTCAGTTATACGGGAAGGTATACATAAGACGTAAAAGAAATAAAGAACAACGAGACATTGCTAGTATGGACATGGAATTACAGCACAAACACATAAAGTTAGACAGTGTGAGGACCAAAAAACGCCCTATGGAGAGGGACAAAAACGGCAATCCTGTTGTTGAGGCATTGGATTCAGTTTTGGTTCTGCAACTGATATATCTTCTATTTTATGTGTTGTTTTTCATATTTATTTTTCACTGAAAATTTAGAAATCTTGTATCAATTAGGCCTAGAGAAATCATTTCAAGTGTCACTAGTTCACAAAATAAAGTATATTTGATGTTCTGTGCTTGAAATGTAAAGACAAAGTGTATTGCACCCATTGTATTAGACAATGGTAAGATTTTCAACATGACATGCTTCAATCTTGTTGAACTTTATCTGCTCGATTTTCTTCAACCGTTCTAGCTAGCCAAGTGGTGGAAAAGTTGGATATTTGGGTGATTTTGTGGAGGTGAAAAATAGACAATAAACACAAGGATTTATAGTGGTTCAGCCTTCTAACAAGCACCTACATCCACTACCTTAGCTCCCCACTAAGGATTTCAACCAAATTCACTAAGAATTTCGTCCACTTTTCTCGGATTAGGAGGAAAGCGTTACAACGATCAAGCTTTCTACCCAAAGCTTGATCAACCACTCTCTTACAAAAGAAATTCTAAGCAAACTTGAAATCCCTCTAATAGGTATTTGTTTGCACAATTAAGCCCTCACCCAAAACCTAAACACTTGAGCAAATTTGACAATGTTTAGCTCACTAGTGTTGTCTATACAAGAAATGTACAATTAAGCTCTAAAGACAAACTGTCATCATAATGTTGTTGAAAAATCGAAGCATTAACATATCCTTGATGCTTGGAGGTCTCTTTTATACTCCTAATTTAGTTTGTAGTCGTTGAGGACCGTTGGGGTTGAATTAGAGCCCTTGGAGACTTTATTTCTCACCATAAATGCAGTTCTGGTGATGTCCGTATCGGAACACACGAGCCCATATCGGAACGACCTTCTTCAGAACTAGCCGTTGAAGCCTGATGCAGCAAGCCGTATCAAAACACCTCTGGCCGTATCGAAACAGTATTGAGTTGTATCGAAACAGTTACAAACCGTTGGGAAATAGTCGTTAGGGGTTTTGACCGTTGAGGTCTTTGCCACATAGGCGTATTGAAATGGTGAAGCCCGTATCGAAACGCTATGTAAAAACCCTCACTCAGATTAATCCCGTTTCGAAACAAATAGAGATGTATCGAAACGTTTTGACACTGTATCAAAACACCTGAGTGGTTTTCTAAAATTTGGCTTTAGAAAACGCATTAAAACCCCTTTAAGAATTCCTCAAACATGCTTTCAAGTTGTTTGGACTTAAAAGCATTTTGAAATCTTTTCAATTTAGTCCAAAACTATTTTTCAATTATTATATCAAAACACATATTTCTACAATCTCCTCCTTTTTGATATAACAAGCACAGATCCAACAAGCACTAGGATCAGCTCTAGTATTGCCTCCTCTAGCAGGTGCACCACCACCTCTCCTGGCTGAGGACTGATACTTCTGATCTCGTCCCCTCTTGTTCCGTCCACCTCCGGAACTATACTCAGCAGCTCGCTTGCCAGCACCCTTAGCAGACAAACTCAGGTTCATCTCAACGTCCTTAGCTCGGCCCACCAACACATCAAAATCAACATACTCGGCGGCCAGCAAATACATCTTAACATCTGTCACAAGACCGTAACGAAACCTCTCGCATCTAGCCCTCTCATCAGGTATCAGCTCCGGTGCATACTGACTGAGCCGTACAAACTGTACCTCGTACTCAGCTACACTCATGCTCCCTTGGGTAAGAGACATGAATTCCCGCTTTTTCTCATCCAGATATCTCACTCCCAGATATCTTCTTTTAAACACATTCTGAAAGAATGTCCAGGTAACATCAGCTTCAGCCATTCCAGAAATGGTAGTCGTCCACCATGTATAAGCATCATCCTGCAGCAAGGACACAACACAGCCCAGCTTTTGCACATCCGTGCAACTCATCTGACCCAAGATACGCTTGGTACTTTCCAGCCAAGCCTCAGAACTCTCAGCTGACAAACCTCTAAACTCAGTCCCTCCAAGACTACGCAGACGCTCCAAAGGCAATCTGACTCCAGCATCTCCCTGATGCCCAGCTCCCTGAGCTCCAGCTACTGCTGCTCGAAAAGCACCCGCAATAGCTTGTACCAAAACAGACATATCAGGCATAGCTTGCCCCTGACCAACCTCTGGTCCAGCAGCTCCAGCACCAGCATCAGCTGCAGCTTCAGCTCTCGCACCTCCAGCACCACCACCAGGCGGAGGAGGGGGTAACACAGCACTACCAGTGTGCTCTTCATTCTCATTCTCGTTAGGAGCCGTAGCTCTCGCATTACCTCTTAACTCTCTACGTGGTGCCATACTTTTACCATGCAATCATAACACAAATAAAACAAAGTCAGGCCCAACAAGGTAAGCAATCCAAGTATTCAAGCTCAATTTCATTTCAAAACAACATCTTTCCTTTAGCTTTTGTTTGGCAATGGGTACCCTCAACATGCAACATCAGAGTATACAACTCAACTGCATCAACATTTCAAACCACTGAACATGCTTCCAAACAACAAGCATTCATAGCATACATACTTCAATCATGCATACAAACATTCCCAATTACTCGAGAACTCAGCTCTGATACCACCAAATGTAACCCCCTTAACCCGGCCTAGACGGTTGACCCGAATTAAGAAAGTCACACGGGGAAAACCAAAGTCAACCCGAAAGTCAACTTTGATTAACGACCCTTTTTTTTTCTTTTTAAACTTGTCTAGATGCACATTAAGCCTAATTGTGATCACACAAACATCATACCAAAAGAACACAAACATCAGAGATCAAACAGGGACTCAATTGCACAAGATACAACTTTAGGGACCAAATTGTAAATTCTGATAATTATAAGGACTTAATCCAAATTGAAGTTACCAACTTGAAATTAATCAGGTTTCATGCTTCTCTGTGAAATTTCAGCTCAAAAGGACTTCCCAAACTCATACAATTGCACAAACAAGTTTCAGGACCAAAACGCAAACAATTCAAAACACATAACTGCCACTGTCAGCCCCCAACGGTCGACCGTTCCGAAACGGGAGACAGCCCGTTCCGAAACGCGGGGCCGTTCCGAAACAGGCATAGCCCGTTTCGAAACGGGGGTCTGGCAGTGGCCTTTCCGTTTCGGAACGGCCCCTCCCGTTTCGGACGCCTGGGCACGATTAAGGCACCCGTTCCGAAACGGTAGGTGCTGTTCCGAAACACCCTGCCCAGATGGCTCCAAAACTCCACTTTAAACATGCAATTACACAACCAATCATGCTCCGAATGTCACCAAACTTTACCAGCATGCAATTCAACATATATATAACATATTAGCATCATCAATTCAACCAAACATCATCATATGCAAAAAGCCCCAATTCTATAGGCATGCTTCCTACACAAGCTAGATATTCAAGCACCAAACTTACAAAACAAGCATATAAAGATCCAATCCAAAGACCAACAATCTTAACATCAAGAAACATACTTAGGGAGTACAAAACACCTCCCAAAACATACACATGGTTTCCCCATTGCCAAATCACCCAAAAGCTAAAATGTTTAACAAAAACCTTCCATACATTGAGCTTTACTTGCACTTGAATTCTTGCCCTTCTTGCTGCCCTCAAAAGGTCTCTAATGCTCTGCATTATTGAATCAAGGAAAACGAAGAGAGCGTAAGCAAAAGCTTAGTGAGGAATGCTCTTAAAAACCATCCAATAATGCATTTGTAAAACACTTTATTAAACATGCTTTAAACCATCATTTACACATGCTCAAAAGCATACTTAAACATGCATCTCATGCATCAAATCATAACATGTCATATTGGCTACAAGTGATAAATTCCATTTCTTTAAACACAAGTTCATCAACTTTCACCCCAAGGACTTTTAAACACCTTGGCCCCAAGGACTTTTAAACACCTTGGCCTATGGACTTTTAAACACCATAGAATGCATCTCATCAAGGACTTTTAAACACCTTGATCCCAAGGACTTTTAAACACCTTGGCCATGGACTTTTAAACACCATGAAATGTATCACATCAAGGACTTTTAAACACCTTGATCCCAAGGAATTTTAAACACCTTGGCCTATGGACTTTTAAACACCATAGAAAAGGATCACCTAAGGACTTTTAACCACCTTAGTGTCCACAACATGAACCATCCAAGGACTTTTAACCACCTTGATGTTCATAAGTAACAAGGCTCACTCAAGGACTTTTAACCACCTTAGTGACCTTAACATTTTAAAAATATCACTTGCCAATATACATCATTTTCATCACTTACATCACTGTTTTAAAGCATAAAACCAAGCCATATTCATCATGCATTTAAAAGCATTAAACCACACCATTTCAATGTACAAAAGCAAGGAACTCCTACCTAGAGTTACCTTCAACATATGGCTTACATCATCAGCAAAAACCATGCTAAAACATGCTTCCAAAACAGTATGTAAAACATGCAAATTATCATTTCGCATCACAACAAAATCATGGCCACCACTAGAGAGAAATTCCGAAAACTTACGCTCGAGCTTAGCAAAGTTGTTTAGACTTAAACTAAGCTCCCAAGACATTGGTTTCAAAGCCGAAAACCCAATTTCACTCACCGATTCCACTTCGCCTCTTGCCGAAGTACCAATTCAAGCCTCCGGATCAACAACTCTTGGATCCAAAGATGCCTCCCCTGATTAAACACATTAAAGCAGAGATTTAATGCATCATCAAGCATCAAAAGCTTCAATGAAAGCACTCAAACTCGCTGCTCTCATTCCCACTCCAATTTCGGCCACCAAACACAACCGAAATTGCATCAAAACCACTTCTCAACAAAGCCCAGCCATAAACCAGCAAAACCTAACATCCATTAACACCATAAAACATCTAAAAACAACCTACAAACACCCTTATACCTCCAGCAACAACAGATCCACAAGATCACCACAAAAAACATCCAAGAAACATAAGCTAAACTTAGGAAACACAACCTATCCGGGATTGCATCAATCAAAACTCATTTCCTTATCAATTTAGAGTTCATTTAACATCAAAAACACATCTCAAATCACAGGTTAATCAGATCTAACGAAAATCATGAAAAATCATCAAATCTTGCATTATAAGCCAAGATCCAATTCCAAACTCAAAAGCCTTTAATTAAACATCAATTAAGAGTTGAGAACTTGGGAATTTCAGTAAAGAACTGATAGTTTAGAGGAGAAGGACGTTCTTACCTCCAAACTTGTGTTTCTCCACTTTTTGGAATGAAAATCCTTGTAGAATCAAGAAGCAATTGAAGAGGTTTTGAAGATATGTTGATTAGGAATCAAATGAGAGTTAAAAGGAGAGATTTAAGTGAGAAAAACAGAATCAAATCTCTGGAAATGGTGTGTTTGGTTTGAGAGAAAAAGAGAGAAGAAAATTGGAAGTTAGTTGAGAAAATTGTCAAATGAGTTTTTCCCTCCTTTTGATTCACTTTAAAATCAGAATTAAAACTCTAAATATCTTAGAAAAATCTGGAGAAATCACCTTTGGATTAATAGCCCCTTAAAGATTCAAAGTTTCAACTCTTTATAAAATAGTCACAAAACTTTCAAAAATTACATTTTAGTCACTAGTCAAAATGTCATACTTCCAAAACCCATTTTTCAAAATTGATTTCACAGTTCACTTAATTATATTAAAAGATGATTTTAGAACATTTTTCCATATTTTTAATGCAACCCGAACTAGGCTTTCCTAATTTCACCTCTTTAGATTCGAACAGCACTTTGACCAAACCGGTCAACGCCCAGAACTTCTAAGCCCAAAACCGGGGCGTTACAAACACAACCTAGGTCCCCAATGCCAAATACCAAAAGCTAATAATGTTGTAAAAATAGTCACCATACATGAGCTTAGCCTTCCCTTGGATTCTTAGCCTCCTTGCTGTCCTTAAAGCACTTCAATTCTCTGCATTATTGGTTCAAGAAAGAGAGCGTAAGCACAAATGCTTAGTGAGGCACGCTCTAATGAAACAACACAATAATGCACTTCATAAAACACCTTTCAAGGCCTTTAAAAACATAAACATCATTTCTCATGCCACAATGCATACACAACAAGCATCTCATGCTTCATTAAAATTAACATGTCATATTGGCTTCCAAGTGATACCATAACCATTTTCACATAAAACACAATCGGATACGCGGATTACAAGCGTTGTCCCATACGCTTCATACACACTACCAAACACACAAGGTGGAGTTTACCGGTACAATCACAATCCCTCAACACCCGTGATGGAGTTTAACGGTACAATCACAACCCCTCCACATCACTCATTGGTAGTGGTATAACATCACTAACGAGAACACGGGACACACAACACAAGTTCCACACATGGACTTTTAACCACCATTGTGATCTTAAATATCTCGTTAGTATACTTGGATGGAGTTTACGGTACCATTACAACCCCTCAACATCCAAGGCGACTTAATTCACGGTGCACCCAATCTTATAGCCGGCTAACTATATCCGATTCAAGTACTTTAAAACCAACACATCACTTGCCAATATACATCAATTATCATCAACAATCCACTGTTTTAAATCATTAATCAAAGCCATTAAACAATCATGCATCACTATGCATCAAAACCACATTTATCAATGTCAAACCAAGGATCTCTTACCTTGAGCATCCTTCAACGCATGGCTTTCAAAACCAGCATTAATCATGCTAAAACACGCTTTCAAAATAGAATTTAAACATGCAAATCAAACACATTGCATCCAACCATCTCATGGTTCATCAAAGAGAGAGTTTCCCCGAAAACTTACTCTTGAGCTTAGTTAAGTTGCTTAGACTTAAACTAAGCTCCCAAAACCATCAAACATTGGTTTCAAAGCTGAAAATCAAACTTCACTCACCGATTCCGTTTCGCAAGCTTGCCGAAACGCCGATCAAGCCTCCGAATCAACACCACAAGGATCCGAATGTGTCTCCCCTGTTTTAAACACATCAAAGTAGAGGATTAATGCATCATCATGCATTAAAATCTTCAGCCACAACACCTAAACTCGCTGCTCTCACCAAATCTAACATTTCGGCTACCAAACACAACCGAAATCACATCCAAACTCATCCACAACATTACCCAGCCAAGATCCATCACTTCTAAACATTATTAAACATCAATTAACATCCAAAAAGGATCTAAACTCGTCCTTATACCTCCAACAATAACAGAACACCAAGATCACCCCAAAAACCACCATTTTCACAAGTAAAAGCTTAGGAAAATCAACCTATTCGGGATTGCATTCATTAAACCTCAATTACACATCATTAAACATCCAAAATTCTTTAAAAAGACATCTTAAAACAGAGCCCAAACATTCATTACGAATTTCTTCAAGATTAAATCCAAATCTTGAGTTTTAAGCCAAAATCAAGATCACAACATCAAAACCTTTTATAAAACTTAATTTAAGGATTGAGAACTTGGGAATTTCAATAAAGAACTGAATATTTAGAGGAGAAGAACATCCTTACCTCTATATGTAGATTTCTCCTTGTTTAGAGCCAAAATCCTTGAAAATTCAATGAGCAAATGAAGAGGATTTGATGTAGAAAAGCTTAGGAATCAATTGATGATTGAAACCTCATCATTTAGTGTGAAAATCAAAAGAAAAGCTGCTGTGGAAATGTGTTTGGCTGAGGGAATTTTGAGAGAAAATAAGATGAGAAAATTTTAACAAAAGTTGGTTATGAAAACTAAAATATGGTTTTCCCTCTTTTTAATTAATTAATTAAACATTAAATGAGTCATTAAAATTAAGAAAAATCTGGAGAAATCCTTCCTTGGGTAAATTAGCTCCTTAAAGATTCAAAGTTTCAATCCTTACAAAACAGTCACCACTGAACTTTTCTAAAATTACATTTTAGTCACTATTTCAAAATGTCACACTTCCAAACCTTATTTTGTAAAATTGATTTCACCACTCTCTTATATATATTAAAAGAGGATTTTTAGACATTTTTCCATATTTTTAATGCATCCCGAACTAGGCTTTCCCTAAAACCACCTTTTATATTCGAACCAAAAATCAGACCGGTCCGGTTCAAACCCTAAACTTCCAAGCCCAAAATTGGGGTGTTACAACTCTCCCCCCTTAAGAAATTTCGTCCTCGAAATTTACCTGGAGGAAAAAGGTATGGAAACTGCTTCAACATGTCATCCTTCCTTTCCCACGTGGCTTCCTCAGCACCACGATGCTTCCACAACACCTTTACCAACTCAATGGTTTTACCTCGAAGCACTTTACTGTCCGAATCCAGAATTTCCACCGGTTCCTCATCATAGGTCAAATCCGGATTCAACTCCACTTCCTCCACAGGCATAACATGCGAAGGATCCGATCTATACCTCCGAAGCATAGAGACATGAAACACATCATGAATCTTTTCCAACTCTTGCGGTAACCTCAACTTGTACGCAACAGGACCCACACGTTCAATCACCTCGTATGGTCCAATGTACCTAGGGCTCAACTTACCATTTCGACCAAATCTCATCACCTTTTTCCAAGGCGAAACTTTCAAAAACACACGGTCACCTACCGTATACTCAATCTCCTTACGCTTCAAATCCGTGTAAGACTTCTGTCGATCAGAAGCTGCCTTCAAGCGCTCACAAATGAGCTTCACCTTCTCGGTGGTTCCTTTCAACAAAGCTGGCATTGAAACCAACTTCTGGCCTGTTTCAGCCCAACAAAGAGGAGTCATACACTTCCTCCCGTACAAGGTTCTTCAATGACAACCGGTTCATCAGGAATAGGTTCTTCAATGACATATTCCTTCTTTTCCTATTTGAGAACAATTTTCAAATTGCGGAACCAGTCAAGGAAGTTTATGTCATTGAGCTTATCCTTCTCAAGGATAGATCGCAGAGATAGAGTATTATTTGTCATTAATTCTACAACAAAGAAAATATGCTACATAAGTTTTACTAAAATTTAAAATTTATAGATAGGTCTTTACTATAAATTTACTCCCACTATTTTCTTCAAAATTAAAAATCCTCTAGTTTTAATTTCAGAAAAACGTTTCGATAGTTTTTCTAGTGAGTGAGGATCCGTATTTCACCATTCCTAAATCAGCTTTGGCCAGTCTTTTAGGAAATGGTTATTTAGGTACGTAACACCTTACTAATTACATCTCATGTAATTCCTCATCTTTTGGCGATCAACTCTTGTTCTTTAAATCATCTTATGATTATCCAAAACTTTTAACCACTAGGTTTTCTAATCCTATTAGAACAACCCAGCTAAGTCAATACCAATATCTCAACCGACGAATATCACTAGCTTATTCTTCGCGTTTAACTAAGATAGATAAATGTGACATTGCTTTGGCAAAGCTTGCATTATATCGATCGAAGCTTTAACGAGGGTAAATATTGGATGGTTAAAACAGACTTAGAATTATAGTGAGGGATTTACTTAATTATCTCATCATTTTAACATTGATCCTATCAATAGAACTATGTTTAATCATGCTTATAAAACATCCATTGCATCACATACAAGGTAAATATAAGCGGTAAATAAATATGCAATGATTATAGCCCTTCTTAACCTAAGGCGACCCGTCCCAAGCCAATGGGAGGACCATTCTACTAAAGATAGAATCTGCTTCTGAAACGCCTGGTCCACCAGGGAAGGCCCACCACGCTGCTATGTTGGTCCTTGCTTTATCTCCATGAGTATTTACAATTTTCAGAAACTCGCGTTACATGCGAGGGAGTGAGATGAGAAGAGAAGTACAATAGAAGATAGAGAAAGGCACGACACGCAGGCCGTATTTATAAAAACCAAAACTATAAAGGCTATGGGCTATAACCATGCAAAACAAACATCGTGCAATCAAACATGCATTTCAAACATCATGCAAACAAAGTAACGACGTGTTTACGGAGTTTTAAACTGATTATCCCTATGTTACGGTTAATGGACCAAAGAAGGATCACAAGGTTTCATAAACCATTTGCGTTAACGAAAAAATGCACCAGGTAGGTCAACATGAAAGAGAGGTGGCGCACTAGGCACACTTAAGTACCAAGTCTTTGATGATGCCAATCCTAGACATGCATTTTTCATAACGTCTAACCATAACTCTTATGGATTCACCGTGAAAGATAGTTTGATAACTTTTATCAAATTACAAGCCCTTTCAGAGATTTCATAAATCTATGAAACTACGAACAACTACTTGTTCTCTAAACTAACTATTAGTCTCAACATGTTAACATTTAACATTGAAGCAACCTAACATAGTTATGATTAACTCTTAATCATTCAGTGATAATCGAAATAAGTCTTTATTAGGTGTGATACGATAAACGATAAATATCTAAATTGAATCAAACAGCATGCATCTCATACATAAACATCACCCAAGAATTTAAGTCCGAATTTGTATGATACAAGTGGCTCTGATACCACTGTTGGGTCACGTCGGCACGCCCCGTGGCGCAGCGGAAAAATAATCCAACGTAATCCAGCCAGGGTCCATGTACAGGAACGAATCCGGGGTGAAAAGATGAAGAGTTACCTTTTAAAACTCTAGAAACTGGAAAACCGACGGTATATCGGAATAACCACGTCAAGTAAAACCGAAATTGTCATAGGTTCGCAACGACCTTTACGGAGTCCACCCAAACAAAACGAACAAAGTTTCCGCCTCCCTAACACTTAGGGAAAATTTCGACAGGTTTGAACACCTTCTAGGGAGAAGTCGAAATCCCTCCAAGGATTCCTGAGGGAGTCTGAAATCGACCAGGAGTTCAACCGGGACTTGCAATCGAGCAAGGGAACCTTCAGGGATTTGCCAGGGGGCAAGTAGAACACCAGAAAAATATCGAACAGCTTCTCAGAGAGCTTTCAGGGATATGTCAAATTCCAATGGGGAATCCCTAGGGGTGTTGTCGAAATCTTCAAGAGGAGGAAGAGGGATGATTTGGTTGCTAGCCCTTGTCCCTTTAAATAGTATTCAGAGACTTAATTCTAGTTGAATTCCTTAAATCCAAGTTCAACCAAAATTCATAGAATCTAATTCTACTTGAAATTGGTTTATATTAAATATACATTATATTTAATAATATTAAATGAAATATATATATATTTAATTATGTAGAATCTTATTTTACATAAAACATGGATTTAAATATACATTATATTTAATCCAAATATATATATTTTTATTATATAGAATCTCATTCTATCTTTACTTGGATTTAAATATATTTAAATATATATTTTAATTATGTAGAATCTAATTCTACATAAACTTGGAATTAAATATACATTATATAAATTCCAAATATATATTTAAATTTCTAGAATCTTATTCTATAATATTTAAGTCTCTAAATATTTTCCATACTCTAAATAATATTTGATAAATACAACATTTATCCAATATTATTCCCATTTAAGGGAGTTGCTGATTTCCCCTATCCCATAGGGGATTTTCGGCAACCTCCTTAAAATAGGGAGTATGGTTTCCGATTTTTTTGTTCGTTTCATTCGAAGGGTGTGACCCTTGTAGGTTCATGCAACGTTAGCAGCAAAATTAGAACTGTTCTAATTTTACAAACAATGAGTGGCATCTAGCAATACATCATTGCTACCTAAGTTGCATGAAGTCATGGTTTGACTTTTCTAATTCCTGAATAAACTTCCTTTATGTATTTCATCCTTTTGTCCTTTATATCTTAGATGAACACAAGTCATGGGATAGTCACACTTGCGTTGTCCATCTAGTGTTTCTTGATGTCTTGAGTAGATTATGATAAACGAAACTCTATGATATCTCATATCATAATATTCGAGCATGGCATGCATTTTCTAATCTCACTCAATCAAGTGGCCGAAGATATTTCTCCCATTATGTAGGAGGGACAAATCCTTTCTTGATCAACCATATTTCACTACATAGGTCATCACATATCCAATCATCAGTCTTTATAATGTAGTCAGTTACGACACACGTTTGACTATGTCAAAATATGTAAATCTTTATGTTGAAATCATGTTGATCTCAAGTCTGAGGATTATACATATGTTTATCATGAGCAATGTTGTGACTGTCACATAATTATCTAAGAAACATGCTCATAGCGGGTCAATCCAGTATGTTGTTCTCTAACAAATACTTATGTGTTGATTTTGACATCTCTATGTCAATGACAACGCTTGTCATCAACCACATATTAGTCTTTATATATTATCACTGTCCATACCCGTAATAATATTCGTCTAAGGATCCTATTTAACAATAATCGTATTATTGTATGGACATTATTATCCAATGGTTAGTTTGATGCACAGAAACATACCAAATGATAATAACGGCAATGCCATTACTTGATAAATCTAGTAAAATAGTATGCCTATTCAATCATCATATGATTGGTCTTTGGGCATACTCCAACAAGATTCAACTCCTTTTGAGACATAAAATACTTTAAACTTTTATGATCTGTGAATACCACACACTTCTCGCCATACAAGTAATGCCTCCAAATCTTCAAGGTAAACACAACAGCCGCGAGCTCAAGATCATGAGTAGGGTAGTTACACTCATGCACCTTCAACTGTCTAGATGAATATGCCACTACCTTACCCTCCTGCATCAACACACATCCCAAACCAACGTAGGACGCATCACTGTAGACTACAAACTCCTTACCAGACTTAGGTTGAGTCAGGACAGGAGCTTGCGTCAAAGCTTCCTTCAGCTTCTCAAAAGCTTGTTGTCTCGCATCTGTCCACTCAAAGCGAACATTCTTCTACAATAATTTGGTCAAAGGTGCAGCTATCTTCGAGAAACCCTCGACAAACCTACGATAGTACCCAGCCAAGCCAAGAAAACTTTGCACCTCTATCATTGACTTAGGCACTTTCCAATTCATCACCGCCTCTACCTTATGCGGGTCCACACGAATACCCTCGGCCGATACAACATGTCCAAGGAAGAGTTCCTCTCTAAGCCAAAACTCACACTTGCTCAGCTTAGCATAAAGTTGGTTCTCCAACAACATTTGCAAAACTATCCTTAAGTGTCTATCATGATCCTTCTCAGTACGAGAGTACACAAGGATATCATCGATGAACACCACCACAAACTGATCCAGATACTCAAAGAAAACACGATTCATCATGTCCATAAAAGCAGCAGGCGCGTTGGTCAAACCAAACGGCATCACCAAGAACTCATAATGTTTGTACCTCGTTCGAAGTGTCGTCTTAGGTACATCCAAATCTTTCACCCCTAACTGGTAATACCCTGACCTCAAGTCAATCTTAGAAAACACCAAGGCTCCTCGAAACTGATCAAAGAGATCATCAATCCTTGGCAAGGGATACTTGTTCTTGATCGTCAACTTGTTCAGTTGCCGATAATCTATACACATCCGCATCGTCCCATCTTTCTTCTTTACAAACAACACCCGCTCTCCCCACGGTGAAACACTCGACCGGATGAACCCTCGATCAAGCAACTCCTGAAGTTGCGTCTTCAACTCCTTCAACTCTTTCGGTGCCATTCGATAAGGAGCAATGGACACCGGAGTCGTATTCTCATACAACTCGATACCAAACTCAACTTCTCTACTTGGCGGCAACTCCGACAATTCTTCCGGAAAGACACCTAGAAAATCGCAAACGGTTCTGATGTCCTGCACACGTAAATCCTTTGTACCAGGATTCATCACACATGCAAGATAAGCATCACAACCCATCCTTAGTATACGACTTGCTTCCATAGCTGAAACCATATTGGACAAGAATTTCACATTCTCGCCTACTATCACCACCTCATAAACATCAGTAAGCTTTAAAGTGATTCGCTTAACATCAAAGTCAACCACCGCTCTATGCTTTGACAACCAATCTATACCAAAAATCACATCAAATCCATAAAAGGGTAACTCCATCAAATCCACAAGAAAGACATGACCCTGAACATATAAGGGACATGTAAAACTAATATTTTGATATAATAATTGAAAAATATTTTGGACAGATTTAAAAAGTATTTAAAACAATTTCCAAAGTCCAAATAACTTGAAACTATGTTTAGGAAAGGTTTTAAAAGGTTTTCATATGTTTTCAAAGGCCAAACTACACAAAATCGTCTAGGCATTTCGAAACACCTTAGGGCGTTTCGATACGAGGGATTCGCAAAACGTTTCGATATTCGTATCGAAACGGGCTTTCCCAGGATGAGATTTCTGAGCAGCGTTTCGAAACGGGCTATGCCGTTTCGATACGCCTACGTGGCTTTGACCACAACGGTCACAAACCCCAACGGCTATTTCCCAACTAACATTTAAATACAGGTCATTTCGATACGGGGCTAGGCGTTTCGATACGTGTTCCAAAACGACCAAGGGCGTTTCGATACAGGTGCCTCATCAGACTGCAACGGCTCTTTCTACTTAAAGGGTGTTTCGAAACGGGTTCGAGTGTTTCGAAACGGGGAACTACAGAACTGCATTTATGGTGGGAATTAAAGTCCTCAACAGCTCCAAATCAACCCCAATGGCTAGCAACGGCTATAAACTCATCAAGGAGTATAAAAGGGACCTCCAAGCATCAAGATATGGTTAATGCTCATATTGTCAATCAACAAATGATCAAATATTGTCTTAGTGCCTAAATTGTCAATTCTTGTATAGACAAACACTAGTGAGCCAAAATTGTCAAATTTGTTTTGGGTGAGTGTTTTAATTGTGCAAACAAACACCTATTAGAGGGATTTGTGTTTGCTTTATTTATCTCTTTGTAAAAGAGGGTTTGATCAAGGCTTTGGGTAGAAAGCTTGATCGGTGTATAAGGGTTTCCTCCTAAGCCTAGAAAAGGGGACGAATCAATAGTGGATTGATTGGAAATCCTTAGTGGGGAGCTAAGGTAGTGGATGTAGACCTTGGTTAGAAGGTTGAACCACTATAAATCATTGTGTCACTTATCATTTTAGCTTCCACACCACCTCCACCCAAAAATCCACCTCTCCACCACTTGGTGAGCCATATCGGTTGAACGAATCAGCACCTCACAACTCAACAATTGGTATCAGAGCTTGGCTCAATCAAAGGGGATTCACATCCTATTGAGAAGATCTGGCAAGCTCGATCACTATTTCATCAACCGGCTCAAATGGCACAATCAATCGACAAACCGCCTTCCTTTGACAGAACCCACTATGCCCATTGGAAGACAAAGATGAAGTTCTTCATCAAATCAAGAGACTACAAGCTATGGGATATAGTTGAAGATGGTCCGTTCGTGCCTCAACAAATCAAAGCGGAGTGGAGTGCCGACGATCACAAGAAGATGGAGCTAAATTGCAAAGCCTTGCACATTCTCTTTTGTGCATTTGGCCCATCCATCTTTGAGAAGATGTCTTCTTGTGAGAGTGCCAAGGAGGTATGGGACAAGCTTGAAGTCACATACGAGGGAACCGATGAAGTCAAGGAGACCAATATTGGGCTCCTCACTTTGGAGTATGAGAACTTCAAGATGGATCCGAAAGAAAACATCGAGAAGATGTTTGATAGGTTCTCCACTATCACCAATGGTCTTAAGGGCTATGGAGAAGCCATTCTGGAGGAAAAACTTGTCCGAAAGCTCATCTACTCTCTTCCCGAGTCATGGGACTCAAAGAGGACCGCCATCATCGAAGCCAAGAATTTGAAGACCTTGAAGCTTGATGAACTCATGGGGTCACTCCTTACTCATCAAATCATGAAGAAGAACAAAAAAGATGAGAAGAAGAGGGGCTACTGTGAATCATCATCGCCTTCTTCATCATCTTCATCTTCATCCTCAATTGGATCGTCACTCCTCATGCTATTACGCCACTCATCATGGAAAGCGGTGAGAGAGATATTCACAGAATTGTGACCGCCTTCAAGAGAGGTGAGTCGAGTCTCCACGTTCGTCATGCGTTATTCAAGGATTGTGAAATGAGTATCAATCGTGGTAAAGCCCGAAGCCATATCCGTACGCAATCTCGTGAATTGCTCATTGAGGAAAGTCATTAGAGCATCCATGGAAGGTGGAGGAGGAGGAGGAGGAGGAGCTTGAGGAACTTGTTCACCTTGAGGATTTGCAAATTGTTCCGCAGCCTCGGTAGGAAGCTCGGATAGACATAACCAACTACCATTAAAATAATGGAACTTACCCCTTGCAAGAGAGCGTTTATCGATTGGGTCGGTGAGGGGGGTTGGGAAGTCATGCGAGCAATCAATCTCCTTTTGTAGAAAGAAGTAGCTTAGGGTCGTGCCATAGGTGAAAGAAGTGACAAGAGTGGTGTGGCGATGTTGCACAAGATAAATGATCTCCGCAAACATGATACGGGCAAGGTTTGGACGTTTTCTCTCGCGGAAGCATCGAATCCAAAAGTCGTCCACTTGACGGATGGTAGAGTACTTCCCTCTGAAGGGCCTAAACCACCAAGAGACCATCAAATGGAGGATCTGATCCTAAGCATTTAGGGCGGTGACAGAACCACTAAGAACATGGCCAAGAGCATTCTCATCGTCAAGGCCTTCATCCTCCAACTTAAAGACCTCACAAATAGATTTGACATCTATAGTGACTTTCTTACCCATAAGATAGGAATTAACCGCGGTAACAATCCCATCACGATTAGCACAACATTTGGCATTAGCATAAAAGATTAAAACCAAAATACAAAAATAAAACCTGGGAATGGAGAGAAAATCCATAAACTTCCATAGTTGGAGCAAAGGTAGATATTCAAACTTGAATCGCTTCGAGTCAAGAAAAGGAATAGAGATTACCCTTTCCGGACGGATCTTGTAGTTTTGGAATTGACGAAAATAGGTGAGAGCTCTGGGGATTGAAAAGAGTGTTGATAGATTTGAGTGAGATTCAGACGAGCACCCTCTCCGGTATTGGATGATTCACCGGTTTCATTAAGACGTGATCTCTATGAACTAGAAAACAAATGTATGCATTAAGATCTCTTCATTCAACTCATTGAAAAACCAAAAGTCAAGGTAAAAAAACTTTAAAACAAAAAATTTTGAAAAGAAATTTTTTAAAAAAAAGTTTTGTTAAGAAGACAAACATAAAAACAAAACAAAAAATTTGAAAACGAAAATAAAAATAAAAGAAAAAAAGGGTTTTACCTTGATAGTGATTAGAGAGGAATGGAAGAAAAGCCTAGCACCAAATAGATGAAAAAGCCTTAGATCTTTGCTTGATTTGAAACCCTCTTGATGTTTTTGAGTTGTGGTGTGAAAATATGAGGGAGGAAGAGGCTATTTATAGGCTGAAAACGGCTAGGGTTTTTAGGGTTTTGAGGAATTTTAATTTTGGTAAAAGTTGAACTCTTAAATGCCAAATTAAAAGATGTCTGTGCAATCGCGTATCGATACGCCTGAGGGTGTATCGATACAGGGGTAAAAATGTAATTCCCATAAAAATGCTCGTTGAAGGATCGTATCGAAATGGATGCAATCCGTATCGAAACGATTGCAGCTCGTATCGAAACGAGTTTAACTGTATCAATACCCGTTTAAGGCAAAATGAAGTCTGAGAAACTAATTAAGTACTCGTATCGATAAGCGTAGAGTCGTATTGATACCCTAAGCCCAGAAATACATTTTAGGCCTAAAGAACAACCATAAGCTCGATTCTAACACCTCCTAAAGGAATGCAAATGATGAATGAGCAGTTCTAAGCATATTTTAATAGAATCATACTCCCCCTAGCTATAGGCATGGATAATTGCAAGAGTAACAACACACAAACATGCAATTTCACAAGATCAAGCAATTTTAAGCACAAAAGAGGTCATAAAAGGTCAAGATAGGCTAGTTAGACCTAACTCTCTCCTAAGGGACCAAAAACGCTCTTTATCTAAAGGTTTTGTAAAGATGTCCGCTAATTGATTTAAGGTTTCAACATACTCTATAACAACATGTTCTTTAAGGACATGATCTCTAATGAAATGATGCCTTATTTCTATATGTTTGGTTCTAGAGTGTTGGATGGGATTTTTGTCAAACATATGGCACTAGTGTTATCACACTTAAGGGGTGTGGTTTCAACTTTAATATCATAATCTAAGAGTTGTTGCTTCATCCAAAGGACTTGAGCACAACAACTCCCTAAGGATATGTACTCGACTTCGGTGGTAGATAAGGCTACACTATTTTGTTTCTTAGAGAACCAAGATATGAGCATACTACCTAGGAATTGACAAGTTCCCGAAGTACTCTTCCTATCAATTTTACACCCCCCATAATCCGCATCCGAATAAGCATGAAGGTTGAAGGTGGAGTCTCTAGGATACCAAATACCTAAACAAGGAGTATCTCTAAGGTACCTAAAGATTCTCTTAACGGCTATAAGGTGTGACTCTCTAGGACTAGCTTGAAACCTAGCACACAAGCAAACACTAAACAAGATATCCGATCTACTTGCGGTAAGGTAAAATAATGATCCAATCATAGAACGGTAAAGCTTAGAGTCAACACACTTACTTCCTTCATCCTTGTCAAGCTTTGTAGATGAGCTCATAGGTGTGGCTTGAGGCTTTGCATTCTCCAAGCCAAACTTCTTGAGCATATCCTTGATGTATTTTGCTTGATTGATGAAGGTGCCATCCTTCCTTTGCTTGATTTGGAGTCCCAAAAAGAATGAGAGCTCCCCCATCATGCTCATTTCGAATTCACCTTGCATTAGCTTAGCAAACTCTTTGCAATGACATTCGTTAGTAGAACCAAAAATTATATCATCAACATAAATTTGTACTACTAAGATGTCATTTTTATACCTTTTTATGAAAAGTGTAGTGTCCACCTTACCTTTTTCAAAACCTTTTTCAATTAAAAAGTTTGAAAGTCTTTCATACCAAGCTCTAGGAGCTTGTTTTAAACCATAAAGAGCTTTAGTGAGTTTGAAAACATGATTTGGAAATTTTGAGTCTTCAAAACCCGGTGGTTGTTCCACATACACTTCTTCATTTATAAAACCATTTAAAAATGCGCTTTTAACATCCATTTGAAAAAGCTTGAAATCATGATAACATGCATATGCAAGCAACATCCTAATGGCTTCCATTCTAGCTACGGGTGCATAGGTTTCATCAAAATCTATCCCCTCTTCTTCAGTGTAACCTTGTGCTACTAGTCTAGCTTTATTTCTCACAATGTTACCACTCTCATCTAGTTTGTTCCTAAAGACCCATTTAGTTCCTATAGTAGATTGATTACTAGGCCTATCAACTAATGTCCAAACATTACTTCTCTCAAATTGATTTAGCTCTTCTTGTATAGCCATAATCCAAAAATCATCTTTCAATGCTTCTTTTATATTCTTAGGCTCTATGCATGAGATAAATGCAACATGGTTCATAAGTTTAAGAGAAGATCTAGTGGTTACCCCCTTGGATGGATCACCCAAGATTTCACCATCTTTGACATAGTTGAACTCCCTTAGGTAGCTCACTTCCTTTTCCTTAAGAGCCAAGTCCTTCAAGGCTTCAAGAGGTGGATCTTGTGTGCCCTCTTCTTTTGTCGGAATCTCATCCTCCTTTGAAGTTTGTCCTCCATCAAAGGCATTAATGATTCCTACATCATCATCATCACAAGAATCCTTCCTTGGAAGGAGGTTATTATCGAATACAACATGTATAGATTCTTCTACTACTAAAGTTCTCTTGTTAAATACATGATAGGCTTTAAAGGTTAAAGAATATCCTATGAAAATAGCTTCATCACTTTTTGCATCAAATTTACCTAAGTTGTCTTTTCCATTATTTAAAACAAAACACTTGCAACCAAATGGATGAAAGTAGCTAATGTTAGGCTTTTTAGATTTTAGAATCTCATAAGGTGTTTTCTATAAAATTGGTCTAATCATTACTCGGTTTACAATGTAGCAAGCGGTGTTTGTGGCTTCCGCCCAAAAATATTTAGGTAAATTATTTTCACAAAGCATAGTTCTAGCCATTTCTTGTAAAGTTATATATTTTCCTCTCAACTACCCCATTTTGTTGAGGAGTTCGAGGAGCCGAAAAATTGCGGCTAATACCATTTTCATTCAAAAACTCTTCAAACCCTAAATTTTGAAATTTGGTTCCATGATCACTCCTAATATGGGAAATTTTAAGTTTAAGATCATTTTGGGTTAGTTTTAAAAATGTGATGAATTTTTCTAAAGCCTCATCTTTATTACTTAAAAATAGAACCCAAGTAAATCTAGAAAAATCATCTACAAGAACAAATGCATAAGACTTACCACCCAAGCTCATAGTCCTAATTGGCCCAAATAAATCCATATGGATAAGTTGTAAACACCTACTTGTAGAAACATCATTAATGGATTTAAAGGATAACTTATGTTGTTTACCCTTAGAGCATGCATTACAAATTTTATCGTTTGAAAACTTAATCTTGGGTAAACCTCTAACTAGATCAAGGGAAAGTAATTTTTCTAAAACACTAATGCTAGCATGTCCTAGTTTCCTATGCCATAGCCATGCATCATTTTCATTTTGAGCTACTAAACATGCATGAGATGTATGTATGTCATCTAGATGCACCATGTAAACGTTACCTGACCTATGAGCATAATATTATTAGATTTAATGTCAACAATTTTGCACCCATTTTTATCAAATAAAACATTAAATCTTTTGTCACACAATTGGCTTATGCTCAATAAATTATGTTTAAGACCATCGACATACAAGACATTTTCAATAAGAATGGTAGTGTGATTACCTATGGAGCCAATACCTTTAATGTGGCCTTTGGAGTTGTCACCAAATGTCACCACTCCTCCACTTTTTGGCTTTAAATCCATGAATCTACTCTTGTCTCCGGTCATATGCCTCGAGCATCCACTATCAAGGTACCATGAGTTTTGACTTTGTGCTTTGGCCTTGTAGCAATGCTCCCCCTACAAACAAAGATATTAAACTTTTTTTTGGTACCCAAATCATTTTGGGTCCACGAGTGTTAGCTCCCAATAACTCGGTTCCCTTAGGAATCCAAGATGACATAGCAACAATATTATTAGATTTTACAAGTTCCTTAGGAACCCATACACTTCTAATCTTTTTAGTTCTACTATGTCTAGGAAAGCTACTTTGTTTGTAGTTATTAGTCTTTTTCTTAGGTTGATTTGTTTTAGAAGATTCACCTTTTTCATGCTTCACATTACCAACATATTTTAAAGACTCTTTGAGCTTGTTAAGCTCACCTAACACCTTTTGGTGTTCACTATTGCATTGAGAAAGAAGATTGTTTAGGTCTATATTTTCATCTTGGAAGAATTTAAGTTCATCTTTCAAACCTAAAATCTTTTTCTCAAATTTTAAATTAGCTTGAGAAAGTGAGTCATTTTTATCATTTAATTCCGAAATAATTTTCTTATTCCTAATGACCGACTCCTTGTATTTCTCACTAATTCATCATCGACCTCTTGCAACTCATCATATGCATCATTTAATTCATCATATGTAAAATCTAAAGATGATGAGTTAGAGGTTACCATGGAGGAATCTTCCTCAAGTGCCATGAGGCAAAGGTTGGCCACTTCTTGTTCGTCATCCTCGGATGACTCCTCATCACTCCAAGTAGCAAGCTTGGCTTTGAGCTTCTTCTTCTTCTCAAAGCCCTTCTTCTTGAGTTGAGGGCACTCCAAACAAATGTGGCCGTGTTTATTGCACTCGAAGCAAATGATTTGATCCCTCGCTTCTTCTTTGTTTTTACCTTTGAAGTCCATCTTTCTTTGAATTTTTCTTCCACGGTTGGACCTCATGAATCGAGTGAACTTTTTGGCAATCATAGCCAATTCTTTAAGGTCATCCTCCTCACTAGAAGAGCTCTCCTCAAGTAATGAAGCTTTGAGAGCTATTCCCATTTTCTTCTTCTTTTCCACCTCTAGCTTTCTACTCTCTTCTCTTCCTTCTTCTTTTCTTCTTCCCTTCCTTGCTTCATAATCTCATGAGTAAGGAGAGAACCCACAAGCTCATCAAGTTTTAGAGTCTTCAAGTTTTTGGCCTCTATGATGGCGGTTCTCTTCTCATCCTAAGATTCGGGAAGTGAGTAAAGTAGCTTCCGGACAAGCTTGTCTTCCGGAATAGTCTCTCCAAATCCTTTGAGCTCGTTGACTATGGTTGAGAAGCAATCAAACATCTTGGACACAGTTTCGTCGGACTCCATCTTGAAATTCTCATAGCTAAGATTGAGAATTCCAATCTTGGTTTCCTTCACATCATTGGTTCCTTCATAGGTGGTCTCAAGAGTATCCCACACATCTTTGGCACTCTCAATGGATGAGACTTTGGAATAGATGTCGGGTCCAAAGGAGCAAAAGAGCATGTGAAGAGCTTTGTCATTTATTTGGATCTTCTTCCTTTCATCTTCACTCATCTCTATCTTTTTCTTCAAAACCATCTTTCCTTCATTATCTTGCTTCAATGAAATGTAGGGACCATCTTCAATGACATCCCAAACCAAGTAATCATTGGACTTGATGAAGAGGTGCATCCTATTCTTCCAAAAAGGATAGTTGTCACCATTGAAGAATGGTGGCTTTGTAGTGGATTGTGACTCATACATACTTGATCCAGAGGTAGATGTCATGGCTTGATTTTTTAGTTGATCACACTTTTCCTAGGAACTCCTCTTGTGGTTGTGAATCCTTCAAAGAGGTAGGCTCTAATACCAATTGTTGAGTGGATCGATTGAATGATCAAGACCAAGAGGAGGTTGAATTGGGATTTAAAAACTTTGTGGGAGTGAATGGGCAATTAAAAATGAAGAACAAAGGATTTTAGAGTGGTTCAAGTTCCAAATGAACTCTACATCCACTACCTTAGCTACCACTAAGGATTTCAACAATTCACTATTTGTTCTTCCCCTTTTCAAGGCTTAGGAGGTAACCTTTACACAACCGGTCAAATTTTCTACCCAAAATTTGACCAAACCCTCACAAATGAACAAAGAAGAAATTGGACAATAAGTATATCTCTCAAATACAATTTTGTCCCTTGAAGTACAACACTCAACCCAAATTTGAAGATAAAATAAGAATTGGATACAACTCAAATTGGGGATTACAAGAAATTGGAAAATAAGCACACTTGAGGTTGGATTTTTGCTTGGATGTTTGTCTTTAATGCAATAGTTGTTGATGGTCTTCAAAGAGCTTCAACTTATACCTCCTCTATCAATTCTAGCCGTTTGGGTGGTTAGGGAATTGATTATAGCCGTTGGGACCCTCTCTTTCCACCATAAATGCACTTCTACAGCTATCCGTATTGGTACACGGGGAGCCGTATCGATACCTGTCTCAAAACAGAAAGAGCTGTTGTACATAATAAAGAGGGGGTATCGAAACGCACGTAAGCGTATCGGTACCGGACAGGGAGCGTATCGAAACAGATAAGACTGTATCGATACCTTTTTCTCAACTTAGCTCACTGGAAGTTTCCATTTCGATATGAGGGTTTACCGTATCGATACGGGTCAACTGCCATTTTAAATGTTGGTTACCTAACAACTGACACCAACGGTCGAAAACATTTAAAATACTTCGAATTAAAAATTCAATTAAAATTGTATCGATACGGGTGAAGCTGTATCGGTACACCATTCAAACTCCTTCAGTTTTGCAGAGGGGCGTATCGATACAGATGGAATCTGTTTTGATACGCTGTTTCAATACGGTTAAGTGCGTATCGAAACGCGTCTTTCTAGTAGCCAACTTTGTTAAAAAGGTATTGATACGGCTGGAAGCGTATCGATACACCTGGACGGTTTTCAATACTTTGGCCTTGGAACACTTAGAAAATATTTGGAGTTTGAGTTTTTCAAATCAGTTTTAAAGTGTTGGTGATTTAAAACTTATTAAGGGGACTTAGAAATCAATTTCAAGTTTTCAGTTTGATCCTTAACAATTTAATTATATCAAAATCAAACATAGGTTTTACAGGTTTGGTTTAGGATTACCCTCAATATCTCTAATAAGATTGGAAGAGCTAGAGGCTAAATCTTTTCTTTGTCTCTTTTCGGTGCCATTATCCTGAAAACAACATAAAAAACAAATCGAAACACATGTATGCAATTATCATCACATTCAATTCAAAGAGAAATTCTAATAATTCAAGGTATTAATAAAAACACTATATTTTATAGGTTAGAAATATATACAAGTATAAAAGAAATTTTTGGTGAAAATAATTTTAAAAAATATACGACATAATTTTAATTCGAATAAATTTTTTTAGGATTTTAAAGATTTTTTGCAAAAACTTGAAAGCCCATAATATATGTATATGTTTTATACAAAAATCAACTAAAAACAACCAACAAAATTAGATGAAAATTAAAAAGAAAAGGGGTTTATACCTTGATTTATGTAGAATGGATGAATGATGAGATGAGAATTCACCAAATTGCTAACAAAGATTGAGCCTTGATGTGTGTGTTTGTGAGAAATCCTTAATTAATTTTAGGTTCGATGTGAAGAATTAGAGAGATTGAGGGGTTTTTTATAGGTGTTTTCGGCTAGGGTTTTGAGAGAAAAGAGGGATTTGTGTTTAATTAAAACCTGATTCTTTTAAAAGCCCGATTTAAAATTTCTACCGATATCGTATCGGTACGCTTACATAGCGTATCGATATGCCTTTCCACAATTTTAAATTAATTTTAAATATCATATCGATATACGTGATCGTATCGATACAGTTTGCATTGTATCACTTCTCATTGACGAGCCCGTATCGATACGCATATAACCGTATTGATACGCCATTGTCAGAAAATGCATTTTGGACAGTTTTAAGTCCAAAAATTCAACTTTGAATGACCCTAAATGCATGTGAATGATATATGAGCAAGATTTAAGGACTAAAACTAATGCATACCCCCCTAACAACAAGCATAGATGCAAAAAGAGGCAAATCAACACAAGCATGAGCATTAAATAATTTCAAGCACATTTTTGGCCATTTGGGACCTAAAGGGGTCAAGGAAGGTTGGTTAAACCTAAATCTCTCCTAAGGGTCCAAAAACGTTCTTTATCTAAAGATTTGGTAAATATGTCCACTAATTGGTTCAATGTATCAACATATTCTAGAACTACATCATTTTTCAAGACATGATCTCTAATTAAATGATGTCTAATTTCTGTATGTTTGGTTCTAGAGTGTTGGATGGGGTTCTTAGTGAGACAAATTGCACTAGTGTTATCACAATTAAGGGGTATAGTATCTACTTGAACACCATAGTCTAAGAGTTGTTGCTTCATCCAAAGAACTTGAGCACACCAACTCCCTAAGGATATGTACTCCGCTTCGGTGGTAGATAAAGCTACGCTATTTTGTTTCTTAGAGAACCAAGATACGAGCATACTACCTAAAAATTGACATGTTCCGGAGGTACTTTTCCTATCTATCTTACATCCTCATAATCCGCATCGGAGAAAGCATGGAGGTCAAAGGAAGAGTCTCTAGGATACCAAAGACCTAAACAAGGTGTATCTCTAAGGTATCTAAAGATTCTGTTAATGGCAACTAAGTGTGATTCTCTAGGACTAGCTTGAAACCTAGCACACAAGCAAACATTAAACATGATATTGAGTCTACTTGCGGTAAGGTAAAACAAAGATCCAATCATGGAACGATAAAGCTAAGAATCAACACACTTACCTCCTTCATCCTTGTCAAGCTTAATTGATGAGCTCATATGAGTGGCTTGAGGCTTCACATTCTGCAAGCCAAACTTCTTGAGCATATCCTTGATGTATTTAGCTTGATTAATGAAGGTGTCATATTTCCTTTGCCTAATTTGGAGCCCTGAGAAAAATAAGAGTTCTCCCATCATGCTCATCTCAAATTCACCTTGCATTAGCTTAGAAAATTCTTGGCAATAAAATTCATTAGTAGAACCAAAAATAGTATCATCAACATATATTTGAACTACTAAGATGTCATTGTCATATCTTTTAATGAAAATTGTAGTATCCACCTTACCTTTTTCAAAACCTTTTTCAATTAAAAAGTTTGAAAGTCTTTCATACCAAGCTCTAGGAGCTTGTTTCAAACCGTATAAAGCTTTTGTTAGTTTAAAAACATGGTTTGGAAAGTTTGGATTTTAAAACCGAGTGATTGTTCTACATACACTTCTTCATTTATAAAACCATTTAGAAAAGCACTTTTCACATCCATTTGAAAGAGCTTGAAATCATGATAGCATGCAAATGCAAGAAGCATCCTAATAGCTTCCATTCTAGCTACGAGTGCATATGTTTCATCAAAATAAATTCCCTCTTCTTGAGTGTAACCTTGAGCAACAAGCCTAGCCTTGTTCCTCACTATGTTACCACTCTCATCTAGTTTGTTTTTAAATACCCACTTAGTTCTTATAGTAGATTGATTACTAGGTCTATCAACTAATGTCCATACTTTACTTCTCTCAAATTGATTAAATTCCTCTTGCGTAGCCAATATCCAAAAATCATCTTTTAATGCTTCTTTGATAATTTTAGGCTCTATGCATGAGATAAATGCAACATGATTCATAAGTTTAAGAGAGGATCTAGTAGTTACCACCTTGGATGGATCACCCAAGATTTCACCACCTTTGACATAGTTGAACTCCCTTGGGTATGTCACCTCCTTTTCCTCAAGAGCTAAATCCTTTAAGGCTTCAAGAGGTGGATCTTGTGGTTCCTCTTCTTTAGTTGAAATCTCATCCACCTTTGATGTTTATCCTCCATCAATGGCTTCAATGATCCCTACATCATCATCATCACAAGATTCCTTCCTCGAAAGAAGGTTATCATCGAAAACAACATGTATAGACTCTTCAACAACCAAAGTTCTTTTATTAAATACTCAAAAGACTTTAGAGTTTAGGGAATAACCCAAAAATACTACTTCATCCCTTTTAGCATCAAATTTACCTAAGTTGTCTTTTTCATTGTTTAAAACAAAACATTTACAACCAAAAGGGTGGAAATAGCTAATGTTAGGATTTTGGATTTCAAAATCACATAAGGTGTTTTCTTTAAAATATGTCTAACCATTACTCTATTAATAATAAAACAAGTCGTATTAGTGGCTTCTGCCCAAAAATACTTAAGTAAATTGTTTTCACAAAGCATTGTCCTAGCCATCTCTTCTAAAGTTCTATTTTTCCTCTCAACTACCCCATTTTGTTGAGGAGCGCGAAGAGCCGAAAAATTATGGCTAATACCATTTACATTACAAACATCTTCAAAACCCATATTTGAAATTCGACTCCATGATCACTTCTAGTATGTGAGATTTTAAGATCAAGATCATTTTGGGTATTTTTTGTAAATGTGATAAAAAAATTTCTAAAGCCTCATCCTTAGTACTTAAGAATAGAACCCAAATGTATATACAAAAGTCATTTACTAATACAAATGCATATGACTTACCACCCAAGCTCATAGTTCTAATAGGCCCAAATAAATCCACGTGGATTAATTGTAACATCATACTAATCGAAACATCATTAATGTGTTTAAATGAGGTTCTCTTTTATTTAACCTTAGCACAAGCATCACATGTTTTATGTAATGAAAATTTTAGTTTGGGTAAACCTCTAACTAGATTTTGGGAAACTAATTTTTCTAAAACACTTATGCTAGCATGCCCTAGTTTTCTATGCCACAACCATGCATCATTCTCATCATGTGCAACTAAACATGTATGGGATGAATGTATGTCATCTAAATGCACCATATAAATATTTCTTATGCGATGACCAATGAGCATTGTTTTATTTGTTTCAATGTTCATAATTTTACACCCATTTTTATCAAATGAACATCAAAACCTTTATCACAAAGTTGACTAATGCTCAAAAGATTATGTTTTAGACCATTGGCATATAAAAAATTTTCAATAAATGTAGATGAGAGATTACCAATGGAGCCTATGCCTTCAATGTGGCCTTTGGAGTTTTCACCAAATGTCACACATCCTCCACTTTTTGGTTTAAGTTCCAAGAATCTACTCTTGTCTCTGGTCATGTGTCTCGAGCAACCACTATCAAGGTACCACGTGTTCTTACTTGAAGCTTTCACCTTGAAGCATTGCTCCTCCTACAAACAAAGAGATTAAGCTTTGATTTTTGGTACCCAAAATGATTTGAGTCCATGAAATGAGCATGATGGGAGAGCTCTCATTTTTCTTGGGGCTCCAAATCAAGCAAAGGAAAGATGACACCTTCATTAATCAAGCTAAATACATTAAGGATATGCTCAAGAAGTTTGGCTTGGAAAATATGAAGCCTCAAGCCACTCCTATGAGCTCATCAATTAAGCTTGACAAGGATGAAAGAGGTAAGTGTGTTGATTCTAAGCTTTATCGTTCCATGATTGGATCTTTGCTTTACCTTACTGCAAGTAGACCCGATATCATGTTTAGTGTTTGCTTGTGCGCTAGGTTTCAAAGTAGTCCTAGAGAATCACACCTAGTTGTCATTAAAAGAATCTTTATATACCTTAGAGACACACCTTGTTTAGTGTAGAGCGTTTGGGTGTTCTCTAAATATGAGCGCAAGTGCACACTCTTGTCAAGTTATAGTATAAAATATATCGTCTCCCATGAGGATTGGACATGTTATTCGAATTGCAATTCTTGCACAAGGGAAATTAATTGCACAAGTAAAATTTAGTTTATAAAATAATAAAAAGTAAATAAACACAAGTAATTTGATAGAAGAGATCAGGGTGATAGAATGGGTCAGGTTATGCTACTCAATAGTGTGAAACTGCGTTGAATAGGTTAAGTTGTATTGCACTGCCAGACTTTTCTACCTCGGCGGAAGATAGCAGATTGGTGTTTCAACGCTTTCGCTGCCTTGGCAGGTGGAACAGACGATTGGCTCGGCAGCAAACTCGGCAGTCCTTCAAGGCTCGGCAGAACGCTTCGATAATGATCCTGCTTATGTCTAAGTCAGAATGTTGTTGTTGCCCACTGTAGATGATACTCGTCAGCTTGAATCTTACAATGAACAACAACATTTGATTCATCCCTTTTTATCCACCTTAAACCCTAGCCTCTGTATAGGATGGATTGATCAACACCTGGTATTGACGAGATCGTGCTTACTTCTTTCGTGAGTTTGACTCTCTCGATGCCAAACAAATGGATTGCTCCCAATCGATCTCTCGACTCAATTGAAAACAATGAAGAACGTGAAATAAGCAAACCTTGAATTTATTGCAAAAACAATCTTGAAACCTAAACAACCGTTCTCACAACTACTTTACAACATAACCCAAACCCTAGAGAATTTAGAACATAGTGGCGGCAAGAAAACACAAGACAAACCTAAGCTATGCCGACTATGAGTTGTCTAAAATATAAGTAGCTTTTACATTGAATGCATCCTTTGAATCTGACTTCTTTGACTTGAAGTTGGACTCCTTGTGGCACAAGTAACCTTAAGCCGCCTTGGATAATCTCCCCTTGGGCAGCTCTGTCCGCTGTTTCTGGCATCGATAAATTGCGTGGATGGGCTTATTGGACTTATGAAATTATGTTCTTCCAATCGCACTCCAATTCACCAATTCCTCTGGTTACTGCCCTGGGCGGCAGTTATGGCAACGGCAGCTACTCGGCAGCATCTCTCTCTATATTGAGCTGCTTCAGTATAGCTCCTCGGCTTGCTGCCTCGGCATCAGCTCCTTAGCTCCTCTCACCTCCTGACAGCTTCTAGCACCTAAAACTAAAACTAAACGAAAATAGTATCTTTTCTCACCAAATCAAAGATATTCAATATAAATAGGGTAAAGTAAAGAATACTGTAGATAATGCATGCATGCACCTAAATATGCCTAAAATGAACTTGAGAATAGCAATAATATGAGATGAGATGTGCATAAAATATATGACTTATAAGCACTTTACACACCCCAAACTCGTACTATTGCTTGTCCACAAGCAATATAATCCTAAACATACTTTCCCTTGCACTAATCAGAAAGAATAACCTTTTTAAACTTGATTTAGCACCTCGAGGCCGTGGCACCTATCATTAAATTTGTGAAAAGAGAATAGCATGAATTACCTCATAATTAAACTACAATGCCAGTGCAGTGTGCGCAGAAACTGTGTACATGCTGAATCTGAAGATATTCTAAGTAAACAAAGATGATGTCATGGTAATATAAGGTTGCCGCCGAGGCAGCATAATTAAGCACAGTTTATAATCATGGCAGTAAGGGCTTCAGCTTATCACAACTACTCTTCTATGTCTGAAATTAATATAGGAGCAAACTACAAAACCCCGAACCCATTGAGTAGAGTGATCCCGCGAAGACTTTTATTCACTCATGCTAATTTGTCTGTCACTTCAAGGATTTTCAGATTCATGGACTTTGATAGCAGCGGAGTGTCCTTGCACATGATTCTTCCTAGAGCCGGTTTCGGGCACCTCTAGGGAAAGACAACATAATAAAAAAATTTCTTTCCTGCCGCGGCAGTGCTTTCCTTTTTCTGTTTGTTGCCTGCCGCAGCAACTTCCTACAACCATGTTAGAATTTTACAAATAATTCAAGCAGGAAATGTTTATTAGAAATTTCATCAAATTCAGCAAGTAACGGTAGTATTTTTAATTTTTGGAATTTATAGAAAAATTCTAAGTTTACTTCATGCTTTCCCAAAAATTAAGTTCTTTTTGTTATGGTGCGAAAAATTTAAAATCGGCTATCCTATCATAGGCACAAGTTATAACAAAAGTTTTCTTTTGATTAATTTTTAAGGCAAGTACATTATGCAACCTATATGCTCTAAATATGCCTAAACAAGATGAGTGCTAACCCTCCCAAACTCGAGATGAGCATTGCCCTCAATGCACAAAATAAAATACAAGAGAAAAAATAAAACAAGATAAATATTGAAAGCAGAAAATAAGAAAAAGAAAGAAAAGAAACAACGCTAGAAGTTGTCGGGTGGTGGAAATTTTTAGTTTCCACATGCGCCTTAGTTTTAGGCTTTTGAGATTCAATTTAATGACTAGGGTTTAGGTGTATGGCTTTAAAATTTAGGGGTAATTGTTAGAATTTAAGGGTTAGGGTTAGGATTTAGAGTTTAGATTTTAAGATAATATGTTGAGACTTTAGGTTTTAACTTATAATCCCTAAATTCTAACCAAAAACTCTAAATTCTATTCACAACCACTAAATTCATAAAGGCATAAAGTCAAAAAAAAATACCCTCAATGTTTGACTGAATAGTTACTTTGGCCCATATTCTCTTTTTTGGAGCAATTCGACCCTCAACGTTTTATTATGTGTAAAAAAGGGCTCATCTGCGGATGCAAATTGTTAGTCATCTGACGGTAAATGGCTTAAAATGACGTGACAAACCTATATGGCAGTGCACGCTAACATGACAATATCCTATAGACAAATGTGTTACCTTGAAAAAATGTTACTTAGTTAAAAAACAATTTTATGAAATTATATAAAATATAAAATAATTTTTTCTGCTGACTTATTATTCTGTCAAGTCATTTCAAATTGTTTACTGTCGGTTTTCTAACAATTTTCATCCACAAAGGGGCCATTTTGACCTAAAATAAAACATTGAGGGTTGAATTGCTCAAAAAAATGGACCAAAATGACAATTCAGTCAAAACATTAGGGGTATTTTTTGACTTTATGCCAATTCTAAACTACTAAACCTAAACCTTACACCTTAAACTAAGTCTTTAAACCCTAAAATTAAAACGCTGATGGAAACTAAAAATTTCCACCACAAATGTATCAAATAATTATCTTAAATTTAATTATAAATTGATATAATGTTATGATACTAAGTTCCCGAGTTGAGTCTTATAAAAATTTTAATAAAATTTCTCCCATTTTCGTTAGATTTAAGATTTGTGATGTCTAAATAGAAGACTTACTAAGTGGCTGCATTTTGTTTAGTTTATATTCCTAAAAATGAATTAGGAAATTTGCCATTTCAGTTCATTACTTTTCAGGCACTTACTAAGTGGCACCAAGCAGCATTAACTTTTCTACTGTAATATTTTGAAACTCAAATATAAATATACGAACCAACAAATGTTAGATGCAATAGTCTAATACATTGTATTTCTAATGAGAAATTTTAAGTTCAAACTGTAGAGACTATATTATTGAGTGAAGCAATTGTAAAATTCGAATATAGACACTAAAATAAACATAAAATAAACTAAAAAATAAATGAATAAATTGCTGAGTTTTACAAACCATCTGAAATTTCTGGAAGGAGATACAGACATGAAAAATATACACATGTTCTCTTCTCCTAATGGATGAATGTGAATCCCCTGAAGTCGATTCCACATTAATGGCTTCATTACAACCAAAAGTACAGCGTTACCTGTCCACGTACATAGATGAATATCATTGTCAAGATTTGAAGAAATATGATATAAATAAAATATTATTATCTGGTATATCAGTGGTAGAGTTTTTTAACCCGAAATAATTCATTAACTTTCCATCTCGCCACTTCAAACTTAAATAAAATAGTCTATCAAGCTTGCATTTTAGGGGACTTTAACTATCATAGTCGAGTCATATTCTATAAGCTTCAAGTTTTTAAGAAACTGAAAAGCAGAGGAAAGGCATACCTCTAATAGAGGAAGTAGTGACACCTCATCTGAAGGGGACGGCTTATTTGGTCTCCAACTTGTCATCTCAGATTGTATTGAATCAAGCTGTTCTCTTAGCTGCATCAACAAATTCAGTTCACCTTCCCTTCCTTCACTAATTTCATGCCATGTATTGCTTCTTCTACTCTCAAGCTGCTCAACTCTTTGGGCCAGTAGTTTCAGTTCCGATCCATAGCTAGGATTTCTAGTGGATGGGCGAAGATGAGTTGATTTGCAGTCATCACTCCCCTTGTTTGAACTTAGCAAGTTAGTCATCTTCACCCATTGAGTATCATATTCAACAGGCGATTCGTAGTCGGGATCCGGAATCACCTCATCACTCGGTTTACATGATCTTTTCCCCTTGTTTGAACTTAGTAAGTTAGTCATATTCACCCATTGAGTATCATATTCAACAGGCGATTCGTAGTCGGGATCGGGAATCACCTCATCTCTCAGTTTATGGCCTTTTCCCCCAGGCTTTACTCTTTGAAAGTCATCCATGTTGAACAAATCTGGCTTCTGAAGCCTATTATCTTCTTCCACATACGACTTCCCTTTTTTCTTTTGCCCGTTAGAAAAACTTTTTCTTCTTTCACTGGTTTCGGGAACTTCATATTTGCAATGGACTTCAAATACATCATGAACAGATTTAGAAGAACTGGCAGAATTTGGAGTGGGTTTCTCTGATGGATCTTCAATAGCTTTTATCTTTTGACATATAGGGGAAAGTTTTGCTCTTGAGGGACTAGTACTTCGGGACTCCGGTTTTACCTTTATTTCGGGTAATTTCATTTCACCAAATTCTTTACAATCTGAAGTCTCTTTCACCTTCTCATCTAAAATTCTGATCTGTTCCCAGTAAGAATTGAACTCATCTAGCATTGGAGTTGCATGCTTTTCTCCATCACCGGAACTCTTTGTTTTATAGAAATTCGTCGGTAAAAGTGATGGCAGGGAGCTGAGTCTTTTCATGGTGGATTTAATCCCCTTTTCTCCACGGGTTGCATCATTTCTTTCTGCAAATGGATCATTTCTTAGAAGTTGGTACTTATAAGCCTCAATTTGGAACTCAAGAGCAGAAAATTCCATTTCTTTCTGATACATCAGCTCTTCGAAAACTGCAAGAGATTCCTCTGCAAGGGTTATCTTTTCTTCTGCCATTCTCTTGTATTGGCTTGCTTCCATCTTCATGGCCGCCTTTTCACCTTGCAACCGCAGTATCATCGACAAGGCTTCATTGGTGGCGGTATTGGCAGCTTCTCTTTCCACATCAAGCTCGGCATAGAGCTTCTGCAGAAGTTGTTGTTGAGAGCGAAGCATTTCTTTTAGAACCATAACATCCGTTTCCTTGTCTGGCGAAGTTGTTGTACTACCAGCCATTGTTCACAACCTCAACTTCATAAGATGTCAAGCAAGCAGATTTGGGTTCTTTTTTCTGAAATGTAAATAACCCGAATTTCTACCGATATCAAACACCCATTTATCCTTTATATATCGGCATCCGAAATAAATAAAAAAATGTAATAGAAGATCGGGTCGTGAAAAGAATTATAAAAGAATAGGTGACTCAGAAAATATATTGTTACATGCAAACAAACAAACAAACAAGCACACAGAGGCAAATAATCAAACACAAAGAAGGCATAATCAAAACGAAATGCAAATAACAATTTAAACTCTAAAATAAACAAGAACACCTGTTATTTTGCAGAGAGAAACAAATTTGATCTTTAGAACAGCTCCCTGAGTCACGGATAAAGCAGTCAATTCTAATAATTCTCAAGATAGCAGCCCTGAATTACAAGACCAATATGTTTTTTATAGTGTTTCTTTATCAAAGAAACCCGATATATGAAACCAGAAAGAAGATTAAGAATTGAAAACAAAACCCAGTTTTCGATTTATGAAAATGAACACCTGCAATTAATTAATAACCGCACGGTTGCCTTGTTCCTTTGCTTTGGATTCAAACAAAGCAAAGATACGTGCAACCGTGTCTGATTTCAAAGAAATACAGTAAAAGGATTTTAAAAAGAAATACACCCTTTGGCGTTGTTGTGGGACCTTCCTTTATTCTTTTGCCGCAAACTTTGCTCAAAGCGTTCCATTTTTAAAAAACCGTTAAAAGCCGTGTTCCAAGTCTTAACGGCTATTAACGGATCCACCCACACATTTTTTTTGTTTAACCATATGTACTTGATTCATTGACCGACTAATTTGAATCAGGTTTTGCAGAGGCTCAATATGAGGTCGACCCTTTCAACTCTATTTTCTTCATTTACAATATCAGAATTCAAACATCTAATCTTGCTTAAGAGATCTAGCATCACGTCCCGTTAGAACTTGTACTGTGAGGTAATGCATACACCCAAGGTTTAAAACAAAGTAAAGATTGTCCTTATTTTGACTTTAACTCCAAATTAACTAACGTCGGTTAAGGTTAATGTCACTGGAAAAAAGCCCTTTATTTCATCTAACATTGTATTTCGCTTAAACCAACTACAATAATTCTAGGCTTAATTAAAAGAAAACCCTAATCACTTTCTCCCCACTCTTTCCCTTGTTCTTTTTTATGTCGTTTTTCTCTTAACATTTATATAATTTTTGTTGTCAGCGACAACACAATTTTTGAGTTGACTTTCTCTTTTCTTTTACTCTTTCTTTTGTTTAATATAGTTCATTTATTTTGTTTAATTAGTCTTCTCCTCCTTTATAAAAAAAATTATCGATATTTTTTTCTGCTTTCGTGATATGTTTTTTTTCTATTTTATGGTACGTCCTTTTTCTTGTTTCCTTTTTCAGGATTGGTTTGGCGTCGCCTCTTCAGATGACATTCATAATTTTATTTTACTTATCTATTCATTCTTTGGATCCTCGAACTTAATATTGATAAACGTAATCACTTAAGATAGGTCGCAATTGAGTTGTAGTAATGTCAGTTTGTCAACGGGTTGTCATTGTTATATGCATTTTTATGTTTGTGTTGATGATGTTTATTCTTCATCGCCGACATGAATTTTTATGTTTGTGCTGATGGTGCTTATTCTTCATCGCCGACAATAGTATTTGTTTGTATCTATTATTTTTTCGAGTTCTCTGGTTGGGTTTTTAACCCTTTTTGTGTTTGGTCCTATTTTATTTTTAGGTGACTAGTTTCGTGCACTATAATGATTTTAGGAGAAATATCCTAATTAATCTATTATTATTTTGTAAACACTTATTATAATTTTAAGGTATTTTCTCTTTATTCAATAAATCTAATGGCTCTTATTTGTCAAAAATATTTTACACTAACTATTCATTTTTTGAACAATTCTCACTTAGAGGAACCCAACAAGTGTCTCAGTGAAAAAGCGGATGATCATCATCTTAGAAGACACGGGTTCAAATCGCTTTATCTACAAGGTGTATGTGCATTATCGAAGGGTTACAAGTATGTATAAACATATGCTACCTTGTAATCACCTTTAGACCATTAAAAAAAAAAACAATTCCACTTAGACGGAGGGAAAATTTGCTCCGTAGTTAATATACTAACAACGAGTCATATTGGTAAAAAAAACCTTCCATGTTAGTCTTTTGTTTTATTTTTTAAAAATAAGCTTTTAATATTTTATATAGAATATTTTGTTCGCCCACATAATTTAAGGTTTTATTTTTAAAATATCATTCAAATAATATTATATTATATAAATAAATAAATAAAAACTTTGAAACACATAGCGTGTAAAACTTTAGTTTACACGTGGCTTGGTTTTAGTTTAGGGTTTAAAAACAATACCGTGAGGGGATTTGTCGATATCTGTGTAAGAGTAGCATTAGGCTTATTGGAGTTTGACGAGGTTCATAGCCGCTCATGTTCTGTGATTCAAGGCTTATTGTGGTTGGCTGTTGTATTGAACTTGGGCTACTTTCATGGAGTGATTTCTAGGCTGCTTACCTTTAGGTGTGAACTTACACTTTCTTTCAACTTAGGCGTGTCATTTGTATCGAGGTGTTTTATAATTTCATTAGGATGTGGGTCAGGTGTTGCTACTAACCTTTTGGTTAGTTTTAATCAAAATGTGAATTTGTTATCAAAGAAATATCACCTGTTTTGCTGCTGGGGCAAATGCGGATCCTCTAAATTCACACAGCTTCTAAAACCAACCGTTTCAGTAAACTAAACAAAAGCATCAAACTTAATTAAAGATAAAAGGCAGGTTTACTTATTCTCTGCTGACCTCAAGGATCGAAGTTAAAAACAGTAAACTCAAGTCTTTGAAGGAACAGTCCTTAAGCCACATTGGATCATCCATGCTTTTCTTTAAATGATTTGTCCAAACATTTCTCATTGTTCTAATTTCAAAAATGTCATTCTCATCCATTAACAATAATCTAAACCCATATGGGTCATCACCCTCAATAAACGCATTGGCATTGATAAGTCTTGTCGAACACTCTCGTTCAAGCTTCTCAAACTAAACATCCACAGGTTTATAACCAAACTTTTTTCAATTGGTCTCTTAATGCATAATGACCACTAATTGAGTAAACATTACAAGCAAAATTCAGCTTTGAAATATTCCTATTCAAATCAACACTCGTGACTATCCTATTTGGATGAACATGAAAGATTACTTGCTTTGGGTTAAAGCTGTCAATATCACCATGAGTTGTAACCCTCGAAGGGCCAAATGGATCATGAATCGGTTCATCAAAAGCTAATTATATCCTTGTTAATGCCAGGAAAAAAGAAAGAAATGTGATTTTAGGAAACTCCATAAAAACATCTAACCCAATTAAATAAATCTAATAATTATATTAAATTTAAAAATATTTTGTTTATATTTTTAATTATAGTTAGTACAAGATTTAAAATTAAAAGTCTAAAATTATATTAAATTCATTTAGCAAATGCAAACTCGGGAACATAATTCAACTTTTTAAAATCAAAAAATATCTTGTATATATTTTAGTCCACGATTTTTATTAAATTTAAAAATATTTTGTATATATTTTAGTCCATGATATTTATGTTAAATAAATAAATAATTGATCTATGCTCATGAGTTTGGATTCGCTAAATTAATTTAATATAATTTTAAACTTTTGATTTTAAATCGTGGACTAAATAAAATTTAAATTATATACAAATATTTTTAAATTTATTTTAATTATTAGATTTATTTAATTGTGTTATATGTTTTTATGTATCATAAGTATGTCGTGTTTGAGTTTCCTAAATTCACATTTCTTTTTTTTTCAGGCATTAACAACGATATGAGACATATATTAAATGTTGTACTTTGTATCTCGAAAATATGATTAGTCCAATGATAAGCATACCCCATTTTCACTATAAGGTTGCTAGTTTGAATCCACCTAGGTTTATTTTTCCTTGTTTCCATTTTGACGGTCATTAACAAGCATTTAAGAGATATATTAAATGTTATACCTTATATCATAATAATGTGGTTGGCTTATTGGTAAGCATACCTCACTTTTAGTCCAAGGTCATTTATTCGAATCCACCCAGGTTCATTTTTCCAACTTTCATTTTTCCTTCTCCAATCAGGTGATGACACGTGTCATCACCTGATTGGAGAACGAAATTAATTAATTAAAATTAAATAAAAATAATTAAAGTCCTCCAATAAGGTGGTGACATGTGTCACCACCTAATTGAATAATTAATTTATTTTATTTAATTAAAATTAAGGCCAAATTGATAGATTGTGCAAATAACAAAGATCAAATGTGTAATTATACCAGTTTTATTTAACAGAACACGTCAGTATTTTCGTTTTCTTTAATGGTTGGTGGCCTGATTGGAACCAATTAAATAGTTTAGTGGTATATTTTCTAAAATTAAAAGTATAGTGGTCAAATTGACACCAACCCTATAGTTGAGTGGTCATTTGTGTAGTTTACCCATAAAAAACTACACATATTAACATATATCTATTACCAAATATAATACTATAAAATTATGTATATATTAGGTAAAATAAAGTTAATCAAAAATTATAAAAAAATTACTATAAAAAACCATATATCTATATACTACTATATATATATATATAAACTATTATACATATATACATATAAATATATTATTGCTATATATATACTACTATATTGCCATACGTCGAGTATAAACAAACATTCATGTATATATATATATATATATAATAGAAAATTTTACAACGCTCGACTAGCACCGCTGAGTACCACTAACGATGAGCACTGTTAAGCATTATTAAATTAATTTATAAAGATTAAAAATCTAAAGGACTCAACATATAGTTATAAATTATTTAAAAATCTAAAATGTAAATTATTTAAAATAAAATGTTAATTAAATTATTTTTCATATATATACTATTTTTAATTTTTTTTAAAAAAATAATTGGATCAAATATCAACCTTAGACAATTTAAAAATAAAAAACCTAAACCCAAAACCCTAAGTGATAAACTCTAAACCCTACACCCTAAATTGTAAACCACAAACCACAAATCTTAAATCCTAAACTATAAACCTGAAACCTAAAATCCTAATCTCAAAACCCTAAATCTAAAACCCAAAACCATAAACACTAAACTATAAACTCTGAAGCCTAAATTTGAATATCGAGTTTAGGGTTTATGATTTTGGATTTTAATTTTGGGTTTAGGGTTTATGGTTTTAGGTTTAGGGTTTAATGATTGGTATTTGATGCAATTATTTTAAAAAAAGATTAACAAAAATTATATATATGAAAAATAATTTAATTAATATTTTATTTTAAATAATTTATAATTATATGTTTAAATAATTTATAATTATATGTTTAGTCCTTGAAATTTTTAATCTTTGTTAGTTAATTTAATGGTGCTGAACGGTGCTCATCGTTAGTGGCGCTCGGCGGTACTCGTCGAACGTGATAAACTCATCCTTATATAATATATAGTCATACATAGGCATATACTATACGATATATAAGATAAAGATAAAAAAAAGAAATAAAAAGGAAACAATCATAATAAACGGACTGCAAAGGGGAAATAACCCATTGATCTTCGGATTGGAATCAAAATAAAGGACGATATTGAAATGTTTAAAACATGGGTAATCTTCACCAGTGGTCCCTTTCGTTTAGGGTGTGTTTTATTTTGGTCACTAAAATTCAAAAACGAGTATTCTGGTCCCTAACGTTACAAAACGTTTATATTTTGATCACCCAACCGTTAGTCTCCGTTACTTGGCTAACGGGTAGCTGACATGGCTCGTTAAAAAATTAAAAAAATTCACGTGTTTAGTCCACGTGTAATATGTTAATTAATTATTATTTTGAGAGCTGTTTTCCCGTCTCAACAAGAAGCTCCATCGAACTTCCGAAGCCGGTCATCGTGACATGCGGAGGCCCTTCCATACGCGTCGCGAGGATATGAAACAAGGCCGGCCATTGCAAGCCCTGCATGATATCGAGGTCGATTATATGAACCCGATCGCGCCGATGAAACGCTTCGAGTATAGCTTGGTTAGAGGTGAAATGAGCGAACTTGATAAACGGAGAGACATTGTTAAAAGCTTGAAATGCAAAATGAACGGTTTTGAAGTTGATCAACGGAGAACAAATCCTTAACCAAGAATTAATAACCCTACTAGACATGGCCTTAGCGAAATACGCGACAACCCGTTCGGCACACGAAACAGCATACGGAGAAGCCATTTGTGTCAATTCGAGCAACATCCGATGAGCTTCACCGAGGTTGTCGATGGAGATAGCAACAACACACTCTAAAAGAAGTGTTATCAAGCTCAAACCTTGCTCGTTTAACCTATTCCACTGAACCTCTTCACCGGTAACAGTTTTGCTCGGCCTGAAATCGCTGAGAACCGACGGGGCAAAGTTTTCCTCGCATGCCATTGATGTCTCAGCTGCCTACAAGCTGCCACGGTGGTCGGTTTCTATATTCTCAGCCGGTAAGTCATCAATGAGTTGCTTGGTGACATGTTCGACCCACTCGGAGAGTTCATTTCTGTCCGAGTTTATGCATTGTTGTTGCCGGGGAATGGAGCTGACGGTGGTGGTTGTGAAATCCCATATGGGTTCACGGTGGGGCTGGATCATATCCAGAATCGCATGAACCACTTCGAATCCTCCTTTCACCATTGAAAGATGAAGTAGAAAAAGGGTAGCTGACATGGCTCCTTTTTACCCCTTTTCAAAATAAAAATTAATTAACATTGTAGTAACCCATTTTAATATTTAAACCCAAATAAATAAATAAAAACCTTATTATCATAAACCCATTTACCCATTTACAACCCATGACCCAAATCCTCTTGAACCCATACCCATTTAAAACCCAATAACCCGGCCCAATTAATAAACCCAATCCAAAAAAAAAACCTAAAACTTAAACTAAGCCTAAACCTATTCTACCCTAACCCTAGCCGCCGCCGCCGCCACGAAGCCGAGCCGCCGCCACGAAGTCGGACACGTCGACCTCCTCATCCGCGTCACCAAGCCACGCGTCGCACCCACCTGCAACAAGGGAAAATAATCAGAGTGATTATCTCTGTAAAATGAAAAGACGAAAAGAGGATAAAATCCCCTTTTTTATATATTATTTTAGGTTTTAAATCCGGCTATATATACCGGATTCGGTTGTAAAAAGGGGAGGCTTTTGGGAGAAATAAAAAGAGAGAAAGGATTCGAACAAAAACCAAACAAATCTACAGTCAAGAAAGCAAAAAATAAAAGGTAAAAACTTTAGAATCCGAAACGTTTTTTGTAGATCTAGGAAAATAGAGGGGGAGTTCGGAAAAACTAACCTCGGATTTGGACTCAACGCGCGAAAACGAGTCGGAATCCATATTTGCGTGTTGGATTCTCGCCGGCGGTGGAAATTCCGGCGACCAACGGCGAGCCCTCCGACCGCCGGTGACCGGACTGAACCGGAAGAGGGAGAGAGCTCTCATGTCTGCCTTTGTTTTTGATTCAAATGAAGTATTAAAGCTGGATTTAAGGGAAAATTTTGGGTATTTATAAGCTAGCCAAAATGACGTCGTTTCGAGCATCTAACCCAGATACGCGACCCGACCCAAGCCAAGACCCGCGCGTTTTCAAATGGAGGGGAGAATTCCGCCCTTAGCCATCCAACCTTCGTATCCTTATATTTCAGCATTTCAGTTTTGATTTTATTTCATTTTAGTCACCATTTTCTTTTAATTTATGTCCTTTAATTTATGTTTTCTTTCAATTCCGCCACTGCCTTTTATTATTATTATTATTATTATTATTATTATTATTATTATTATTATTATTATTATTATTATTATTATTATTATTATTATTATTATTATATATTATTATTTATCATTATTATTATTTTCTTTATTATTATTTTCCTTATATATTATTATTATTATCATTATTATTATTATTATTATTTTACCAACAATAGTTCTTGTTAAAGTTCATTTACAGATTTTTAGGAGTTATCGTGAAAATCACACTCCGGGCGTTGGAGTGTCATTTTCCGTTAATTTCTTTATTATATTATTATTTAATATCACCTTTTTGAATAATGATTTTATAGGGGAGACCATACTCCGGGCGTTGGAGTGTATATCCCTTTCTTTAAATTTTTACTTCTAAAAATTATTCTAATTATTTTGGGATCACATCATTAAATAAAATTCAATTTTTTAAGTTCCGCCATTAAAACAATTTGTAACCGACTAGGTACCAATATTTTGGGCGTGTGGGGGTGTACACCTTTTCCTATACGTAACCGACTCCCGAACCTGTTTTCTGGTTTCGCAGACCAAAACTCGTTGTTTTAATAAAAACAAATTTTATTAAAATAGCCGGGTTCTTCAGGTGTTCCAATCGCACCTAAAGTAAAACAAAAGATTGGTGGCGACTCCTCCGTTGTTACAGCTTGGCGACCCCGCTGGGGAGATTTTTTCGAGAGTCAAGCCACAAGTTGGTTACCCTTTGTTTTATTGATCGGAAAATATTAACTTGGTTTAATTTAATTTTGTGATCCCATTTATATATATATATATATATATATATATATATATATATATTCATAAATCTTTCATAAAATATATTTTCAAGGTTCATATCACGAGCTCTCAACCCGAGCTCCGTCCTTTAAGTGGAAGCGAGAAACCACGCCTTCGTGAGGTACCGCCTCCGTGTAGGATGGTGAATCGCTTTCGGGATATTGGTCCCTTTGTCTTCGTGAGACTTTCGTCTCCGTGCAGACCTAGAGACCTGTATCCCCCTGAATTGAGCTTTGCTAGCCTTAGTAGGCGATAGCATTGCGATTCGGGTACCATTCGTAGAACTGAACCCCATGTAGTGAACCATAAAAGCCTACCCTGTAGAGCCATACCGAGCCTCTACCCATTTAGAGAATCACCTAATAAGTGCATTAGAAAGAGAGTGGGGGGTTTCGATTTTTTTTTATTATGCTCTTTAATTTCAGTTATGTTTACTTTATTTATTCTTTTTATGTATATTATTCTTTTATATCGGTACTAACATGTTTGCTTTGTTTGGTTTTGTTTTGTTTCTTTTTGTTGTTTTTGCATTGCACTTTATTTTTTATTTTTTAAAAATAAAAAGTGTTGAGGCAAGTTCAACCGTTATAAAGGATTAGCTATGGAGAACCAATTTCTTGATAAGGTAGAAGGCAATTTGGGCGTACGAAAATGGTCAGAAGGGACTCAGCGCCAGAAAGGGGATAGCTTGCTAGAAGGTGAAAAGCCAGAGTTTGGGGATTCTACCAATATCAGGTCAACTCAGAATCAGTTGCAAGAATTAAAGGAAATATGGAACCAATGGGACGAAACCAATAAACAGTTGTTCTATGATAGCTATGGTGATTTGCCTTACCTACTAGATGTCAACATTGACAAAGCTTTGTTCAGAGCCCTTGCCCAGTTCTGGAATCCCGCCTACAGTTGTTTTACTCTAGGTGATGTCGATTTGGTACCAACTGTTGAAGAATATACCACCTTGATCCGCTGCCCAAAAATCCAAGTTAATAGAGCATACTTCAAGTCTCCTAATCCTCCGGAGTTTCAGAAGAAGCTGTTAAAGATGACTGGTATGGACGAACAGTGGGCTAAAGCCAGGATTAAGATAAAAGGGGAAACCAGGTGTATCGCATGGAGATTTATACGGGACCTGATCCAAGCCGAGTCTAAGCGCGAAAAACAAGTTAAAATGTTTGCCTTGGCCATTTACGGTTTGGTTATCTTTCCCAAATCGTTAGGATACATCGATGACGCTGTTATGGACCTGTTCGATCACCTTGATAAAGGAATTACTCCAGTTCCAGCCATTCTAGCCGAAACCTTTAGGTCTCTCAGTGCTTGTAAAAAAAGCGGTGAAGGGAGGTTCATTTGTTGTGCTCAGCTGTTATTGGTTTGGTTTCATAGTCATTTTTGGAAGCCGGAGAAAGTTTCTTATCAAGCGTGCTTCGAGAGTTACTCGCCGCTGCAGGACCTCGCGTCTACGCCAAGGCCTGAAAACCTATCATGTGATAAGTGGAAGACTATTTTCCGAAACCTTCAAGAAAAAGACGTCATCTGGAAAGCACGCTGGTTCTTCCCTACTAATATTGTCTACAAATGTGGAGACTATGACTGGGTCCCTCTTCTTGGAATATGGGGAGCAACCGGATATGCGCCGTTACTAGTATCTAGGCAATACAGGTCGAGACAGTTCATCCCAGCGACAAGAGGGCTTGCTACTTGTGAATTTCCATACGAGGGAAGAGGATATAAGAAAAATGTTTCCAAGATTGCCGAGGCATGGAAGCGTATTTACAAGATGGAACCATTCGACGAAAAACCTAGAGTTACGCCGGAGTATCGACGATGGAGAAGTATGAGAATCAACAATGATATCCCCTTACCAGACCCAGAAAATAATGTACCGGTGAAGGAACAGTTACGAGTGGATCCCTCGGAGATGGAGATCGCAAAGCATGACTTTAAGAAAAAGTACTTGATGATGGAAAGCCGCCTATCAGGGTTAGAAAATGAAAAGAACCAACTGAAGTTTGGTATGCAGTCCCAAGAGACAGAAATCGAAAGGCTAAGGAAAGGGAAAGGTAAAGCCGAGGAAGATCTGAACAATCTACGAAATGATTATAAGAAGTTGCGTGCATCAGCAAAATATGCCGGCCTCGGAAAAACTTCGGCCGAATGGAAGCATGAAATCCAAGAGGAAAAGGAGAGAGCCGACCGTTGGGAGAGGAGGTTTAATGACATTCAAGGACAACAAACAACTATGGAGGAAGAGTTGTTTCGAAACAGAGCCGAGAATCTAAGCCTGAGAGGCCGAGTTGGTGAATTGGAAGGCTCTCTACAAAGGTACCGCAGCCGGAACCATACAGCTGAGTTAAAGGCAAGTAGACAAGAGAATGAGAATATGAAGAGACAAGTTGAAGATTTAGAAGCGGCTCTGGAAACCTGTCGAGGCCAGATTAATAGTTTTGAAGAAGTTCAGTCATGGAACAACCAACAGTGGCAGGCACGGTTAGATCAATCTCAAGACAGAGTCCGGGATAGAGACCGTGTAATGGTTGAAGCCCTGGTTCAAGTACGAGAGGTCGCGGAGCACTTACAGTCTCTAGCTGTCCAAGCTGACGTCCTGAGCCTACAAACTGAATCAGAGTCCGATAGGGGCAAGAAGTTGGCCTGGCTTTTCAGGAAGATCAAGATCCTCGGCGTTAAAGCCAAGCAATATATGTGAAATAGACCTACCTTATGTAAAGAAACTTGTTCTGATGCGAGTTTCCTTTTGAAAGTTGTACTGAAATCAACACCTTTTTGCGTAAAATATGTTGTGGTACTAATACAATGACTGCTTTGCATATCTTAGTCTTTTGTCCGCATATGCATCACATTGCATCTCATTACATTATTTTATTGAGTTTTAATTCTCGAGGAATTATTATCGCAGTCAACTTTGGGGCTGGCAGAGTTACAAACTCAACATCCGTATTTCACCAGAAGCAAAGCTAAAAACATGGAAGAAAGGTTGGCAAAAGTCGAACAAGCATATGAAGACATCAGGAAGGATATTGAAAGTAAGTTAGAGATGACACAGCGGGAAACTCGTGATCACATCTCACAAGCACAAGAAGACCTGTTGGCCAAGATAGCTGCAATGTTAGGCGGACAGAGCTTGGAAAAAAGGAAGGGAGTCTTCATAGATCCTAGTGCGCTGACCAATGACCCGGGCCTTCCTCTCAAGACCCAGTTGTCAGTCGAAACCCCTGCAGCGAAACAACTGGTGGTTCATGCTGAGTCTTCTACAATCGGGGGGGCAATAACTCATAATGATCCTAGTGAGTATGTCGTTCCTGACTTCAATGAAATGGACAAGCTTAGAGTCGAGTTACCCAAACAGCTTGAAGATCGCTGTAAACAGCTGGAAGAAAAATTCAAGGCCATGGAAAGTATAGACCAATTTCCGAAGATGGACGCAAGGGAGCTAAGTCTGGTCCCTGATCTGGTGCTTCCTCCCAAATTTAAGATGCCAGATTTTGAAAAATACAATGGGACTGCTTGTCCTGAAGCGCACCTTACGATGTTTATTAGAAGGATGACAGGATACATTGATAATGATCCTCTCATAATCCACTGCTTTCAGGACAGTTTAACTGGGTCTGCCGCCAAATGGTACAACCAGTTAAGCCGTGACAGGATCACCTCCTGGAAAGACTTAGCTCAGACATTTGTCAAACAATATAATCATGTCATTGATATAACACCCGATCGTGTTACACTACAAAATATGGAGAAAAGGCCTGATGAGAGTTTTAGGCAATACGCGCAACGGTGGAGGGACGTTGCAGCCCAAGTACAACCTCCTTTATTAGAAAAAGAAACGGTGATGCTTTTTGTCGGAACACTGAAAAAACCCTTTCTAGGACGTATAATAGGGGGTGCCACAAAGGATTTTTCCGACATAATAATGAATGGAGAAATGATTGAAAACGCAATCAGAACCGGAAAAATCGAAGATGAAGAACACACGAAGAAATCGAATTATAGAAGAAGGGACAACGAGGTCAGCAATACAGGTGTCTATAATGTCGGCTATACCAAGCAGCTGACAGTTGGGCAACCCAAAGCTGCAACCTCGAATGTTCAAAATTCCTCTAAACAAGGATCGAACCAAAGGACGAAGGCAGAAGATATGGAATTTACTCCCATCCCCATGTCCTATGGCGAGCTATATAAGAATTTGTACAATGCACATGTGGTGTCTCCATTCTACATTAAGCCGATTCAACCCCCTTATCCAAAATGGTATGATGCTGATGCTCATTGTGATTATCATGCCGGAATAACAGGGCACTCCATCGAAAATTGTGTCGCTTTTAAGAGACTTGTTGAAAAATTCATAAAAATGGGGGTTGTAAGGTTCGATGACTCTGCTGGATCAAACACATCTGGAAGTCCGTTACCCAACCATGCCGAGTCTGGGGCAAATGCAATCGTTGAAGGTAATAGAAAAATCAAGACCACTGTCGAAGATGTAAAAACACCATTAAGATGGGTCTGGAAAAAGATGATCGAAATGGGTATGCTACAGCAAATCGCAGGAAATGTTAAAGAAACCTCTAACGATCGTTGCCCATACCATGGCAAAAAGGATCACGATATTCAGAACTGTACAGAGTTCAAGACCCTCGTCCAGCGATTGATTGATAACAAAGAGTTAGAATTTTTCGAAGAAAGGCCTGTGAAGGAAGCATATATATGTACCTCAGAATACAAAAACAAGAACCTAGAGGGCAACTACCCAGTCATTGTTATTTCGGGACCAAGGAAAAGTGGAAAAGGTGAGAGCTCACAAGCCAAAGTTACGATCCAGAAACCAGTGCCCTTCTCGTACCATGACAGTAGGAAGGTCCCTTGGAAATACAACTGTGAAGTCTCAATCCAAGGAGACGTGGCCTCAAAAACAACTTCAGAGGACATAAACGATGTAGGCTTCTTTACTAGAAGCGGGAGACGATATGTTCCCAAAGAAGCAGAAGGCTCGAAAGAGAAAGCTCCCGTAAATGTTGAACCCGAATCACCCATCAACGAGCCAGTTAAAGAGGAAGAGGTGAAACATAGCGAGTACAATGTTGTTGAACATCTGCGCAAGATGCCTGCTCGCATATCAATACTATCCCTATTGCTAAGCTCTGAAGCACACCGGAACACGTTGTTGAAGGTGTTGAATGAGACTTTTGTTCCCAATGACATTTCGGTGAACAAATTGGATAGATTGGTAAATAATATTAATGCTGATAATTTCATCTACTTTCACGATGATGAAATACCAGCAGAGGGTACAGGATCCACTAAGGCCTTACACATCACTACTCGGTGTAAAGGCTATACCTTGCCGGGAGTTTTGATTGATAATGGATCCGCCCTGAATGTCTTGCCATTAGTCACTTTAAGCCGGCTCCCAATAGACAGTTCTCACATGAAGACATGTAACACTCTGGTCCGAGCTTTCGACGGTACTGAAAGAAAAGTAATGGGAAGGATCGAGGTACCTCTACTGGTGGGCCCAAATACATATGATGTGGATTTCATAGTGATGGATATCAAACCCACGTACAATTGTCTATTGGGAAGACCTTGGATCCACTCGGCTGGGGCAGTCCCATCTTCACTTCACCAGAAGCTGAAGTTTATCTTCGATGGGCGACTGGTCACCATAAACGCCGAAGAGGATATTATAGCTTCTATCACTAGTGAAGCCCTTTACATCGAGACTGATGAAAAGGCCAGGGAATGTTCCTTTAGATCGTTTGAGTTTGTTAATGCGACCTTTATACCTGAAGGGAGTCGCATTCCTACTCCTAGACTATCTAAAACCACAAGGGTTGGAGTCAAGCTGACAATGGGGAGAGGAGCCCGGGTTGGTCGCGGACTTGAAAAGTATCTGCAGGGACGGGTCAATGCGCCGTCTGTAGTCAACAAGCAAGATCGCTTTGGCCTCGGGTATAGGCCAAATGCAAAGCAAACTAGGAGCGAAATTTTGAAGAAGCAAGAAAGAAGAAGAGCTCGCTTGGAAGGAGCAGAGGTTAGCTGGGAGCCCTTGGCTTTTCCTCCTTTGTCTAAAAATTTCATCTCAGGAGGGTTTCTCTACCCTAAGCTAGCCAAGGAAGAAACAGATTTGGGGAAAAAGCTGGAAACTTTAGATATAAATGTTATAGTTGATGAAGGAAATGAAGGGGTGTATCTGAGAGGAATCCGTCCTTATGCCCCTGGAAGTGTTCTGAATAATTGGACTGCCGAAGAACTCTCCGCAGTGTTTAGGGGTACTTCAGAGTAATGTTCAGAACACACTTGTTACTCTTGCCCAGGAGCAACAAGGTTTTTTTTTGTAAAAGGGCATAAGGTTATGATCTTATATGGTCCTTATGTTAATAAAATAATACGTACCCTTTTTGCGTGTAACTTTAAAGAAACATTTCTTTTGTTTTTACTCTTATCCATACGTACTGGCCATTTTCAAATCACGTTTTTTTCCAATGGTCATCATTATTTTTTGTCAGGTCCCCTGATACCAATGTATCAAGCAGCACTGAAATGGATTCAGAACTAATTTTTGAACGAGACGTGTGTCTAGATGGACCTCAGGACTTTGAAGAAGACCAGGATTATGATTTATCCCCAGATCTATTAAAGATGGTTGAACACGAGGAAAAAAAAGATTTTACCTTACAAAGAGGCGTTAGAGACCATCAATCTCGGAGACGAAAATGAAAGTAAAGAGGTGAAGATCGGGACACGCATTACCGCGAAGACACGGCATGACCTTGTTGAGTTGCTGCTGGAATTCAAGGATATCTTCGCATGGTCCTACCAAGACATGCCAGGATTAAACACGAGTGTGGTCGTGCATAAACTGCCTATAAAAGAGGGCTATAAGCCAGTTCAGCAGAAACTTCGAAGAATGAGGACTGATACACTTTTGAAAATAAAAGAGGAAGTCAAGAAACAGTATGATGCTGGCTTTCTCCGAGAGATCAAGTATTCAGAATGGGTAGCCAACATAGTTCCTGTTCCAAAGAAAGACGGCAAGGTCCGCATGTGCGTCGATTATCGGGACTTGAACAAAGCCAGCCCTAAAGATAACTTTCCATTGCCTCATATCGACACCTTGGTTGACAATACCGCAAAGCACTCTCTGTTCTCCTTTATGGACGGTTTCTCAGGCTACAACCAGATAAAGATGCATCCAGATGATATGCACAAGACTACGTTTATAACACAATGGGGAACCTTCTGTTACAAGGTGATGCCTTTTGGGCTTAAAAATGCAGGGGCAACATACCAACGAACTATGGTCACTTTGTTTCATGATATGATGCATAGAGAGATTGAGGTATATGTCGACGACATGATTGCCAAGTCACGAGCAGAAGAAGAGCATGTCATAGTCCTCAGAAAACTATTCTCGAGACTAAGAAAATACCAGCTAAAGCTGAATCCTGCCAAATGTACCTTTGGGGTTAGATCAGGAAAATTGTTGGGTTTCATAGTCAGCGAAAGGGGTATCGAAGTTGATCCTGATAAGGTTAAAGCCATTCAGGAGCTTTCATCCCCGCGCACTCAGAAAGAAGTAAGAGGCTTTTTGGGAAGATTAAATTACATTGCTCGGTTCATTTCACATCTAACTGAAAAATGCGACCCCATCTTTCGCCTCCTCAAAAAGCATAATCCTGGAAACTGGGACGATGAGTGTCAGGAAGCTTTTGACAAGATCAAGCATTACTTATCAAATCCTCCCGTCTTGGTGCCGCCTGTCCCAAGCAAACCACTGATTCTGTACTTGACCGTCTCTGAAAACTCTATGGGGTGCGTGCTTGGCCAACATGATGAGTCAGGGAAGAAGGAAAGGGCAATTTATTACCTCAGTAAGAAATTTACAGAAGGTGAAGTGAGATATTCACCAATCGAAAAGTTGTGTTGTGCCTTGATCTGGACCACTAAGAGGTTAAGACAATACATGTTGTATCATACGACGTGGTTGATCTCAAAACTCGACCCTCTTAAATACTTAATGGAGTCAACTGCACTAACAGGAAGAATGGCCAGGTGGCAGATTTTGCTATCTGAATTCGATTTGGTTTATGTAAACCAAAAAGCCATAAAAGGAAGTGCAATAGCCGACTTCTTAGCCAGCCGAGCCCTAGAGGATTATGAGCCTCTAAACTTCGACTTCCCGAATGAAGATTTGATGAACATTATGACCATAGAGGAAAGTACTCCAGAAGAAAAATGTTGGAAATTGAATTTTGATGGCGCCTCAAATGCCACAGGAAAGGGGATCGGGGCTGTGTTAGTCTCCCCGGATGGTGACCATTACCCCTTTGCCAGTAAGCTTGACTTCGATTGTACAAATAACGTGGCCGAATTTGAAGCATGTGTCATGGGAATTCGAGCGGCCATTGAACGAAAGGTCAAGTCATTAAAAGTATATGGAGACTCCATGCTTGTGATTTATCAACTTCGGGGAGAATGGGGCACCAGAGATTCCAAACTATTGGATTATCGAAACTTGGTCTTGGATTTGATCAAGGAATTTTACGAGGTTACCTTTCATTATCTTCCCCGAGAGGACAACCAGATGGCGGATGCCTTGGCTACGTTATCTTCACTGATTAAAGTTAACAAGCAGTCTGATTTGAGACCTATACAGATGAGTATATACCAGACACCGGCCTACTGCTATGATATCGAGGAAGGTGAAAAAGATGAACAACCTTGGTATCATGACCAGTTACAATACTTGAAAAGCCGTGAATATCCGGAACAGGCCACTGAGAATGAAAAGAAGACATTGCGAAGATTGGCAAGCGAATATGTCCTGGACGGGGAGATTCTGTACAAAAGACGGAAGGATCAAGTCTTACTGCGATGCGTGGATGTTGTTGAAGCTAGAAAGATCCTTGAAGAAGTCCATGAAGGCGTATGCGGGACCCACGCCAATGGGTTTACCATGGCCAGGCAAATAATGCGATTCGGTTACTACTGGTCAACTATGGAAGAAGACTGCATCAACTATGCCAAAAAATGCCACAAATGCCAAATCTACGCTGATAAGATCCATGTTCCTCCATCACCACTACATGTTATGACCTCCCCATGGCCGTTCTCTATGTGGGGCATGGATGTCATTGGCCCCATATCGCCAAAGGCTTCGAACGGGCATCGATTCATCTTTGTGGTCATTGATTACTTCACTAAATGGGTAGAAGCGGCCACCTATGCGAATGTCACCAAATCGGCAGTATGCAGATTCTTGAAGAAAGAGATCATATGTCGATATGGAATGCCAGAAAGTATCATATCCGACAACGCATTGAATTTAAACAACAAGGCCATCGAAGAGGTGTGCAAGCAGTTTAAGATACGACACCACAATTCCTCACCATATCGTCCCCAAATGAATGGAGCGGTGGAGGCAGCCAACAAAAATATCAAGAAGATTGTTGGAAAAATGGTAGAAACTTATAGAGATTGGCATGAAAAGTTGCCATTTGCCTTGTTTGCTTATCGTACACCGGTCAGAACCTCTACCGGGGCAACCCCTTTCTCGCTAGTTTATGGGATGGAAGCTGTACTGCCCATTGAGGTTGAAATCCCTTCCCTCCGGGTCTTGTCAGAATTGAAATTAGATGAAGCAGAATGGATTCGAGCCAGATACGACCAACTAGCTTTGATCGAAGAAAAAAGGCTGAAGGCCATTCGACATGGTCAAATGTATCAGAAAAGGATGATGCGAGCCTACGATAAAAAGGTTCGTCCAAGAGAATTCCAGGAGGGAGACTTGGTACTAAAAAAGATATTGCCAATTCATAGAGATGCCCGAGGAAAATGGATGCCAAACTGGGAAGGCCCATACGTCGTGAAAAATGCCTTTTCCGGAGGATCTTTAATCCTGACTGAAATGGATGGCAAGGATTTGCCTAACCCTGTGAACTCAGACTCAGTCAAAAGATACTTTGCTTGAGGAGACAACCAGGAGACTCTGCCAACAAAGTACCCGAGGTCTCCTAGACACATCAAGGCTCACGGCCCATGAATCCGGCTAAAGCCTGCTCGTATGATATTAGGGGCACCTAATTTTGTCATGTGTTTTGTTTTGCTCCTTTTTAATGTTTCCCCACTTAAGTGTTTCAAACTTTATTTTCAATAAAATTGACTTTTCATCTTGCGTTCTTGTTATATAAATATTTTATTGACATATTTGCATTACTTTGGAAAACTCCTAAAGTACCCGGATGAAGGGTAGCCCTAAGGAAAGAGAGAATATCATAAAAAAGAGAGCTGAGGCAAAATGGGGCAGACAATCCTGGGATAAGAAGAAGAAGCCTAGTGATAAAGCTGGACAGAGTATGAACCGCTGACAGCGTTAGTTTCAGAGCAGATACAGATGCTTGAGCCAATACTTTAGAATCAAGAAGCATTTTGCATCCGCATCAGAGTCATTCATGCACTCATCTAAGATAGACTCTTGCTAACCATGGCATCATGAATACATTTACCAATTTTGCAGGTTTCACTCTCTAGTATCGGAACAGGTCCGTGCCAGAAGCGCAATAAGCCATGTCATCTTCTCAAATTTGCAATAGAAAATGCAACCAGATATGTGGTCCTGGTTTCCTCTTTCAGCGAAAGATAGGGTGATCAATGCCAATCTGGGGCATAAACACCCGCTTGGATTCCATGCTTTCAAAACCACTGACTATGTCTCTTCAATATTGAGCCTTCAAAAAGAGAAAAAAATGATATTCATCGGATCTTATCCCTTCACGACAATCACAACTGAACTTAAGTTGTTTGGTAAGCCTGACAGAAATGTCAGCACAACGTCCTTAAACACGGTTAAGTTTAAGACAAATGGGCAATTCAAATGTCCATCAAAATCCATTGTCACGAATGGTCCAAGGGAAATAAATCCTTGGGAAAAATCCAATCTCATGATTGGTAGAAACTGATTGTACCCAGGGGAATGGTACAACTAGCCCGGAGCAAACGGCTACCGGTAAAGGCAAATCAAAACCGTTGATCCCTGTGCATTTGGGAAAAATGCAAATCCGAAAGCCGACAGAAATGTAGGCATAACGTGCTTAAACACGGTTAAGTTTAAGAGAATGGACAATTCAGATGTCCATCGAAAATCCATTGTCACAAATGGTCCAAGGAAAATAAATCCTTGAGAAAAATCCAATCTCATGATTGGTCCAAACTGATTGTACCCAGGGGAATGGTACAACTAGCCCGGAGCAAACGGCTACCGGTAAAGGCAAATCAAATCCGTACATCCCTGTGCATTTGGGAAAAATGCAAAAGAAGTGTAAACCAATGACACTCTTCCTTGTCTCGTTGAAGGGATTCTAGTACTAATCAGATCTTCTCGCATCAATGGAGTTGCAGATGATCGACCCTTCTTTAAATCTTCTCGCATCAATGGAGTTGCAGTAGATCGCCCCTTTTCAGATCTTCTCGCATCAATGGAGTTGCAGATGATCGACCCTTCTTTAGATCTTCTCGCATCAATGGAGTTGCAGTAGATCGCCCCTTTTCAGATCTTCTCGCATCAATGGAGTTGCAGATGATCGACCCTTCTTTAGATCTTCTCGCATCAATGGAGTTGCAGTAGATCGCCCCTTTTCAGATCTTCTCGCATCAATGGAGTTGCAGATGATCGACCCTTCTTTAGATCTTCTCGCATCAATGGAGTTGCAGTAGATTGCCCCTTTTCAGATCTTCTCGCATCAATGGAGTTGCAGTAGATCGACCCTTCTTTAGATCTTCTCGCATCAATGGAGTTGCAGATGATCGACCCTTCTTCAGATCTTCTCGCATCAATGGAGTTGCAGATGATCGACCCTTTCTCAGATCTTCTCGCATCAATGGAGTTGCAGATGATCGAGCCTTCTTCAGATCTTCTCGCATCTATAGAGTTGCAGTGGATCAATCTTTCTCCTCCAGATCAAGCTACCTTGTTAAGTGTTCTATGTTACAAATTGATCAAGTTTTGTAGACCTCGCCGCTCTGTTAGTGTTGCAGCTAGGTCAAGTTTTCTGCAAGTGTTGCTTCACCATTAGAGTCGTGGCAAGCCAAAGTTATGAGCTCCTACAACAGATCTCCTCCTCTTGAAGATCCTGATTATTAGGGCGGCGAAGCAGATCAGTGAAGCAGAAAAGAACATGCCAAGAAGAAAAGAGCCAAACCAGACTAAATTAAAATGGGTTCCTTTTTGTCTTTGCTTCATTGTCGTTATACAACAATAAGCAAAGAGGGGCAACTGTAGTAACCCATTTTAATATTTAAACCCAAATAAATAAATAAAAACCTTATTATCATAAACCCATTTACCCATTTACAACCCATGACCCAAATCCTCTTGAACCCATACCCATTTAAAACCCAATAACCCGGCCCAATTAATAAACCCAATCCAAAAAAAAAACCTAAAACTTAAACTAAGCCTAAACCTATTCTACCCTAACCCTAGCCGCCGCCGCCACGAAGTCGGACACGTCGACCTCCTCATCCGCGTCACCAAGCCACGCGTCGCACCCACCTGCAACAAGGGAAAATAATCAGAGTGATTATCTCTGTAAAATGAAAAGACGAAAAGAGGATAAAATCCCCTTTTTTATATATTATTTTAGGTTTTAAATCCGGCTATATATACCGGATTCGGTTGTAAAAAGGGGAGGCTTTTGAGAGAAATAAAAAGAGAGAAAGGATTCGAACAAAAACCAAACAAATCTACAGTCAAGAAAGCAAAAAATAAAAGGTAAAAACTTTAGAATCCGAAACGTTTTTTGTAGATCTAGGAAAATAGAGGGGGAGTTCGGAAAAACTAACCTCGGATTTGGACTCAACGCGCGAAAACGAGTCGGAATCCATATTTGCGTGTTGGATTCTCGCCGGCGGTGGAAATTCCGGCGACCAACGGCGAGCCCTCCGACCGCCGGTGACCGGACTGAACCGGAAGAGGGAGAGAGCTCTCATGTCTGCCTTTGTTTTTGATTCAAATGAAGTATTAAAGCTGGATTTAAGGGAAAATTTTGGGTATTTATAAGCTAGCCAAAACGACGTCGTTTCGAGCATCTAACCCAGATACGCGACCCGACCCAAGCCAAGACCCGCGCGTTTTCAAATGGAGGGGAGAATTCCGCCCTTAGCCATCCAACCTTCGTATCCTTATATTTCAGCATTTCAGTTTTGATTTTATTTCATTTTAGTCACCATTTTCTTTTAATTTCTGTCCTTTAATTTATGTTTTCTTTCAATTCCGCCACTGCCTTTTATTATTATTATTATTATTATTATTATTATTATTATTATTATTATTATATATTATTATTTATCATTATTATTATTTTCTTTATTATTATTTTCCTTATATATTATTATTATTATCATTATTATTATTATTATTATTTTACCAACAATAGTTCTTGTTAAAGTTCATTTACAGATTTTTAGGAGTTATCGTGAAAATCACACTCCGGGCGTTGGAGTGTCATTTTCCGTTAATTTCTTTATTATATTATTATTTAATATCACCTTTTTGAATAATGATTTTATAGGGGAGACCATACTCCGGGCGTTGGAGTGTATATCCCTTTCTTTAAATTTTTACTTCTAAAAATTATTCTAATTATTTTGGGATCACATCATTAAATAAAATTCAATTTTTTAAGTTCCGCCATTAAAACAATTTGTAACCGACTAGGTACCAATATTTTGGGCGTGTGGGGGTGTACACCTTTTCCTATACGTAACCGACTCCCGAACCTGTTTTCTGGTTTCGCAGACCAAAACTCGTTGTTTTAATAAAAACAAATTTTATTAAAATAGCCGGGTTCTTCAGGTGTTCCAATCGCACCTAAAGTAAAACAAAAGATTGGTGGCGACTCCTCCGTTGTTACAAACATATTACACGTGGACTAAACACGTGAATTTTTTTAATTTTTTAACGAGCCATGTTAGCTACCCGTTAGCCAAGTAACGGAGACTAACAGTTGGGTGATCAAAATATAAACGTTTTGTAACGTTAGGGACCAGAATACTCGTTTTTGAATTTTGGTGACCAAAATAAAACACACCATAAACGAAAGGGACCACTGGTGAAGATTACCCTTCAAATATTTTCAGGGATCGCAGAAAGAATTTGAGTGGGGCGGGAGGATTTAAATGAGGCGATTAGCCCATTTTGTTTTAAAACCACATGTATAAAAGCCAAAAATAGCACTGATCATTTATTTTAAAACTAGGGGTGGGCATTGTCGGGTACCCGGTTTTCGGGTAGTGGGTACCCGGTTCATCCGGGTACCTCATTAAGCGGCACGTGTTCCGGCTCATTATATCGGGTACTCGTAAAATTCGGGTACCCGGGTAATCGGGTATCGGGTAGGGATGGGCACGGGTCGGGTCGGGCCGGGTTTTTGGCCCACCCGAACCCGACCCGAAAATATTAACCCTAAACCCGAACCCGACCTGACCCGATCATATTTTTTAAAAAACCCGACCCGACCCGACCTGAAAATAAATACCTTAAACCCGACTCCGACCCGACCCGACCCGACCTATATAAAAAATCAATTTTAGGGACTTAATTGTAAAAATAATAATTTTAAGAGACTTAATTGTAAAAAATAATAAATTTAAGGACTAAATTGTAAATAAAAAATCAATTTTAAGGACCTAATTATAAAAAAATTATATAAAAAGGGGAGTATTATTACAAATATCCCTAAAAAATTATGGAAAAATTACACTATTAGCCTCGGGTCGGTTTTTTTTCACCCTAAACCCAAACCCGACCCGACCTCACCCTCCACAAAAACCCGACCCGACCCGAACCCAATTTTTTCACAAAAAAACCCGACCCGATCGGGCTAGGTCGGGTCGGAACCCGTCGGGCCCGGGTGAAATGCCCATCCCTAGTATCGGGTATTCAGTTCCTATTTTTTTATTATTTTTTTTAAATTTGAAAATTAAAAAAATACATGTTAAACACAAAAATATTTAAAAAAAAATAAACTTAAAACTCAAAAGAATATAATTCAAACATAGAAAAAATTTAGGGATTTAAATTTAATTTTAGAGTAAAAATATTAAGAAACATAAAATAAAAATATAATTTTAAATATAAAAAATATATATTAAATTTTATCGGGTCGGGTCGGGTACCCATTAAGGGGAAACTTCTGGCCCGTGTCCTGGGAAATTTTTCGGGTCGGGTAATTTTTTTCCAGAAATTACCCGACATTTTTAAGTTCGGGTATTCGGGTCGTCGGGTTGGGTCAACCGGGTCGGATATTTTTGCCCACTCTTACTTAAAACAAATCAAACCCCTATATTAAAATCATTTTTTGTAAAAACAAATCCGGCGTCCCCATTTTAAAACTAGGCTTCTTTCGCTCTCAAACTCGAAATAACCGAGAGCCAAAACCCATGGAAACTCGTTTCTCCTAAAAAAACAAAATTGTCACTACAAAAAATTTATAATATTACAACAAAATTATTTAACACTAAAAGTACTAAATTTGTCACAATATATTTATTTTGACAAATTTTGTTTGTGACCAAGTTTGTTAGAACAACCCCGTCATGTAAAGTATATTGTGACGAAATTATGTTTGTTATCATTATACTATTTATCGTAACAATGAAATTAATTTACTATAATTAACTTAACATAACAAAATATTTGTCACAATAAATTAAATATTTCATCACGAGAAATTTTTTTTGTCACAACTAACTTGTATTTTAACATCAAATATAAAGAGTTTTTATGACAAAAATACATATAACGTATAAGAACAAAAATTAATTTCTCAGCACTTCTAATTCGTCAGTAAATGTAGCTTATAGAGATAAAATATTTGTTAGAATAAAATATTTATTTCATCACAAAAAGTGAATTTTGTCACAATTAACTTAAATTTTAACATTGAACAAAAGATATTTCCGTGACAAAAATGCATATAATAACACAATTTAATCTCTCACTACTTTTATTTAGTCACTATATGTTACTTATAAGGACACCATATTTGTTAAACTAAAATATTTATTTCATCATAAAAAACACATTTTGTCATAGTTAGCTTGAATTTTAACATAAAAATATTTATTTAGTCACTATGTATTACTTATAAGGACAACTTATTTGTTACTTTTATATCATTTTCTTTGGGGCAGTAACAGGAGCAGTAACATTCCTCTCACTACTCATACCAGGCTGCAAGAAACCAAGTTAAAATGAACATCTAAGTATTATTTACAACTTCAAAAACAAGTTAACAATAATAATGTTAAGATAAAGGTTTTAACATTGTAATCTCGAAACTATGTGAATCTCTAGTTGTTTAGGTTGCTAGATTTTGGTTTTTGTGGAGTTGTGGTGGTTTTGTGAATGTTGGAGGTATAAGGTTGATAATATGATGATTCTGGATGTTAATCAATGATAATTGATGGTTGAAAGTGTTAGGTTTTGGCTAGGTTAAGTTTGGCGGTTAATTGATGTTGTTTTCGATTGTTTCGGATATGCGATTGATAGTCTTTGGCAAGGCAATGTTGTGGAATTGCTTGCTGGGATTTTGAATGCATTAAGATGCATTAATCCTCTATTATTATGTGGTTAAAATAGGGGAGGTTGATCCGAACGAGATCGGTGAAGCTTTGAAGGCTTCGGGCGCTTAGTTTTGCGTCGGCAAAGTGAGGTTTAGCGTGTCGGTGAGTGAGAACGTTGATTTCAGCTTTGAAATGTTTTAAAGGTGGTTTGGGAACTTAGATTTGAGCTTGAAACGATTGTCTAAGTTCGGAAGTAAGTATAAGTGGATTTTCTCTCTCGATCGTACTATTATGAAATGGTTTTATGCACTTGGTTTTGATTTCATGTTACCTATTGTTAAAGCATGTTTAAAGTATGAGATATACTGTTTTTAATCATGAGATGATGAAGGATGCACATGGTAAGTGATCCTTGTAAGTATATGTTTATACTTGTGTTTAAAGCATGGTTTTTTCTTGGGAAAATGGTTTATTGTTGATGCTTTGAAAACAATGAGGTATGTGATTAAATGTGAATTATATTGGCAAGTAATGGTATATAAATGGTTTTGAAAATGCTATTGGATATAGTTACCCGCCTATAGGATTGAGTGCACTATAAACAAGTCGCCTTGGATGTTGAGGGGTTTATACGGTGTACCGAATACTCCATCCAAGTAGCCTAACGATTGAGGAAGTGTGGAGTCTCGTCTCTCGTTAGTAGGGTTATACATCTACCGATGAGTGTTGTCGAGGTGTTTATACGGTGTACCGAATACTCCACCATGGGTGTCACAATGGTTGAGGGGTTTATATTGCGTACCGAATACTCTCGTGTGTGAACCTTGAGGTGCTGGTGAGAATGTATGAAGTGTGGGGACAACACTTGTGAATCCGTGTATCCGATAATGTTATGATTTGAAAATGGAACTTGGTTATTGTTCACTTGTAAGCCAATATAATTGTGGATGTATCACGTGTTGTATAATGGGATTGATACATATTTACTCTTTAAGCTTTGCATATGGTATGTTATGCATAGGAAGGCAATTGAGGTTTACAATGTGAGTTGTTGTGATTTTATGATTCATGTTGCATATGGTTTAACATGTTGGTTTTTGATTGGTTAAAGTGCATGGTTTTAAGGGCATGATGTTTCAAATGATGATTTGAAGTAAGTGAAATGAGATTTCAATGTGGTTTTAGAAAATGGTTAAAAATGCATAGATGGTGTTTTGTTTTTGAGCACTCCTCACTAAGCCTTGTGTGCTTACGCTCTCTTTATCCATCAGTCCAGAGAATTAGTGCGTGGAAGGCAGTGAGAAGCAAGGGATCGAAAGAGACTCCGTTACTTGAAAGTATGTTTTCAGTTTAGACTATGAGTAATAAGGGCAATGGGGAATTCGTTATATTTTTGGGAGATATGTATAAACTCCCTGTTTGAGCAAGTTTATAATGTTGTTTTGGACTTGTAAACGGCCTTTAAAGGTTGGATTATGCTTTGATATGATTTTTGGTATCTTACTTGATGTGGTTTTAGGAAGCATGCCTATAGATTCCTTTTTGAAGCATGATGCAATGAAATGATGTTGTATATGCTATGTTTGGTTGAGGATCGATCCTTGGATATGTTGTATATGTCTTGGAAGCATGATTAGGTGGATTGCTTAGCTTAATTGTATGTTAAACCAGCAAAAATAGGTATTTTAGGCCCAGGTGTATCGGTACGGGTAGGCCAAATTTAGCTTAGCGTATCAGTATGGGGAGACCCATATCGATACGGTCTTAGAACAAAATGGTTGGGCGAATCAGTACGCGTGTAACCCCCTCGTCCCGGTCTGGGCGACTGACCGGTCCGAGTAGGCTACACGGGAAAAACTGATGTGAAACCCGTTAAGGTCCCACCTCGGTTAGCAACCCTAGAAAATTTCTTTTATCTTTATCTTGTCTATAGGCATTATTAAGTCCTATGTGAAACACGACAGCGGAAACACAACAATATAAAAACAACCATCCAAAACAACACTTTAAAATAACCCATTTTTCCTTTTTAAGCAGGCCGTATCGATACACCTATAAAGGGTATCGATATGCCTTGACCAAGTCAACTGTCTTCCGTCAACGCAGGAAGACCGTATCGATACAGCCCTTGGGCGTATCGATACACCCTTCTCGGTCAACATCTCGCGGTCAACGAGACAAACCCGTACCGATACGCTAAGAGCCCGTACCGATACGCCAAAGTCTCACCAAAATCTCAAATTTCCAGTGAGCTTTGGGCGTATCGATACACCCCCGAGTATCGGTACACCAAGCCAAAACTGAGTTCTGAAGGGCAAGACCGTATCGATACGGCCCTTAGGCGTATCGATACGCCCTGCACTGCCAGTCTCCAAATTTCAACAAAACGACTTAAGACTCGACTCTAGATGCGATTTACGACTCCCCTAGCCACAAACAACATACATACAACCTTCAACAACCAAGATATCAACATACAAGGCATTCAAAATGAACAAGGATCATGCATCGAAAGGATTCATACATTTACTCAAAAGGAGACATACTTAGCACTTAAAGGTTCATGCCTTAGAAACAAAACATATAGGCATTCATGACATGCAACATAAACAGGGTTTACAATTTAAACAAGGCATCCAATAGCCAAACCAATTCAACATAAAACAAAGCATTCAAATCAACGACACCTATCTCATTGCTTGACTATTACAATCTTTCAATTTAAGGTTCATACTTGAGCTAACCATAAGCGAAACTTGGAGGCCCTTCCTTGCCCTTGCCACCCACAAGCTACTGATCTACATTTTCGAGCAAAAATGAGCGTAAGCATAAAATCTTAGTGAGGGTAAGCTCATAAAACAAACCTCGACAATGCAGGGTCCAAGCACGAGCAACTACCAAGATGGAATGCATGATCTTACCTCCGATCCACAAGAGCCAAAATATGCATGATGCATGAACATATAATCAACTCTATGCCATGATCAACAACTTCTAAGTCCAACACACGAAGATACATATAACAATGTATTAACAACAACATATATCAATCCATTTTGAAATCACATTTCATATCATATTGGCACATATATAATCTCATATTGGCATCTAGCTATGACTCGAATACGCGGATAACATGTTGGAACTCACTTCCATCACAACCATTACCTTCGGTGGGATTACACTCATCACCGGTTCTCGCGGAGGGGATTCCACTCATCCTCACGCCCCGTCGATGGGATTCCACTCATCACCGACTAATATAAACATTTCCGGTGGAATATTACATCACCGTACTCCTCCTTGATGACTTAACGCCACCAAGGCCACGCGCGAATTTGACTCTCGTGTGCACACTAACATCCTAATGATCGATCATTGTACCCAAGCATACTAGTGTCAATATTAAACATGATTCATAACCTTTCACAACATCATTTCATATCAACTTCCGTGCTTAGCACGTACTCACCATGATCACTATCATACACAATTCACAATCCAAACCACATGCATAATAATGCATCAAACCATGCCTCAACAACATGTATAACACCATATACATAACTACCATAAACACAAATAAACAAGAGGCATAACAAGCAACTAGGAGTTCAACCAAAAGCTTCCTAAGCTAAGCTTGAGATTAGGCTACCACTCTAATCTCAACTCTAGGTGGGTTTACCAAGCCCAACCTAGGTCCACATGCTTGAACCAATATTTAAAACCCATTTAAAAACAGTAACCACTCACCGACCACTCCATTTAGCACAAGCCGACTAGCCTACCAAGCATCCAAGTTTTCGGATTTGAGCCCGAAGTTTCTCCATTGTTTCCTCTTGCCTCTAACCATTCAAAAACAATACATTAACCTCAAAATCAGCTACAAACCCAAAGTTTAACACCAACACACAAATCCACTACAATTCTCACAATTCAAAGCCAAGTTCATTCTCCAAATTCTAATTTTCGTACTTCTACAAGGACCCAGCAAAAATCAGCAATGTAGTCATCTAAAGCACTCTTAAACACGTTCAAAACACTACCTAAACATAATATAACCATCAACCCCCATTTTCCAACACATAGCAACCCCAAAACTCAACTTAAAACCCTTCCAAACACCCCTCAAAACCCAAATTCGGGAATCTCAATAAAACACTTTAAAAATCACATATGTTGGACCTCATGGTTCATAAACAACTCATATATCATTAACAAATCAATATCTTTAGTTAAACACAATAAAGGTAGCATTTTTTATTCAAATCTCCCAAAAACTCAAATTCTAAAATCATGGACAAAAATGAAAACTAGTTGTACTTTCAAAGAGAGGAAGATGAGAGCAAGATGGGAATGTAATTACCTTTCAAAACCGAGCCAAAATGGAGGAGAAAGAAGATGGAATAGTGAAAATGGTGAAGGAGACTCCCCTTGTCGTGAAAATGGTGGAAATGGGGGAGTGAAGATGATGACAAAGGGTGTTTTAATTAAAAATGGGGCTTTTTAAATTGAAAGTCCCTTTATTACCAAAATGCCATTAATGAGATGGCAATCTCATTAACAATTAAAATCCATGGAATTTGATTCCCAAATCAATTTGAGTCCAACATATAATGTTTGCTTTGAAATTATGAAGACCAAAATAATTCTTTATTATTTTAATTATAAAACTGAAACCCGAACCATTATTTTAATATTATTTTCACCCGACCCCCAAACCCGGGTGTTACAACGCGGTACTGTATCGATACGGTTTTGAGCTATTGGAATATGGGGTTTAAATTACCTCAAAATCGTACCAATACGATGCTTGGTGTATCGATACGGTGGCAGGTAAAGTAGTTGTCTAGGAATCTTTGAAGTTCTGTTTTCTTACGTTTTAGTCCATGAATGTTGTAGATGCAATTAAAAGAGTTTGGATGATCGAATTGAGCCGACATTTGACACAGTGGCATGGAATATGACTAATTAAAGGTTGGTAACCATAAATTGGCTGAAGTCACTGATATTCAATAAAATTACAATTTGGTCATCAGAACACGTCTGTTATCAATTAAATGTCAAATCGTTGTTTGTTTGAATTGAAATTTCTTCCGCTGCAAGACTGTATCACATAGGATAACAATGTGCCTTTAGACAAGATAAAAGAAAAAATTAGGGTCGTTTATTGAGGTATACCTTCCCGGTTTACTCCAATATTCCTCGTGTGACTCATTCAATTCAGTCTCCTTTCTAGGCCGGGTCGAGGGGGTTACATGTTCATTCATCCCTTTCATGGCCTTAAACCTTTCTTCCAAAGAACGAAACTTTTCCTTATACACATAACCCACATCGACCTTGATCCTCTTCTCTACTTCGTCCATTATACTTAGATCAGACACTTCACCCTCACAATTTGCCCCTAAATCAACAGGCTGACTCACAAATACCTCCACCGGGTAGATTGCAGATGCCCAAGTGGTGTCGATGTATATTTTTCCTTTAGGGTTTATCGTTTCTTTTTTACCCTTAGCGTGAGTTATGGACCCCTCTTGTTCTTCGGCAGGACCATCAGAAACCTTCTATTTGTCTTCTCTTTTTGCAAGCAGAGCAGTCATTTGAGCAATAATTGCATGCTACGAATGTGCAATCTTATCGTTGATGCTCTGTTCAGCTCTATCGAAATGGGTCTCTAGGTCCCTCTGACCTTGTTCCAAATTAACGACTATATCTTCCATCACTTTAACTTGCAAATAGGTACTATAATGGTGCAGAATGATTGTAGTCCGAAGTTAAATCTTCAGCCATGATATTTCCCCCAATTAATTTCATTATTTTATTAGTTAATGCATGGAATCAATAGTAAAATAAATACAATAATGAATGCAAAAGTGTTGATTTTCAAACAATCTTTAGAAAGACTTCGTTTAACAGAGAAGAGGCCTGGTAACAAGAAGCTAAAATAATAAGTTACAGATAACAGTTGACTTCTCTTCTTGTCCTTTTGACTTTGTGAAGCAAGGCTCGCACCCCACGTCTTATTGCCTCTTCCGGACTGAGGGGTGATCTCGTCATTCTTTTCTTCTAGTGCTCAAAAAATCTGTGACAGACTGATCTACGTAACTAGGGGTTTTCGAAAAGATTGCTTGCTTGTGCAGGCAAAGTGTAGACAAGGGTATCTTCTTTGGTAGATCCATGTGCAAACGAGTCGAATCTCAAACAGTGTGTCCAAGCTACGCCGTCTCTCTACTCGATACGTATCGCACTATCGAACTTTCTTCTTTCTCTGTTAGTCTTCATTTGGCCTAACCCAATACGATAACATTATCGCTCTTGGCATCATAGACTTCTCTCCCATCTCGGATGCCCCCGTAAATTGGACTGTTCTCGAATCAATGTTTTATGTTATGATATGGTTTGCAGCATAAATGCGGGAAAAGGAAAGAAAATGAAAACAAACACCAATAGAAAACTAAGTTAGTACAGTAAAATAATCGAATAAATTAAACAAATTAAATGGTAAATGTTAACCAAAACGATAAATTAAAGAAATCAAATCATGTAATTAAAACAAGCAACAAACAAAAATACAAATAAATCAAACAAAGCCTAAACGGGGTTACCGCTAAACGAGAAGAATGAGTTAGTATAGATTAAAGGGGTTACAGCTAAATTAAACAAATTAAATGGTAAATGTTAAACAAAACGATAAATTAAAGATTGTATCATTCTAACCTTTTAAGTTTAACTTATATTAGTTTTTTTACCTTCCTTGAAGTACTTGTTGTATTTAAATTCTTAGGGGTCTTTACAACGGTTGATATAGGCCTTAGTGTTGACGTTGATCCAACATTGAAATTTGCATTGGCCTACAACATAAATTAGTATAGAAATGTTAACATACAACAATGTGTTTTGGAGTTTAAGAAATACAAGGAGAATGAGTCACCTATATTGAATTATCAGTGTTTGTTGTTTGTGGACAACTTTGCTTATTGTGCCCTGTTGTTTTACAGGCACTACAAGTCATTTTGACCCCCTGCTTTTATGTACTTCCCGGATTGCACTTTCTTAGGCTCACCTATATCCTTTATTCTATTTTTTAGGCCTCCAAGTTGGACCTTCACTTTAGGAGGCAAAATAGGAGGTAACCTTGTAGGCCAAAAATTTTTACCCCTCACAGGTTGAAGGATGTGGTTGTAACTGGCTAAATATTTTTCCTTATTATAACATTCGGTAATATATGTTTTAGGTTTTTTGGAGTCGTGGTACATCGCACATATAGTATGACAACAAGGAATCCCATTTATTTCCCCTTCCCTACAAGTGCAAGTCAATTTTTTGAGGTCAACAGTATGTTGATTACCCAAATGATTCACCTCAAAACCCTCGTCACCATTCCACACAAGCCTACAATGAGTGGAATTCTCCATATTTCTTTCCAACTTTTGAAGAGCTCTTGGTGAGAAGTTTGTCTTCCACGTTTGCGCCCAAGACCTCTTAACATTCATCCTACTCATCACCATAGTTCTAATTTCTTCAAGCATAGTGATAATTGGCTTACATCTCGGTTCAATTATCCATCCATTAAAAGCCTCTGCCATGTTATTATCCACCGCATCACATTTTGATGTCCCTTTGAAGTATGCCTTAGACCAACACTCCACGGGGATCTTTAAAAGGTCGTTTGATGAGTTAATCCCCAATGCTTCCAATTTTTACAATTGTTCATTAAAGTCTTCCACAAAATTTGCTCTCACAGTATTTCAGAATTGAACTTTTCTATTCATGCCTTTCCATTTCTTGTACCAAGAAGCATATATATATCGAGTACACGTCTTATGATCTACTTCAGAAAATGACTTCATCAACACTGGTATAAGACCCTTTAATACAATAAAAATTTCAAAAGTGAGTAACCAAATAGTGATTATCAATTCTCATTTGATGAGTATACAATTATGATTATCTATTAATCAATTAACCTTTACTTTTAATGCTAGCAAACTTAATAATATATGTTTTATTTCTATTCAATTTTTAGTTTAATTGTTTGTTCATCATTTACGAAATATGAATTTAAGGTATTTAACGAGCAAATTTGCAGCAATTAACAAAAATATACTAAGTTTTAAATGATCTTCAATTCAATCATTCAATAACACACCAATATTTAGATTGCAAGTTGGTTTTACAAGCTAGATTCTAAATCCAAACCAACATACTATTCAATTAGACATTTAAAAATCTGGACAATAATTTTAACCCCGAATATTCATAATTTGATCATACATAAACCTTAAGAAGAACTAAACATATTACTAAAAATCTGGGTTGTTCCTGTTGTCATTCCATGCTAATTTCGAGTATATAAAAAGCATTTTATAGCTTATTAATTAAACAAAAATAAAGAGTAGGTTACTTGTTGTTTGAGTTGAATTTAGAACTACAAAATGACACTTAAATAAAACATATCATCATAATACATGGTAAATTTCAGCTGTTGTTTTTATGTATATGGTCAATTTCAGCTGTTATTTTTATACATTTTCAACAGCTAAATCTCACCTTAAGACTACCCATAAAGCACAAAACTAGTACCAGTTTACTTATCAACAAGTTATGGCAATTGCCAACTAGTTTCGACACAATTTGACATTATATCAACATGAATACGATATTAAAATGGGCACTCAATGCACACTCTTCAAGCTTAACAACCCTTACATGGAGCAACACAATAACATATAGTTTTAAACATTTAAACGACATCAAATTAATACAATTATAGTTTGTATCTAAGCAAAATAAAGTAGCGTAATCACCTTAATTGCCAAGCACTTAAATTTTATATTTAAACCAATAAACTACTGAAAACATTATGCTAATAAGAATTTTAAGGAGCTTTATCATGACTCGAAATTAACATGTATTTATATGTAATTTGAATACCTTTTGCATGTTTGATATTAGGGTGAGTCCTTCACCATTTGGATGATTTAAATCAACCATAAGTTTCTGCAAAAACCATCGCCATGATTCTTTGCCTTCTCCCTCCACGATTACCCACGCAACTGGAAACATTTAATTTGTTTTCATCTCTACCAATAGCCACAAGAAGCACCACTTTTAAAACAGATTTTAAAAAAGCATCTATCAATTCTAATGAAAGGCCTAGAACCATCTCTCCAGCCTTACTTCAGTGCACCTAAACAAACATACATCCTATAGAATCTTGTACTTCCCCCATTTTCTCTATTCACTTGAATTGTCATTGTACTACCAGGATTAGAGTGTAACAACTCAGCAGCATATCCCCATAGATTTGCAAACTCTTCTACATAAGAACCATTCATTTCCTTTAGAACTGTCTTTCGAGCTCTTTGACACATGTTGTAAGGTGCATATGCCCCTAACTCAACCTAACACGTCTCCTTCAATGTAGCAACTTTCATTTTAGGATCTATTAATATTCTATCCCTGAAAGCATCTTGTATCATCTTGCATGACAACATAGTGTTTTTGTTATTCCTAAAACACTTATGCTCTGAATTATGTCTTAACAACATAACAATCATATCTACCGTCATAACTTGCATATAGCTTCCAAGGACATGTTTCCCTACAATGTACCCTTGTCCTCTTAGGTTCATTTTTCACGAACTTTAGCTTCACACCTTTTGTAACTTAGTACTTTTTAACGGATTCTTTGAACTGAATATCATTTTTGAATTTCATACTTACTTCTCATGTTGGGATAGAATACTTAAAATCATATCTAGGTCCTAGTGTTTTCTTCCCAGAATATGCCCCACAAATTTTTTCTTCTGACTCGTCACTGTCACCATATTCTCCTGGATCATAGGAATCTAAATAGTCACTCTCGTGGTCTTGAAGCTTTCCATCCTTTCCTTTGACTTCATATTTCTCTAATGCATCATATTTCACTTCAGTCTCCGGCACATATTCATTATCACTATTATTATCACTAACATCTAAGTCAACGTTTTAGATACAGAATTATTCCCCCTTTCTCCTTGCTTATTAACTTCCTTCTAATGGAAACTATTTCATCATCAACATCAGATAATAATTCGACATCATATAAAAAATAGTGTTGACCATCATCTTCCTTCAGCTCACTATTAAAATTTGCATCAATCCCAGCCCCTAAATACTCATAAATTTCATCTAACCCTTCATCAACACCAGACAAGATCTCTTCATTGGCGACAACCCTTACTCCCTCACTATTTACATGTAATTCTTCTATGACAGCATTTAAATCTTCACCAGCAGCTTCTAAACCAATAATACCAGCCCCTAATTCCTCAATTTCAACATATACGCCATTCTCACTATCACCAATTTCTTTAGAATAGTTACCGACCCTGCCTTTGTTACTTTCAATTACCTCATTGATTTTTTGAAAGTCTTCGCCAGCATCTATTTTATGGTCAACATAAGACTATCCACGCGACCCTTTTCAATCAACAAATTCACCACTTTTCTTACGGTGTCATCATTATGAATTAATATTAATTTATCATAATTGAAATTCACCCCAGGAACCCTATAGTAAACAAATAGGTGATGACCATATCCTAAAGAGCTCACATTATCTACTATATCCCATAAGCATAACATGTCCAGATCAACATGAAATCTTTCAACCGCACCGTTTTCATATTCAAACTTGGGACTGATCCTAAATATGACACCATAAAAATAACGTAATACATAAACAATTTCTGGATCATCCGTCATACTGCATAAAAATGGACATTGTAATATATTAATACTGATAACAATTTAATGAGCCAAAACTAATTGCCACAATCAATGGCAGTCCAAAAAATAAAAAATTACAGAGAAAATCTCTAAACATATGTAAAAACAAAATATCTCAAACTATAGTACCTCACAATAAAAAATCGAAAATACATAATTTTTAAAATTATTTTTTTAACTATATTATTGCACATAACATTATTGATTTTTTTGTATACTCTAACGACAAAGCAAATGAAAATGACAATAAACGTGTTATTAAGCTATGAAATTTCTAACAACTAATTGTATGTAACTATAAACTAATATGATTATTGTCATCGACATATATTCAGTAAGGTTCATACATAATTGTTGTATATGGTAATGACTGGGAAAAAAATCATGTTTGTGTTATTAAGATATAAATGTCTCTAATTTTAGGAATGAAATACATTATCTCAGTTATCAAGCGTAGAATAAACCATTTTCAATTAAAATAGAGGAGGTGTTTCAAAAAGAAAATAGATAAACTAGACTGTTTGAGCAAATATATGCATTAATATTTATTTATGAATACCGACAATCAAATTCAGTCCAAAAAATAGAGAATGGCAGGAAATTTATTTTCTCGACAAAAGTAAAAATAATATAAAAAATAAACGCACTAGCGTATAAATTTGAATTGAAGTAGCAAAGTTAGCAGAAGTACACATCACAAAAGAGAATAACAAGAATAAAAATAAAATAACATAAAAGGGGATTGCCATTAATATTTGAATTTGAATAATTGACACTAAATTTTCTATTTTCTTTGAAAATATTTGCTTTGAATATGAAAACTTCACAATAATCATCGACAAAGTGAGTATTTTTTTAAGATTGTACAGTCAGTAAATTTATACTACCAAAATAAAAAAATAATAAAAATAATTTAAGAAAATAACATAAATCATTGAGTAAATTTGATTAGAAGCACGAAGTTGGAGATAGAAGGATTATAACAAAGAAGACTTACCCGATATCAATTCAAAGAGGAACGAAATGATGACTTTACCGACACAATGAATGAACCAAAGAAAATGATATGAGCAATTGAATGAGGAATCTGATTTGGGAATTTTGGGATTACTGGATTAGAGTTTTTTGAATTTTGGAGTGTTAAACCTTAGTGGTTAATTTAAGTTTCAAAATCTCAATAATTTTGGACGATATCTTTTTAATTAATTTATTTTTATTTAATTATTTTATTGCCATGTCAGTGTGATTTGGCAATTCAATGGCATGATGTGGCAATTCTATTGAAACAAGTCAGCGATTTTTGAACGGGACCAACAGTTAATAACGGATTCCGTTAGTCAAAAGCATATATTGATACAAATTTAAAGTTTAAAGGCTTAATTGAGTGTAATAACAGTTTAAGAGTCTAATTGATTTTCTTTTAAAAGTTTGAGTGCTATTAATACCCTCAACTTATTGTTCATAGTTTGTGTCTTTTGGCACAGTCTTCCATTTTTTTATTCCAATAAATGAAAACACTGTTAAAAACAGTGTTTAATGATATTATCTTCAAAAAAACACTATAGCAAATGTAATATTTTGAAAAAATTTATAAAAGGGTAAAAATATATAAAGCAATAAAACATATATACAACAATTGCAAAAAGGCATTAAAATACAAAAATATATAAAACCATACTCGTAAAAAAGGGTAAAAACAATATACAAAGCAAGCATATGATATGCAATATGATAATCATGAAAAAAAAGGCAAACGCAATAAATAACGGTATAAAACAAGAGTACACATATATTACCAAATAAAAAAAAAACTACACATATTAACATATATCTATTACCACATATAAATACTATAAAATTACATATATATTAGGTAAAATAAAGTTAATCAAAAAGTATATAAAAATATTACCATAAAAACCATATATTTATATACTACTATGTATAAAAAAAACTATTATACATTTATACATATAAATATATTATTGCTATATATATATATATATGCGACACACTATCTATGTTATAGGAAAATTCTGTCACGCTCGACGAGCACCGATAAGCATCAATGCACCACTAACGACGAGCACCATTAATTCAATTTATAAAAATTATAAATCTAAAGGACTCACCATATGATTATAAATTATTTAAAAATCAAAAGGTAAATTAATTAAAATATATATTTTATTTTTAATTTTCTTTTAAACATAAGTCAAAATATCTATCTACCCCTAAATTACAAAATCTTAATTTTTATTCATTTGAAATTTAAGATGCCGCCGCCGTCATCGTCGCCGCTACCAACGACGTCATCATCACTACTGCCGACGTCATTATCGTCATCGTCGCCGCTGTTGCCACCGTCACTATCGTTACTAAAATTTTACAACCATCTTCAAATTAGATTTTCAAATTGAAATATAAACACTAAAACGAGCGACTTTGTTAAGTATCAAATTGAAATACAATCATTTAGTAAGCCTTTCGTTTTTTGCGTCACTGGAATATGATATAAGATTAGAAAGTTGATTCATTGATAGGTAATTTTACTAGGGTAATTTCAAATTGATTGATTCATTGATATTTCATATTCCAGTGACTCAACCAACCGTTTAGGAATAGGGCAGTGGAGGCCGCAGCAGCGGCAACTTGAATTTTAAATAAACAAAAATTAAAATTTTATAATTTAAGAGTAAATAAGTATTTTGATCTATATTTAAAAGAAAATAAAAATAAAAATAATATATTTTAATTAATTTACCTTTTGATTTTTAAATAACTTATAATTATAAGGCGAGTCCTTTAGGTTTTTAATTTTTATAAATTGAATTAATGGTGCTCATCGGTGCTTGCCGTTAGTGGTGCTCATTGGTGCTCGTCGAGCGTGGTAGACTCATCCCTATGTTATATATTAGGAAAATTCTACAGCGCTAGACGAGCACCACTAACGACGAGCACCGATGAGCACTATTAATTTAATTTATAAATATTTAAAATCTAAAGGACTGAACGTATAATTATAAATTATTTAAAAATAAAAAAGTAAATTAATTAAAATATATTATTTTATTTTTAATTTTCTTTTAAACATATATCAAAATACTTATCTACCTCTAAATAACAAAACCCTAATTTTTGTTCATTTAAAATTTAAGACACCGCCACCTCCCATGCCGTTGCCGCAGTTGTTGCCGCTGCCGTTAGTCTCTTCCGTCGTCGGCGAGTTAGTCAATCTGGTTGGAGTTTTTCTGCGGCTGTGAATCCGGTAATTGCCTGGGAATTTCAACTTGGTTTCATGCGTAAGGCATAACTTGAATGTTCCTGGGAACATTAATCCAACTTGTTCCCCTGGGAACGACATTATCTTCGATTTGGAATGTTGCTTAGCTAACAAAATAATTCCCCTGAGAACGGCGGTCGGGCTTGAAAGTCGAACGACGCTAACGTAGGGAGGGAGGCATGGCGGCGACTATCTCGACGGCGATGATGGCAGCAACGACAACAGCAGCTTGAATTTCAAATGAACAAAAATTATGGTTTTGTAATTTAGGGTAGATAGGTATTTTGATCTATGTTTAAAAGAAAATTAAAAATAAAATAATATATTTTAATTAATTTACCTTTTGAATTTTAAATAATTTATAATTATAGGTTGAGTCTTTTAGAATTTAAATCTTTATAAATTAAATCAAGGGTTAACTACAGGAATAGTCACTTATGTTTTCCCCGAGTACAGAGTTGGTCATCGATTTTGAAAAACGACCAGTAAGGTCACTTACGTTTTCGGGGGCGTAAACTTTTGGTCACTCAGTCGTTTGTTGTCTTTAAACATTGACGGCTTGTTGACCTGGCAGTGAAAAAATAAGGGTAAACTACTGCAATGACCACTAAAATTTATCTCATGTACATTTCTGCTCCCCAATTTTAAAAAATAAACATTATGATCACTACTAAAAATGTTTCTTTATAATTTCACCCATGAATTTTTGAAAATTCATTTTTCAACCCTAAAATTTTACAATCAATTAGTAAAATAATATTATAAAGGCTTACATGAAAAATAGTTGCCCAAAGTATACCTTTTTAAATTTTAGGTGCCTAAATTGCTCCTATGTAATAACTAAACTTTCAATTTGCTCCTATTTTTTCACTTTAAATTATTTTATTATTACTATAACATGACATGTCATTTTTTATTATTGTTAAATTAAAAATAATTTAAAAATAAATAAAATCATTTTTATTATTATTAGATTTAAAATATTTTAAAAATATATATTTTAAATTTAATAATAATAATAATTGTTTTATTTTATTTTTAAATTATTTTTAATTTAAAAATAATAAAAAATATATGTCATGTTATAATAATAATAAAATAATCTATAGTAAAAAATATATTACTTCTTAAAATAATTTAGGTGTCTAAAGTATTTTTACAAAAAAAATACTTTAGACACCTAAATTATTCTAAGAAATAATATTTTTAAAATATTTTAAATTTAATAATAATAATAATAATAATGGTTTTACTTTATTTTTAAATTATTTTTTATTTAACAATAATAAAAAATGACATGTTATGTTATAATAATAATAAAATAATCCATAGTAAAAAATATGAGCAATTTGAAAGTTTAATTATTAAATAGGAGCAATTTGGGCACCTAAAATTTAAAAAGGTATATTTTGGGCATTTATTTTTTATTTAAGCCTTTATAATATTATTGTACTAATTAATTGTAAAGTTTTAAGGTTGAAAAATAATTTTTTAAAAATTTAAGTGTAAAATTATAAAGAACCCTTTTCAGTAGTGATCATAATGTTTATTTTTTAAAATTGGGGAGCAAAAATGTACATGTGATCAACTTTAGTGGTCATTGCAGTAGTTTACCCTTATTTTTTCACTGCCAGGTCAACAAGTCGTCAATGTTTAACGGCTGAGTGACCAAAAGTTTACGCCCCGAAAACGTAAATGACCTTACTGGTCGTTTTTTAAAATCGGTGACCAACTCTGTACTGGGGGGAAACATGAGTGACTATTCTTGTAGTTAACCCTTAAATCAATAGTGCTCGTCGTTAGTGATGCTCGTCGTTAGTGGTGCTCGTCGAGCACTGTAGACTCATCCTATATATTATATAATATATACACATACATAGGCATATACTATACGATGCATAAGATAAAGATAAAAAAAATAAAAAAGGAAACAATCATAATAAATGAAGGACTACAAAGTGGAAATAACCCACTGGTCTTCGGATTGGAATCAAAACAAAAGACGAAATTAAATGTTTAAATGAGGCGATTAGCCCATTTTGTTTTAAAACCACATGTATAAAAGCCGAAAATAACGTTGATTTCATTTCATTTTATCCCTCAAAACAGATCAAACCCCGTATTTTTTTTATAAAACCAAATCTGGCCTCCCATTTTCAAAATTAGGCTTCTTTCGCTCTCAAGCTCGAAATAACCTAGAGCCAAAACCCATGGAAACTCGTTTCCCCCTTTTTAAAAAAAAAACAAAACAGAACCCTAAAAGCTCTTTCCCTTTTTGCTTTCTTTGAGGGAGCCAGTAGAAGGATAGGTCATTGGTTCGCGAAAAAAGGGCGACCGTTGATGGAGATCCAGATCGATGGTGGTGATTATCTTCATATATTCTACTGTTAATCTCAGCCATCCGTTTTACACATCTAATGATTCAAAAAAACGTGTAAAACTCAGAGAGTTTTACTCACGGGGCTAGACTTCTGCCAGCCAAACCGCGCGGCCTTAGTCGCCTTCTCGACTGAATGCTACGACTAAGTCACCTCGAATCCCTCGTTATGGTGCTAGACTCCCGCTAGTTGGACCGTACGGCCTTAGGCAAAGCTCTCCTGGCAAACGCCTAAGTCTGCTCGGATTCACGCTCCGAAAGATCAAACACTTCTAAAGCCCACGAACGTAAGATCGTTCTAAGCGAAAACGATTTAAAGAACTCAGAAAGCGATTGGCAACAAGAACAAAGAAGAACACTCAAAGAACAACGAAAACACTCAGAGAGTTTAGAGTAAATGCCTCTTGTATTACTCAAGTGAATGATGAAGTGTGAAGTGATTACAACTGAGCTGGGGAGGCTCTATTTATAGTTGAACTCCCCTAGATTTAACGGTACAGTTTAAATTACATCGACGGACGAGATCTACTCTATCTCTAGTTTAAATATCTAATTATCACAAACATTATCTCCAAGATAATTACAAATAATATAAGTGATAACTACGATAGCTTATCACATTTACCATCCAAATTACCCCAATGAATCCTCCATGGATTTTACTAAGTCTGGTGGGCTTTCTAGCATTCTTCAAGTGTCAGGCCAAGTCTGATGGTCTTGGCGAGCCCGCTACTCCGCACACAACCTCTCTGCTCGATGTTTGCGCCAATGCCTCGGCCCCAAGAATTTGGTCCGTTACATTCTCCCCTACTGCACTTAGCAACGCCCTCGTCGCTGCTCTCGAACGATCCTGGGCAGGGTCAACTTGTTCGCTCGTCGATGCCTCGACTTCCTGCAATTCTCTTATATGAACTGCTTCCCTCGGTTCAAACAGCCTTGGACAATCGCACTTTAAGACGCCACTTGGTATATCACCATCATAGGAGCCCTCTCCTACAAACTCTGATTTGCCTCGACTCGGATCCTCTTGATCTCGCGGCAAAGACTTGGAAGTCGTCACAACATTGAACACTTGTCGAGCTCCCAGAACTCTGAAAGGTCCCTTCCAATCTTTTTCCCCGCATCGAAGGCTAGGTCTCACCCGACCCACGTTCGTCAAAGATGGCAAATCAAACTCAAAAACACAAAGACTATGTTTAAGATGTACCTTCCTCTCGGTCGTCGCCGTCGCCACATTTACTCTAAAACGTGTCAACCCTTCTTCCTCTGTGAAGTCTAACACCCCTTGCATCAAACTTTGTACAGTCAAGTCTGTTGCGCTACTCTGATTGCCACACTGCATCGACCCTTCTCCTACGAAGTCATGTGCTATCTTCTTGCATCGATTCTTCTTCCTTAAAGATTGTTTCCTCGACTTGTGTTGTCACTTCTTCCTCGAAGTCCTTCCACTTCTTTCTCACCTTGCCCACAGGTGACTTCTCCACGGTTGCTATGTCCCTTAACGGCTCAGCCCCCTTTGACCCTTTCCTAGCTTTGGTACTCAATGATGTTTGTCCGTCAACACCATCAGCAAGCTCTTCCTTCGGCTCTATCGTGGCCTCAAAAGCGATGTCCCTATCCTTGGGCACATCCTCAGATAGAGCTGCCTTAGACCCTCTCCCCAGTGTGGTCTCTAAAGCAATATTCTTCCCTCGAACATCCTCAGCAAGCTCTCTCGTAGCCTTCTTAGACATTTTCAACCCATTCTGCTCGATACCCTTGGCAGAACTAGACAACTCTGAACCAAGCTTAATCGGCAAGGTACTCTTGGCCTTGCCCAACCTCTTGGACTCTTTGACTCGAACTGGGCATCTCCGCAACTTGTGAGGCCCCTTACATCGGTAGCACTCCAATTGCATTCTCATCACCCTCGACTTGATAGCTTTCTCACTCGCTATCGCACCAAGTCTCATCCCTGGCTTGACTACTGTGGCACTTGTAGTCGAACCACGACCATCTCTCGTCTTGGCGGCACTAGTATACACAATCGCCCCAAGTCTTGCTACTTCCCCCTCTGACTCGCCTGCTGTCTTCACCATGGAACCTAGGCGGTTCTTCTCGGGACATCCTCGTATCAAATGAGGACCATTGCAAAAGTAGCACTTCAACTTCTTGCTCACCTTCTTTTCCAGCACGGCCTTAGCCTCATCATTCCCCTTGTCTCTCGAACTGGGCTTGGTTGACTCGACACTTTCTTGCTTCTGTTCTACAAGCTCACTCAGAGGTTCAACACTGACGGCCTCTGAAAGTCCCTGGGCATCACCTTGCTCCACTGCGAGCTTCGCCCCCGGCCTAAGTCCCTCTAAGAAAGGTTTGAGCGCACCTCATTCACTCATTGCGGTCTTGCAATTGAGCAGCTCACTCTTGAGCTCATTCACCTCTTTTCGCAAAGTCTCCATCTTAGCTTCACAAGCACAACTCTCTCAAATTGTCTTCAACTCATTGAGGATGTGTTGCGTCTCGTCCTTGAACCTGTCCTCCATGGACTCTAACGTTTCAAGACGTGCCTCCACAACACCTTGGATATGCTTGGTCTCCTCTTTGGATTCCCTCAGTCGATCAACCCTCGGTATTAGGGTATTTACACCCCCAAACAGTTCATCTATTTGTTCTTTAAGAAAGTCAGTTCTTTGGTCAAAATCCTCAATATGATATCCAACCTGTTTCATCGTCAATGTTCTCCAATAGTTTTCATTGCGACACTCCTTGTCGATTTCCTGTTGCGTCATCTCAATCAACATTGCCACGAACTAGTCAGGTCCATTTGACTAACTCGAACAAAACCACCACGCTTGACTGCACCTGCAAGCTTGAAATCCACCAACACTCGACTCTACCTGTAAGCTGGCTCGAACGCAAGCCACTCCGTCGACTTGCTTTGATGTTGCTTCCCTGAACAGCACTCGTTCTGTTACGACTTCCCTGGACAGAACTTGCTTTGATCACTTCCCTTGACAGAACCTGACTCTGATACCACTTGTCACGGGGCTAGACTTCTGCCAGTCAAACCGCGCGACCTTAGTCGCCTTCTCGGCTGAATGCTACGACTAAGTCACCTCGAATCCCTCGTTACGGTGCTAGACTCCCGCTAGTTGGACCGTACGACCTTAGGCAAAGCTCTCCTGGCAAATGCCTAAGTCTGCTTGGATTCACGCTCCGAAAGATCAAACACTTCCAAAGCCCACGAACGTAAGATCGTTCTAAGCGGAAACAATTTAAAGAACTTAGAAAGTGATTGGCAACAAGTACAAAAAAGAACACTCAAAGAACAACGAAGAACACTCAGAGAGTTTAGAGTAAACGCCTCTTGTATTACTCAAGTGATTGATTTAGTGAATGATGAAGTGTGAAGTGATTACAAATGAGCTGAGAGGCTCTATTTATAGTTGAACTCCCCTAAATCTAACGGTACAGTTTAAATTACATCGACGGACGAGATCTACTCTATCTCTAGTTTAAATATCTAATTATCACAAACATTATCTCCAAGATAATTACAAATAATATAAGTAATAACTACGATGGCTTATCACATTTACCATCTAAATTACCATGATGAATCTTCCATGGATTTTACTAAGTTTGGTGGGCTTGCGGGCTTTCTAGCATTCTCCAAGTGCCAGTCCAAGTCTGATGGTCTTGGCAAGCTTGTTACTCCGCACACAACCTCTCTACACGATGTTTGCGCCAATACCTCAGCCCCAAGAATTTGGTACGTGACAATATATATATATATATATATATATATATATATATATATATATATATATATATATATAGTATCATGGTCTAAAAAAATAAGAATCATATAAACTTTATTTTTTTTAATTTTTTTTCTCTCTCCCTTTTTTTTCTCTCCTTCCCCTTCATTTTACACCACCACCGTCCGACATCATTTTTGGTCAACAATAATATCGTTCGACTCATCTTCTCTTTCTCTACAAGTTCTTTGATTTAGTTTCTCTCAAAAACTTCACAAAAGCTTCAAAATTTCTTCCAAATTTTTGGCTTTCTCCTTCGTCGATCTCAACATCCGACTGTTGGATCACCACGATTCTGAGATATATTATTCTTCTCATCAGTATCTACCTTTTCATCGTTGGGGCTCTCCATCTTGCCATCGGAAGTGTAAGTGTCGAAAATCAGTTGTTAGTTTCTATGTTAAATTTTTTTATTTGATTGAGATTTGAAGCTTTTATGTTAAAACTTTTGTTTTTGTTCTCTTTGGTAACTATTTATTATTGGTTCTTAACTACTAATATAAATTTTATAATTTTTGAGTTGTTAATTTGATCAAATATAAGAATATGAGACTTGTGTATGTTGAAATGAGATTTTAAAATCTAGATTGATGTTGAAAGCATTTGTTTCTTTCGTTTTGTTTGTGTATGGCAATAGGCAGGGATGAAATTATGTGGATTTTTTACAAATTGGTTTGTTTATGAATTTACCTTTCTACTTTCTAACATTTATAGCTTACTCTCCCATGTTCAAATTCTGGCTCTGTCATTGTCAATAAGTATTTTCTTGTGGAACCGATGAATTGAGTTCTCTTTTGAAATCTGACTGAAACGATGTCGTATATAGACTCAGAGAATGAGAATAAGATGACCTAAAAATTTTATAGTCTAAAGAGCATCGAGAATGACGGTCGACGCAGTGGCTGATCATGACGACAAGCATCTATCAGAATTTAGTTGGCACCTATAAACTAAAAAATAATTAAAACGGTAGTCACCAAAAAAAGTTTAATGTCTAAACACAAATTACACATATGACAATTATCCGAGTTTTAAACCATTAGATGCCTTAAACTAGTTTGTCTACCATTTTGGCATGTTTTAGGCATGTTACTAACCGACATTATGTTTAGGGATGATTGGAGGTATACCTTGCGTAGATTTTGGTTTAAAGAAACCCTAGCAGATAAAACACATTTGTTAACTAGAAGACTTTTAACAATAATGAAAAAAATTTCAATGGGCAGGTGATTGATAAAGTTTAAAAGATACTGCTTTCGAGCAACACAAATATGACGAAGATTTACAAGTCAAATTCTTGATGCCAAAATCTACTACACAACACAGAATTTGATATACAAAACGGCTTTTAATTCAACATCTCTGTTTTGGAGAAAACGTCTCAAAATCAAGGATGAAACCATACATTCTCTTATTCTGTGATTTCCCAATGCACTCCTAATGTATTAGCTGCATCACCCTTGCGCTCTCACAAATTTGAAACAATTTGTATTTCTGGGTTTGTTTTTGTGGTTCTGAGGGGGCACTCAGGCAAAAGATATATTACATATTCAAATGACATAGTAAAATACAAATTCACCTCACTGATTCTTGAATTCATCGATATTGGCCTCTTCTGCAGCGCCACATTCTAGTGCAGCTGGATTGGGAGAATCTGAAGTCTGGTAAGAAGATTCTTCCTTCTTCCGACTTTGCAATCCCGAGAAGCGAGCAAGATCAACCCATTGCTGTTGCATTCAAGTCGGCAACAAAAACACATTAATGTTCTAGACCTGCATGACTGTTGCTTGGTGGCAAGGCTTGCTATAATGAATGCTAACTCAATGTGCATTAATCAAATTTATGATGTGGAAACTAAGCAATAACAATACTCATCTCAAATGTAAGCCATGCAGTTCATGTTCAGAATAATAGCATAATTTCACTCGGGCCACACGTTTTAATGTACTAACGTGATTACATAGTTTGCAATAATATGGTTCACAGAATTATGATGATGTTGCTATACGATGACATGATCTAATCATAACAGTGGACATTAAGATTAATAATACTAAAGAAATGAAAGAACTAACCTGAGTTCCCCAGTAAGAATTGACAGTCCGAGCAAAAAAGGAAAGCATATTCACAAGAAAGGTTTGAGAAGCAAATTCTTCAGAAATTCGGTGCTCCACTATTCCAGCAATAATCTGCAATTTTTCAGTTTCTTTTAATTTCATATCAAGCAGATAGTAGGCAAAACTGTTAAGTATAAATAAATATGCATCACCACGAATGAGAGAGGCAGTGTGAGTCCAGGTCTAAACCAGGGGAGTCAGAATTGGCCAACGGAAAATGCAACATACTCGCAACAAAAGGAAAAACAAATATTCTGTAGCAATCAATACAACAGATATCACTGTCTACCTTACATAATCATAAGATGGATGAAGGAATCACTAAATTACCACTAATAAATGCCGAAATCTATGTTGCCCAAACTCGAGTGTGAATGTTGGAAAGTCATGTTTCTAAGACATTATTTTTTCTTAAATTTGGAGAGCTCTGCTTCCATGCCTGCTTACTTACATGATAGACGAAGTACAGTAAAAACAATAGTCTACAAACAGGGAGCACAGACACTGACATGGGTATAACACATCACGGACACTGCAACACATAAGTTTTTAAATGATTAGGACATGGATATAGTAGGAATGACAAAAAATGTAAAAAAGATACTCCTCACATAAATATTTACATGAAGCTTTCCAAAGTTCTTAATTATCTTTTAATAAAACATCTATTAGAAGCAGATCACTCCTTGCTGAGTCCATATTTGAGAGGTCCAACCGTGTTTTTTTGGCCGTATCCTGTGTCCAACATGTACTCCATTGTGTCAAATCCACGTCCATGTTGGACAGGTTGACACTCCCCTAACAGAGGCGTCCGTTCATAGGTCCAATATATGCCAAATGTTTTTTTTTCATGATAAAGCAAGTTATTGATATGGCTGAACCATTCTTACCTGATAGCGAAGATTTGCAGATGTCCCTAGAAAGCCTCCATAGACAAGAGCTGTTTTGAGTATCGGTGATCTTTTCATTTGTTGGTTAGAAGCCAATTTTGGATCAAGGACCTTGCGAATGGAATACAAAATATTTGAGGAAGCCACAGCTCCTATACTGGAAATAATTCCAACACCAGCCAGTTTTAGACCACCAACAATCACAGATGCTAATCTGTGACTGAGGTTCCAATCCTTCCCAGCAACATTCTTCTGAAATGCATTATCAGGTATTGAACCAAGGAGTCCTTTTAATGCATCCATGTTGTCAGCTCCATCAGAATATGAGAGGAATGAGATAGTTGGGGCTGGAAGCCATACTGTAAAGAAATCAACAACTATTCCTCGGACCGTGTCTGTAATAACATAGTCCAACTCTTCAAAGAAATTTTCTTTACGTCTCTCATACTGTGCTACGAGAGTAGTTGTTATTGATATAGCTTCTTCTATAGCTAGTCTATTCAAGAACTTGGGATCTGCTAACAATCTTTCCCTGAATCCCTGGACCAAAAATTATCTGTGATCAGCTTTAGAACCTTTCAACATCGTTGTAAGTGATTATTTTACGCTTTACACTTAAAAATCAGATACAACTACAAGTATCATCTTCATGAGGCGTGGATTTTTTATAATTAAACATGACAGTATTAGTACACAGCAACTATTACATAATGACAATAAATTCCATTTGGAGAAAGCGAATGTACCTGGAAACGGTGAGTAAGCTCCGAAATAAGAGGATATTGCTCCAGATCAAAAAAGTTCTGCAGGACCTCTGGAGATACTAAACCAAGGTCAAGTCCTTTTTGAAGATCCTGTAACAATATTTTTTCACAATTAATCTTCACGAGCAGAGGAGAGCTTTGTCCTTAGTAATTAGATAAACAATAATTTTATAATAAACAAACAATACAGGAGGAGAAGAAAAGGAAGAGAAATCTAACAAAGATACCATGTCAAAGTATGAAATAGAGGTGGTAATCGGGTCATTCGGTTCGGGTTCGGTTCGGGTCGTTTCGGTTCGGGTCATTTCGGGTCTATCTAGAATCGGTTTAGATTCGGTTCGAGTCGGTTCGGTTCGGGTCTAATTCGGGTCTGTGATGAGTCGGATTCGGTTCGGGTATTGGATCGGGTCAAAATCGAATTGGTTGTTTTCGGGTCGGGTCAATATCAGATCGGTCGCTTTCGGTTCGGGTTAAAATCGAGTCAATTCCGGGTCAATTTCGGGTCGGGTCAACATTTAAATTTTCGGGTCAATTCTATTTGAGTTGGGTTAAAGGTTTGAGATTTAATATTTATGGTTTAGTTTAGAGTTATTGGTGTATGAGATTAATTCCGATTCAACTTGTTAATCTATGCATTTGAATTTAATTAAATATTTAAATCAAAGCTTCATGTATCCATATAAATTTTTTTGTATAATTATATTAAATCAAAGTTTATAATAATAATAATAATAATAATAATAATAATAATATCTGAAATGAATTAATTTATTAAACTTAAGATCTAATTGAACTAACTAAAATCTAAAAGCATAAATCACGGACATAATTAAAATAATTTTAAAACTAAATGTGAAATTTCAATTAAATTAATCTAAATTGAAACTCAATTAAATTAAGAAAAAGAGAAAGACAATTGATAAAAATAGAGAGGGAAAAAACAAAATTTTGGAGGGAAATAAGCCACCAATTTTTTAAGCTAGATTGAAAAAAAAGAAAAAGACAATTGGAAAAAATAGAAAGAGAAAAGACAAAATTTTGGAAGGAAATAAGCCACTAATTTTTTAAGCTAGAGATTAATTACTTTTTAGGTCATGTTGCATTTAAAATGTTACATTTTAGTCAACTTTAAGTTTTAATTTAATTTAGTCACAAGTATTCCCACGGTTTAGACTTCGGATATAGAAATCCCCTCCCCGTAGTGATATTTAGTCTCTAAAAATTTACTTTTAGTTGAAATTAACTAATCTTTGTAATTTAGTCTATTAATTTAATATATTGATATTTTCGTTCATTTTAATTTCAAAGATTTAATTTTTAGCCAAAATTGACCCCTATTTATTTATATGGTATAATTACAAAATTGGTCATTGGACTCTCAAATTTCTCCACTTCCAAATTGTCAATTTAGTCTACAATTTCAATTTTATGCTATATTTTATGATGAAATTATAAAATTGGTCACCAAGATCTCAAATTTCTATACTTCATTTTATTATTTATTATATTGTTAAAAATAGATATTCGGGTTAAAATCGGGTTAAAATCGGGTCGATATTCGGTTCAGCTTTCGGTTCGGGTCCACTCGGTTCGGGTCCATTTCGGTTCAACAAAAAATTTCGGTTCGGTTCGATTCGGGTTTCGGGTCAACTTCGAATCATCATGTTTGGGTCAAAATCGGGTTTCGGTTCGGGTAATTCGGTTCGGGTTTCGGGTCAAGTTTGCCAGGTCTAGTATGAAACCTACCATAAGCATACAATAATTTCATGGAAATATTCTAGCAGCAACCAAGAAAATAATAAAATTACTTGCATAACTGTGGTTCTTAGATAGCAATTAACCAAAGCAAATGGGATGTAGTATCTGCAGATAAGTGTATGCAAATCCAGGGAACTAACATTATAGGAAAGCGAGAACTTTTACTTGTTAGCTGAATCACTAGACTTGTAAAATATCAATTCACTTTTAAAAAGCATAATAAACTAAGCGAATTTTCAGGGAACTCAATTCATAGTTGACTCATTCACGTCTTTACAGTTATCTTCATTGTCTAATAAACATAGGCAAATCAGTCACATTATCGTTCTCATATACCATTAGTGGATCTATTACAAGTAATCACAAGAAATTTCCTAAAGTGATGACTCATTCCAGAAACATTTCCAAGTACCTGGTAGAAATACATAGGAAAGATAGTCCTTTCAAATATTATACTTCTGAAATTTATGAATGCTCTTGAAGGAGCTGAACCATACTGATTTTGGACTTAAAATATAGTCATATTTTTCCATAAAAATAAAGGTAAGTTTCCTTTTCCTTAAAAAATATACGCAAAATAGTACCATTCAAAATTTCATACTTGTTTAAACTACCAAATATTGAAATTTATGAAGTTAAATGTGATGCGGTCATGTGATTCTGTCTCTTCAGCATAAAATTTTGCAAACATCAAGAATTCAAGATTTGCTTTTGAACTACAACTTTCAAAAAACAGTCGAGTAAAACTTTGTTAAAGAACCGAATTGAAGGGGGGGGGGTGAGGTTAAGCACAAATCACTTCTTAAAATTCACAGGACAAAAAAGGATCCACCAATGCATCCAAAGAAAAGCTAAATAAAAATCAAGTCAAGGAGATCAAACATGCACTAATACCATAAAGACTTAAGCACAACTAACCTGGGGTAGGGCATCTCGCTGCCTACCAGCTGCATTCATAACTCGAGCAATTTCAGCACGATCAAAACAGTTTCTACTGCATGGTCTGGCTGCAGAATACCACAAGAAATCTGCGACAGGGACATCTCCTTCTCTTCTTATGTACTGCCTTTCAGGATTAAGAAGTATAGCCACTTGGTTCTTTTTCTGAATCTTCTTAGAAATTCTGGCAGGCACCCCTGTCCCTCTAGAACCAAATTGGACATGGTTTGCACCAGTCACGACTACTAACAAACCTGTGCCATCTCCATCTGAAACTTCTTTCAAAATAATTTGGGACATGTTATATTCCTCAACCACTCTTGCTTGTGCAGATAAATATGAACTTGGACCAAATGGAATCGACTGAGTCGGGAAATGATTATCCATTGATGATCTACGTGAAATTGAACTAAACCCTGAGATGAAACCTGAACCGGCTGGAGGAGTATATGCCTTACGCTCAGCCTTAGAGAGGCCACGAATACCTTCAGCTTGCACAGTCCTTAGGATCTGTATCAAAATAATTAGAATACTCTATGTGAGTTTTATATTGACTTCATGCACAAACTGGAAAGAATGATAACATGACATTTATATGAAACTAAAACATATTTTTTTCTTTCTTTTTACATATGAGACCACAAGTATCTTGGATTACATCCGAGAATACATCTTACCCTCTCCATCCAAAGTAACCCAACCTAATTGAAAAATCAAATCTTCTAAACAATATACAACTAATAAGATCTATTACAATAAGTTAACAAGACATTCTAAGCTTTTAGATACCCAAGAGAGGACTAAATTATAGAAATCAGCTTTTAATGAAGCAATAAGTTGACAAAGAAAGGATGATGGCATAATCAATGCAAACAGAATGGGCAGTACAAAATCCCCAATGACTAACTGACAAATTAAAAGTACCTTTAAAGGAGTTCCACAAGCAACAAGGCGAACTTCATTATCGCGACAATAATTTAAAATGGGCTCATACTCCTGCCACCTTTGAGTTGGCCAATGTGAAACACAAGATTTCAGTCCCTCTCCATCTATCCTGTCAACAACATAACTCTCAGAATTAGAAGCATTTCAACAGTTAAATACAGATGTTCCAAATTCCAATTTCATTGCTGTAATACATATTTGTTTTCAATTTTTAACAATAAAGGATCATAACTTTTTGCTCTATACATATATTTGTTTGATCCAACCATTGGATTTAGCAATGTAATTATACTCATTGATCACATACTATTTTGATTCAATCCAATATATCTAGCACATACTAATTTAATTTTATACCAGTAAAAGTATTACACATCTTAGAAACAGAAGTTATTGCAAAAGAAAGTGACCTTTTAGCCATAAACTGATTGAGTTGACTTTGTAAATCAGAAGGGAAAGCTTCAAGAGCCAGAGCCAACGGCCTCTCGCTCTCAACGCAGCGTCTTCTCAAATTCTTAACAATCTCAAGCTCCAACTCTTTATCGTCTGTAATCGGAACCTGCTCCGCTTCTCCTAAATAAACAATCCTGGCATTCATCAGCTTCTCCCACACTTTCTTCTTATCTTTCCCCATCGCCAACGGCTCCCCTATTGCCGTCGCGTCGTATATCCTCGCCGACACCACCGCTTCCTCTTCCACCACCTTAGGAGGAGGAGGAGGAGGGGGAGGTGAGGTTACCTCCTCGGCCAACGACTGCGATTGTTGTAGGAGGGAAGAGCCAACGGCGGCGAGGAGGGGAGTGAGTAGGAGGGCGCGTCGAGCGAGAGAGAGGCGGCGGCGATCATTGTGAGATTGGAGAGATGCAGTGAGGACTAGGAGGCGGGGAGAGGGAAGCGGACGGCGTCGTATTAGAAGGTGAGGTGGAGGTGAAGGGTTGAAATTGGAGGAGATGATATGAAGGTGGGACTTCATTTTGTTGGGTTTAATGCCAATGCCAATGGGGCTTCAGCTTCATCGTTGTGAATTGTGAATTGTGATGTGGTTCGGTTTTGTTTGATTCCCAAAGCAAACAAATGGTTGGTGTGGTGTGGAGAGGGGAGGAGATATCACAAATGTGTTTTTGTTACTTTCCGAGTTTGAGTTTTGTGTATGAGAATTGAGATGGTTTACAAGTAGCTCAATAATTATGTTGTGGCTACTTCAACGCCACGTATGCTACCCATGGGCTTCTGCTCTTTCTTCTCTTTTTTCTATTCTACAATTTTCATTCTTTTTCCCTCTCTCAATTTAACACACACATATATATAGATTGGATTTTATTATAAAAATTAAATTCGGGTTTAGATTAAAAAAATTTGATACGATATAATAGTATAATTTTTTTTTATATTTTTAAAGATATTTGTAATAATACTCTGTCTATATTTTTTATAATTAGGTCCTTAAAATTGATTTTTTTTATTTACAATTTGGTCTTTATAACTATTTTTTACAATTAGGTCTTTAAAATTGTTTTTTAATATTGAGTCAAGTTGGATTTTTAAAGGGTGACGTTAGGTTGGGTTTAGAGTAATTATTTTTGATTCAGCAAAAAACTGAACCCCTATATATATGTCATGTTAGACCCATTTCTCATCAAAAGTTAGTATATCACGTACACAATAAGTCAACAAGCATTTAATTTTTCTGAATGAGAGTTTCATATTAATAAATTGTACAGTACCCTTGAATTTTTAAATCACCCATGATATTTGTATAAATATTCACTTGGCCATTGGAGTTTTTCTCTTTTGATCACTCGATTATAAAATATAAGAAAATAATTACTTGATTTATCGATTTTTTTGTCACCAACCGTTAACTCAATAGAAAAAGGTTGGTGTGACAATTTATAAATTTGACATGATATCAAATTTAATCTTTAACATTTACATGTTGAGCTCCTTCAGGTTCGTGTTGAGCTTAGGATCCATAATTAAGAAGTTCAAATATGAAAATAAATTAATTTGATTTAATAATGTAAGATTATGTAAAATTTCTTGATGTTTTTCATTTGAAATTTGATGTGTTTATTAGATATTTTGTTGAGCGTAATAATGTAAGATTATGTAAAATTTCTTGATGTTTTTCATTTGAAATTTGATGTGTTTATTAGATATTTTGTTGAGCGTAATAATGTAAGATTATGTAAAATTTCTTGATGTTTTTCATTTGAAATTTGATATGTTTATTAGATATTTTGTTGAGCGTAATAATGTAAGATTATGTAAAATTTCTTGATGTTTTCATTTGAAATTTGATGTGTTTATTAGATATTTTGTTGAGCGTAATAAGGTATGATTATGTAAAATTTCTTGATGTTTTTCATTTGAAATTTGGTGTGTTTATTAGATATTTTGTTGAGCGTAATAAAAAGTGCAATTTACAAGTAAATTAATTTATTTTTGTATGTTTTTAAATTTTAATTTTTTAATATTTATTATTAAGGTTCCAATTTTTAAGTTTGTTCTTAGGTCACCAAAATCTCAGAAGAATTGGTAATTTCTTTTTGACAAATCCTAATCATAATTCTAGTCTCAATCATAATCCTAATTTTAATCCTAATCCAAATCATGCATAGAATGGAAGGGAAGGGGATGTTAGAGTATGCCCAAAAATCAATCATAAGATGATTGTAAATGACAGTTGTTTTTACCTTGTTTATTTATAAAGAGGCATTGTCATTATTATTTTCAATTACAATTCTATTTGCATAAATAAACTGAATTATAATAAAGTCCGTAGAATAATATGGTTATTCTAAAATGTCCTTAGTCGAGTATTATTGTGGGCATGGACAACAATAATGCATTAAAACTAATATGTAGTTGATTGATGACAAAGTGTTGTCATTAACATGAAGATGTCAAAATTAATACATAAGTATGTGTTAGAGAACGACATACTGGACTGACCCGCTATGAGCACGTTTTTTGGATTATTATGTAACAGTCACAATATTGCTCATAGTAATAATTACAGTATGATTCTCAGACTTGAGATCATCATTATTTAAACATCGTGAGTTACATATTTTGATACGGTTAAACGTGTGTCGTAACTAACTATACTATAAAGACTGATATTGGATATGTCACAATCTATGCAGTGGAATATGGTTGATCAAGATAGGATTTGTCACTCCTACATAATAGGAGTAATATCGTAGACCACTTGATTGAGTGACACTAGAAATGCATGGCCATGCAAGAATAAGTTGATATGAGATATCATAGTTATTCGTTTATATAGTTTACTTAAGATATCAAGAAATATTAGATGGACTATACAAGTGCGACTGTTCCATGACTTGTGTCCAATTTAGATATAAAGGACAAAAGGATATAATACATAAATAGAGTTAATCGCGAAAATGTTATGTCGAATCATGATTTCTTGTAACCTAGGTGACAATGACATATTGCTAGATGTCACTCATTGTTTGTAATATTAGAAATATTCTAATATTTACTACAAGTCGTTACATGAACCTAAAGGGTCACACTCACAGTTGAAATGAGCATATATTAAACGAATTGTATATGTACAAATTTGTTGTGTACGGTTTAGTTAAATTAATATATATTTGATATATATAATTTACCTATTGGGTAAATATTAAAAGATAAATAATTATTGTAATTATGACTCTTTTAATATATAAATAATATAATTCGATTTAAATATATATATATATATATATATATATATATATTGAAATTCTAATTAAGTTGAATTGAGATTATATATACTTAATATATATATATTGAAATCCTAACTAAAGTTGAATTGTGAAGATATATATATATATATATATATATTGAAATCTTAATTAAGTTAAATTGAGATTATATATATTTAATATATATATATATATATATATATATATATTGAATCCTAATTAAAGTTAAATTGAGATTATATATATTTAATATATATATATATATATATTGAAATCCTAATTAAAGTTAAATTGCGATTACAAAGGCTATATAAAGGTATGAGAGATCTAACAGTCATTCATGCTTTTTGGGAAAAACCCTCAAAACAGTTTAGAGAGTTTTTATATGCTTATTCCCTTTTAAATGGTTTAGAAAATTTTATATGCTCGTTTCAACTAGGTGAACTACGTAGAGGTCAGAGCGTTATCGTTGCGGCTTAGGAATCGACATCGTGGAATCGTGATTGAATATCTATCTCCTCCAAATTCAGAATTCCATATTTTAAACAGGTAATTCTTCACCCTTATTCACCCTGATTTGTTCATCGTACATGGATCTCTGGTGGTAATCGCCGAATAATTTTTTCGTTGCGCCATGGGGTGTACCGACGTGACCTTATAGTGGTATCAGAGCCATTTGTATGATACGGATTCGGGCTTTAATTACTCGGGTGATGTAATTGTATGAGATACATGTTATTTTTTATTCATTTAACAAATATATGATATTTGTACGAGCAAATCTATTCAATGACGGTTAATCTGTTAATCTAGTTAAAAGATGTTCCTAAGATCGATGATTAAGAGTTAATCATTAGGATATTTATCGATAATGTTTGAAATATTATATGTTAATTGTTAACATATTCAATATTGAGTTTTAGGGTTTTAGATGTTAAGTGTTAACATACGCGAATTATAGTTATATATTATACTAATGGTTAGTCTATAGATTTTGTGCGGGAAAGTAACAAGAGTTGTTTTAGTAAAAACCTCGTGGATTTTAAAATCCTAAACAACATGATAATGTTGATAAAAGTTATCAAATCGTGAGGTTTTTACACAGCAATTAAGATGCTAATTTTTAAAAAATTCTCTACTACTAACTAGGTAGCGACAACCCCGCTGGCAACTACGGGGCCTCCGAAAACCTGTAAAGGGGCTCTTCCCCTTAGACCCCCGCAAGGGGATTGACACATGTGTGGGAACAATCTGGTAAGACTTTAATAACAAACGGCGTCGTTATTTTTGTTTGACGTGCACTGTATTTGGAATACATGGTTATAGTCCAATAGCCCATTTAGTTTTATTTATAAGGTTTTATAATTACGGCCTATGTGTCGTGCCTTTCTCTACTTCAATTGTAATTATCTTCTCATCTTACTCTCTCGTATGTAAAACGAGTTTCTGAAATTATAATCTATACGAAGAAGCATGGACCAGAGGAACATAAGTGTGGGCCGACAGAAATATGCTTGAGAAGTGCTTTTATCCTTAGAATAATTTGGTTCTCCCATTGGCTTGGGACGAGTCACCTTAGGATATGGGATATAACTATTGCATTCATTGTAACACCCGTGTTTTGGGGTTAGGAGTTAGTCGGGTTAATTGGTCTGAGTCGGTAGAACTAATTTTAATCAAATTGATCTTAGTTGAGCAAATTGGGTTTTAAATAAAAAGGGAGGGGCATTTTGGTAATTTTAATAAAAAAAAACTTTATATCTTAAAAAAAAATTATATCACCTAATCATTTTCCCTTATCTTCTTTCTTCCTCCCCCCACCGTTGAAAATCATTCCCAAACTTTCCCAAACCCCAAAATCTTAATTCATCAAATTACTTCATCAAATCAAGGGCGTTTTTGAAGGTAATCACATATTTGAATTCTCCTCTTCATCCTCTACGTTTACATAGCTTTATATCTCGAAACTACCCACTTTTGTGATTTTCAAGTTTAATGGAAATTTGAGTTTTTAGTGAGTTTTTCAATTGATTTTGATTTATTGAGTTGGGTTTTGAGTTAGTCTTGTTAAAATACACATAATATGTTAAAATGAGTAATTTTGGGTGAAAATCCGAAATGGGTATTTATGGCCATTTTTGAAGTGTTTAAAACTTGAATTTTGATGAGTTTTAGAGTTCAATTGAAGGGCTGATGGTATATGTATATTAGGAAAGTGTTTTGTAACCATTTAGATGTCATTTGGGTGATTGAAAATATAGTTTTCTGCTGGGTAATAAAGGAGCACGAAAATGAGAAATTTGGTGATTGTTTGAGTTGGAAATTGTTGGAGCTTGGCTTGCACTTATGAGTTGATGTTGTGGCTGAATTTAGCAATTATTTGTGAGTATGAGATGTGTTGGAAACTTGAGTTTTCATCAAGGTTATGAGCTGCTTGAATTAGATAAAGTTGGGGTTTGGTCATGACTTAATATGTTGAGTTTGATATTTGAATTTGTATTCCGGGTTAGCTACTTTGATGTTGAGTTGATTCGAGGTTGTTTTACTTGTGTTGAGATGTTTAGAAGCGAGGTTTTGAGATGGTGAAGCCTTGGGAACAAATCTGGAAATTGAAGGCCATGGTTGCTTGGTGTTTAAGCTTGGATGTGGAGGTGAGTGGTTAAAATATTTTAAATGGTTTTGATCAATTGGTTCGAGCATGTGGACTAGGTTGAGATTGGTAGACTCACCTAGAGTTAGGATTAGGGTGGTAGCCTAATCCTAAGCTTTAGTTAGAGACATTGGATGATCTCTTTAATTGATGTTATGCCTCATGATGATTTGTGTATGTATAATGTGTTATACATGTTGTTGAGGCATGGTTTGATGCATTGCTATGCATGTGGTTTGGATTGTAAACTGTGTATGATGATGTTGAGTTTAATATGATGTAGGATGCCATATTATTACTCTTGAACATGACATTATGATGATTATGTATAAGGTGATATACATGTATGTTGGGGCATGATTTAATGCATTGTTATATGCATGTTGTTGAGATATTTGATGTTGAGTTTAATATGAAGTAAGATGCCATATTATGACTCTGAACATCAAAGGTTGTGGAATTTGATTAATATTGGCACTAGTATGCTTGGGTACAATGATCGATCATTAGGATGTTAGTGTATACACATGAGTCAAAAGTCGCGCGTGGCCTTGGTGGCGTTGAGTCACCAAGGAGGAGTACGGGTACGCCCGGAAATTATATTTACATTAGTCGGTGATGAGTGGAATCCCATCGACGGGCGTGAGGATGAGTGGAATCCCCTCCGCGTGAGATGAGGCGTGAGGATGAGTGGAATCCCCTCCGCGTGAACGGTGATGAGTGGAATCCCACCGCCAGGTAATGGTTGTGTTGTTGGAAAATGTGTTCCAACATGTTATCCGCGTATTCGAGTCATAGCTAGGTGCCAATATGAGAAAGTATGTTTATGCCAATATGAGATTATGCATACATGCTAATATGAATTGATATGTGTATCAATGTGATATGAAATGTGAAATTCAAATGTGAAGTGATATATGATTTGGTTAATGCATTGAGGTATATATATATCGTTGTAAGTTGAGCTTATGAGATGTTGAGCATGACATAATGTTGATTATATGTTCATGCATCATGTTCATTTTGGTTCATGTGGATCAAAGATAAAGTCATGTATTTCATCATGATAATTGCTCGAGCTTGGACCCTGTATTGTCGAAGGTTTGTTTTATGAGCTTACCCTCACTAAGCTTTTATGCTTACGCTCTCTTTTGTTCGACAATGCAGATAAATAGCTTGTGGGTGGCAATGGAAAGGAAAGGTCTTCAAGTGTTGCTTTTGGTGAGCTCAATGTATGATTTATAAATTAAAAGATTGTAATAGTAAAGCAATGGGATAAGTGTTGTGTGTCTTGATACTTTGATGTGTGTTGATTTGGTTTGGCACTTAGATGCCTTGTTTGATTTGTAAATGTCACTTATGATGCATGCCTTGATGAATGCTTGAGTGATGTATGTTGGTAGATATTTAAATTGCTTATCATGTGTGTTGGACATATGTCTTGTGAGGATGCCTAAGTGTATGGATGTTGAAGCATGAGACCTTATGTGCTTGCTTGCTTTCTTTTGATTGAATGCATGATTTTCCTTAGTTGATTAAGGTATGCTCATGTTGAGTATCATGTATGAAAGGTTCTTAATGTATAATTTACCATGTATGTATGATGGTTCATAATCATGCTTTGAATATGTTGAAGTTGGGAGTCTTGCAAAACAGGGCGTATTGATACACTAAAGTGCTGTATCAATACACTCTTGCATAAATGACAGATTTTTGGTCAGGCGTATCGATACACTAGGGTGTATCGATACGCAACTCTCTGTTTTTTTTAGGAGTGGTGGAGTGTGGGTCGTATCGATACGGTGACTAAGCGTATCGATACGGTTTGACCTAGTTGACCAATAGCTGTATTGATACACTCGAGAGTGTATTGATACACTATAGCTGTATTGATACACTAGAGAGTGTATCGATACACTAGAGAGTGTATCGATACACTATAGCTGTATTGATACACTAGAGAGTGTATTGATACACTATATCTGTATTGATACACTAGAGAGTGTATCGATACACTATAGCTGTATTGATACACTAGAGAGTGTATTGATACACTATATCTGTATTGATACACTAGAGAGTGTATCGATACACTATAGCTGTATTGATACACTAGAGAGTGTATCGATACACTATAGCTGTATTGATACACTAGAGAGTGTATCGATACACTATAGCTGTATTGATACACTAGAGAGCTGTATTGATACGATATGCTTAGAAAGGATAAATGGGTTGTTTTAATATGCAGATTTGGTGGGTTGTTGATATATCGTTCGTGTTTCCGCTGTCGTGCTTCACTTAGGACTTAATAATGCATTTAGATAAGATTAATAAAAAAAAAATAGGGTTGCTAACCGAGGGGAACCTTAACGGGTTTCGCTTCGGTTTTCCCCGTGTGACCCACTTGGACCGGTCATTCGGCTAGACCGGTATGAGGGGGTTACATTTGTTGGCATCAGAGCTTAAGGTTTCCGAAACCTTGGGCAGGTAAGTGAGTAAGTTGTGTTTTATGATTAAGATGCACGGTGTTTGCTTATCATGTAAGCATGTTGCTTGTTATTCGAGTATGCTGTAATGAATGATTGCTTGCTTTGTAGGTATGATTGCTTGTGTGACAAGTATGTTGATTGTTTGTTTAAAAGCATGTTGCTCGTTACCCGTGTATGCGGTGATGTGTGATTGTTTGATGGAGAAGGTATGTTGTTTGATCCTACGCATATGTTTGCTTGTTTAGCAAGTATGCCTTGTAATATGCATGATTGAGCATGTATGTGTGTTGAGTTGCTTGAAGCATGTTGAGTAGAGTCCCATTGCTTCTATTACATCGGAAAAAGAGATTTTAAGTGAGGAAATCATACTTGAGCCACTTGGACCTTTTCCTTTGCTAACCCAGTTTGTATGTTAATGTATTGTTGTTGTTAGTTTACTGCTTTTTGGTAAGGTTGAGGCCAAAGCATGGACTGTGAATCGGTAAGTGGAAAATGTGGGTTCTGAAAATGTGAATGATGTTGAGGGAGTCCATCATCTTGGTTAGGGAGGTATGGTTGTGCCGGAGTTGAGGTACAATTTGGTTGACTGAGTTAGTATGTATGTGGGTTGGTTCCTGTTGATGAGGAACGATGTGATCGTTTCTGGTGTTAGTGGTGAAAGAGGTGACGACCTATGAGTGGGAGTCAGAGTGTTATTGATGATATAGTAGGTAAGCATTTGGTACAGTTTTGAGCTTGTTCCCTTCTGGTTGATTCTAAATCTGTACATTGTTAGCAAGCATGCAAGTTTGAATGTGCCGATGAGGTGTCAGAGGTAGGTATGAGTACCTTAATTCTTTTGGCGAGATCTAGGTAGGGGTCTCGTGTGAGTGATATGAATTTCAGAAATGTTAGTTGGTGATCGTTGGGATTTAATCTATGGTTTTAATGCAAGACAGCCGGTCAGTGTCCGTGAGTGGAAATCAATTTGTGTGATTGGGCCAGTGTACGTCTGAGTTGTCTTCCAGCGAGAAGGAGAGATGAAGTCACTTTCGATATAGTTGAGTTGAGAAGGGAGTCTTGAGTTTTGACTCTAGGTTGTTTGTTAGAGGTAGAGCAAGTCCAGCATGACTGTTTGTATGTGATCAGAATTGAATTTTGAAGTTACGAGATGCTCTAAGAACAGTCAAGAAGAGTCAGATTTTGTTGAAGGACCAGTCTGAAAACAAGAGGATCGAAGACTATCAGTGTGTACATGTGAAGATGCAATTTCTGCGGATTCGTCCTTTTGTGTGTGAGCATGTAAGAAATTAGATATCTTTGTTGAGACCTTAGATGTAAAGACACATGTGACTAGCCTTTTGGGAGATAGTAGTGATCAGAAAGATGTACAGAAGATGTTTGTTGGTGGTTTAGGGTTACTAGTTTCTAGTAGATGGGAAGTGATCGTCTTCCTATAGTTTTGATGTACCTTCTGGCAAGGTTTGGCTTGAGGAACACATAGTTAGAGTATACTTTGAGACAAGGAGACAGTTGCCTGGAAGTTGCAGATTTCTGTGAACTGTAGTAGTAGGTGAAGATGTGAACTTCATATTGAATGATTGATCCAGCTTTGAAGGTCGAAGATTGCTTGAGTATAGTTGGCAGGTTTGCTTAGCAAGTGTAATGAAGTTGATTCTGAATGAAGATTAGACCGCAGCAGGTTAAAATAGTTTGTGATTCTTCCTAGAAGAGTTTAGAAGAAACACCCAGTTTATCTCATGACAGAGAAGAAGAGTTTATTAGTGATGTCGTCTCCGAGTTTGCTCGTGTTTTAATTTGCTCTGTATCTTATGAATTCTGACGGAATTGAGAATGTTGAAGAATTAACTTTGAGAACTGTTAGGCCTTAGACTCATTAGGTCTAGTACGTCATCTTAGAGTATGACAGTACAATTTGTGAAGAAGAAATAGTGACGGTACGAGAATGTGTTTAGATTTCAGACAGCTGAAACAAGTGACAGTGAATGAGTAGTATCCGCTTCCGAGTATCAGTGATTTGTTGGTCAGTTAGTGTGTGCTTCAGTCTATTTGAAGATTAATTCGAGATCCGTTTACCACCAGTTGAAAGTGAGAAAAGTTGAAGTACCGAAGAAGGCCATGACGAGCTTTGAAGTTAGTGTGGTAGAACCTTTTAGAAAACCAGCTGTATGTCAAGTTACGCAACGTGAACTTCGAGTTAATGAAGATGTTTTCCTAGGACATGCAGATCAGCTGAGTGCATTAGAGTAAATCCTAACTATGCAGAAGAAGATGTGAGTTGAAAGAAACTTTAATGGAAGCTTCGACCTTGATCCGAAAAAAAAAATAAAAAAAAAATAAAACATAGTGATGTGTTACATGTAGAGTTAGGTCGTGTACTTATGCAAGACAGAAGTTGTGACTTGTTCATTAAGATAGTTGGAAGACCGTGAGAAGAGTTATTTTGTTGTTAGATTTGTTGTTGAGTTGTGAGATGTAATTGCCAAAATTCAGTTTACCAAAGGATAACAGTTTTGTGGCCGAGTTTCATGTTAAACCTACTTTGAGTCAGATACTTGAAGAGAAACAGTTGCAAGACAGGTTCTTGGCACCTCGCGTGCAAGACATAGCAGAAGGAAGACCTTCAGAATACAGTTTCAGAGATGATAGAGTTTTGCATTTCAGAGACAGAATAGTTGTACCGATTGACATAGTGTTTTGAGACGTATTGTGTTGGTCGAAGCACACGGCAGTTCATTTGTATTGCATCAGAGTAGTATGAAGATGTATTGTGGGTTGAAGATGAGTACTTCTGAATTGAGTTGATGGATGATGTGGTTCAGTATGAAAGTAAGTGTGTAATTTACCAGCGTGTCAAGACCGAACATCAGTCTTCTTCTAGTTTGTTACATCCGCGGGAGATTCGTATAGGAAGTGAGTAATAGATTCGGGAGATCTTGTGTCTGATTCGCCTCCGATTTCCTCAGTGAAAACTTAGTTGAGTAATCAATGTTAGCTGCACTGTATGTGATCCTTTATACACGTTCACGTTACTTCTACCGTGGATAAAATAGCAGAGTTGTGCCTTGGCAAGAGTGTGAGTTGTACAGAGTTTTGAGATCGATAGTGACCGATAGAGATTCGAGTTTTCGACTAGATTTTTGAAGTCGTCTGTATAGTGTTTGGTTATCGGTTGAAGTCAGATGGTCAGTTAGAGAAAGTTATGGGTCGAGTATTCAAACAGTGTTGTATGAGATTATGAATTGGGCTAATTCTGTTGTTTATCTGTTGCGGTTACCACCAGAATTAGAAAGGGGTTTGTGATGTGATTTGTGTATCTATGATTCGGGAGTGTGAGTCAGACATGTTCTGTGCTATGTTTGTTGAAGAGATTGAGTTGAGTCTGAAATTGCGTGCAATGAAGAACCAGTTGAGATCTCAGTGTCGGATAGCAAATGTTGTGTGGCGAGTCTAACGAGTTGGTTAGTATGTTGTGGTGAGAGAGGAATGTGTGGAGGAGCATGTTTCATTGACTCTTCCTGTTCGATGAATTTCGAGGACGAAATTTCCTTAAGTGGGGGAGAGTTGTAACACCCGTGTTTTGGGGTTAGGAGTTAGTCGGGTTAATTGGTCTGAGTCGGTAGAACTAATTTTAATCAAATTGATCTTAGTTGAGCAAATTGGGTTTTAAATAAAAAGGGAGGAGTATTTTGGTAATTTTAATAAAAAAAAAACTTTATATCTTAAAAAAAAATTATATCACCTAATCATTTTCCCTTATCTTCTTTCTTCCTCCCCCCACCGTTGAAAACCATTCCCAAACTTTCCCAAACCCCAAAATCTTAATTCATCAAATTACTTCATCAAATCAAGGGCGTTTTTGAAGGTAATCACATATTTGAATTCTCCTCTTCACCCTCTACGTTTACATAGCTTTATATCTCGAAACTACCCACTTTTGTGATTTTCAAGTTTAATGGAAATTTGAGTTTTTAGTGAGTTTTTCAATTGATTTTGATTTATTGAGTTGGGTTTTGAGTTAGTCTTGTTAAAATACACATAATATGTTAAAATGAGTAATTTTGGGTGAAAATCCGAAATGGGTATTTATGGCCATTTTTGAAGTGTTTAAAACTTGAATTTTGATGAGTTTTAGAGTTCAATTGAAGGGCTGATGGTATATGTATATTAGGAAAGTGTTTTGTAACCATTTAGATGTCATTTGGGTGATTGAAAATATAGTTTTCTGCTGGGTAATAAAGGAGCACGAAAATGAGAAATTTGGTGATTGTTTGAGTTGGAAATTGTTGGAGCTTGGCTTGCACTTATGAGTTAATGTTGTGGCTGAATTTAGCAATTATTTGTGAGTATGAGATGTGTTGGAAACTTGAGTTTTCATCAAGGTTATGAGCTGCTTGAATTAGATAAAGTTGGGGTTTGGTCATGACTTAATATGTTGAGTTTGATATTTGAATTTGTATTCCGGGTTAGCTACTTTGATGTTGAGTTGATTCGAGGTTGTTTTACTTGTGTTGAGATGTTTAGAAGCGAGGTTTTGAGATGGTGAAGCCTTGGGAACAAATCTGGAAATTGAAGGCCATGGTTGCTTGGTGTTTAAGCTTGGATGTGGAGGTGAGTGGTTAAAATATTTTAAATGGTTTTGAGCAATTGGTTCGAGCATGTGGACTAGGTTGAGATTGGTAGACTCACCTAGAGTTAGGATTAGGGTGGTAGCCTAATCCTAAGCTTTAGTTAGAGACATTGGATGATCTCTTTAATTGATGTTATGCCTCATGATGATTTGTGTATGTATAATGTGTTATACATGTTGTTGAGGCATGGTTTGATGCATTGCTATGCATGTGGTTTGGATTGTAAACTGTGTATGATGATGTTGAGTTTAATATGATGTAGGATGCCATATTATTACTCTTGAACATGACATTATGATGATTATGTATAAGGTGATATACATGTATGTTGGGGCATGATTTAATGCATTGTTATATGCATGTTGTTGAGATATTTGATGTTGAGTTTAATATGAAGTAAGATGCCATATTATGACTCTGAACATCAAAGGTTGTGGAATTTGATTAATATTGGCACTAGTATGCTTGGGTACAATGATCGATCATTAGGATGTTAGTGTGTACACATGAGTCAAAAGTCGCGCGTGGCCTTGGTGGCGTTGAGTCACCAAGGAGGAGTACGGGTACGCCCGGAAATTATATTTACATTAGTCGGTGATGAGTGGAATCCCATCGACGGGCGTGAGGATGAGTGGAATCCCCTCCGCGTGAGATGAGGCGTGAGGATGAGTGGAATCCCCTCCGCGTGAACGGTGATGCGTGGAATCCCACCGCCAGGTAATGGTTGTGTTGTTGGAAAATGTGTTCCAACATGTTATCCGCGTATTCGAGTCATAGCTAGGTGCCAATATGAGAAAGTATGTTTATGCCAATATGAGATTATGCATACATGCTAATATGAATTGATATGTGTATCAATGTGATATGAAATGTGAAATTCAAATGTGAAGTGATATATGATTTGGTTAATGCATTGAGGTATATATATATCGTTGTAAGTTGAGCTTATGAGATGTTGAGCATGACATAATGTTGATTATATGTTCATGCATCATGTTCATTTTGGTTCATGTGGATCAAAGATAAAGTCATGTATTTCATCATGATAATTGCTCGAGCTTGGACCCTGTATTGTCGAAGGTTTGTTTTATGAGCTTACCCTCACTAAGCTTTTATGCTTACGCTCTCTTTTGTTCGACAATGCAGATAAATAGCTTGTGGGTGGCAATAGAAAGGAAAGGTCTTCAAGTGTTGCTTTTGGTGAGCTCAATGTATGATTTATAAATTAAAAGATTGTAATAGTAAAGCAATGGGATAAGTGTTGTGTGTCTTGATACTTTGATGTGTGTTGATTTGGTTTGGCACTTAGATGCCTTGTTTGATTTGTAAATGTCACTTATGATGCATGCCTTGATGAATGCTTGAGTGATGTATGTTGGTAGATATTTAAATTGCTTATCATGTGTGTTGGACATATGTCTTGTGAGGATGCCTAAGTGTATGGATGTTGAAGCATGAGACCTTATGTGCTTGCTTGCTTTCTTTTGATTGAATGCATGATTTTCCTTAGTTGATTAAGGTATGCTCATGTTGAGTATCATGTATGAAAGGTTCTTAATGTATAATTTACCATGTATGTATGATGGTTCATAATCATGCTTTGAATATGTTGAAGTTGGGAGTCTTGCAAAACAGGGCGTATTGATACACTAAAGTGCTGTATCAATACACTCTTGCATAAATGACAGATTTTTGGTCAGGCGTATCGATACACTAGGGTGTATCGATACTGGCGTATCGATACACTAGGTCGTATCGATACGGTCCCAACTCTCTGTTTTTTTAGGAGTGGTGGAGTGTGGGTCGTATCGATACGGTGACTAAGCGTATCGATACGGTTTGACCTAGTTGACCAATAGCTGTATTGATACACTCGAGAGTGTATTGATACACTATAGCTGTATTGATACACTAGAGAGTGTATCGATACACTATAGCTGTATTGATACACTAGAGAGTGTATTGATACACTATATCTGTATTGATACACTAGAGAGTGTATCGATACACTATAGCTGTATTGATACACTAGAGAGTGTATTGATACACTATATCTGTATTGATACACTAGAGAGTGTATCGATACACTATAGCTGTATTGATATACTAGAGAGTGTATCGATACACTATAGCTGTATTGATACACTAGAGAGTGTATCGATACACTATAGCTGTATTGATACACTAGAGAGCTGTATTGATACGATATGCTTAGAAAGGATAAATGGGTTGTTTTAATATGCAGATTTGGTGGGTTGTTGATATATCGTTCGTGTTTCCGCTGTCGTGCTTCACTTAGGACTTAATAATGCATTTAGACAAGATTAATTAAAAAAAAAAATAGGGTTGCTAACCGAGGGGGAACCTTAACGGGTTTCGCTTCGGTTTTCCCCGTGTGACCCACTTGGACCGGTCATTCGGCTAGACCGGTATGAGGGGGTTACATTCATATTTACTGCTTTTCATGTATGTGATAAAATGAATGTATGAGATGTGTGCTAGTTAATTGATAAGATCAAATGTTAAATGGTGAGATAATATTCACAAAACCCCTCAATAAAATATTAAGTCTTTTATTGCTTCCCAATGTTAACACTCGTTAAAGTCTAGATCGATACAATGTAGGTTCTACCAAAGCGAGGTACTTGTATCTATCTTGGCCAAACGCAAAGAATAAGCAAATGATATCCATTGGTTGTAATATTGGTTAAAGACTTAATTAAGTTACTCTAATATGATTAGAAAACCTAAAAGTTAGTTATTTGGATAATCATAAGATGATTATGAACAAGAGTTGTTCACCAAATGAAGAAGTTATATGAGATTTAATTAGCAAGTGTTGCTTACCTAGATAGACCATAATCTTAAGAGAAAAAGCCAAAGCTGACTTAAGAAAATGTGCAATTTAGATCCTTGCCCACTAGAAAAACTTTACAAAAAGTATTTTTGACATTAATATTTGAGAGTTATTAATTTTAATAAAAGTAGGGGAGTATAAAGTTCTTTTATAAACAAACTTGGTAAACGTACTCAAAATTCATATTTTATTGTTGTAGACTTATTATCGAAAATACAAATTTGTTATCATTGCGATCGATCCTTGAGAAGGACAAGTTCAACGACGTAAACTACCATGACTGGCCACTAAAAGGAAAACATTTATATTGTAATAAGACATGTCATTGTAAAAGGAATTGTCTCATTAATCTTGAAGAGTTAAGAAGGCAAATGAAAGCGGAGCGTCCGCCTTGGATATTTATGTTATCAACACCTACTTCTTGGGTATTAGATATTAGTTGGGGTTCTCATATTTTTACATTTGTATAAGGACTACAAAAGAGTAGAAATCTAATAAAATGAGAGGTGGACCTACGGGTTGGTAATGGAGCAAGAGTTGCTGCATTAGCTATAAGAACATATATTTTATCGTTGTCTAGTGGACTTAATTTATGTTTAGATGATTGTTATTTTGTGTCTAGTTTGACTAAATAAACATCATTTCGATTTCTTGTTTAGACAAAAATAGTTTTGAGATAATTATTAAAAATAATTGTTGTTCTTTTATCTCGATAATGTTTTCTATGGTGTGACACAATTAATTTATGGTCTCTATATTGTGAATCAAGAGAATTCCATTTACAGCATAAATACGGAAAGATCAAAAACAAATGACTCTAACCAAACTTATCTTTGACATTGTCACTTGGGTCACATAAGTGAAAAACGCATTTCAAAACTTCATAAAGATGGATTTTTTTGGATTCATTTATTTTTGATCAACTTGACGTATGTGAGCCTTGCTTATTGGGAAAGGTGACCAAAGCTCTTTTTAATGGTAAAAGTGAGCGAACACATGATTTATTGAGATTAATACAAAGGGATATATGTGGACCAATGAATACACAAGCTAGAGGAAGGTTTCAATACTTTATTTGTAACCCCCTAAACTTGGCCTAGAAGAAATAGCCGAATTTAGGAAGTCACGTTTGAAAACTTTACCCTCAAGAAACCAATTTGAATTTATTATATATTAAAATAACGTAAAATAAAGTATTTTTGATAATAATATAAAATATCTCAACAATTATAAAACACAAACGTTAAAATAATAATCATATAATTTAAATAAAACATTCAAATTTAAGTTTGAAAACGCATGTAAAAATAATAAGTCTCAAATCTGAAATTACATTAAAATCCCCAAAAAATAATAAAATAATAATCTAAATAACTAAAAATAATTCCGTACTGAATAATAAAATAACAGGATAAAATCTTAGATCCTCCAAGTACCACGTCGCCTAAAGTCCAAAGATATCTGTAAGAGGAAACTATGGGGGAGTAAGCTAAAAAGCTTAGTGTGTCTCTAAAGTGCAAGAAATCATAGTCGTAAAATCATAGTAATATTTTCTTAAAATTATTTAAAAAAAACATGATACAATATCACAAGCGTAATGCAATGCACCCGACTACGTCCGCCAAAAATGAGGAAGGTTCCCATAACCTCCTCCCTACGTCCGCCAATCCGAAGTGGAATTCAGCCCGAAGGGTGAAACCACTGAACATCCTCCTTACAAATCCCAACCCATGCTCATACACATATGATGTTTAAAATTCAAGTTTCATAAAAACCAATTCTATAAATCTGATATTCCATAAACATAATTCATAAATCATAGTCCATAAATCCATAAATCCATAAATCATAGTTCCGTAAATCCGATGTTTCATAAATCATACTTAAAACACATTCCAAAATCATATGCATGTGATGTCAACCATACAAACCATAATGTATCAACACAAAGAAAATATGTAGCACAGTAAGAAAACACACCTTAGCCAAGCTATACTCAACCTATAGAATGATGTGATTTTCCCTGATTAGAAGTATTGGATCCAACTGTATCGGTACCAGACTAAACTTGGGGTTGAAAGGATTAACGAACAAGAAGGGGTATAGAGCGGTGGAAATTATTACATAGGAATTTAACAATCAATAATGGATTTTGGCGGCATGAAACTATATAAAAAACTATATAAAAAACTAGGGTTCTTGGGGTGATCTTATTTGAACTATGTGTGTATATATATATAGGGAGAGTAAACCTAATTTAAGTAAAATAATGAAAGTGATATAGAATAGAAAAGAATAAAAGTAAATAAAATAATTAAAAGAAGACAAGTAGAGGAGGGGATTAGAATTCAATTTAAAATTAAAGAACTATATATATAATTTAAATAATAATAATAATAATAATAATAATAATAATAATAATAATAAAGATGATTCGGCTGAAATTCATAAAAATTTAAAATAATGGGTTAATCACCTAACAAGCCCCCAAACTTTTGATAAAATCGTAAAATTATGATTAAAGATCAGTTAACTCTTAAAATTCTCAATTTGGCCATAAGAATTAAAATTAGGGTTTTTGAATTAAAATTCCCAAATAAAAAGGGTTTTGAATTTAGGAATTTCAAAATTAAGGTTTTAAAATTAGGGATTTTTTGAATCTAGATTTTACAATTTGGGCATAATTTTTGGGGTGTTACAACTCTCCTACCCTTAAAAGAAATTTCGTCCTCAAAATTTTCAGACTAACGACATACTTTTTTTTATTTAAAAAAGAGGTTTTGATAACAATTTTAAAAAGACATTTTAGATCATGTTACGAATGACAACACAGGGCTTTCAGATAGACTTTGATCTCAATTTCATAAGAACGAGTATGATCACAATCAATCGCTAATCTAGAGATCCTACGAGGTGACATAGTAATCTTTCTACAAAAGGGACAATCCTAGAATTAGAGTTGGTACTTGGAGTTTCTATTCAAAACATATCTTTAATTCTTTAAAATAATAAATTTATCAAAAATTCACATTTTGCCCCAAAACATTTAATATGCATGCAAAAATCATTTTTGGTTTAAAATTTTAAGTGAGCCTCACAGTCCGAGGGTTGAACTTAGCTCTGATACCACTAAATGTAACCCCTTAAACCCGGCCTAGAAGAAATAGCCGAATTTAGAAAGTCACGTTTGAAAACTTTACCCTAAAAAACCAATTCGAATTTATTATATATTAAAATAGTGTAAAATAAATTATTTTTGATAATAATATAAAATATCTCAATAATTATAAAACACAAACGTTAAAATAATAATCATATAATTTAAATAAAACATTCAAATTTAAGTTTGAAAACGCATGTAAAAATAATAAGTCTCAAATTCGAAATTACATTAAAATCCCCAAAAAAATAATAAAATAACTAAAAATAATTTCGTACTGAATAATAAAATAATCGTATAAAATCTGAGATCCTTCAAGTACCACGTCGCCTAAAGTCCAAAGATATCTGTAAGAGGAAACTATGGGGGAGTAAGCTAAAGAGCTTAGTGTGTCTCTAAAGTGCAAGAAATCATAATCGTAAAATCATAGTAATATTTTCTTAAAATTCTTTAAAAAAACATAATACAATATCACAAGCGTAATGCAATGCACCCGACTACGTCCGCCAAAAATGAGGAAGGTTCCCATAACCTCCTCCCTACGTCCGCCAATCCGAAGTGGAATTCAGCCCGAAGGGTGAAACCATTGAACTTTCTCCTTACAAATCCCAACCCATGCTCATACACATATGATGTTTAAAATTCAAGTTTCATAAAAACCAATTCCGTAAATCCGATATTCCATAAACATAATTTATAAATCATAGTCCATAAATCCATAAATCATAGTTCCGTAAATCCGATGTTTCATAAACCATACTTAAAACACATTCCAAAATCATATGCATGTGATGTCAACCATACAAACCATAATGCATCAACGCAAAGAAAACATGTAGCACAGTAAGAAAACACACCTTAGCCAAGCTATACTCAACCTATAGAATGATGTGATTTTCCCTGATCAGAAGTATTGGATCCAACTGTATCGGTACCAGACTAAACTTGGGGTTGAAAGGATTAACGAACAAGAAGGGGTATAGAGCGGTGGAAATTATTACATGGGAATTTAACAATCAATAATGGATTTTGGCGGCATGAAACTATATAAAAAAGTAGGGTTCTTGGGGTGATCTTATTTGAACTATGTGTGTATATATATGGGGAGAGTAAACCTATTTTAAGTAAAATAATGAAAGTGATATAGAATAGAAAAGAATAAAAGTAAATAAAATAATTAAGAGAAGACTAGTAGAGGATGAGATTAGAATTCAATTTAAAATTAAAGAACTATATATATAATTTAAATAATAATAATAATAATAATAATAATAATAATAATAATAATAATAATAATAATAATAATAATAAAAGATGATTTGACTGAAATTCAAAAAAAATTAAAATAATGGGTTAATCACCTAACAAGCCCCCAAACTTTTGATAAAGTCGTAAAATTATGATTAAAGATCATTTAACTCTTAAAATTCTCAATTTGGCCATAAGAATTAAAATTATGGTTTTTGAATTAAAATTCCCAAATAAAAAGGGTTTTGAATTTAGGAATTTAAGGTTTTAAAATTAGGGATTTTTTGAATCTAGATTTTACAATTTGGGCGTAATTTTTGGGGTGTTACATTATTACTTTCATAGATGACTTCAGTAGATATGGGTACATTGACCTAATGCATCATAAATTCTGAAGCCCTTGAAAAGTTCAAGGAATTTTAAAAATGAAGTACAAAACCAATAAGAAAAAAGTATTAAGGCTCTTCGATCAGATCGAGGAGGAGAATACTTATGCTTAGAGTTTGGTGATCTTCTTAATGAATGTGGGATTGTCTCACACCTCCTCGTACTCCACCATGGAATGGAGTTTTTGAAAAAAATAATCGAAAAATGTTAGACATGGTTCAATCAATGATGAGTAACGTTTATCTTCTAGTTTCTTTTTTGGGAGATGCACTAAAATAGATGCTTTTACACAAAATTGTGTTCCATCTAAATCAGTTAAAAAAACCATATGAGATATGGATTGGGAAACATCCTAGTATGTCTTTTATGAAAAATTTAGGGATGCGAAGCTTATGTTAAATATAAGATGTCTACAAAGCTCGAACCCAAATCTCATAAATGTAATTTTGTGGGTTATCCTAAAGAAACTGAAGGATATTATTTCTTCAATCCTACCGAGAACAAAGTGTTTGTTGCTCAAACGTGAATCTTCCTAGAAAGATAATTTTTTTTCCGAAAGGAAGTGTGAGAAATATTAAACTCAATGAAATTCGAGTTCAACCACATATCATTGAACAAGAGATTGAACAACAACAAGTTCTACAAATTGTTGAGGAACATTCAACAGTTTTGGAAACACAACCACTGCGAAGATCTTTGAGAGAATGCAATACACTTGAGAAATATGAATTTCTTGTCACTTTGCATGGTAATGTTCTCTTCATGGATCAAGATGAGCCTAGGTCTTATCAAGAAGCAGTGACAAGCCAAACTCTGAGAAATGGCTAGAGGCCATGAAATTCGAGATGAATTCCATGTTAGAAAACCAAGTTTAGACCTTAGTTGACCCACCTCTAGGGGTTAAGCCCATAGGGTGCAAATGGGTTTTCAAAAAGAAAACTGACATGGATGGTAATGTACAAACATACAAAGTGCGATTAGTCGCTAAGGGTTTTGTTCAAATTCATTGTATAGACTATGATGAATCCTTTTCACCTGTTGCTATGTTTAAATCTACCCGGATCTTACTTGCGATAGCTACATTTTATGATTATGAGATATGACAAATGGATGTTAAAACCGTTTTCCTTGATGGAAAACTAGATGAGGTTGTGTACATGACACAACCTGAAGGTTTTGTCGATCCAATAGATGCCGAAAAATATGCAAGCTACAAAGGTCCATTTATGGATAGAAGCAAGCTTCTCGGAGTTGGAATCTTCATTTTGACGATGCAATTAAAGAGTTTGGTTTTATCAAAAATGAAGATGAGTCATGTGTTTTCAAGATAATTAATGGGAGCATTGTTATATTCTTGGTATTGTATGTGGATGGCATACTGATAATAGGAAATGACATATCTAGCTTACAGTCTGTGAAAACTTGGTTAGAAAAATGTTTTTCCATGAAAGACTTGGGTGAGGCAACATAAATATTAGGAGTCAAGATCTATAGAGATAGATCGAGACGACTCCGAGGACTAGGTTAAAATACATACATAGATAAAGTTCTGAAAAGATTCAGTATGAAAGAATTTAAAAGAGGATTCTTACCTATGAGACATGGTATTTCACTCTCGAAGAAAATGTGTCATTCGACGCTTCAAGAAAGAGAACGCATGAGTAAGATTTCATATGCTTCAGCCATTGCATCTATCATGTATGCCATGCTATGTACATGTTCAGATGTATCGTATGCATTAAGTATGACAAGTCGGTGCCAAGTAGATCCCGGTGAAGGTCATTGGGTTGCAGTCAAAAAGATCCTTAAGTACTTAAGAAGAACTAAGGATACATTCCTTATGTATGAAGGTGAGGAAGAGCTAAGTATAAAAGGTTATGCTGACACAAGCTTCCAAACTGATAAGGATGATTCTCGATCGCAATCGAGTTTTGTGTTTTACCTTAATGAAGACGTTATGAGCTGGAAAGGTTCAAGGCAAGATACAATAATTGTTTATACAACAGAAGTCGAGTATATTGCAGCATGCGATGCTGCAAAAGACGATGTTTGGATCAAGAAGTTCATATCTAAACTAGGGGTTGTGTTGAGCATATTGAATGCTTTGAATCTATGTTGTGATAAAAACTTAGCCGTCGCATAAGCAAAAGAACCCAGATCTCACCAACGATCCAAACACATACTTAGGCGTTACCATCTCATTCGAAAAATTATATATCAAAGAGATGTGAAAATATGTAGAGCACCAACAAATGATAAAATTGATGATCCACTGACAAAGCCTCTCACGTAGCAGAAGCATGATCGTCACATTAAGTCACTTGGTATTAGATACATGAGTGATTGGTCTTAGTGCTACTGGGAGATTGTTAGAGTATACCCAAAGACCAATCATAAGATGATTGTAAATGACACTTGTTTTTACCTTGTTTATTCATAAAGAGGCATTGCCATTATTATTTTCAGTTACAATTCTGCGTGCATAAATAAACTGAATTATAATAAAGTCCTTAGAATAATATGGTTATTCTAAAATGTCCTTAGTCTAGTATTATTGTGGGCATGGACATTAATAATGCATTAAGACTAATATGTAGTTGATTGATGACAAAGTGTTGTCATTGACATAGAGATGTCAAAATCAATACATAAGTATGTGTCAGAGAACGACATACTAGACTGACCCGCTATAAGCATGTTTTTGGATTATTATGTGACAGTCACAAAATTGCTCATAGCGATAACTACATGTATGATCCTCAGACTTAAGATCATCATTATTTCAACATCGTGGGTTACATTTTTTGATACGGTCAAAAGTGTGTCGTAGCTGACTACACTATAAAGACTGATATTGGATATGTCACAATTTGTGTAGTGGAATATGGTTGATCAAGCTAGGATTTGTCCCTCCTACTTAATATGAGTAATATCGTAGACCACTTGATTGAGTGAGACTAGAAATGCATGGCCATGCTCGAATAAGTTGATATGAGATATCATAGTTATTCATTTATAATAGTTTACTCAAGATATCAAGAAATATTACATGGACTATAAAAGTGTTATTGTTCCATGACATGTGTCCAATCTAGATATAAAGGACAAAAGGATGTAATACATAAATAGAGTTAATCACGAAAAGGTTATGTCGAATCATGATTTCTTGTAACTTAGGTGACAATGACATATTGCTAGATGTCACTCATTGTTCGTAATATTAGAAATGTTATAATATTTAATACTAACTTTACATGAACCTACATGGTCACACCCATAGTTGAAATGAGCATATATTAAACGAATTATATATGTACAAATTTGTTGTGCACAAATTTAGTTAAATTAATATATATTTGATATATATATATTAACTATTCAGTAAAATATTAAAAGAAAAATAATTATTGTAATTATGACTCTTTTAATATATATAAATAATATGATTCGATTTAGATCAATATATATATATATATATATTGAAATCCTAATTAAGTTGAATTGGGATTATGTATATTTAATATATATATATATATATATATATATATATATATATATATTGAAATCCTAATTAAAGTTGAATTGTGATTATATATATTTAATATATATATATATTGAAATCCTAATTAAGTTGAATTGAGATTATATATATTTAATATATATATATATATATATTGAAATTCTAATTAAGTTAAATTGAGATTATATATATTTAATATATATATATATATTGAAATCCTAATTAAAGTTAAATTGGGATTACAAAGGCTATATAAAGACATGAGAGAACTAGCTGTTATTAATGCTTTTAGGGGGAAATCCTCTAAATAGTTTATAGAGTTTTTATATGCTCGTTCCCTTCTAAATTGTTTAGAGAACTTTATATGTTCGTTTCAACTATGAGAACTACGTAGAGGTCGGAGCGTTATCGTTGTGGCCTAGGAATCGACATCGTGGAATCGTGATTGAATATCTATCTCCTTCAAATCTAGAATTCCGGATTTTAAACAAGTAATTCTTCACCCTTATTCACCCCGATTCGATCGTCGTACATGGATCTCTGGTGATAATAATCGGATAATTTTTCCGTTGCGCCATGGGTGTACCGGCGTGACCCAACCGGAGACTAAAAAAGAAAGACGTGAGTGCTCATAATGAGTTTAGAATTCATAATAAAAAATATGAGAAAATAAAGATAAGCAATTTGGCCATCCTTTATGGTCTTGTACAAACAAGATTTTATAGGAGATGGTGCAATAAATGCCCGATTGTTGAGGATGTTTTGGTGTGGGAACATGTTATATTCAGAATTTACTGTATTCAATGTAAAGTCGGTTTTGTGGATATTAGAGATGCTCGTAACCTTTCATTTCTCCCGTAACCCTAATAGCAAAATCCCCAATTTCTTTTCTCCAATTTGTGCTCTCCAAACATTAATAGTGGAATCAAATCTAGTTCTAAATTTTTGTGTATCATGAATGTAATTTTCACATTGTCAAAGATAAAAGAAAAAAATTACCTCTTTTTCGGTGCTTTTATTTATGCCCAACACTAAAAGTTAAATTCTAAGCCTTAACTTCAAATTTTAAACTTTAAACCATAAAAAATGGACCCGAGACTCGAAATCAACCTTACACTCTAACTAGACATGGTAAACTTGACCTGAGACCTAAAATTGACTCGAACTTGATTCAAAACCCGAAATAAGTCAAATCGAACCCGACCTTAATTTAAGTTGAACCGAAAACAGACCCAAACTGATTTTCAACCGAACCGATTTCATCTGAACCGAAGGCAACCCAAAATAAAGAAAAAATATTAAAATAAGCACAAACTAAAACATAGCATCAAACTTGCAAGCTCAAGAACTGTAGGCATGCTTCCTAGATATAAAAACCACACAAAATCTATAAACCACATTCAAGTTCAAACCAACATTTAATGGCCGTTTACAACCCAAAATAGGCAAACCAAACATGCTCAAGGTGTTCAACCTCACCAAATAATTCCAAGAGTAGAAATCCAACCCATTGCCTCTTATTACACTTAGGTAAAACCACATACTTTGTCTAGTCAAAGAGCTTGGATTTCCCTTACTTCTTGCTGCCTCAAAAGTCTAATTCTCCGCATTGATGAAACAAATGAGCGTAAGCATGAAGCTTAGTGAGGATCGCTAAAACTAAACATTCATCAATGCGTTTTACAAACCGGAAATATCATCAATTGTCATTGCATGCCTTTTCTTAAAATATGCTCTTTAAGCATCAATGCACTTTTTAAACCACATGCTCATAGCATCATCAAAATAACAGCAAATAATGTTTTGCTCATGCTTAAACCAAGCATCACATGCATCCTAGCATAAACCACAAGCATCTCATGCTTAAATCATTAATCATCAACATTATATTGGCTCGCAAGTGATCAATTCTCCAATCATACCAAAACCAACACAAATGACACAATCAGATACACGAATTACAAGCGTTGTCCCACAGGCTTCATACACACTACTGGACTACACAAGGCTCACACACGAGAGCAACCCTCCATCGTTGTGACACACGTGGTGGAGTATAACGGTACAATCACAACCCCTCAACACCACTCATCGGTAGTTGTATAATTCCACTAACGAGAGTACGAGACACATATCACAAGATCCACATATGGGGTTAACCATCCACCGTTGTGATCTTAGCCTCAATGGTTAGGGTACTTGGATGGAGTATACGGTACAATTACAACCCCTCGACATCCAAGGAGACTTTATTCACGGTGCACCCAATCCTATAGCCGGCTAACTATATCCGATTAAAATAACCAAAAACCATTTCCATCACTTGCCAATATAATCATTAACATCAATATTCCACTGTTTTACAAGCATAAACACAATGTCGTATTCACAAGCATAAACATGCTTAATATCAAATACACTAATCACATAAATCCAAGGATCACTTACCATGTACATCCTTAAAAAAATGACATTAAAAACCAACATCATCAATGCTCATAACATGCTTAAAAACAATAATTGAAATCACATTCAATTCAAGTGCATTTTCCACAAAAACATAGCACATTCCGAGAGAGACTTTCGAATTCACTTACTCTTGAGCTTAGCTAAGTGTTTCAAACTTACACTAAGCTCCCAAGACCACACACAAAGCGTTACAAAGCTAGAAATTCCATTTCCACTCATCGATACGCGAAGCCTTGATCGCTGACACGAAAATCACTCTTCTAAAGCCTCCAAAATCGTCTCGTTTGCTCTCGGATCAAGATCCCATGTTTTCACATCATCAAAAAAGAGATCCAAATGCATTAAAATGCATTTCAACACCAGCAACTAAACACAAAATCGTTGCTCACCCAAACTACACCAACTTACCCATTTGAAACAACCGAAAACTCAATCGATTGCTTCCTAAACCAAGCCCAGCCAACATACATCACTTTCAACAATTTATAAACATCAAAGCACATATAAAAACAACCTAAACCCATCCTTATACCTCCAGCAAGCATTACTACATCATTTCACCTCAAAAACCCAACTAAAATCATCAAGAAATTCAAGGATCTCAAGGATTTCGGGATTTATATCAACAAAATCTCTTTTCAACATATTAATCAACACAAAACTCAATTAAAATCAATCCAAAACAAAGCCTATCAAAACAAATCCGAAAATCAAGATTTTAATCATATTTTTGTAATATTTTGATCTCAAATCAAAACTATAATGAAAACTCAACCAAAAACATTAATTAGAAGTCAAAGATCTTGGGAATTTCAATAAAGAACCTAGATTGAAGGTTGAGAATGGGATTTACCTCCAATCCTTTCTTTTCTCAATGAATGACAAATTTTAGCTTCACAAAACTTGGAAATCTTGAAGAGAAATCTTGAAATTGATTTGGAAAATAATGAGAGAGTGTTTGGGAGAAAAGAATTCTGGAGAAAATGAGTTAAAATGGTGTTTGGCTGAAAATGAGAAAAGAAGGGTAGTTACGTCAAATGAAATCTCACTTTTCTTATTTTATTAATTTCAATTAAATAAAAACCCTTTTATTTAATCACTTTAAAATCCTTTTAAAACATATGTCATATTAAGGAAATGATAAATTTCCATAAAGCTCCCCAAAGATTCTAAGATTTTGGCTCCTCTTTTAAAATTACATTTTCCACAATTTTGAAACTTTACATTTTACCATATTTTTATCCTATCCCAATCATTGATTTCCTTAAATCACCAACCACTATTCGAACCGTTCCTGACCGGTCCGATCCGATGTCTAAAACATCTAGGCCTAAAACCAGGGCGTTACATTTGGTATAAAATGCACTTGAATTAAATGTGGTTTGATTATTGTTTTAAATCATGTTTTGAGCATTAATGTTGCTGGTTTTAAATGTCATTTTGTTAAGGATGCACATGGTAAGTGGTCCTTGGATTTATATGTATGAGATTGGTTTCAAGCAAGATATTGCTTGTGAAAATGGCATTGTGATTTATGCTTGTAAAACAGTGAAATGATGTTGATAAATGATTATATTGGCAAGTGATGGTAAATGGTTTTGGTTACTTTAATCGGATATAGTTAGCCGGCTATAGGATTGGGTGCACCGTGAATAAAGTCGCCTTGGATGTCGAGGGGTTGTGATTGTACCGTACACTCCATCCAAGTACCCTAATGATTGAGGCTAAGATCACAATGGTGGATGGTTTAATCCTGTGTGTGGATCTTGTGGTTTGTGTCTCGTGCTCTCGTTAGTGGAATTATACAACTACCGATGAGTGGTGTTGAGGGGTTGTGATTGTACCGTTAAACCCCACCATGGGTGTCACAACGATTGATGGTCTAATCCCGTGTGTGAGCCTTGAGGGTCAGGTAGCGTGTATAAAGCGTGTGGGATAACGCTTGTAATTCGCGTATCCAATTGTGTCAATTGTGTTGATCTTGTTATGGTTTATGTATTGATCATTTGCGATCCAATATAATGATGTTGATATAATGAGTTAATGATTAACATTTATTTGGGAAAGCATGAGATGCTTGAGTGCATATGATGCTTGGTTTAAGCATGAGCAAAGTTTTTTGCTGTTATAATTAATGATGCTATGAGCATGCGGTTTTGGAAATGGAAATGATGTTTAAAGTGCATGTTTTAAACGAAGGCATGTGTTTTCCAAGGATGCTAATTTGGTTTTATAAAATGCATTGATGACTGTTTGGTTTTAGCGGTCCTCACTAAGCTTTATGCTTACGCTCATTTGTTTCATCTATGCATAGAATTGTGCATCTTTGGCAGCAAGAGAGCAAGGGGAATCCAAGTGATTTTAGCTAAGCAATGTATGTGCTTTCACCTTAGTGTAATAAGAGGCAATGGGAGGGATTTCCACTCATAGCTTTGTTGGTGATGGTAATCATTTTAAGCATGTTTGGTTTGTGTTTTTGGGACGTGTAAATGGTCTCTTTATGGTTTATGAACTTGTATTTGGTTTTTGGCTATGCTATGGTTTATGTTTAAAAGTATGCTTGGGTAGATTAATGTCTCTCCATGAATTGATATGTTTGATGCATATGTTGTGGATGTTTGTTGATGCATAAGTGTATGAGATGTTGATTATAACATGTATGAATGTTTTGGACACATTTAAATGTTGTTAAATGCGATTTGAGGGCTGTTGGAAGTGCCTTTCTGGTATGTATATCGATACTCGGGGTTGAGTATCGATACACCAAGGTGTATTTCAGGCAAATCGGTACATGTGTTTCGATAGGAGTTGCTCGCGTATCGATACGCCTAGGCAATACTTGAAGGTCGTACCGATACGCGGGGAAGCGTATCGATACCTTTTTGCTTCTACCATTTTGCGTATCGATACATGTTCGTTATTTTCTGTTAAAAGAATCTTTTTAAGTTCTGAAATGTTGCATATTGGTCCTTGAATGTTGTATGGTCAATTGGTTGAGTTTGGATGATCCGTTTGGGATGAAATTTGACATGGAAGCATTTTACATGACTAATTAAAGATTGGTAATCTTAAAATCTGAATATTCCCTGTATTTTATGGAAATCACAATTTAGTCCCTAAAAGTCAACTATATGCAATTAAGCCCATAATCGAACTCCGATCGATGTTCCGTTTTCTTCTATTTGTTTTGCTGAACATATAGGATCTAAATGAGCATCTAGAAAAGATAAAAGGAAAAAAGGGTCGTTAATCGAAGTCGGCTTTATCAAGTTGACTTCGGTTTTCCCCGTGTAATCTTCTTAGTTCGAGTCGGGCATCTAGGTCGGGCTAATGGGGTTACCGCTAGACATCTCAAATAACTAACGTAATTGATGAGTGTATCGGTATGATCAACCCTGTATTGATACGCTTTGTCTTGCCTTTAAAGAGTTGATAAAAATGTTAACCCATACCGAAACAACTCTAAGTGTATCAATACACGAGCCCGTACTGATACAAACTTAAGCTTTTTGGTACACGGGATTCCAGTAACCAAATAACCAAAGTGTAACACCCCATTCCCGACCTGGTAGAGAACCAGTTCAGAAAGTCTTACCGAAAAACATGTTTGGAGGTTGGAAGCTTAATCAGAGTCTAGAAACTTATTCAGAAGTTCTATTATTCTTTCTTTTAAGACTTAGCGAACCCAATTATCAATCACTAACTCAATTAGGGGGTCAATTTTAAACTTTTATAAATAGAGGGACTAAAATGTAAATTTTACAAATTACAGGTCCTTATTGAAATTTCTTCTTACCAACCTACAATTAAACTTACTAACTATTAGCTTGTGAAATTTCATTACTATTTGAGATCATTTACCTTTCCAATTAATCTATCCAAGTTTTAGTCCTATTCGAATGGACCACTAATCAAGTTACTTAGAATAAAACTAAACCAATTCACGATCTCTAAGTTCTTAACCACTTTGAAACTAGCAAGTATTAACATGATTCAAATGCAAATAGGTTTAGAACATTACCAAGTGATCACCTTAATTACTTATACACATCAAGAGTACCTTTAAGGTCATTACAAGACGTAACAAAGTTTTATATATTTTTACAAAAACATTCAAATGCATGACCTATTACACAAATCTAGTAGCCGCCAACTAGGAGTACATTAAAATAAGGCTAAATGGCTTATTTTGCCACTGAGTTCGACCCTATTTGCAATGTTGCCCCTCGCGCGAAAAACACGTTTATTTAGGTCCTTCAGTTCACACATTGCAGCAAATTAGCCCCTTGATCAACGTCGACTAACAAAAATGTTAGTCTAGCCGTTAATTGTTAACACGTCAAATGTCTTCGCTGATGTGGCATGCCATGTCAGCGTTGAAAAGTCAAAATGCTGACGTGGCATAGGTGCTGATGTGGCAAAAAATTAAAAAAACAAAAATATTTTTTTAACTTATTTTTCATATTTATTTTTATATTAAATTCTAACCAATCAGATGATGACACGTGGCATCATCTGATTGGTTTTAAATTTAAAAATTAAAATAACTCATGAAATTGAGGTGGTGAGGCTCGAACCTAGGTCTAAGCAATATAAAGCCTAGTGCTTTAGCACCAAACCAACGTCTTATCCTTGTTAATAAACATCCAGTAAAACATATAACCTCATCCAAATAACATAGTTGTTGATGCTGCTTCTTCCTCCAGCAATGGTGAGTTCACGGGTTCGAGTATATATGTTGTAACAAATAAATATATCATATTGTATTACATAAATATTTAAAAATATGTTTTAGGGTTTTTCTTTATAAACATATATAAAGTCAATTGTATTTAAAATTTTCCTCCACTCCGAGTTTTTTTGAGCATTTCGACTCCAAGTTGTGCAGTTGGCATCTTCAAGCACCTGATTACTTGATCATAGAAGGTATTCGATTCGTAAATACGTATAGCTCACATTTTTCTTTCATTTTTATGTTTGAAATTCTGCTTATAATCTTGAATTGCTGGGTTTTTTTTTCTACCAGTGAATAGCAAATCTGTGTGTAATCTTACGAAGAAGGTGATATGGAGGATTGAAATTTTGAAAGCAGTAGATGAATATGAGAGTAAGTCTTAGTCTAAGGAAGACGATAATGGAGAAATAAGCAAGTTCTCTTGGAGGATTCAGAATTTCTCATGTCTTAAGAAAGACGAAGAGCTCTACTCTGACTATTTTACTGTTGATGGCACCGATTGGTACCTTTGATTTTCCTTCTTCTTATCGCTCATGTTTTAATTTGCATCTGCTAATTTTTATCTACCCCAAGGGAAACAAGAACAACGCCCATCATTTCTCAATTTACTTGGGTGTTGGAGATTCAGCAACTTTGCCTTCAGGATGGAGTACATACTCGAACCATTGAACTCACCATTGCTAGAGGAAGAAGCAGCAGCAGCAATAGGTATGTTATTTGGATGAGGTTATATGTTTTATTGGATGTTTATTGACAAGAATAAGAGGTTGGTTTAGTGGTAAAGCACTAGGCTTTACATTGCCCAAACCTGGGTTTGAGCCTTGCCACCTCAATTTCATGAGTTAAAATTTAATATAAAAATAAATAAGAAAATAAGATACAAAATATTTTTTTTTATTTTTTATTTTTTGCCACATCAGCATTTTGACTTTTCAACGCTGATGTGGCATGCCACATCAGCGAAGATGGCTGACGCGTTAACAGTTAACGGCCAGACTAACGGTTACGTAAGTCAACGTTGGTCAAGAGGCTAATTTGCTGCAATGTGCGAACTAAATGACCTAATTGAACGTGTTTTCGCGTAAGGGGCAACATTATAAAATGGGGTTGGACTCGGGGCAAAATAAGCCCTTTAGCCTTAAAATAAATACAAATCATACTTCAAGTCATGCATGCCTTGCTTCAAATCCAAGAAAGCTAGCTTCAATGTCAAACTACTGATCGGAATGGCTTTAACCTGAGGCTTGGGAAGAAGGAAAACAAGAGTGACAAGTACAAGATTGTACTTAGTGAGGTAGCACCTAGAATTAATAGCTATTAGAGTTTTAGGGTCTTTAATTCAATTACCACTTAATCAAGTCTTAATCAAATTAGATTAAAGCATAACTTAAATTTCAATCATCAATTGAGTATACAATCATACAATGATCAAGGGGTTCAATTCAAGGGTTTACATTACACATTCAACAAGCAACTCATGATCAAGAACTAGGCACCAATCAAGTGTTCCTTCATTTCATTTGATTTAGGTCACCAAACTAGACAATCAAACCTTCCTATTTAATTTAGATTCATTTATGTTTAACTTATCTTTCAAGTAACAAGTAGTCTTAACATTTCATTTATCAAGTGTCTTAATTGACCTTAATCATTTATACATCACACAAATCATTTCTTTTACGTCACTAGCATGTAAATTTATCAAACTATTCGGTTAAGCTTAGTATCCCATATTAGTTAACTCTTGACTTGGTTCCAAGTATAATTATCTATGGTGATTTACTACCCAAGATCAAGAGTTCATTTAGGGCAGTAACCAAACTGTCCAAATTTTTACAAACAGTTTACAAAATTATCCAAATCCTAGACTGTTATTGTCAGGCAACTTATGCATTGTTTACTCAAACATACATAATTTCCATTTCATACGTCGAAATTTCAATTAGTTTACACCTTTTGAAAGCTTATTTAACCTTCTTTACAACCGTTTATACCTTTCATTTTAATGTCTTTCCAATTAATACAGTTTTTAGTTCAAAGACAGGGCAATTACATTTTCGGACAGTTTGCACTGCCCAAAGGTTATCATCTCCAGATTCCAGCTCACAAATCCGAATTCAATTCTGTTTTTTCCTAATGAAAATAGACATACTAAGGTTCATTCCATATAAATTTCAGCTCTTAATTTGACTTACACGATTTATGGTGATTTTTCAAAGTTGCTGCCCATAACAGAATTTCCTGGGCAGATTTCACTAGACTTGATTTAGCTTCATTATTCCCCTAGACCATGCTTCTAATATTATTATTCAACATATATACATATTCCTTTCATTATCTATTTGATTAATCCATCATTTAGTCTTGGCCATTTTAGTTACATGTAGTTATGGTTCAGTTTAATCCATTAAGTTAGCATGAATAATCCCTTATATTAAATCTAGACTTGTAATTCATTTTAGGTTAAACTAGACAAGCAATTTAGAACTCTAGTCCTATTTGAACAACAACAAGGGTAACTTATCTTATATAGCATCATTACACATTAATTCCTTTAGATTTAGTCCAATTATTTAGATTAATCACTCTATTCGAATTGAGTAGATTTATAGATGTGATTCCATTTCCAGAGTTCCTTAGTTTACAAGTTATCATTAAGCTCATTTTAAGCTAACACTTAACCATGATATCAATCAAGCTATTGTTGACCACCTAACTTACTCTAGGTCGTCCATCACACCAATCAAGCAGGGGTTATTACTACAAGCATTAAACAACATCAATCAAGTAATCACATGTTCCCAATTCGATTAGGGGGTCCTTATTTCCATGTTTAATTATTGAATTTCACAAGTATACTTAGGGTAACAAGTTCATTAATTCATTCTCATGAATTCTTTACTTTACAATTTCATTATCAAGAAACAAGAGCACGCACATTTCAATCAAGTGTAACTTAGTTCATTTTAATCTTACTATCAAGTTTTGTTCATTTTAATCAAGTCTAACCATGTTAAGCCTAGTCAATCCAAGACAAGTCCTAGCTAGTTCATTTATGTATCATTCGAATGGATGAGATTAAGTAAATCAAGGTTCATTTCAATGCTCATATCATACAAGCCAAGCAAATTGTCATTCACAAGTACTAGTTGATCAAGCAAGCAATGTTTTAGCAAGAATCAAACTCATTAAGCAAATCAAGCAAATCAAACATAGAGATCACCCATTTCCAATTCGAATAGGGTCCTTTTTCCTTATGTCTTATCTTTCAAGTAATGAACGATTCAAGATAGTATGTTCCTCATTTTATTCATATAATTTCATTACTTTACAAATTCATTAGCAAGTGTCAAGTTTACTCATTTCTTCTTTCATGTTTACAAGTCTTATTTCAAGCTTATTAATCTTGTTTTGCCTTGGTAGATAGTAAGACTAGGTAATCAAGTCACGTATTAGGGTACACAAAGTACCTGAACAAGAAGGTGTCTGCTACACCATGTATTAGGGTACACAAGGTACCAAACAAGATGATACCCAAGGTATCTAACAAGAAGATGCCTACAACACCAATCAAGATGGTACACATAGTGCCTAACATGTTATCGTATTAATTCAAGCTCTAGACTCTAAGGCATGTCGTTCAACCTAAGACCAACTAGCAACCAAGGTCTTGTTGGGTCTTTTATTTGCAAACAATTGCGCATCAAATGATTAAGCACCAAGCATATCAATATCAATTTCCTTTTAAGTTATTAGGCCATATAGTCCTTAGTTCAATTCATAGGTGATCAAGCATTCTCAAGTATCACACAATATCATATAATCCAACAAGTCATTCTAACATATCAAGCAATACAAGTAAGCACATTCCATTCATTTTCATTATTAAGCTTCATTACCAAGTTATTAGCTTATCAAGCAATTCAAAATCAAGTTCATTTTAATTCTTTAAGCCATGTAAACCTTAGTTCATTTCACAAGTGATCTAGGGATTCAAGCATCAAACATGGTCACCTAGACCATCAAGCAATTCGATTAGGCCAATCAAGGCATAAGGCACATTTCATTCATTTTGCAAGTGATTATTACTTATCAAGCGAGCTCATTTTAATCTAGTATTAATCGATTGGTCATCCTACACAACCAAGTACAATCTTACAACCACATCAGCAAAATTCAATCATATTTAGATATACACATCAAATTTCAAGCAAGGGAAATCCAATAAAGTACATTCCACTATACTTCGATTAATTATCAAGAAATCGAGCATGCATGTATTCATCATCAAGTTTCCAATTAAGCATCATTCCCTTATTATCAGTTACCAAGTTCATATTAAGTTCACTTCATATCAATTCCATATCACAAGGTAACAAATGTAATTGGTTAGGACCTAAGTCCTAGCCCTAAGTAAGCTACACTCACCTTGTATCCCAAAGTTACGGAATACCTGAATCATCATTCACATCCCGACACTTATCCATCCTTTCTACCATTTTCTTAATCTAGTATTCAAACAATGCAAGCATGTATTAGAACCAAATCAAACTTGTACCATCAAACACATTCACACTATAACACTAAATTGTTTTCTGCCCCTTGTAGATTACATACTAGTTACTATTTTACCTATATCTTTTAATCTATACGGCGGAATTTCGATTAGTTTATACCTTTGGAAAGCTAATTAAATTATATATTAAACCATGTATGGCTCATACTTTTAGCTATTCTATGTCAATACAGAATTCAATTTAAAGTCAGATCAAATTACAGTTTCAAATCTGCCCAGTTCTCATTTAAGTCCACTTTTATGAGCTAATTAACTTAGGACCTTTACTAGTTCATTTTAGTCTTTTTTATCATAGATTCCCCTATTTTTACCCTGTTATTATAAGTTAAGTTTGGTCCCTAATTATTTCATTTAAGTCCTTAAATTAACAGATTTTCTAGAATAATCCAGATTTCACTAATTCTGCCAATTAACCACTTTAAGCAATCCATTTAGCTACAATTCATGCAATTCAAGTTATCTAGCCTTCATTTTACCTTCCTCTATTTTTAACTAACATTTCTAGCCCTTAATTTTATTTAATTCAGTCCTAAATTCAATGATTTATTCTAAACACTCCCTATTGACCATTTTAACCATCTAGGTGACTAGTTTCATTACTAGATCTATTTCTAGCATGTAACCATTACATTAACTTGTTCAATGAATCAATTCCATCTCACATACAAGTTTTCCAGAAAGCTTTTATATAAATTAAGTCTTAATTTTATTAGGCAATTCGATTTACATTCAATTACAAGTTCATACTAGCCTTGATTTCCATGCATGTTAGTATATTCAATTAATCATGTTCATTCCTTGATTTTTACCTAATTATAACATCAATCTAAGCCTTATTCAAGCTATTAATCATCAACAAATCAATTCAATTCAACCCAACCTAATCTAGCTATTCGAATTCAATAAGAAATGAAGGGAGCTTACTTTCTCAATCATGCAAGCATGACTTCCATGGAAGATGACAACACATGAAAGCCTCCATACTTTCACCATGGTGTTTTCTCTCACCATCTCTCTCTAAGCCTTCTTATTTTCATTCGGTTAATGAAGGATAATGGAGAAGATAAAGATGATATCTCATCTTTAGTGGATTTAAGAATTTACTATTTTATCCTTAATTAGTTATTAGCCATAGAATTAATCAAGGGTATAACTAAGAATTAGGGAATTTAGCATGCAATCTCATTCTTTCTCATTTAATTCGGATTATCCCTTTTTAATTTGGTCACATTTCTTTCATTTTCTTTCAATTAGGTCCTTAATCATCCTAATTAGCTTAGGATTAAATTCAATTGAACTAGCAAATCGAATTACTAGTCCCAAAACTTCTAGACTATGGTTCAGGGTATTACATCAATGACCTGTGGCAATCAACCAAATGCTTGTAAACAAAGTAGTCAATCAGAGCGTACAACTAAACGCTTTGTGCATATATGTATACTATGTCAAAACATGAAAAATCTCACTAAAAAACTTACCCATTACTTCATGATGCTCCATGACATTGCGGGATAAATGTTTGCTACTCTATCCAGTTGAGCTAATCTAAGCGTGGCCTACAAAGAGATGAAGATACATGGCTAAATAGATAATCTTAATGAAAATTTTAGAAAAGAAAAAAGATGTCTGATGGCAATACATTAGATACCTATGAACATCACAAAACAGTGGAGAACACATAGCATACCGCTCTAAATATATAAGCTTGAAAAAACAAAATGGGGAAAAGAAAGAAAAGGTTACGCATATATGAAAAAATCTCAGTGAACTAGTTTCTATTTCAATTCTACCGATCCACCTCAATATGTAGATGGCTTATCTATCTTTATACAAAAAACTCCACTATTTTAATTCTACCATCCACCTCAATCTGTAGCCTTTAGGTAAAGGATTTTTGTGTGTGTCTGTGTGTGTTGGGGGAGGAGGGATGTTGTGTTTTTCAGTAGTGCTTTCATTCTCATACGATGTGAACATATGAATTACATTGTCAAAATTTATATACAACCAAAAATACACTTACAAAGTTGAGCAACCGCACAAAGATAGAACAGTTTTAGGCTGAAATAACATGATTTCCAGCAACCTTTTTTGATGTTGTAGGATGTTTTAAATTATCAACATCGGAGGCAAAGGAAGAAGGATACTCACCTTGTCTACCATCTAATTTTATGTAGTCTCATAAACTAATTTAATTTAATTTTATATGTAGATTAACACAATGATTAAACATGAATACATTAGAATAAATCTGACATAAATTTGAATAGCATATTTTGTGTTGTTCTTTGTAGGCATACGCAATGGAACTAGAGTTGGAGTTGAATAAGCTCAAACAAGAGAGCGCAAAGCTGAAGCAACTTGTGGTAAAACAATTACTTTCCCTTATAAAGATTGAAAATTGAATTTGTACATAAAAATATGACCAATAAATACAACTTTTTCTGGATTTTAATTTTAAGCGTGATAAAAACAAGAAAAGGAAAAAGGAAGAGGTAACTCTCAACTTCGATTAAGATTAAAATTTTCTCTCTCTTCATTTTCAATGATCTTCAAATAATATATATATATATATATATATATATATATATATCAAACCATGATTATTGTGTATTACTTTTGATATATCCATCATTGTATAAAGGCATTTGTTTTGTTTAAACGGGTTCTTAAGAGAAAGTAATCGACATCTGAAAAGGGAAAGACTGGTAAGACGAGGGCATTAGGGAGGACAGTGAGCTTGGGATGGTGAACTGAGCATTAGTAGGAAATCTAAATAAAGTTTTAGTATTATATATGTATACATCTTAATACCCACAAATGTATTATTACTCCTACAATTTTAGTCTTTTTGAATGGTGTTTTGAAATAAGTTTAGAATGTGTAATAAATACTTAAATCAAGCTTCTGCAAGAATAGAAAGCACTTTTAACTAATATCCCCTTAGCTTTCTATACTAAAGTAGAATTATCACCAAGAGTCCTATGCTAATCACATAACTATTTAGAAGAACACAAAAGATAAACTAAAAAAACAAAAACTCATAATTGTAAAAAACAAATCAGAAGAAAACAACCCTAATTGTAAAGCAAAAATCCGAGAGGAGGAGAGTACCTTCGATGACGAGCAAAGGCAGTGCCAATGCAACAACAATGACGACGAGCAACAGTTAAGGGTTCACTATACATGAACACAAGTGATCTACTTAGGAATATAATTTAAAAATAAAATTAAACCTAGTAATTTCAAACTTTTTCATGTTCATTCTCCATTTTGGGACTTTACTAGTTCATTGTTCAGCATATTTTATTCCTGTCATTTTTTTATCAAAATTATCAAAGCTTTTTTTAAAATTTATAGGACTCTAATTCCATTGTTTCCCTCCCCTGTCAACGACCAACCCTAGGTGCTCTCTAGCCCAGAAGTTTACCTTCCCCCACACAAAATTTCACAAAATAAACATTAATTAAAGCCAAGAGAAGAAGTTTGTGTCACTATTTTTTAAAACTAAGAAAAAAATGAGAAGAAAGGATCAGAAAAGAGAGTAGCATACCCATTGCTTTTAGAGAGGATGGGGCACGGGTAACAACAGATCAGACAACAGAGAGGAGGAGGGACACGAGCAGTAGCAACAGATCATACGGTAGAGAAGAGAGGGGAAAGGGCAATAATAGAGGATCGTGAAATATTTGGGAAATTAGGGATATGGCTTGTGATTAAAAAAGAACGACTTGCTTTTTAGAAATAAATACGAGATTTCATAGCATTTAAAAAGAAAACGTCGTTATAGTATGATTATTTACGATGTTTTTTTCAAAAAAAACCATTAAAAGTTTTGAACAGTTACGACGTTTCTTATAAAATGCCACCTTATATATGTTTATAACAACGTTTTTCTATAAAACGCCACTAAAAGTACATAAAAATTGCAGAGCTTCCAGATAAAACATCGTGAATGTTATTAGATGTGGCATTTTTTATATAAACGTTGCGAAATGTACAAAATTAGTGGCGTTTACTCGAAAAATGCCGCTAAAAGTACCGCTAATAACCTATTTTGTTGTAGTGGACGTGATTGTCCATTGTTGGTTGGTGGTGGTCATGCTAGGGCACATGTTGTTACACCACAGAGAGGTCGTGTGTGCGGTCGTGGTAACTTCTAGAATAAGGAGGATGGTCAGAGGACTGTAGCTCAAGTAGTGGCGGTTCAACCTGAGGGTGGTGGTCCTGCGAGGGTGTACGCACATCACGAAGGACGCAATGATACTGATATGATTGCAGGTACATTTACTTTGCAATCCTTGTCATTGTTATCTTTGATTGATTCTGGTTCTACACATTCATATATCATGCGTGGACATGCACATTTGCTTGATATACGGTTTGAGTTGTTAAATGTGAGAATGCAAGTAACTAGTTCTTTTGGTGAAACGGTTGTAACAAGAAGGTTGTTTAGGAGATGTCCTTTAACTATTCAAGGTCTTGTGTTTGCGGTTAATTTAATGGAGTTGCCATTTTACAGTTTTGATGTAATCTTAGGTATGAATTGGTTGTCAAAACATAGGGTTGTGGTTGATTTTGAAACTAAGTGAGTTACCTTGAAACTTGCTGATGATTACGAAGTAGTATTTGTGGGTGAGAATGCTAAATTCTTGTCCAATGTTGTTTCGGCTCTAGAAGCCAGTCGTTTGATGGAATCGAGTTTTGAGGCTTTCTTGGCCTATGTTATGAATTTTGGATCGAAGGAGATGTTTGTTCAGAACATACGTACGGTATGTGAGTATCCTGATGTCTTTCCGGGGGAATTACCTGGTTTTCCGTCGAATAGAGAGGTTGAGTTTGGCATTGAGTTGTATGAAAATACAGCTCCAGTGTCTATTGCTCCCTATCGTATGGCTCCAAAATAATTGAAGGAGTTGAAAATACAACTTCAGGAGTTGCTTGACCGAGGGATTATTAGGCCTAGTGTTTCACCTTGGGGTGCATCGGTGTTGTTTGTGAAAAAAGGTTGACACGATGCGTATGTGCATCGATTATCGACAACTGGACAAGTTGACAATTAAGAATAAGTATCCTTTTGCTGAGGATTGATGATTTATTTGATCAGTTTCAAGGTGCTTCGGTGTTTTCTAAGATTGATTTGAGGTTCAAGTACTACCAGTTAAAGGTAAAGGATGTGGATATGCCTAAGACTGCTTTTCGTACGAGGTACGAGAATTAAGAATTCTTGGTGATGCCATTTGGTTTGACAAATGCACCCGCTGCATTTATGGATATGATGAATCGAGTATTTCATGAGTTCTTGGATCAATTTGGAGTTGTATTTATCGAAGATATCCTCGTGTACTCTCGTACCGAGGAGGATCATGATAAACATTTGCGAATTGTGCTTCAGGCTTTGTTAGATAACCAGTTGTATGCTAAGTTGAGCAAATGTGAGTTTCGGCTTAGGGAAGTTGTTTTTCTTGGACATGTTGTGTCGGCCGGAGGAATTCGAGTTGATCCACATAAGATCGAGGCAGTGATGGGTTGGAAGTCACCTAAATATGTGTCGGAAGTTTGTAGTATTCTTGGGTTGGCTGGTTATTATCGTAGGTTTGTGGATGGTTTTTCGCGGATTGCTGCTTCGTTGACCAAGTTGATGCAAAAGAATGTTTGTTTTGAGTGGACGAAGGTTAGACAATGAACTTTCGAGAAGTTGAAGGAAGCTTTGATGCAAGCTCTTATATTGATTCAACTTGAGTCGGATAATGAGTTTGTTGTGTACAGTGATGCATCATACGTTGGTTTGGGTTATGTGTTGATGCAAGGTGGAAAAGTTGTGGCTTATGCATCTAGGTAATTAAAGGTGAACGAGCGTAATTATCCTACCCGTGATCTTGAGCTTGCTGTAGTTGTGTTTGCCTTAAAGATTTGGAGGTATTATCTTTATGGTGAGAAGTGTATTGTGTACACGTATCACAAGAGTTTAAGATATTTGATGACTCAAAAGGATTTGATTCTTAGGCAACGTAAATGGTTGGAGTTGCTAAGTGCATCCAGGTAGTACGAAGATGTATCAAGGCTTGAAAGAGGAGTACTATTGGGTTGGTTTAAAGAAAGATGTGGCTGATTTTGTTGCTAAGTGCATGGTGTGTCAGCGTGTTAAGGTTGAACATCAGTTTCCTTTCAGGTTGTTGCAACTATTGAAGATATCAGAATGGAATGGGAGAGAATCACCAAAGATTTTGTGTCTGGGTTGCCATTAACGCCAACTAAGAAGGATTCCATTTGGGTGATTGTTGATCGGTTTACGAAGTGTGCACATTTTGTGCTTGTGCATACGAAGTATACTTTGGATAAGTTGGCGAATTTGTATATTGATGAGATTGTGTGTTTATACAGAGTGCCAAAGTCTATAGTTTCAGATATCGGTCTGTGGTTTACAGTGAGGTTTTGGGAGTGTTTACATCGAGCTTTGGGTACTCATTTGAATTTCAGTACTTCGTATCTTCCTCAGTCGGATGGTCAGTATGAACATGTGATTTAGGTCTTGGAAGATATGTTGAGATGTTGTGTCATTGAGTTCCAAGGAACCTAGGAGAAACACTTGCCTTTGGTGGAGTTTGCGTATAATAATAGTTACCAAGCTAGTATATAGATGGCACCGTATGAGGCTTTTTATGGTAAGAAGTGCCGTACACCTTTGTGTTTGGCTGAGGTTGGGGAAAAGTATGTTTCCTTGCCTGATGTGTTGAAAAGCACGAATAAGAAAGTGGAGCTTATTTATAAATGTCTAAAAGCTGCCTCAAATCGTCAGAAATACTACGCGGGTTTGAATAGTAGGGAGATTGAGTAAGCGGTTGGTGATCGTGTGTTTTTTAAAGTGTCGCCTTGGAAGAAGGTGATGCATTTTGGACGTAAAGGAAAGCTTAGTCTGAGGTTTATTGGACCATATGAGGTTGTGGGACGTGTTTATCCAGTGGCTTATCAGTTGAGGTTGTCTCCCGAGTTGGAGAAAATTCATGATGTGTTTCATGTGTTGATGTTGCAGAGGTATAGGTTGGATCTGTCGCATGTTATGCCAGTGGAGGATATTGAGTTGCGACCAGATTTGTCTTATGATGAGAAACCTGTTGAGATTCCTGATTCTAGTAGCAAAGTTCTTCGTGGTAAAATGATTGAACTTGCAAAGGTGTTGTGGCGACATTGAGGAGTTGAGGAAGCCACGTGGGAAAGCAAGGCAGAAATGTTGAAACAGTTTTCGCACCTTTTTCCTCCAGGTAAAATTTCGAGGATGAAATTTCCTAAGTGGGGGAGAGTTGTAACGTTTCGGTTTTGAGCCTAGCGGTTTATGGGTTAATTAGACGGTCTTGTGGATCGTGTTAGAGATTCGAGTCAGATTCATGATTTGATATTTTTATGCGAGATAAAAATATGGAAAATGGCTAAAAATCCTCATTTAATATATGTTGATTTATGGTGAAATCAATTTTGGGAAAAACAATTTGGAAATGTGGCATTTTGGACTAGTGACTAAAATGTAATTTTGGCAAAACTATTTTTGGTGATTGTTTTGTAAAGGGTCTAAACTTTGAATCTTTATGTGGATGTTCTCTTAGGAAGCATGCCTATAGTTTGTCATCTATGGTTACATTGATGTTTAATGCTTGCTTTGGTGTTAAAAACTTTTGGATTTATGCCTCAAATGTATGTGCTTAGGTTGGAAGCATGTTAGATTGGTTTTTGATGGTTTTTAGTGTGTATAAGTTGAGGAAATTGCCCTTATAGGCCCAGGCGTATCGAAACGCGGGCTAGCGTACCGGTACGGTATGCCTAGAATAGCCCAAGCGTTTCGATAAGGGCTAAGCTGTTTCGGTACGGCCTCTTTAAATTAGGTTATGTGTTTCGATACGCAGGGGCGTATCGATACAGGTTTGTGGACTTTGAAACATAGGATGCTTACTGGACAAACGTGTAGTGATATGGGCCTTGGTGTATCGATACACCGAGCCGTTTTTGTTAGTTTTGGAATCTACAAGTTTACTTTTGATACATTTTGGTCCATGAATGTTAAGCATGCAATTGGTTGAGTTTGGAACGTTGATTTAAGCTGATTTTTTACATGTAAACATGAAATGAGACTAATTAATGATTGGTAATCTTAATTTAGCTTAAGTCTCTATATTTTATTGTTTTTACAAAATGGTCCCTAAAACGCACTTGTAATGAATCAGATGTCCAATTGACCTCGTTCGAGTCGTAACATTATCCGTTGTGAGCATGATCACCTTAGGATTCATTAAGAGCATCTAGACAAGATAAAACCAAAAAAGGTTAATTATTGAGATAAATCGTCACCGGTTTATTTCAATAATTCCCGTGTAACTCGCTCAAGTCGGTGAAACGGTTAGATCGTGTCAAGGGGTTACATGATGCACATAAAGCACTTCGGAGTTCAAGGTGTACTAACCTCAAGCATTAGCGATAAATCCTCATATAAGCTTTCCGATTACTCCCCTTGGTCCGGTATCCGATCCTGAATAATCCTTATATAAAAATGAATATGAAAATACATCAATTTCATGCATCCCCTATTCAAATCACAAGGTCAAACGCGTAAAAACAGCTTGCCGGGTTTGAATTTGGTGAAATGAACCGCGCCAACGGACTCAAAACGTCGAGAAACTTCCGGGTAGGGTCCCCCGAAAAAAGTCAACGCCCTGATCAAAGTCAATCGGTTAATGGTCAGACACCTCGGGTCAACGGCTTGGCGGCTCAGGTCAACGCAGCTCACGGCTGGCTGGTCTACACAACTTTTGGTTGGTTGGTCCACGCAGCTTGGCTACTGGTCAACGCAGCTTGGACGGGTCAGCTTGGTGGCTTAGATGGCTCAACTGCTCAGGACAACGCCATGCGTAGCTGGCGGCTTATGCGGCGACTTCCGATGGCGGGAATCGGCCGACACTTTCGAACATGCTGACTCTAACGGTGGCCTCAAATTTTGGTAGAAGACGGATAAGGGTGGTGTTTTGGAACACAAAATTCGGTCGGATCTTCCCTCATCTCACGCCGACGAACGATAACTCCAACGGAGGGAGGGATCCAATGGCATCGCGATGTCAACGTCGGACCATCGGACGACAACCAACCGTAACTTCCTCTCTCTAACTTCATGTTTGGAAGCTTCCTGTGGAAATAGCCGGTATGTATTACTATTGTTTTTTCTTTGAATTATTTTTAGCTTTTATTATGTACGTTATTTGCTTGCACATTTTTTTGCTTGTAATAGAATCGTACATGTTTTAGTGATTATGTATTACATACTTGTTTTATTCGAATATTAAATTGGATATTTTTCCTTTAAAAAATCAAACAATTTTTGCTATAATAGTATTAGTAATTTTAATAATTAAAATAAAAAATAACAATAGTAATTATCAATATTTAAAATAAAAAAATAAATGCCAATTAAACCTATTCGACGGTTGTGACCGTCGGTATAAGTATCGTATACATATCTACATGAGACCTATAACAACAGACATAACTGTCGGTATGGGTACCCTATATACCGATGAACAAAACCGTCGCTAAAAGTTTGAATCAATTGTGGCGAACAATACGTCGTTAAAACCGTCGCTAAAAGTCAAAACCTATACCAACGGATTGCGGCCGTCTGAATAGATACACTAATTGTCTGGGTAACCCATACTTATTCCTACGTTTATGTCCGTCGGTATAGGGTCTCAATGTCTATACCGACAGTTGGTGCCATCACTATAGATTTACACGATTAATATTTTACTGACGGTATTTTATCTATCGAAATATCTGTTTTGTCCATCGGTACATGATTTTAGACCATATACCGATGGATTTAGATGTTTTACCGACAGTTTCTTGTCCGTCGCTATATGTTATTTTTTTGTAGTGTGTCGTTAAGCTTTTTTAAAGGTTTGTTTTCTTTTCTACCGTTCTCATCATAGGTGCTTTATTCTTCTATTTTTTTAATTTTATTTTTTTAATATTGCATGTTATTTAAATTTGATTGGTATTTGTTCTTATTTTTTTCATTGTTATTTTCTTTTTAGTTTTTTTTCTATTGTTTATTTGTGGCAGCAATTGAAATATTATTTTACATGTTATTTTTTGGTCCTTTACAATACACTTTAGAGTTTTTTTAGTCCAAACTTTTGTCTTGTACAGAATTTAATTTCGAATATTATCATTTTTTTAAAACAGTGACAGATGAAATAATGTCACATATGTGGTGGAAGTTCAATAACTTATATTTCATACTTTTTTCATAATAAATTGGTTTATATTTTTTTGAACTAATATTTATAAATATATTAAATGAATGGGTCATGGGGCAAGTAAAGAGGAGATTAGGTGGGTCTTAGGACTCACATGGGTGATGGGGCGAGAATGATTTTAGTTTTGCGGATTGCGAGACAGAAATAATTTTAAATTTTATATTCGCAGCGAGTCGTAAGTCGAAAATAAAAATAAAAATTTTTGACGAAAATAAATGTGAGAAGAGTACCCTTTACACCCTCCGCCCATTGACACTCTAAACTTGGTTTAAACCTTGGGCATATGCATTACATCAAATAACAATATAAATATAGATCGGGGGATCCGTTAATAGCCGTTAAAACTTGGAACATGGCTTTTAACGGTTTTTTAAAAATGGAATGCTTTGAACAAAGTTTGCGGCAAAAGAATAAAGGAACAATGCCCAAGGGTGTATTTCTTTTAAAATCCATTTTTTCTGTATTTCTTTGAAATCAGACACGGTTGACCTTGTCTTGGCTTTGTTTGAAAATGCAAAGCAAAGGAACAAGGCAACCGTGTGGTTATTTATTAATTGCATTGCAGGTTTCTTAGTCCCAGGTCTCATTGTTTTCATAAATTGAAACCTGGGTTTTGTTTTCAGTTCCCAATCCTCTTTATCCGTGACTCAGGGGGATGTTCTAAAGATCAAATCTGTTTCTTTCTGCAAAATAACAGGTATCCTTGTTTATTTTAGAGTTTTTATGTTGATTTGCATTTCTTTTTAATTATGCCTTCTTTGTGTTTGATCATTTGCCTCTGTGTGCTTGATTGTTTGTTTCCGAGCCACCCATTCTTTTATAATTCTCTTTTCACAACCTGATCATCTATTGCAATTTTTTTATTTCGGATGCCAATATGTAAAGGAGAAATGGGTAGAAATTTTGTTGTTTGCATTTCAGAAACCAGAACCCGAATCTGCTTGCTTGGCATCTTATGAAGTTGAGGTAGTGAACAATGGCTGGTATTACAGCAACTTCGCCCGTCAAGGAAACGGATGTTTTGGTTCTAAAAGAAACGATTCGCTCTCAACAACAACTTCTGCAGAAGCTCTATGCCGAGCTTGATGTGGAAAGAGAAGTCGCCAATACCGCCACCAATGAAGCCTTGTCGATGATACTGCGGTTGCAAGGTGAAAAGGCGGCCATGGAGATGGAAGCAAGCCAATACAAGAGAATGGCAGAAGAAAAAATAACCCATGCAGAGGAATCTCTTGCGGTTTTCGAAGAGCTGATGTATCAGAAAGAAATGGAATTTTCTGCTCTTGAGTTCCAAATTGAGGCTTATAAGTACGAACTTCTAAGAAAGAATCCATTTGCAGAAAGTAACGATGCAACTCGTGGAGAAAAGGGGATTAAATCCACTATGAGAAGAGTCAGCTCCATGCCGTCACTTTTACCGACAGATTTCTATAAAACAAAGAGTTCCGGTGATGGAGAAAAGCATGCAACTCCAATGCTAGATTCAAGTTCAAGTATAGATTCTGGAAATCTTGACTTAGTTCACAATCATGGTTTGGATTCAAGGAGAAATTCACCACGCTCAGTGGAGTTCAATTCTTACCGGGAACAGATGAGAATTTTAGATGAGAAGGTGAAAGAGATTCATTGTAAAGAATTTGGTGAAAAGAAGTTACCCAAAATAAAGGTAAAACCGGAGTCCCGAAGTACCAGTCCTTCAAGAGCAAAACTTTCCCCTAAATGTCAAAAGATAAAAACTTGTGAAGATACATCAGAGAAACCCACTCCAAATTATGCCACTTCTTCTAAATCTGTTCATGATGTATTTGACGTCCATTGCAAGTTTGAAGCTCCCGAAAGCAGTGAAATGAGGTTAAAGAATAAAGGGAAGTCATATGTGGAAGAAGATGATAGGCTTAAGAAGCCAGATTTGTTCACGATTGGATCATCACCTGCAGATGATGATATTGGTTATAAACTGAGAGATGAGGTGAATCCTGATCCCGACTATGAATCGCCTGTTGAATATGATACTCAATGGGTGAAGTTGAGTAACTTGCCAAGTTCAAACAATGGGAAAAGATCATATAAACCGAGTGATGAGTCGAGTGATGACTGTAAATCAACTCTTCCTCACCCATCCACTAGAATTCCAGGCTATCGACCGGAATTGCAACTGCTGGCTCAGAGACTTGAGCAGCTTGAGAGTAGAAGAACCAATACATGCCATGAAATTAGTGAAGGAAGGGAAGATGAACTTAATTTGTTGATGCATCTAAGAGAACAGCTTGATTCAATACAATCTGAGATGAGAAGTTGGAGACTAAATAAGTCGTCTCCTTCAGATGAGGTGTCACTACTTCCTCCATTTGAGGTATGCCTTTTCTCTTCTTCTTTTTTTTCAGTTTCCTGTGTCCTTTTATTGTGGTTCTCTTTCATGCAAAATGTAGAAAATGGTGACCATTGTCTTAAAAAAACTAAGCTGATAGAATATGACTAGACTATGATAGTTAAGTCCCCTAACATGCAAGATGGATCAACTATTTTATTTAAGTTTGAAATGCCTCTCACGTGCAAATTTTTTTTAACAAATATTGTCGGCATTCATAGAACAAGGACAAGGATACAACAGAGGAAAACAACCAAAGAAGAATAGGGGGAGGAGAAAACAACATGGGGAAAAGATCCGAACGGATCCAACAGAAAACAAAAGCACAAACAAACACACAGAGCATACATAACCAAAACCGAGAAGAAGCACCAGGCAGCAACCCCACCGGGGAAGCAGAGACAAGAAAACCAGCAATCAGATCTTCATCTGCATGTATAAATATGGGGACACAGAAGCATAAAATCCTGAGGAACAATGCAGAAGAGAAGCCACCGGAAGAACACCGCGTCAAGCAACGAGGAATCATCGGTGTTAGACGGGTTGAGAGGGAAGAGCGGTGTCGGAACTCAAGCCAAAGCTCTTTCATCGGCGGGAACAAGAAGCCTGTTCAACCACCTTTTCGGAGGAGCCAAAAGGGGGAGAAAGACACCACCAAAACCAGGAAAGAAACTGGAGGCAGGGGAGCCAACAGAAACATAACAAACACCCTCCAGGTCAACCCTCGATCCCTACTTCCAAAAGGAATCAAACATCCTCCTAACAAAAATGGGCCCAAGCTTAGACCTTTGTCGTCGGGTAACGTCGTTCCCAACAAACTGACCTCCGGGAAGCAAAAGGAACAACCACCAAAGGAAAAGAAAAGCACGACAACCGGAACCAGAGGAAAGAAGGAAGAGATTGGAGAGGGAGGCCAGCTACCAAAGAGAAGGTAACTGGCCGCCGAAGGGAGGGATAGTTTAGGGAGGGCGGCGAGAGGAAAGTTAGATGAATAATCCTTTATTTATTCAAATCTTGACAATTCTATTGATCTATGTACGTGGACATGTAACGTGGTACCTTTGGTTGTAATGAAGCCGTTAATGTGGAATCGGCTAAAACAAGCTTAGTGACTTCAGTGGATTCACATGCATCCATTAGGAAAAGAGAAAATGTATATGTTTTCATTCTTTGGAGGTTTATTTGAGATCGAGAGCTTTCTATGGATGTCGATCGTGATTGTCCAAATGTTGTTAGCACCGCTCCAACATAGTCACAGAGGTCGACTCGGCACCTTCAGTTCAGTCGGGATGAGGTTTTATTAGGGATGGTGCCGGTGCTAAGTCAAGGCAGAGTAAAGGTACGGTTGGATCTACCGTCAGAGCTGATGCTCGAGCCCAGTCAGACAATATGTTGTGAAGGCCCGAGAGGACTGCGGTACTACAGGCGTTATCTCAGGTAGCTTCACTTTATTTTATGTTCCCTTCATTACACTAGTGGACTCTAGGTCCACCTATTCTTATGTCTGTAGTGAGGTTGTTCAATAAAATGATATTTTTGGCATACGGCTTAGTTGTGAGAGTCTGAGTATCCGGTGTATTGAAAACATTGAATATTGGTAATTTGGGTCAATATCGATGATACTTAGAGGTTCAATATTGATACTGAAAGGTGGAAATCAATATTGACTTGAATATTGAAACACCAAATGCAAAATTTGTATCGATACTCATGGGTTAGTATCAATACTCATAAGGGAATATCAACACAAACAATGCTAAAATGTTTATTAGCCTTCTAAAAAGCCTAGTAATAGCTCAATAGCTCTAATCAACGTCCATAAAAGGGCCATTGATCAAACATATTCATAATAATGATGAAAGCATCAATAAGTTGTGTGGTGAGTGTATATGATGTGTGATGATTTATTGTATGGCCTTGAGGGAACTATTACTGTGTGATGATGTATGATAGGGATTCGAATACCCGATTCGTGTTGTTTGATGCTTAGTGGTCTGTGATACAACACTTATGTATAACCTGATGCTTAGTGGTCCAGACTCCAGACACCCTTGTATATAGCCTGATGCTTATGGTCCAAGCAATGTCACCACTATTATTGGTGTATTTATGGTTGTGTGAGTTGAGCATCGATGAATGTTGCTATTGTGATCGACTTGATGATGAGTTAGATTATGCTATGTCTACTTGTTCATACTTTCAATATATGCCTATGTTTATGATAGATTAAGGGTGTACTATTGAGCTTTTGAAGCTGAGCGCTTGATATTTATGTTTGCTTCGCAGGTTAGTAGATCTCGACCGTTGCCGAAAAGCATAATCAATAAAAGATTTCAATACCTCACTTTCAGAGTACAATACCTTAGATCTTATGTTGTATCATGTAATACCTTAGATCTTATGTTGTATCATGTACTCCGGGTGTTACAGTTTACAAGTAGACAATAACAATTCTCCACTTAACAAATTCTAACGGAATGACATCAACAAATTGTGAACTTCTTAATCACTTATTTACATGTGAAAGGGACATGTTAGAACTTAATATAACTTGAATCTTTTTCTATTAATTTAAGGCTTAATACAATTTTTTCCCCTAAAGTATACCCGATTTCCCAACTTGCCCCTTGAACTTCATTTTGCCCACTTTTTCCCCTTAAACAATTCGCCGTTACCCATTTTGCCCCATTTCGTTACCCTTTTCCGTTAAAAAAAATTTCAGCCAATAACATCTTGCCACGTCATCAACGAATTGACTAAGTCAATCCGTCTGGTTTTATTTAAAGGGTAAATGACATGTCAAGTCTGTCAGGTTTGTTTTTTTGTTCAATTTAGTCACCGAAAAGTCTATTTTTACCTTAAATTGACCCCATTTTTTTTCTAATTTTTATAATTTAGTCCATTATTTGTTATTATTAATAATATTATTTTATTAAAATGTTAATATTTAATAAAAATAAATAAAAACAAATATTTTAATACTAAATTAGTAATTTTTTAGATTCGAATTCTAATTAAATTCCAATTATTAATTCTAATTTCACTATATTTGAATTATAGTTTTTGAGTAAAATTTAAATTATATTCGAATCATATTCAAATTATATTTGAATAATCTTCTAATTATATTAGAATTATTAATTCGAATTTTGCTATATTCGAAATATATTTTTTGAGCAAAATTCAAATTTTATTAGAATTATATTTGAATCATGTCTATATTGTATTCGAATCATATTCAAATTATTTTCGAAATATAATTTGAATATGATTCGAATATAATATGAACATGATTCGAACATAATTCTAATATAATTACATGTTTTTTCAACTATTATATTCGAATCATGTTCAAATTATATTCGAATCATGTTTAACATGTAATTATATTCGAATCATGTTTAACATGTAATTATATTCGTATTATGTTCATATTATATTCGAATCATATTAAAATTATTTTCGAAATATAATTTGAATATGATTCGAATATAATATGAACATGATTCGAATATAATTCTAATATAATTACATGTTTTTTGAACTATTATATTCGAATCATGTTTAACAGGTAATTATATTCTAATTATGTTTGACAGGTAATTATATTCGAATCATGTTTAACATGTAATTATATTCGTATCATGTTTAACAGGTAATTATATTCGTATCATGTTTATATTATATTCGAATCATATTCAAATTATATTCTAAATATGATTCGAATATAATACGAGCATGATTTGAATATAATACGAACATGATACAAATATAATTACATGTTAAACATGATTCGAATATAATTTGAATATGATTCGAATATAATAGTTCAAAAAACATGTAATTATATTAGAATTATATTCGAATCATGTTCATATTATATTCGAATCATATTCGAAATATCATATTCAAATTATATTTCGAAGATAATTTGAATATGATTCGAATATAATATAGACATGGTTCAAATATAATTCTAATATAATTTGAATTTTGCTCAAAAAATATATTTCGAATCTAGTAAAATTCGAATTAATAATTCGAATATAATTAGAAGATGATTCAAATATAATTTGAATATGATTCGAATATAATAGGGACATGATTGGAATATAATTTAAATTTTACTCAAAAACTATAATTAAAATATAGTGAAATTAGAATTAATAATTAGAATTTAATTGGAATTCGAATCTAAAAAATTACTAATTTAGTATTAAAATATTTGTTTTTATTTGTTTTTATTAAATATTAACATTTTAATAAAATAATATTATTAATAATAACAAATAATGGACTAAATTTTAAAAATTAGAAATAAATAGGGGTCAATTTAAGGTAAAAATAAACTTTTCAGTGACTAAATTGAACAAAAAAACAAATCTGACAGACTTGACATGTTATTTTCCCTTTAAATAAAACCATAAGGATTGACTTAGTCAATCCGTTGATGACGTGGCAGGATGTTATTGGCCAAAAAAAATTTTAACGGAATGGGGCAAAATGGGTAACGGCGAATTGTTTAAGGGGAAAAAGTGAGCAAAATGAAGTTTAGGGGGCAAGTTGGGAAATCGGGTATACTTTAGGGGAAAAAGTTGTATTAAGCCTTAATTTAACTTTAATTTTTTGGATAGTTGACATAAAAGATCCCAACTAACAATTTTATTTTTATTTTCAAGAATACAAGTCATAGCACCATCAGTTGGCAAAGAATTACAAATGCAATTATGAAAAAGGAGGGATTACAAATTTACACTAGGGATAGAATCAAAATCAACCTCTCTATGCCTCCCTCCTTTTACAGCTAAACTAAATTGTTATCATATATAAACTTAAATGGTCACCGGTGATGACTGCCCTTGCGCCGGCTCGGAGTTGAAAGTTGTTCCCATCTGCAACAAGGACAAGAAAACGCCACCTGAGCCTCCAAATGAATAGCATAACATAGATTCAAGGGAGGAAACATGCTCCATACCATTGTGACAAGAGCATACAATGGCAAGGTGATGTAACTGCATAGAACCTGAACGATTACACTGCGAAGAGGCAGAAAAAACGGGATCATGATATGCGAAACATGAACTAATAGAAACCAGAATCGAACCTCGGGTCTTGAATGTTACCCCATTACAAGTCTAGTGATGATAAATCCTTTTCCTTCCATCATGCATGAATGGAAACCATATGTCCACTGAGAGGAAATGAGATTTAAACAAGTTAAGTGCATTTATGTTACAAACTGGAGCGAATAGAGGTTACATTCTTGTTGTTGACAATGGCATACCAAGATCCAGAAGAAGAATGCAATCTCAAAGGCGTTCTGGAATAGGATGAAGTGAATGAAGTCGAGAACTAGGCGAGGACGATTAAACCAGAAGTATTCATCGGATGGTCTCACTGATGCTGATTCCAGCCCCGGGTGCTTCATCATTTCATCGACATCCTGAACTAAGCGGACGATTATGTGCTCTAACTTGGCTCCAACAAGAAGTAGAAGCTGTAAAATTCCATTTACCTCAACAATTGTAAAACCATGTGATTTCCATTCCTCAAACCAGTTTAAATGATCCACTAAATTGCAACCGATTCACTTACGACTGTAGGTAGGATCGACAACCAAAAATACGTATTCCATCCTGCTCGGAAAACATGAAATACGTAGGAACGATTATAGTGAAATATGATGACAAATAAAGTTGATTCCTTAAGATTAAAGGAAAAAGCTTACCTTCCACATTTAATATCAGAAACACCACCACAAATAGCCATTGATACCAGCTACATAGGACAGGAGATTAGTGCACAATATTTATCTTAAATTCAAAGAGAACTTGGTTTGAAATTTTGCCAAGATTTCTAAGAATTACCTTATGCCAACAACATGTCTGAAGTCCCTTTCAAGTGACTGCATCATGTGCTTGTGAAAATCAAATTCTTCATGGGCAGGGACATGGGTCTGGATGGTAGGTAAAGTAGGTAAGTAGCATGGTTTTTGTAAAACAACTAAAAAAGGTAAAACTCATGTTACTCGGACAAGGGTGTCGAATACGCTATGAGAAAAAATGAGGAGTTGGAGCAACGTTGGCTAAAACCAAGCATTAAGTACATATGATAGTCGATAGACGATGAGAACTTAACCATGATAAATCCTTCTCGAAGTGCTATGTAATCTGACTTTGTAACAGAGCCATAGAACTGTTTGGAAAATGACATCTGCAGGAAGAACACAAGGGCCCAATTGGTGCCGTATGTTAACAAATAAGCACAAAAAAAAAGGAGCTCTCAGAAAATGTTAACAGATGATTGAAAAACTTTATTTACATCTACTTTTAACCACAATCAACGAATGTTTCATTGTCTTTAACGTCCAATTCTAAATAACATAGGTTGTACTCGAGAATGTTATAGGCTTCTTCCATTGCTGGTACAGGAATAGATGGAGACTATTGAATTATGTTATAATACTTACGATCCAGCTTATGACGGCTGCCCTTCTCCAATATCCCCATGCAAATTTTTCAAGTACCTGTTGGAGATGCTGTGAATGAGTGACCTTAGCAAAACCTACAGAACAAGATGGATCTCAACACTGAACCATATCACTGCTAATGCTAGGAAACCAGAATGAATTAATAAGAAAGGTAAATTAACCGATAATCATTGGGAACTTGATCGATGTTACCCTTATCTACTTTAGAAATCCAATCTTCCCAAGGTTTCCATTGGCGTATCTACATAAAAACAAAGGTTAATGTTTTATGCAGCTGACAGTCGGAAATGATAACAACATTTCTGTCAAAGAACAGGCAATATTGAAATTGATCTAGTTAGTACTCCTATAAGAAGATATAGTATTCTGCATTCTTAACCGTGTTATTGCTGAATTTTACGCGTTCAAAGTTGGAACACCTTTTCTAACAGAAGTTGCATATTCTAAAATGAATAAGATATCTAATTACAGTGCAGCAAGTACAGAAATTTAGAGGCACAAAAAGTTACCCTTGCTGTTCCTAGAACCAATATAGTGGCACAGGAGATCACATGAACAACTGCCACTACAAAGATGAAAATGTGCAGCTGATGAAATGATTCTGTTGATAATAATGGGACCTTCCCCTGCGATCGGAAAGATAAAATTACAGAAATAAGTTAAGTCGACCTTGAATCAACCCCTTCTTGAAAGGGTGAGCTTCATCACGATTCACGAGTTCCATTATCGTATTTCCTTGAACAAATGGGAAAGGCATGTGAATTTGGCATAAATAGACAATTTCTTACAGAAAGCATGTCACTATACCTGATGTGAGCAATGGTCTGAACCACCAATCTCTGCAGAAAGCAGGAGACGTACATTGTTTATGGCTTGAGGTGAATATTTTTCATGACTTTCGCTTTTTGTATGCTTCTTGCATGGAACCATGGCAGATTCTAAGTGAGTTGGAATGCATATGTCACTTATTAAACCTTGAAAGACATTTAATAGAAGGGAAATGAATCCTAAGAGCATCAATTCTGTCAACAAACACCAGCAGCACATTGGTTAGGCAAAAAATATAAGTTCAGGATATATAAGATGCAGTAGAGTTGCGAGATAAGTTCGGAATCAATCTATGCTGTGCCTGCACCTTGAATGACCGTAAAGTCATAAGCAATGCGTTATCAATGAACATGACATGAGCTGCTTAAACGTAAATTTTAAGTTAGAAGATCCAAGACACTGCAATTACATGACAAGTTCATGGAACAAAATGGGGAGTGGTGAGGCAAACCTGCTTTTAGTTTTTGCAAAGCTTCAAATAGTGTATCTTGATTGTGATGCTTCAGGCACTGAATTTTCCAAGTCAAAAACAGATAGAAGATTTTCTTAAAATTGAGATACCTAAATGTACTGAAAATTTTCGTTCATGGAAGCTTCATTATAGAACAGGTCCAGAAGAAAACAAAGAGCAAGAGATAAAGGAATTCCATGTGACTTACTGCAACATGCAAAAAGTCCTAAGAAACATTTTAATGTATACCTTCTACCAAAATTTGCAGACTGGCTATGCATATATGAATATGATACACACAGAATCTAGATTCCTAAATAAATGTTTAATGACTCATGATTGAGCATGCATGCAAAGCAGGTACCAAGCTATGTTACTCCGTATCCGACATCCCAGTCCATATTCGAACAATGTACGGAGATATGACCGATCAAAGGCTACATTGAAAAATTTAGAAAAATTTGAACATATCCAATCAAAACATAGTTTGTTCGTTCTATTTGAGTATAGAAGCACAAATTTCAGCTTTAGAACCCTATCTTGTATTTGAACACCTATGAACTTTTTCCTCCACACAAATTTGGAACTTTTGCTCCCTTGCCTAGTTAAGGTTGAATCTCAGGATAATATTTAACAGAAAGTAAAAAACAAAAAATGGGATTTCATCATTTTGTGGAGTAAATTTATAAATTAAGTAAAACTTAAGAGGAGAGGGTACCTTTCCAAGGTAATTAAGGCCTCTTTCAGCCAAAAGAGAGATAAGAATAATGAGGAAACAGACAGCTGCGACAACCCACGTAGGTTTAAACTCGAGAGAGATGGACTCTGCCATGATCTTGTTTCCAAGTCAAATATGGTTGGATTTCCACAAAGGGAATGCAGGTTTTGTCTTAACCCTGAAGGGTTGACATGAAACAGAAAGAGAGTGAGGGCGGGAAAGAATTAAGGCATATACGAAGTTTTGGCCCAAGGGAAAAGAATATGATTGGAGAATGGAAACCCAGTTTTCGTTCCAAAGAATCAGCTGTCACAACTTTTTATATGAATATGAATGTCATCATTGACACAAAAAAGGAATGCTTCTTTTTAAAGTTTCCGGTGCTTGCTTGCTTGCTAAGCAGTAAGATAAAAGAAAAGAAAATTACAACAGAATTGGTTCAGTAATGTTTGACAATTAACGGATAGCTGATAGCAGATAGCGGATTACATTAGGTGGTAGCTGATAGTTGATTGCATTAGTTGATTTGACTAGCGAATTGTATTAGCTGATTGTATAACAGTGTTTGGTAAAATTAACTGATAGCGGATAGCTGTTAGATTATTTAAACAAACAAAATGACATATAAGCATATCATTATATTCAATACTTGTTTGAATAGATTATTACTTATCAATATTTTGTATCTAATTATTATTAATTAGATTTATAAAATTATTATTAATTAGATTTATAAAATTATTTTTAATATAACTTTTCTAAACCTATTCAAATAATTTATATATTAATTTATTATTTATATAATTATTTTAATATAATTTAATTAATTAATAAAATTAAATATACATATAAATATGTTAAATATGTGATAATAAAAAAATAAATAAGATTAGGGGTGAGAAAATATTTAATTTAGGTTATTTTGAGATTTTTGGTAATTGGTAAAGGTAAAAAAGTCTTTACAACTCTAATTTCAAAATTTTCATATTATGAGCTTTTTTAAAATTAGCGGTTTCACTCAAATCCGCTCTTTCAATCAACTATTTACCAAACAACAATATTAGCGGATTTGACTGGTTAAACTTCTAATTATGCCTTAAACCTCTAATTTTTGCCAAAACTTTTATTTACCAAACAAGACCAATATCATTTAAGCATGTCTCGAGTTCGACATTTTGTGTAGGCAAAAAATCTCTACTAAAATATTCACCCATCAAAATTAAATGTACGACATGGGTTGGTTCAAATTAGTTAACCCTAAATTGATTCGAAAACTAGAGAACCTAATTGTATGCATTTTTCGACAAGAGACTGAATTAATTTTTTTGGTCGAACTCAAGATAAAAATACCCCTTCAGCAATAACAGGGCATATCCAGACTGTGGAAAGCTTTGGAAGATGTTATTTCATCATCGTTTTCAATTCAAAAATCTCCTGTTATCCATCTCGTCCGGTACTCGGTTGCAGATTTTGTGAAGTGTTGGTCCGCACTGCACTTCATTTCAACTCACCAGAATGACAATGACAAATCCATGTCGAGAATTAAAGCCAAAAAGAATGCACATCAAATGGAGAGATGAATTGCAAATTAAAAACTTAAACAGCAATCTGCTTGAGAAATAATATAATTGCTACAACAACCCAAGACTGGTACAGGATATTGATATGGGATTCTTCATCAATAGAATTTCTCCGAATCCCAGAAAATCCCATTGTCCAACACCCCTCAACATCACATTGAGAGGGAGATTGGGAAATTCGATTAGCTTCTTTCTTATTAAACACGAAAACTATATTATCTAGCTTGTCTCTCTCCATCTTCTTCTGAAATGTTAAACAGGAACTTCGGGAGAGATGCAATCCGGGGAAGGTGAAGCAGCAAGTCACTAAACGAGTCCTTTCTTGACATGCCTGGGGCCTGCCTGCTACTGGAGACTTCCTTTGTTTCCCCCCCTTCAAAAGCCTTCGCATCGTCCTTGCTTGTAATATTGAACTCGAAACCATGAGTTTTGCTCACCTGAACATCTTTTCCATCATTAGGTCCATTGTAATTTTCTCCGTTAGCCTGAGAGCTTGTGCCACTTGTACCGTCCTTTTGCAAAAGACAACAGAGAGAATTGACCCTTGACATGAGGGATTTCTCATCAGAGGCCGCTGTAAATTGAGTGTCACTGAGAAGGTATTGTGCAATATCCTCCAGCATTTCCTGACAGTCTGGTCTATTTTGAGAGGACAGATCCGAGGTCATATGTTCTGAAAGACGGTGTCCAATATGGTTCATAAGATCACTCATGGACATAGATGGGTGAAGTCCCGGCACTTTTATCTGGTCCCAATTTCTTGGCCCCTTTGAATCCACTGCTTCGCAGACTCCACTTCCCTCGGTGCCACGAGAGTCTATGACTAGTGTCAAATGAGATATTAATTAGAGAAGAAAAGTGGTAAGAAAGTATATTTATACTCAGCTAGAACTACAAGTCTAAGCTCAGAAAAAGAAAAAGGAACAATACTAATGCATATACTAAATCAGTCGAGGAACGTGCAAATCATATAGTATGCATATGCAGACCAAAAAAAGGCTACTGTGTTCTTACTGCTGCCTATATCAGCATCAGCATCAGCACCAGCACCAGCATTAACAAAACGGTTTATAACATAAAGCCAATGTAACATCATTATTAACAATAAAAGAAAACTTTAAAATCGAACCTATTCAACTTCCTGACAGACTACACACTGCACCATGTTAGTCATTGGACTTAAACAGGAGTGAATAAAAGAGAACACTAAAGGACAACGGAACATAGAAACTTTATCTAACGGCACATCGAAAACAAATCCTGAGCTCCTGATCATACCTGAACTGGGGGATGGTGCTTCCCTGGACATATTTTCCGAGGTTATGGCAGCAGAATCCCCTTTATCAATCTCAAAGGACGAAGACTGAGCTGCAGCAGGCGACGCTATATTCTGGAAGCCAGAGCTAGAAGATCCTTTACAAGTCTCCCCTTGATAATAGTCGTGCCCTTTTGGTTCACCAGGATCCTCAAAAACTGAACTCTTTGATTCAAAGTACGGTGAATCCAAAATAATCTCTGGCTGTCTGCTTAAACAGTTCAAACGCATGTCACATTGGATCAGTTTTTCAAAATGTTTGTTTAGCAATCCTTGGGGACACTGCAGAAAATGTTGCCTGCAAAGGTGTAATAAAAAAAATTATTAGCATATTAGGCACATAACCCTCCGCAAACAGCCAACATAAAACAGCAGTATTCAGCTTGTATTTCCACAAATAAGCATTAGAATACATATCACTTTTACCTATGTATGCTGGCTTGACCATCAGTAAAATCTGAAGTTGTCTGCCATAAGGTGTGTTTTCTAGGCTGCGGATTAGTCTCCCGGAAGAAAAGGGGCTGTCTAGCCAGCTGCATCATCAAAGAAACAAGCAGAGTCATACGAAATTATTGCGGAAAAATAAAATAGAGATTGGGAAACGAAAAGAATATCATAATGGAACACAGGAAAGTTTACCACAACATTCAAAGTGCCGGGTCCATCATCAGGACAATTTGCCTTAAGAGCCATAATATCCGACCACTGTATTTCAATCTTACTCTTAAGCCCACCTTCCAACACCTCCCAAACAAGCTTATGCTTGGCAAAATAACACTTGGCAACTAAATCCCCTTCATACCTCGACTTATACTGCAAATCAACAAGTGAACAATTCTTTAGCTACTAGACTCCCAAAATAAAGGATTTTATATAAAAAAAAAGATAAATAAATAAATAAATAAAACTTGATGAAAAGTTACCTCCCAGTGGCCAATTCGAAGAATAGAAGCTGGAAAATTCGAGGCTTTAAGCTTATCGGTAGCGGCGGCAGCAGCTTTACTCTCCTTTTTGACTCCAGAATTCGGGTTTTCAGCTTCGGCAGCTGAGCCACTGCTTTGGGATTGAGAGAGGCGCATTTGGATTAAATCCAAAAGTGAAGGACTCTTCCTTAGCTTCAAACCAAGCGGGCTCGGCTCATCCAACGGATTGTATTGCGCTGGTGGGATCGGGAAAGCATTGGCATCGGAGTTCCACTAACAGAAAATATAAAATGAAAAAAAAAACAGAAATGAAATCTTTAAAATTTAAAAGCTCTAACAAAAAGTATCTTTTTTTTTCTTTAAATAGTTTAGATCTCTCTAAAAAAATAAGCTGAATGTTTCATTTCATTGGAAAAATACCTGTTGAAGATTTGAAGAAGCTTTGGATCGTTTATTAACAGGGCCATGTTCTTCCTCTAAGGAATCCTCTACGATCTCCAATTTCACCGGCGCATTGTCCCGGCACGCTTCGGGTTCCGGCGTCGGATTTCCCGATCTCATCAACTGCACCATCCAATCTAAGCGAAATCCTGATTTGCCCAATACCAACCGAAAAACTCGCGGGAAAATATAGCTTTAAAGCTTTTTCTCTAATCGAAGTTAAAGAAAGAGAGCAAATCTCGGAGATTCTGAAACCCTAGAAAAAATTAGTACTTTGGGGAATTCTAATCAAAGGAGAGGGAGGGGTAAAGAAGGAATCCTATTTGGCGGCGAGCACGTGCGAATCCTGCGTCGTTTGAGCCATCGCTCGTGCGATGGTGTCCTGATATTACATTAATATTCTTGGTTGTGGCAATTATTGGGGTTAGAGATAAGGGTACTTTGGGTATTCAGGAGGGAGAGAGGAGCATGTGCTGGCAGACACGTGACACTTGAATGGATAATATGTGGGTCCAGAAAAAGGTAGGATTTCTTTTAAATGACGGCGGTGGTCTGGTGATGTCGTACACGTGGCGAAAGATCCGAGGATAGCTCTAGCATATTGCTTTCGAAATTGACACGTGTACTATTCATTGGAGGCCAAGTACAAAATGGTTAATGCCATTATACGTATAGACCTCGTAAATTTGATCAGAGACCTATATTGAAATTTGAAACTGATTCGAATATGATAACTCGAAATTTAAAATAAATTGTATCAAACTTAAATCGATCCAAAATTTAGTTGAACAGAAAAAAGACTCAAATTGATTTTTAACAAAATCGAATGGACTTGAACGGGAGAGAAGTCGAAATAAAGAAAATATATTAAAATAAAGAAAGAAAGATGAGATGTGAATTGTCGCACAACACATCAAAAAGCAAAATATACATGGCAATTTTGGGTGAAAAACCCCTTTTTAATTAATATTGGGGAAAATGGCTCCCAAAAACTATTATTTGGCAAAATGACCCCCAAACTTGCCAGGTCGGCAGACCTCGCGTTTTGTAGGACGCGAGGTACGACATCGCGTTCTGTAGAACGCGATGTTAGTCGACGTGGCATTGCTGTCCCTGTTAACGGTTTCACAGTACCTCGCGTTCTGCAACACACGAGGTCCCCGAGAATTTGAAAAGGCGGCTGGAATATATCGCACTGACCTCGCGTTCTGTAGGACGCGAGGTCTGTGCATTTCCAGCCTGAACAACAAGGAAAAACAAGCGTGGGTAGGCCTGTTCGAACCCAATTTCGAGCGTGTAAATGGTATATTTTTAGCGATCATCGAGTTTGGGGTCGTAGTACTGGAAATTGTGTATCGTATGATACCAACATGGTTAATTTCCGTCCATTCTACAATGGTTTAAAATGGATTCGAAAACCCTATGATAGCATACTTTTTTGAATGAAGTTGTATTTCAACAAATGTCGATAGGCATGTTCGAGCAGAATTTCGTACGTATAAATTTTAAATTTTTAGCTAACATCGAGTTTGGGGTTGTAGTACTGGAAATTCTCTATCGTATGACACTGACACGGTCAATTTTCGTCTATTGTACGCTGATTTAAAGTTGATTCGAAAACACTATCATAACATATTTTTTTGAATGATTGAAAATATAAGATGACGGATTGTATAAATCGAAGTGGACTGACTTTATTGATTAGATTGTCATGTGCGAACTCACATATACAAATTAAAAATAATTAATTAATACGAGGGGCTGAGCGATTAGGACACTTAGGAGCTGTGTGCCTAGTATTTCGACATATAGAACAATGCTTCTTTTGTCCGGTTTTCTCTCGATGTTCGACCAAATCCTCGGCACAGTATATTCTTGTAGAAGGTGGACGTCCTTTGGCTCGTAGTAGTGCTGGATCTGGGCGTATGATCGGTTCAGTGTCCACAGCATTCGGATCAACCTCATTTTCGATTGGAGGAAACTCTTTTTCGTAAACTTTAAGCACCGTTTTGAGCAAGTATACTGCATCAACCATATGCATGTATTCTATTCGTTGGTTAGTGCAAGCAGCAATGGCGTGTGCGCACGGGTATTTGAAAGTTTGGAAAATTCCGCACTCGCAGGTTCTTTCCCTCAGATCTACCACGTAAGCGTTGTGCTGAATGCCTTCCAACCGCCTGGAAAATTCCGCAACACGAAACAAGTGTCCTTCTCGCGAGAAGAGAGTTGCTTGCATCTGTCTTGATTGGCCCAATTGAATATGCAGTCTTGTGCGGAAATCTGGATGGACTTTGTGTCCACCTGCCATGTACTCAGTTGCTTGCCTGCCCAAGGTTGCAAAAAGGGTAGCTAAACGATAATAGGTCGCTTTGACAATGGAAGTGATAGGCAACTGCCGAACTCCCTTCAGTGATGAGTTCATTGCCTCAGCCAAGTTTGTTGTCATGTGACCATAACGTTTACCCTCGTCATACGATCGAAGCCATTTTTCCTTTGGGATTTTTTCAAGGTATTCTGCGCCTTTTTTGTTTCTCGCTCTCAGTTCCTCGAGCAGTTCAGCCACCTCTTGTTTGTAGTGCGAGTTGCCTACGGGATGACAGTTGAATAGTTATGGGCGAAAAACACATGAAAAAAGGTCGTAAATTGAAACGAGTAACACGTAATATAGTAAATGAAAATGACATAAATGACATACCCATATCGAGCAGCATTTGACGTTCATCACGATTCTTGTATTTCAGCAGGTAGTTTGCGGCTATGTGCCGCAAGCAAAAACGGTGGTGAATGTATGGAGGCTTCCAATAATCACCCAAATTTTGTATCGCCCACAGCAGCGCTGTGCCTCTGCCAGAAATAACACACACCCCTTCATCCCTTCTTCTTCGTATTACATGATCAAGGACATATTTTCGTAGGTTCTTAAGGAAGAACGTACAAGACTCCAAATCCTCCTTCGGGACGATTGCGAATGCAACAGGAACGCATTTGCGATTGTCGTCCTGTGCTATAGCTAGAAGTAGGATCTGTGTATATCTTCCGTACAACCATGTGCCGTCGATTTGGACCATCGGTTTACACTGCTTGAATGCGTTGATGCACTGGGGGAAAGTCCAAAATAACCGATGGAATTGACAAACACCTCGGACGACACGATCATTTTCGTATGCCAGAACCGTATCAAGTTTGACAACCATTCTCGGGATGTGTTTCTGCAGGAGATTAAGCCACGGGCGCAACTCTTTGTAAGATTCCTCCCATCAGCCATACAATTCCTCTTTGGCCTTTTTCCTTGCATACCATGCTTTCCAATAACCTGGACGGAAGCCGGTGACAGCTAGAGCTGCAGCCTGACATGTGGGGACCGACACAGTGGGATTTGTTTTCACCAGTGTCGAAAAGATGTCCGCGAGGAACTTTGCATCCAGGTTCTTGTGATCCTGGTTGAGGCTAGCAACGGTGCATATATGGGGCCCCTCAAGTTTTGTTATTTTCCAACGGTTGCCTGCCCTCTTCAACTCTGATATACGGATTTTCCATTTACAGCCTTGATCCTTTTGGACGCAGTGAGCCTTGTAGTATTTGGCTTGGGTTTTCTTCACCGTCGTCTCAACATTATGACGAAGGTTGTACTGCTTAACTACCGCCACCGCAATTTCCTTGTTCGAGAACGCCATACCAATTCTTAGTTCACCATCAGAACGGTGGACTCGACCATCTATTGTGTCGTCATGGGGAAAATCAGGGACGTCCATTGCATCCATATCAACCGTTGTGAAGTGGGATGGTGGCTGGAACATAGAAATTGGTATTGCGTCTACAGGAAAGTTGGTGGCAGTCGGTTCTTCGTCCAAATCTGGTGGTGGAATGGCAGTGTCTTCTGGGTCTTCTGGTAACTCTGTCAAGTCTTCTGGTTCGGGATAGAATGGCCCCAGCTCGTCTCCGTCTGGCCCGGGTTCTCTAATCGGTTCTTCGTCAGAAGCATCATCCGGGAGCTGGAATAGTAGAGCTTCTGGAATCACTACCCTTCGAGGCGAGGATTGGGGTCGATGAGCGGGAGACCTCTCACGAGATCGCTCACGAACCTCATTTCCAAGACCAAAATCAAGATCACCATAAGAAGAATGTATTCCCATAGATGGTTGAACGTACTCCGTGCTTGGGACATACGTTGAGTGTCGTCCATATGAGGAATCATGGTCGTGCATAACGTAAGAAGACGACGTTCCCTCACCCCCAAAAGAAGAATGTCTCCCCATAGATGGTTGACCGTAGTCGGTGCCAGGGACATACATTGAGTGCCGGATATATGATGCTTCATGGTCGTGCGTAACGTAAGGAGCCGACGTTCCCTCCCCCCCAAAACTATAAGGATTGTATGGACTGTACGATGCATTTGTTGGTGCATCGAATTCATCGTTTGGGGGTTGGTTCAGGTCGAACCCGATACTAGCTACGCAGGACTGCCTTGGAGAAGCAGATGACGATGCACCAACTTCGTTGTCTCGGCAGAGTAGGCCAAAATCACGTCGTAGACCTGCGGTCGGGCTATCAACGTTGGCATTCGGATCGAAGTCGAAATTCGCCCGGCCCCAGCTTGGTATTTCGACAACTGGATTAGACTCGGAGAACGATACATACAGCTCGAGGGGCCCCCAATTGAATACTCGAAGTGGGCTTCCATCAGCATTTGCACATCAGCATTTTCCGCAATTTGGCATACAGAGTACTCTAAAGGGTCTATAGATATTGGCACCCGATACTTTACGTCGGACAAACGATGATTATCGAAATGAGGAACTTTTGCCTCCAGTTCCTTGACCAACTTCTTGAACGATAATCTCCTCGGAAGCTTTATCGTTACCGGATCTTCGCAGTGAAAAAGGACGCCGAGTTCGGTACCATCGAATATCTGCCCATCGTAGTAAACTTGCGTAGTAACGCCTCGCCCGGCCATTTGAATATTTTATGAAAGACTTTTGAAATTTTGATACTTAGAAAATTCTAGGAATTGATTGCCAATTGAAACTTATATTTTCGTTGTATGGTTCTTCTTCATATATAGGCAAAATTATTGGCCCTTGCAATCCCGGAGAATCTGGTTGTGTAAGGCAAATAATGGTTCAGAGAGGTAACTTTGCTTGTCCATTACCTAAAACCGATAAGCAGGTAAATGATGAACAAGTCAGGAATGACGTGTGCCTGGGAGGCAGTCCCCTAACTTTCGACAAGTAAGGGATATTAGTACCTCGCGTTCTATACAACGCGAGGTCCATTAACATCGCGTTCTATAGAATGCGAGGTCACCTTAATTGCTTTGTTTCAGATATTCCGTCAGAAGTTATAATAACCGTACTATTTACTATTTGTTTGTTTGTGTAATTGAGAACATGTTCGAGAATTTGAGACAATTGTAGTCTGGTAATTGTAGTCTGGTAGTTGAGTAGTACTAGTTTTACATAACTTGAAATCCGTTGAACATTAATAAAGGATGAAATAAGACGTCATATAACATAATTGGAAGATAATTTCATAAGTTAATGGTTAATCCGAATCATCGTAGTCAGTGGACACATCTGAACTTAGGTTTAGTTCTTCGATCATCTGTTGTTTTCTTTGTCTACGCCTGTACATAAAAAGTTGCAGCTCCTCCATAGTCGTATCAACATCCGGTGAAGACGGTGCGTGTTCAGTGTTCGGAGCAGGTTCTACGGGTGCAGGCGTACTACCTTCGTCGGCGTTGACAAACTTAACATTGAAATCGACGTCTCTAGCTCCGACGGAATTGAGCCGGTCATACATGTTACGAACGTCCGTTTCGTTCGTAAGCTTCATAACGTAGTGCGTTTCATTAGCTGCCGGTGTTGGGATTCGACATTCCATGGAAGAAATTTGTTTGTCGGTGTGTTTACTAACCTCGATTGTTGTCAACTGTTTTAAATCTTTCAGTGACATTTTGCCGGTGATTGTTGACTCAAAATAAGTATTGAGAAAATAAAATGTTGCCTGAAATTTTGCCATAAGGTGTGAGCAAAGATTGGGTGTTTAAAGAGAATTTGGAATGAGTAAATGATGGTGGAATTCGTGAGTATTTATAGGAAAGGAAAAATACCACATAAATAAATTTAAGTCGAATCAAAACTTTATTTATAGTAAATAAAAAACGCAACACATGTAAATTTAACTCGCATCAAAACTTTAATTCGCATTTCATTTAACAAAACTTTAATTCGTGGGCAAATGTGATCGGAGGTCCCGACTGAAACCAGCCTTGAAAAAAGCAACTTTAAAAAAGCAGCTTTGATCGACATTAGCAAATGTAATCGGCACCGGCCGCATCTGAAAATGTTGGCTGCCACGGCAGAATGGTCGATCTGAATCCGCCCTCGCTTTCTAAAAGTCGTTTCGTTTCAAAACTGTAGGCGCGGATCCTCTCGACGGCGGCTACAGAAGCTGCCATTGAAGCCACTACTGCAGCACACAACCTCCAAAATATTGCGATATGTCGGTAAATATTAAGGTATGTACCCCCGCGGAACACAAATCTTTAAGTGAACTCCAACTATCATAAAGGAACAATATTTCGGACATAAAAATTGCAACGGAAAAAAACGCAGCATTACATGAACTCATATTCAACTGACCTAAACTAAACTTAACCTGTTACAAAAAATCATCTCCGTGCATATATATATATAAACAAACAAACATCTCATTGACCTCGCGTTCTGTACAACGCGAGGTAAGGGTGACCTCGCGTCCTACAGAACGCGAGATTGCCACGTCATCATATTCACCTCCCTCTATAAATAGCAAACTCTTGGAGAGGCAGGGAGCACCCACAAATTTTTTTTTTCTGTATTCACGTAAGCAGTTTTCGCTTGCAGCTACTAATGGCAACATAGCGCGTATTTTGGAAGTTTTGTTTTAATTTAACTTCCAAAATATTGCGCTATGTCGTTATTTTTAGTTACTACTGAAAACGTTGCGTATTTAGTATGATTCATTATTGTTATTATTATTATTGTTCTTATTATTATTGTTATTATTATTACTATCATACTAATAATTTTTATTGTTAGTATCATTTTATTATTATTGTTGTTTTTATTATTAATATTATTATTATTATTTTAATTAAATTTTTTTTTATTGTTATTATTATAAATAAAAATTATAATATTAAATGAGTTTCCCGCCTTAAAACTCTTCATTTAAAAACCCCCACGACCTCGCGTCCTGTAGAACGCGATTTCTTTAGAACATCGCGTTCTATAGGACGCGAGGTCCCTTTTGACCGTTCAGTTCACGCGTTTGTTCACTGACGCGCCTTTTCAATGAACCTCGCGTTCTATAGGACGCGAGGTACATGAATATCGCGTTCTACAGAACGCGAGGTTCATTAACCTCGCATCCCAAGCGACGCGAGGTCTTCTATAAATTGGAGGTTTTTTTTCTCTAAAAACTCCACAGAACGCGAGTTCTATAGAAATTTTACAAAAATTTATCAGCAACTTTTATATATCGTTCGATCACATGGAGGAGGCCTTGCTACGCAACCAAGCGAGTCACTGCAGTGAATATTGGTGAAACAATGAAGAGGTATTATTTTTTTCCTTTTTTTTTCTAAATATTTTAATTAAATTATATTCTTTTATTTTTACTAACTATTTTATTTTATTTTTTTCAGGGATACGAACGTAACTTACAATGTTACCTTAACCGTATCACCGTCGCACCCGTTGATGCTGTTATGCGTTTGATTGAGCGGGCTGGTTTTGGGCACATAGCTCGCTATATAGGGGGTGAAGGTTAGACCGTCGTTGATCAGCGCGCTGATAGAACGGTGGATACCCGAGACGCACACGTTTCATCTTCCATTTGGCGAGGCAACAATTACGTTGGAGGATGTTGCCTACATTCTGGGGTTGCCTACAAATGGCAGCGTTATTACTGGTATAGCGATGGCACATTGGCCAACCCTATTTGCTGAACAAATGGGCGTGCTGCCCCCTGATGAAGTGTGGGACGGAGGGAAAATTTCTCTATCGTACTTGGAGGACAACTTTGGAACCCCTCCCCCCGATGCGGATGAAGTTGCACTTCAGGTATTTTTTTTATTATATTTAGTATGCTTTTATTATATTTATGATTAAATTAAAATTATTTATTTGCACATTAGGCTGCTTTATGAATTTTTTAGGATGAATTCAGTCAATAATTAGGATCTTTTTAATAAATATTTAGGATAAATTATAAATATTTAGGATAAATATTTAGGATGAATTCAGTAAATATTTAGGATCATTTATTAAATATTTAGGATAAATTACAAATATTTATTTACAAATTAGGATTAAGTTACTAATTTCTTTGGATGCATTTATTAAATCTATATTTAATCTATATTTAAGATGAACTTACAATTTTTTTAATTAGGATGCCTTTATTAATTTATATTTTCACAGCGATGTGCGCGAGCCCACATCTTGCGTATTATTGGCGGGATATTAATGCCCGACAAAACTCGCTCAAAAGTGCACGTTATGTGGCTTCGTCATCTGACAAATTTAGATGAGTCTGGACTAAAATCTTGGGGGTCAGCTGTCTTGGCGTTTCTTATCAGAGACCTCTGCAGAAACGTTGACGCCTCCAAAGCATCGATGGGAGAATGCTGTTTATTCCTGCAGGCTTGGGTTTGGCTTCGGATCCCTACTTTGGCACCACAGCTTAGGGTTCCCACTCCTTTGTCATTTCCGCTTCTACGGAGGTACTACATAATCTACTATATTTTTTTATTAAATTATTTTATTTAACGATCTTTTTCATTTTTTAAAGGTGGACCACCGCACTATCCCACACCGGCCTGCCGGAGTCCCAGAAAGAATACAGATATATATTCGATGCCTTGACGGAGGACAAGGTAATTCAACGATTATTTTGGTTTTTTCCATACTATTTTTCCAATAATATTTCATATAACCGTTACAAATTTTTTCATTCTTTTTAGTTCCTGTGGACGCCCTACGATTCAGAGGAGATTCGCGACATTACTCCAGCAGATATTGTGCAAGAGCGAGACCTCTGGATTTCCGTCGTGCCGCTGCTGAACTACGAAATTTGCGTGTGGCATTCTACGGATAGGGTACTCCGACAGTTCGGGTACGTCCAAAATGTTCCACCCCCTCCGCAAAATATGGACTCCTTCTACAATCTTACGCGTCAGGGGAAGACGGAGGTTGACTGGGCCGAGCACCACGCTATCTGGATAGCGTTTTGGGCTCAACGATTTCTCAGACGCCCACAGTTTCTCCAACAAATTATGGTAGGGGGTCCTTCGGTCACTTTCAATTATGCCCAGTGGTATATGAACAATGGGATACCACATATCCTTACTCCGGCCGAGCGCGAAGCAGGGCTTCCCCAGCAACCCCAAAATCGCCCACGCGGGAGCGGGCGAGCGAGCCAGACCCAGACCCAGAGGCAGTCGACGCAGCGCGATCCGAGACCACGATATGACACTCCAGGGGCATCATCTTCTGCCCCACCATTGCATAGCGGTCCATCGACTTTCCAGCAGACGATGCCTCCACCCCAGTACGGCTCCACTGATGCCTATCGTCCCTATACGCCCACGACTGACCTTATGCTTATCAATTATCCACCTCAGTATGGGTTTCCGATTGTGGACAGTACGTCTATAGGTAGTTTGTTTTACTCTCCGCCTGGGCCAGGCACAGATCCGCAGATCGCGCACGATGGTCAGGATGATAGGGACCAGGGACCACCACAGGATGGAGATAGGAGGTATCCGGATCGTGAGCGTCATCCACCCAACTGCGGAACGGGTGGACATAGGCATTTTTAGTCTTTTTTTTTTGTTGTTTTCTACTTATATTTTTAATATTTATGTAAAACACTTTTAAATTTTATAATGTCGTATTATAATTTTCTTTTACGAATTATAATTTTGTTTGCATATTATAATTAAACTTTATAATGTTTATTTAATTTTCCCCAATTACAATAAATTTAATGGGATTAAAAACCGAAAATCGACATTAGTTGAAATGCAACTTCAATCAAAAAAAATATGATGGCATAGGGTTTTCGAAGCCATTTTAAATCATTGTATAATTGACGGAAATTAACTATGTTGGTATCATACGATACACAATTTTCAGTACTACAACCCCAAACTCGATGATCGCTAAAAATATATCATTTACACACTCGAAATTGGGTTCGAACAGGCCTACCCACGCTTGTTTTTCCTTGTTGTTCAGGCTGGAAATGCACAGACCTCGCGTCCTACAGAACGCGAGGTCAGTGCGATATATTCCAGCCGCCGTTTCAAATTCTCGTGGACCTCGCGTTCTGCAGAACGCGAGGTCCTGTAAAACCGTTAACACGGACAGCAATGCCACGTCGACTAAAATCGCGTTCTGCAGAACGCGATTTCGTACCTCGCGTTCTACACAACGCGAGGTCTGTCGACCTGGCAAGTTTGGGGGTCATTTTGCCAAATAATAGTTTTTGGGAGCCATTTTCCCCAATATTAATTAAAAAGGGGTTTTTCACCCAAAATTGCCAATATACATGCTATGTAAAGTCGTATATAAGGCGTAAAAATCTAACTTGGCCTAAAAATCCGAATAAAATTGATCGATCTCCTATTAACTCGATATTGGCCCGAACCGAAATTAATCTAACCGAAAATCAACCAAAACGAAACTCAACCGACGCGACCGAATACATAAACCGAATGTAGTCAGACCCGAAATAACCCGAGCCGAACGACTCGTTGTCCACCTCTATGTCCTTCATGCAAACATTTAAGGGATCTAAATTATCACGGCGCAATATCACAAGTTAGGAGGCGCCACGTCAAAGATAGAGACCGATCCATCCAAAGGAGCAACAAGTTTCGCCATGAAATCGGCAGCCATATTTGTCTCGCGGTGAATGAGGGAGAGTTGAACCATCCAAGCTTTAGTAAGAAAAGACAAAATGAATCTGATTGGAGCGTGAGGGCTTCTAGTAGATGGCGATGAAAGTAAATTTATGACATCTGACTATGGTTGAAAACTTCCCCATCAGTGTTAATGCAGATCCAGCCCACAAGCGGTGGTGTCCAATGGCGTCGAGCTAAGGATTGCCGCAGATCACTATGGTTGGAAGGTAGATGGGGAAGAGTACAACTGCCCCCAATGAATATTTGTATGAAGCATCGAGCTAAGATGAAATGTTTCACCTCGAAAGATGAATGCATTGCGACGTTTCCAGCATTGCCAAATTATGGAGGAGAAGAGGGTGCTCCAAGAACCTACAATCAATGAACAAATACGTTTTGATATAACTTAATTAATATAGTAATATAGTATTTAGATTTTTAAGGGCCGTTTAAATATTATATAACTTAATTCTTATTAAGACATTAATATAATATTGTTACTACCTATAAGCAGATGTTGTCATGTGTCAGAGCCACAATAAGAAATAGTGTGAATGCAGTGGCGGAACTTGGTGGTAGAGTTTGAGGGGGCCAACTTAAAATTTTTAAAAATACAAATTAAAATTAAAATTTTCAAAAATTTTGAAGAGATCAATTTACATTTTTTTTCAAAAAATTTGGGGTTTAACTAAAATTTTTAAAAATTTGAGAGGCTTGATGAGAACTTTTAAAAAATATGAAAGGGATTTAATTAAAAAATTCAAAAACTTTGAAGTTTAATCTGAATTTTTAAAAATTTTGTGGGGCTAAATTAAATTTTTTAAAAATTCTAAGGGTTTAAATTATAATTTTTCAATTTTTGGGGGGGCCATGGCACCCACATGCCCCCATTATCTTCCGCCACTGTGTGAATGACATAATACAAGGGGCATTTAACGACGAGCGTAACAACGCATGGGAAGCTACATTTGGGCACCGAGCGGAACCCTTCACAATCCGCAAGCGAAAAGACAATGTAACACCCCCTTCCCGGCCTGGTAGAGAACCGGGTCGGAGAGCGCTACCGGAAACGATGCGGAGATCGGAGATATAAATCCAAAGTTCAAAAATCATTTTAGCGTATTTTGTTAATCTCTTTTAAGACTTAACACTCAACTTATTAACAACTTACTCAATTGGGGTCAATTTTAAACTTTTTCAAACTTTAGGGACTAAATTGTAATTTTCACAAATTAAAGGTCTTTATCTGAAATTCGTGAAAATATACTGAAAATAAACTTACTAGTTATTAGCCTGTAAAACCTCATTACTATCGGAGGTCATTTATCAACCTGATTAGACGATGCAATATTTAGTGACTATTTTGTAAAATATTCAAATCTATTTCTTTTTATTATCTTACTAAAATTATTTACAAATTTAAATGAGCCTAACAACTCACAAAAATCTTAGAGTCTTTTCTAATCATTTTTATTAGAAAATTATTCGTATCTATCATTATTATTGTTCCAACATTTATTTAATAGGACTTTTCTAGATTTCTAAAATAAAACCACATTATTAAATTACACAACATAATTTATACAAAAGTTGGATCATATGCCACTTTACTAGGAGTTCATGAAAGATATCATACATATATGGTAGAGATGTGACTTGCAACTGCACCACACGATCAAAGGTTGGAAATCTATCAGGGTCCTGAAAATGCATGAGACACGTATGTTAGGCTTACATAGCCTAGTGAGGTAGTCATGATAGTGAATTAACAATAATATGAGTGTCATGATTAGATATAAATTAATCTAACTCATTTGCATGCTTCTATAACAGTATAGGCATAACATGATCAGATATCCATATCACTGACATAACATAATATAATCATATATCTTATCATAAACATGTCATAGTATAACATATCGAACACATATTATATTGGTACCATTGGATACGCGGATTCCCTGTACACCATATCATGTATTATAATTGAGCCGTAGCCCTGAGCCGTAGCTCCATGTATCCCTTACACTTCCATCCTTTTATCTCCCACATATAGGCCGTAGCCCTGGACCGTAGTCCTCCCTTACATGGTGAGCTCGAATATTCCTATGGCATGCCAATTGTATCCAACGTCCATAAATACACATAATTTCACATAGTCCATGATTTTCAGATCATATCATATCAAATAGCAAGATGAGCCGTAGCTCCATATCAGATAATATTTCATATTATTTTCATATACATGTAGCATATTATAATCATTTTTTAAGCATATCAAAATAATGCAGGGTACTTACCAGATGCAAATAAATTCATAATTAATGCAATAGGAAGGCACCGAGCCTACCCCTGACACGACTATACCCACATATCAGAACATAAAAAAAATATCGGAATGACACCGTGTCACCCGAGACAAATGCATCTACACTCACCTTGACAGACCGGTGCTTTATTTTTATTTATTGGGCTTGAAAGTTGATCTGAATTGACCTCGTGTACTACGATAAAAATTAATTAAAATAATAAGACAATATCGAATATATATAAAAATATTAATCAAACTCGATACCGAAACTTAAACTAACTAGAGATTTGAGCTTACCCCGTCGTCGGCAGAAATTCGATATTACTATATCGAAAATATCGGACTACCAATCAAACATTGGATCGAATATTTTCTAATTTCCTTCAATTTTGCCGTGTAAATACTCTCACTCCCTCCCCCCTTTTATACACGTTTTTGGACGTGCACTATTCCCCACTAATTGTTATTTATTCAATTAATTCTAATGGTTGCCACCTGATTTCAATAACAAAGATTTACCTAATTAACTTTTGGTGGTGGATCTGCCACCTTTTCCTCTTTTTTTTTTAATAATATATATATATAATAATAATAATAATAAACTAACTATTTAATCTATTTTGGGTACCAAATCGAACTATCCCTTAATCGAAATGAAAATATTAATTTGCTAGAACTTGACCTTGATTTATAAATTATCTCGAATAATCTAAATAAGATCGAATAAATTATTTAATAGTAAAAATATTCGGTCACCGGAACTTAATTCCGACTAGACCGGTTTTTGGATGTGACAACTCACTCTCCCCTATTTATAATACTTTGGCGTCAACTACTCCTTTTCTTTTTCTTTTTTCTTTTTATAATAAAATAATAATAATTTTAACTACTCCATACCTACTCCTTAAAATAATAATAATTTTAACTACTACATAAAATAATAATAAATTTTTACTTACTCCATAAAATAATAATAAACCGAATAAAAATTTTGAACCTAATTTCTACTAGACCGGTTTTTGGGATGTGACAACTGACCCTCCCTTAAGAAAATTCGTCCTCGAATTTTTACCTGAATCGAATAGATGAGGGTATTGCTTTTTCATCGTGTCCTCAGGTTCCCATGTTGCCTCTTCCCTCTTGTGATTTCTCCACAAGACTTTAACCAATGCAACATTTTTGTTTCTTAGTCTTTTGATTTCTCTATCCAGAATCTGAATTGGTTCCTCTTCGTAAGACAAGTCAGGATTCAGCTCTAATTCTTCCGGCTCTAAGATATGAGATGGATCGGATCTATACTTTCTGAGCATTGACACGTGGAAGACATTGTGGATTTTATCGAACTCGCTAGGAAGTGCAAGTCGATAAGCCACTAGGCCAATTCTTTCAGTAATTTCAAAAGGTCCAATGAAGCGAGGACTGAGCTTTCCCCTCTTTCCAAAACGAAATACTTTCTTCCATGGAGAGACTTTAAGAAAGACTTTGTCTCCCACATTATGCTGAATGTCTCTTCGTTTCAGATCAGCGTAAGCTTTCTGCCTATCAAAAGCTTGTTTCAATCGAGAGTGAATGATTTGAACTTTCTCTTCTGTTTCTCTGAGCAGTTGTGGTCCCAACACCTTGTTTTCACCAAGTTCGGACCAACACAGAGGAGTTCTGCATTTTCTGCCATACAACGCTTCAAAAGGAGCCATCTGAATAGATGACTGATAGCTATTGTTGTAGGAAAATTCTACTAAGGGTAGGGATTTCTCCCAATTTTTCCCAAAATCAATAATGCAGGCTCGGAGCATATCTTCCAGAATCTACAAGGAAGATCGTAATTGATATAGGATACCTAGCTTATGTTTAAAGAAAGAAACTAACGAGGTTACCTGAATAACCCTTTCAGATTGGCCATCAGTTTGGGGATGGAATGCAGTACTGAGATGTACTCTAGTTCCCAATGCCTCCTGTAAGGTTCTCCAAAATCGGGATGCAAACCGTGGGTCTCGATCAGAAATTATTGATGTTGGAACTCCGTGCAAGCGTATAACTTCGCTGATATACAACTCTGCTAGCTTGGATAAGCTGAAGTCCATTCTTACAGGAAGAAAGTGAGCTGACTTAGTAAATCGATCTACGATGACCCAGATTGCGTTGTTTTTCTTTGGAGTCGGAGGTAATCCGCTTACAAAATCCATAGTGATACGTTCCCACTTCCACTGTGGCAGCTCAATGGGTTGAAGAAGTCCCGTCGGTACTTTATGTTCGGCTTTAACCCGTTGACAAGTCAAACACCTTGCTACAAAATCTGTGATTTTACTTTTCATACCTGACCACCAGTAGATCTCTTTTAGATCCTTGTACATCTTAACAGCTCCGGGGTGAATAGAAAAAGGGCTAGCATGTGCTTCACACAGTATCTGGTTCCGAAGATCATCATTATCTGGAACACATATACGATTACGAAAACATAACAAGCCTTCAGAATTTATGGCAAAATCAGGGTCCGGTTCATCCTTGATTCGGGCTAAAATAGGTTGCAACTCCTCATCATCTTCTTGAAGTGCTTTAATCAGGGACACAATGGTCGATTGTACCCTGAGCTCGGCTAATAACTTGCCACGCTTCATGAGCCGAAAGTGAGCATTTAAACATCTAGGAGAAGAAGTGGGCTTCCGGCTAAGAGCGTCCGCCACCACATTTGCTTTACCGGGATGGTAATCAATTACCAAATCATAATCTTTCAAAAGCTCCATCCAACGACGCTGACGAAGGTTTAATTCTTTTTGGGTCAAAAGGTATTTCAGGCTTTTGTGGTCAGTAAAAAGATAACACTTTTCACCATAGAGGTAATGTCGCCAGATCTTTAGTGCGAACACAACCGCAGCTAGCTCAAGGTCATGAGTTGGATAATTAAGCTCATGCGGTTTGAGTTGACGTGAGGCATAGGCTATAACTTTACCTTCTTGCATCAAGACACAGCCCAGTCCTTGATGGGATGCATCGCTGTATACTGTGAAATCTTTTCCTGGCTCCGGCTGTACTAGGACAGGAGTGTGGGTGAGGATTTGTTTAAGTTGATCAAAACTCCGTTGTTGGTCCACTGTCCATATGAAAGGAATGTCTTTGCGGAGAAGCTTCGTTAGGGGTGAAGCAATCAATGAGAACCCCTTAACGAACCTACGATAGTATCCTGCAAGACCCAGGAAACTACGAATTTCTCCCACATTCTTCGGGGGTATCCATTCGAGAATGGCTTGAATCTTCTTTGGGTCCACCTGAATTCCCGCGGAAGATATCACATGACCGAGAAAAGATACTTCGGTCAGCCAAAACTCGCATTTACTAAATTTGGCATAGAGTTGTTTTTCACGGAGGGTTTGGAGTACAATCCGAAGATGTTCTTTGTGAGTAACAGAATCTTTCGAATAGATCAAAATGTCGTCTATGAAGACAACGACAAATTTATCAAGATAAGGTCGAAATATTCGGTTCATCAGATCCATAAAGGCTGCAGGAGCATTGGTGAGCCCAAAAGGCATCACCAAGAATTCGTAATGACCATATCTGGTTCGAAAGGCTGTTTTTGAAACATCTGATTCCTTCACGAGCATTTGATAGTAACCAGATCGGAGGTCTATCTTAGAAAAGACAGAAGCACCCTTTAGTTGATCAAATAGGTCGTTTATTCTAGGAAGCGGGTACTTATTTTTTATTGTTACTTTATTCAGTTGTCGATAGTCGATGCATAAGCGCATCGATCCATCTTTCTTCTTCACAAATAGAACCGGTGCTCCCCAGGGTGAGGAACTCGGTCGAATAAACCCCTTACTTTCAAGGTCTTGGATTTGGGCCTTCAATTCTTTTAACTCCATTGGAGCCATCCTGTATGGAGCGATAGAAATTGGAGTAGTTCTAGGTTGAACTTCTATCCCAAACTCAACTTCACGTACAGGAGGGAGTCCCGGAAGTTCTTCAGGGAATACGTCAGGAAAATCTCTTATTATGGGTATATCTTCAGGCTTTAGTTCCTTCGTAGATTCTAAGGCACACATAAGACTACTCTGACATTTAGATTTCATTAAGGTGATGCTTTCTCTACCTAGTCCACGGAGATATAATTTCTTTTTAGAACAATCTACCCATGCTTGATGTTCAGCTAGCCAATCTAGGCCAAGGATAAGGTCGAACTCATTAAAGGGTAAGACCATCAAATTGGCCGGAAAAGGAATTCCTTGGATTTTTAGGGGACAAGATCTACAGATCTTTTGGATTGCTACACTATCTCCTAATGGGTTTGACACAAGTATTTCGGAAGCAACATGATCACATTTTAAGGCATATTTTTCAATCAAAGGTTCACTAATAAAGGAATGCGTGGAGCCTGGATCTATCAAAGCATAAACAAATTCAGAACCTAACTCCACCATACCTGCAATAACATCAGGGTCGTCTTCTTGTTCGCGGCCTCGAACGTGGTACATCTGGGCTGAGGTCTTTGGATTTCGGCTTCCTGAAGGAGCATTATTGTTGTGGGGCCTTCCGGAAGAACCAGACGGTGCTTGATTTATTCCCCTCCCTTTTACTGGAACGTTCTGGGAGGCTATAGAGGTAGGGGCTTGTGGATTTTGGGGGCATTGTCGGATGAAATGACCAGATTCTCCGCACAGGTAACAAGAACCTGACTGTTTACGACACTGTCCCAAATGTCTCTTTTGACAAAAATTACACAGAGGGATCTGAGAACTTTTGGCAGAGCCTCCTGTACTGTTTATTGAGGTCGTACGCGTAACAGTGGTCCCACCAGATGGAAATTGAGAGACATAATTAGAGTTAGGTAGCTGTTGATTGGCAGATGACCTTTGGTCCCACTGTCTTCCTCTTTTTTGAGATAGAGGAGGTTTAGAATCTTCTCGGAATCTTTTATCAGGCCGAGCTTGGTTTCCCTTCCTTCTTTCCGAGGCTCTTTGAGAAGCTTCAGTTGCAATGGCTCGATTCACCAGAATTTGAAAATCCTCGATTTCCAGAGCAACAAAAAGAGGACGTAATTCATCGCAGAGGCCATCTATGAACATTCTACATTTTTCTTTTTCAGTGTGGATGATATCAGTACCATATCTAGCGTATTTGCAGAAGTCATGAATGTACTGTTCTACTGGCCTTCCTCCTTGCTTCAAATGGAGGAACTTTTTACGTCTTTCAGCGAGGTAATGCTCACTAATATACTTTTTACGAAACTCCTGGAGGAAAAATTCCCAGGTTACTTTATGTTCGGGTACAGTGAGAGTTACAGTGTGCCACCAGCTTTGTGCTTCATCTGCAATCAGGGCTAAGGCACACTCCAACTTATGCTCCTCGGGGCACTTTAGTTGCTTGTTGATTACTTTCAAAGTATTTTCTAGCCAATATTCTGCGATTTCAGGATTATCCAGATCTTGGCCAGTAAATGTATAAACTTGATAACGTTTTAGCTTATCTATTGGAGCTCGAGAGATCTGCTGAGCAGCTTCAGCAGATGAGGAAGGTGCTTCTTGTCGAAGAGACACCACTACTTGTTTTATCATGTCGGCCATAGACATCAAATAGTCTTGTTGAGCCGACAACATAGGTGGAAGATGAGGTGGATCATTCTGAGCCATTTGTTCGGTACTTGGTTCTGGCCTCACATTTTCCCCTCGAGTGGAAGAGGAATCATGATCGGGCTCATTTGTTTCTTTCCTAATAGTAGGAGCGGTCATTTTGGGTCTAGACACACATAAGAATTAAATCGTGTAAGTTGCAAGTCACAAAATACATATTTAATCAACTCCTAAGTGGCATATGAGACACAAACTCGTTAACGAATGCCTGATTAGTCCTAGAATCGACTAAACTCTAGCTCTGATACCACAAATGTAACACCCCCTTCCCGGCCTGGTAGAGAACCGGGTCGGAGAGCGCTACCGGAAACGATGCGGAGATCGGAGATATAAATCCAAAGTTCAAAAATCATTTTAGCGTATTTTGTTAATCTCTTTTAAGACTTAACACTCAACTTATTAACAACTTACTCAATTGGGGTCAATTTTAAACTTTTTCAAACTTTAGGGACTAAATTGTAATTTTCAAAAATTAAAGGTCTTTATCTGAAATTCGTGAAAATATACTGAAAATAAACTTACTAGTTATTAGCCTGTAAAACCTCATTACTATCGGAGGTCATTTATCAACCTGATTAGACGATGCAATATTTAGTGACTATTTTGTAAAATATTCAAATCTATTTCTTTTTATTATCTTACTAAAATTATTTACAAATTTAAATGAGCCTAACAACTCACAAAAATCTTAGAGTCTTTTCTAATCATTTTTATTAGAAAATTATTCGTATCTATCATTATTATTGTTCCAACATTTATTTAATAGGACTTTTCTAGATTTCTAAAATAAAACCACATTATTAAATTACACAACACAATTTATACAAAAGTTGGATCATATGCCACTTTACTAGGAGTTCATGAAAGATATCATACATATATGGTAGAGATGTGACTTGCAACTACACCACACGATCAAAGGTTGGAAATCTATCAGGGTCCTGAAAATGCATGAGACACGTATGTTAGGCTTACATAGCCTAGTGAGGTAGTCATGATAGTGAATTAACAATAATATGAGTGTCATGATTAGATATAAATTAATCTAACTCATTTGCATGCTTCTATAACAGTATAGGCATAACATGATAAGATATCCATATCACTGACATAACATAATATAATCATATATCTTATCATAAACATGTCATAGTATAACATATCGAACATATATTATATTGGTACCATTGGATACGCGGATTCCCTGTACACCATATCATGTATTATAATTGAGCCGTAGCCCTGAGCCGTAGCTCCATGTATCCCTTACACTTCCATCCTTTTATCTCCCACATATAGGCCGTAGCCCTGGACCGTAGTCCTCCCTTACATGGTGAGCTCGAATATTCCTATGGCATGCCAATTGTATCCAACGTCCATAAATACACATAATTTCACATAGTCCATGATTTTCAGATCATATCATATCAAATAGCAAGATGAGCCGTAGCTCCATATCAGATAATATTTCATATTATTTTCATATACATGTAGCATATTATAATCATTTTTTAAGCATATCAAAATAATGCAGGGTACTTACCAGATGCAAATAAATTCATAATTAATGCAATAGGAAGGCACCGAGCCTACCCCTGACACGACTATACCCACATATCAGAACATAAAAAAAATATCGGAATGACACCGTGTCACCCGAGACAAATGCATCTACACTCACCTTGACAGACCGGTGCTTTATTTTTATTTATTGGGCTTGAAAGTTGATCTGAATTGACCTCGTGTACTACGATAAAAATTAATTAAAATAATAAGACAATATCGAATATATATAAAAATATTAATCAAACTCGATACCGAAACTTAAACTAACTAGAGATTTGAGCTTACCCCGTCGTCGGCAGAAATTCGATATTACTATATCGAAAATATCGGACTACCAATCAAACATTGGATCGAATATTTTCTAATTTCCTTCAATTTTGCCGTGTAAATACTCTCACTCCCTCCCCCCTTTTATACACGTTTTTGGACGTGCACTATTCCCCACTAATTGTTATTTATTCAATTAATTCTAATGGTTGCCACCTGATTTCAATAACAAAGATTTACCTAATTAACTTTTGGTGGTGGATCTGCCACCTTTTCCTCTTTCTTTTTTTTAATAATATATATATATAATAATAATAATAAACTAACTATTTAATCTATTTTGGGTACCAAATCGAACTATCCCTTAATCGAAATGAAAATATTAATTTGCTAGAACTTGACCTTGATTTATAAATTATCTCGAATAATCTAAATAAGATCGAATAAATTATTTAATAGTAAAAATATTCGGTCACCGGAACTTAATTCCGGCTAGACCGGTTTTTGGATGTGACAACTCACTCTCCCCTATTTATAATACTTTGGCGTCAACTACTCCTTTTCTTTTTCTTTTTTTTTATAATAAAATAATAATAATTTTAACTACTCCATACCTACTCCTTAAAATAATAATAATTTTAACTACTACATAAAATAATAATAAATTTTTACTTACTCCATAAAATAATAATAAACCGAATAAAAATTTTGAACCTAATTTCTACTAGACCGGTTTTTGGGATGTGACAGACAAGACCGCTTACAACATCATGTCTTACCTAGTAACCACGTGACTACGCATGTGCCCACCGCGGGTATCAAAAGAGACCTAGGACATCAAGTCATAGCCCATCCAATCAATGTGCCACGACTTCCCCATCACGACACCTGTCTGAGTAGTATAAAACCATACATGCAGTTGAAAGGAAGAGACATTGTCCATTCCAGACACCATCACTGCCCTAAAAAACAAGAGTAGTAAGTGAACTCCGACTCGGGGCGGCCACCTCAACCACCATCGGGCCACCGTCTCCGGTCGGATGCTCTCTCAACTGGGACACATGTAAAGGAATAGACAGAGATATATATAAAAAAGGGAAGAAGAAGGGGAAAAGGAAGCCAAACCCCCCTTTTCAAACCGAAGATAGCCGACCGGCCAGCATGCATATAATAAAAACCAATCACAGGCTGCAACCCGTCGATCGGAAGAAAGGAACGACAAACTACGACAAAGAAAAAGACTCAAAGGCATGCAAAGGTTCGGATAAGAGATGTAAAGTCGAGGGCGCCACAAGTGATATGGAGAAGGGCATGAGCATAAAGAGTAGGAAGGCCGAGCGAGGAATGTAAAGAACCCTCCCGGCCCTCCGTTTGAAAGAAGAGAAATAACACATACTGATGAAATTTGAAGTTATAAAACTTTGAATTTCATCCGCCACGCCTCCACAGCATTCCAATCAAATTTGGCACAAGATGAAAAGATGGAGACTATTTAGCAGCCACACGCGATAGTGAAGACGTAAGAGAGTGAGAACTTGTCACAAAACTGAGACACACTAAACATGAAAAGGTATAATATAACCCATACTATTCAACATGCAATTCGTTTCATTTTTTGTCATTATGTACATTCCGCGACACACTCTATGCGACTATTGTGATTAATGAAAATACATTTCCCACTAATATTTTAATTCAGTCCCAGTTCTCCCCAACGATAAAAGGCTCATTAGCCATCCCTAAAATAATCGTTGTTTTCGAACCAAGCGAACTAAATAAACAAAGGGTCGTCTAAGCGTCCGCCAGTTTTAAGAGCGTGCATAAAAGAATTAGCTCAACGATCGATGTTTTCGAAGAAAGCGAGCTAAAAAGACAAAGGGTCGTCTCAGCGTCTGTCGCTTTTAAGAAGCATGCATAAAGGAATCAACTCAACGACCGCTGCTTCCGAAGCAAGCGAGCTAAATATACAAAGGGTCGTCTGAACGTTTGTCGTTTTTAAGAAGCGTGCATAAAGGAATCAGCTCAACGATCGCTGCTTCTAAAGCAAGCGAGCTAAACAGATAAAGGATCGCCTGAGCGTACGCCGCTTTTAAGAAGTGTGCACAAAGGAATCAACTCAACGATTGCCACTTTTAAAGCAAGCGAGCTAAACAAACAAAGGGTCGTCTGAGCGTCCGCTGCTTATAAGAAGCGTGCATAAAAACAACGCATATGCCCAACGGCTCCCAAATACATAGCTCATAGGAACAAGGCCATAGTGTTCGCATAAAAACACACTAGTGCAGTAGCAATCAAAACCACCCCGTACAGGAGGGAAGATAAACACAAAGCCCGAAAGAAAATATTCCAAACTTACTCATAAAAGCAGAAAACCCTCAGCGAGCTAATTACAAAAGGAACAAGAGCTGGCCACCAACCTACTTTACAAAGTTACAATCAACAGAAAATTCACGTCAACAAGTGTGTCCCCATTTTACAGAAAAGAAAACACAACACAGACACTAAGTCGACCAAGTATAAAAACAAAGCCAAGCTAAGTTCAAATTGGCACCTTTCAAATGACTTCAAATTCCCTTCTTACGTGTACTTGAACCCTACCAATCAATGATATACAATGCACGGAGACAAGTGCGAATTCAAACCAATCCTGGGAACAGGCAACCATCGTCGCCACCTAAAAGAGTCCTCACCAAAGTAGTCACCGACACCCATACCCTTATCAAAGTATTATACTAACAAATGACTGGTTAAGCGATGTTCTCATAATTAGGCGACACTCTCCTCAAACAAAGCCCCCCCCCCAATTTTACTCAAACATATATAACATAGTGTGACCAAATCACCTAAATCATAGTTGTCTGCAAGTGAGCGCGTACAATATCTAAAACAAAGTATAAATCTAAAGGCACAAGGATATAAATAGTCCGATTTTTAAGAAAATGATAGCGTGTAAAGATATTAACATACGAAGGAGCATATAATAGTTTAAATTTTCACACCCGGGGGCAAAATTCCAAAATAAGTACAATCATTACATAATAGCATGCAAAGATAGTAACACACCAATAAGTGCACAATAGCCAAAGACAACTATAGAATTTTTTTCTTTCCTAGTAAATTTACAAGAAATTCGAATGAAAACATCATCTCAAAGTCATATTGACAACACTTTGGTCACTCTTCATATCAATGTTAGGCTGAGCACGGGAAAATGGCAAACTCGCCTTTATTTTCTTGCCTCATGGCTCAGCCCTGTCAGTCTTTGCGCCCAAGTTGCTCGTCCACATGATACTCACCATCACTATGAACACGTGCAATCGAAAAGGGAATAGCCACGTTGATGACACATACTCGGGAGCTTGAAAAAATTAGGCGAGCATCAACAACTTCAATGCCACACTCAGAAGCTGTTGTCTCCTCATGTAGCTCCCAACACCAACAAACACCAACACTTGGAGAACTTTGCTCCAAAAATCATCTGAGCGTGATTGTTTGTTGGCATTCTTCACCACAAATGTCTAATCATAGCCCTCTGAATATTATTGCCTGGCGATATAACTAGCACAGTCTGCAAGGATACCCCGCCCCCAGCACAGGATATACTCATTCCTACAAATATATTTTCCTCTTCTCTCCTCAAAGCGGCACAAGCAATGTTGTAAAAGAAACTCACACACAAAAAATATAAACTACTCGTAAACTCAGTTATGGCGATATAGACCGAATGAGCTCAATTTATAGTAGAAAACGGGAATACTAGGCGACGACGTTTTACATACCAATAAAGAGAACCACCAATACTAACATTTAACTCCTAGATTTTCAAAACCTCGAGTAATTAACTGAGCAAGTAGGTGCGTGCACCTGTCACCGCCATCTAGGAATTTTCTCTATCAACACGATTTACTCTAAGTTGTCCAAATCGCCACACAAATAATAATAAAAATAAGAAACATGAAACACTAAACCACATATATGGTTCCCCTCAAGGTGATGTGGGCAGAATTATACAATACTAAAAGCACAAAAGAAGGGGAAAGTCATCCACAGAATAACTTATGTGAGCTCTATTTATAGCGAAAGATAAAAATGCCAAACCCCAACTTTCCAAATTCCAATACGAAAATCTACCACGAAAGCAATCAATGCCTATATCTCCAAATCTTGAAGAAACAACTTAAGATACGTAGCCCCCAAACTTCTAATCAGTAAACGCATGAACAGTCTCATACACATGTCATAAATCACTCAAACCTTTCTATCTTCATCGTGACCTGCTTTGGATTGTCTAAATCACCACAAAGCTGACATGCCTCAAGCATGATGTGTGACTATCAAAGAGCGTAATTATAGCCAACAAAGCACGACAGCTAATGAAATCGCAAGGCATAATAAAATATGCTAAACGACCACTACAACCATAAGGACATCTCACATCAAACATTGGAATTACTTCCGCAAATTCATTCCCACATAAAAGGCAAACTCCTTTTCTGACATCAAATAACTACCAAAATGCGAAGTATAACACCATAAACCGCAAAGGACACCACATCATAAGTAGTTTCCGCATGTATAATCAATGTCACAACCAAAGAGACCCAAATCTCCCTTATCCAAATCAAAAGAAAATACCAAAGTAATTCTGACACTACAACAAAGTTTTATCCTCCGGCCAAAACAATTCCGTTTATTTTTTATTAAATAACGTTTGTTCCCTTTACCATAAAAGGAAAATACCATCGTCCTACGAGAAACAAGACAAAGTAAATACAAAAATAGCAGTAATATTTCCAAAACAAGTAAAATACAGTAATTGTCATTAGTATACAATTCAAAAGAAAACAAAAGCCCACAATCCCTTGCTTGTCAGGGGATAAGAGACAGCCTAACCAAAAATACATAGTAATGGAAATACATACTATTCACATGCCAACACGATACAAGACTGCAAATATACAAGAATCCCGCAATCTAGATATTTACCTTCAAAATTAGCCACCAAAGCCTTTTTCATATCATTCCAAAGCACCTGCTTGCGAAAAAACGAAGCTTCACCATTCTAAATCTTTCACTGGAGCCACACTTGTTTACTAGCACGCTACACAGACCCACAATTGAAAAATGAACGACCACCTTAACCTCCATCAGAAAGTAAGATACATACACGAACAAGCAAAGAGAGGGAGAGAATGAAATACATACACCGAAATACAAATACAATTCAAATTTTGCAACTCATTCTCTTTAAATCTCTCCTCACTAGGGGGAAAGAACTCATCCCAAAGATAAATTAATAGAGCATGCAAAATATTACAATCTCTTGAGTAATCTTGGTTTGTTGCTCCGAAGGACGGCAAACACCCCTCCCTCAATTCCACCACACCCTACCATAAAACACAGTAATATTTTCTTAAAATTCTTTAAAACATAAAACAAACAGTACCATATCACAAGTGTAATGCAATGCACCCAATTACGTCCGCCAAAGATGAGGAAGATTCTCATAACCTCCCCGCTATGTCCGCCATCCGAAGTGAAATTCAGCCCGAAGAGTGAAACCACTAAACTTCCCCGTACAAATCCCAACTCATGCGCATACATATATGATGTTTAAAACTCAAATTTCATAAACAAAAAGTTCCATAAATCTGATATTCCATAAACATACTTCATAAATCATAGTCCATAAATCCATAAATCATAGTTCCGTAAATCCGATGATTCATAAATCAAATATTCCATAAATCACAAATAAAACACATTCTGAAATCGTATCCATGTGATGTCAACCAAACAAGCTATAATGCATGTAAATAATCACAAAAGGTATAAAACATTTGTAGCACAGTAAGAAACATACCTTAGCCAAAATAAAACTCAACCTACTGAATGATGCACTTTACATAATCAGAAGTACTGGGTCCAGCTGTATCGGTACCTATGACAATAATTTCTAAATTATTACTATTATCAATATGACTAAGGAATTATTCCTAACTTAATCAACGAAATTTAATGATACAAATACACTTATCTGATTCGTATCATTGATCTTCATATCAATCGAATGTGTGATTAGACTGAATGGTTCGAGTTAAAGCGGTTCGAACTAGGCTAGCGAGATAGGTGAGATAAAAGCTAAAATTTGATTTAGATTCTATTCAAATTCAAAAGACCATAAGTGAGATATTTTTTTTGTAATTACGCCGACGTATAAGAAATAGCTTAGACGAGATTCAATTTTAATCTATGCAAATATATTTTTCTTTCTTCTAAAACAAATAAATAAGTAAAAAGAGTAGTCTTGAAAGTGGTCAAATTGAGGATTAAAAACGGGTTTCATTTGCCGAAATATAGACCATTAGTGGATTCTGACAAGAGCTATAAAAATATGAATTTGTTCTTTTATTTCTATTGAATAACGAATAAAAAACAATTGAACTTAGTGTAGTCTTAAAAACGGCGAACAACTCACTTGATGAAAGTGGACACATCGCAGACGATGGGGAAGAGAATTGAATGGGCGGTTTGGAGACATTAGGCTAGGTTTTATCAGAATTTAAATGAAAATAGTTTATACATATATATACTAAAAAATAAATAACCTACAATTTAAATAATTGAAAAATGTATATTAAAAAAAATTTGTTTCTAGTTTATAAGTCAAAACCGATTAGGAGAGGTTACAATTTAATGAATTAAAACGTAATTCATGGAATAAGTCTACAAGATATTATGCTTTCCAAGATTTTCAAAAGGGGCACCAATCTTGATAAAATTTATTTCTTGACCCCGAAATCTAAATATCTCATAATTTAGTCTTGAGTTTAGAAATTTTAAAATTAAAAATCAAATGTTTCTAGAAGTTTTAATTTTAAACAAATCGTTTCGAAAATCCCAAAAAAATTAAGGTTTTAAAAATAAAGATTTTTAAATTAAAGATATATATTTTTGGAGTGTTACACAAGTATTAACACCTTTACGAGAATCGAACCCATAAAATTACTATAGATAAATCACACCATGGCCATTGGGCCAAATGTGTTTTATGTGTTTTGTTTTCATCATGTATTATATATTCCATTTCAATGTAATGCCCGGAAAAAAGAAATAAACCCCTTTGTAAATGCTTGTTTTCCAGCTCACTTCACCACTACAACTTCCACTTTCACTGAAAGCATAAGTTTACCAATAATTCCTTGAAAGTTTTTATCATCTTTTCCAAACAAATGTTGAATAGTTAGGCTCTTGTCTTCAACAAGTATCTTCTTCAATCCATTTCGCTGCCTTTCGTGAATGGTGAGAAGTAGTTCCCTGAAGCAAGTATACTTCAAAATAATTTCTCCCATTCCGATCTTAAAAAACTGACTAAAACATTATTCAGTAATGCTCGGTCTATTTGTTCTCTAATAGGAAGAAATCTTCCCTCTTGTTAGAATATAATTAGTTGAATTAGTAAAATTAGTTTGCTAAGCTAACTGAATCGGTTAGTCTTTTGTGAATTTGTTAAAGTTGTTGGGTTGTTAATATTTGGGCTATAAAAGCCTGTAAGATGTAATTGGCCAGACACTTTTTCAACTCATATTATTTTTACATAATAAAATTCAACTTTTTCTTTTTCTCTTTACTCTGTTAAATCCCTAATCATCGTTGTTCACTTAACACCACCGTCGATCACTATCTCCGGCCACCCATGACTGCATTCTCACATGGTATCATTCGCCATCAACGGTCCTGACGACGTTTGTTCCGTTCCACTGTTGTCGTTCGAATCTATCGTTGCTCCTAGTTGCAATTTTTTCTTCTTGTTTTGTTTCAAATCCATTCCGACTCCTTACAGGCGATCAGTTTTCTTAGTTGGAGTTTCATTTGCGCCGTTGATTCCTTCCCCAAATACTACTGCCATTTCAGATCTCTGATCTGATAGTTTTAGTCGGCCACCTGTTGCTGTTGCATATTTTACCACTCAGATCTGGTCACACATCTATCGTCGTTTTGATCCACCTAGCTTTCGCTAGTTCTTTGGTGTTTTCAGCTTTATTGATCCTTGTCCTTTATTTGATCTGATCTGATTCATCTTGAGGTTTGGTTTCTCGTGATCTGTTGATTGGTGATAGAATTCATATTTTAGTTTCTATTTCATTTGTTGCAATCATATTTGAGAATTGACAGTAGCTTCAACTTGAATCAGAGTAGGTTCTTGTGTTTCTTTTACGAGTTGATTTTTCATCTGATTGTAACGCTTCTTTGATTGCTGATCTCAAATTAGACCTTAGATGTTACTTGTTTGATTTCAGATCAAGTATTCTTGTAACACCCGTGTTTTGGGCCTAGGAGTTAGCCGGGTTTTAGTTCGAGTCAAATTAAAGCTTAATTAAAACATTTCAACTTCAAATAATGGCCTAATTGAGTTTTGGAAAAAGGGGAGGGACCTATGTTGCGATTTGACCCTAAAGTTTTTAAAAAGCTAGACAACTTTAAACCAAAAGTTGTCATCTTCCTTGTAATCATCTTTCCAACGTTAAAGTGAAGAAAACACCATTTCTAAAACCTCTCAAGCTTTGTCACTATTCCATTGATCCTACCACTTGATTTCAACCCCGTTTTAAGAGGTAATTACATTTTCTTAATCTCCTTTTCAATCTCTATTTATCCTTTGTTTTAGATTTCAAAAATATGGTATTTTGGAAATTAGGGTTTATGTTAAAGTTTGAATTTTTAAGGGGTTTTCTATTTGGTTTTGATAAATTGGGTTGGGGTTTTTGTTAACTATGTTGTAATGAGTAACATATATCAAATTTGTTGATTTTGGGTGAAAAATCGTAGCTTGTCCTTGAGGTAGATTTTAAAGTAGTAAAAATTGAGTTTTTGGTGGGTTTTATGTTGAAATTGAAGGGCTGTTGGTCTACCTATGGTATGAGGGTGTTTTGGGATGATTTGGAAGTCATTTGGGTGTTTGGAAATTGAATTTTCAGCAAGCTTTTAAGGGAGCACGAAAATTGGGGTTTTAGGAGGTTAGGTGATTTGAGAAATTGAGGAATTTGGGTTGTGTTAGCAAAGTATGTTGATGGTTGAGTTTAGCATTGAATTGGGAAGTAATGTGTATGTTTTGTTTGGCTAGAAGCAAGTGGAAGCGCGGAAGAGACTTTGGGACCGAATCCGGGTTCGTAGGAGGATTGTTCGATTTGCTAAGGAAGGGCGGTGAGTGGTTCAACTTGTTTTTAAGTTTGGCTCGAGCATGTTTAGTGTGTGTGTGTAAAGTGTGCTTGGTAGGCCACTTCCATTTAATTCAAGTTGATAGCTTAGCTTTTGATATCCTTAAATGCTATGTGCTTAATGACTATGCTCTTGTACTTGCAATTATATGATGCATGTGTTTTTATATCATGTTGTGGATATATGTGGTGAGCATGAGTGTGGGTGATGACAAGTGATTAATGTTGATAATTGGCACTAAATAATTACCGGTTGTAAATGATCGATCATTAGGATAGTGTGCACACAAATTGAGTCAAAACGTACGTGGCCTTGATGGCGTTAAGTCATCAAGGAGGAGTACGGTGATGTAACATTCCACCGGAAGCTATTCATATATTTCTACGGGATGATGAGTGGAATCCCATCCGTAGGGCATGTGGCGATGAGTGGAATCCCGCACATGCAAGGTCCGGTGATGAGTGGAATCCCACCGAGGTAAAGTGTTGTCAAGGTTTATATCCGCACAATCGGGGTAATTAAAGTGGCCAATTAAACTTAAATCATGTATTGTGATATATGATGGTGATATGTGAGTGTGATATATGGTATTGTTGTATGTTGATGATATTGATGTTTAAGCTTGTTAGGAATGAGAGACCATATATGCCACTTGAAAGACTAGCTAAGTCTACTTGATATTATGCCTATGTTTGATGTATGTAGACTAGGATTAACATGCTTGGACCCTGCATTGTTGTTGTTTTTCATTTTAGAGCACCCTCACTAAGCTTATAGCTTACGCTCTCTATGTTCAACAATGCAGATCATTAGCGTGGCGTTAGCTCGAGGCAAGGCAAGAAGGGCTTTCCAAGTTGTTGCTCAAGTATGGTTAATTTTGTAGTAGTTAAGCAATGTGGCATTAGGGTGCATTTGTATGAGCTTTGTATGACTCTTGTGAATGATGTTGTTTTGGATTGATGTTTTGGATTGTAAAGCATGTAATGCTATGTTGATGGATGGTGTGTGATGGCATGTCTTAGATGCTTAGGTTGCTTTATGTAAGAGTGCAAACCTTTTGTGTTGATTTGTGCCTTTTGGGCTCTTGAGCTTCCATGTTTGACTCTAAATGCTGAATTTTACCCTTTTGTTGGAATGCCATGTTTCGAATGCTTGATTCATGTTAAATGCTATCTATGGCTCATGCATGCTTGTTGAAATGGACATATGTGCGAGTCTTGTGAGTGTTGATTCATGCTTTTGGTCCTTTTTAAGCTTCTATACATGTCTATGCATGATCTTAATGTTTTTCTTGGGTAGGAAGTCCTTAAGTTGGGCAGTAGGTGATCCCCTGCACTAAGGTTTCGAAACCATGGGTAAGGTTTCGAAACCTTTGCAGAAATTTTGGTTCCAGGGGTCACTGCCAGCCAAAGTTTCGAAACCTTTGGGGTAGGTTTCGAAACTATGGTCAAAGGTTTCGAAACTTTCCCCAAGGTTTCGAAACCTTTGGAAAATTTTTGGTTCCAAGACATTCTGCCAACCAAAGTTTCGAGACCTTTAAGGTAGGTTTCGAAACTAAGGTCCAAGGTTTCGAAACCTTCCCTAAGGTTTCGAGACTTTGGGTGAGATATTGGTTCCAGGGGTTTCTGCCAGCAAAAGTTTCGAAACCCTTGGTAAAGGTTTCGAAACTTCTGCTTAAAATTGTACTGTTTTGACTTGTTGACCTTTTTAATGGGATAAACACATAGGATTTAATGTGCCTTTAGTCAAGATTAAAATTGGGTTGTTTTGAATGTGGTTTGGGGTTCGAAAATGACAAGTTTAAAATGAAAAAAAATTTAGGGTTGCTAACCGAGGGGAAACCCTTTGGGTTTCGCTTCGGTTTTCCCCGTGTGGCCCACTCGGACCGGTCATCCGGCCAGACCGGGACGAGGGGGTTACAATTCTGGTTTGTTACTTGGTCCTCATATTCTTATTTTGTGCATTATGTCGAAGTTGGATTGATATGGTGTTGTGTTGTCGATATTTGTGGTTGGGATGAGAAGTTATAACTACTACTGAAGTTGATTTTTGGTCAGTAATTGTGCCTCAACCTCACAGTAATTTGCTCGTTTTTTATTTCATTTGGTACTTCTGCCACTGAACTGGAGGATTGGCTTAGTGTTGATCATGGGAGTAGAGAATGCAATGATGCATTAAATAATTTTGTTTAAGTATCAGTTTCATTTCAGTTCTTGTTCAGTATTCTTTTCGATTTTTCGCTGCTCGTGAGTCAATTGCTCATGTTTTGAGTCTTACTTGCGTCAAATGTTGGCTGAGTCTTGTGTTATGCCAAATTATGTGGTTGTGGTTGTTGATTCCTTAAGCCGATTCATGCTCAAGTTTGGGTTAATGTTGGAAACTAAGTTGTGTTGGTTGAAGTCAATGGTTTGTTATTGTTGGTGCTATGTTCCACTGGTTGTTAAAAGCTGGTGAATGTTGAGATTATGTTCAAGAACATTCTGATTTTTATTTCTTCGTTTGATTGCTGCTTCTTCACCAAGATGGACCGGGAACTTGATGCCTAACAACCAAGTATTTGTGGAAGAAAATATCTGGGGAAGGTTTAAGAGTTTAACAGCCTTGCCTTCCTTAACCAGACAAAATACGGTGTCTTCTTGCCCAAAAGAGACTTCAGATTACACCCGGAAACATGTAGCTTGACCATCTTGTTTTCAACAAAAAGAAAGTTATAATAAGTGTAGAAGAAGTGCAGTGAAGATAAAAGAAAGTTAGTTTGAAGACTGAAGAAGAAAAGAAGAAAGAAAGCTAAAGAAAGTAAAGCTTTTTTCAAGTACACTGAAAAAAATTCAGATGTACATAGCTAATCAGCTCACTGAACCAGTTCACTTTCATTGGAACTTTATGGAATCTGCTCACTGAAGAAGATAGAAGAAATTCAAAAGATGAAGAAAGCAGAGTGAATGTTAGAATATAATTAGTTGAATTAGTGAAATTAGTTTGCTAAGCTAACTGAGTCGGTTAGTCTTTTGTGAATTTGTTAAAGTTGTTGGGTTGTTAATATTTGGGCTATAAAAGCCTGTAAGATGTAATTGGTCAGACACTTTTCCAACTCATATTATTTTTACATAATAAAATTCCAGTTTTCCTTTTTCTCTTTACTCTGTTAAATCCCTAATCATCGTTGTTCACTTAACACCACCATCGGTCACTATCTCCGGCCACCCATGGCTGCATTCTCACACCTCTTAGTTTTTATTCAAAATGATAACAAAAAATGCAATTAACCATGGAAATGATGATGCAAACTTACAAGGTATTGTCGGTAAACTTTTGTTTTTCGAGCTTTAAATATGCTGGAATTATTGGTAACCGAGTTTCACCGACACTGAAATCAGTGAAAATGGGAGTTGCAGTGGTGAAATGAGCTGAAAAACAAGCATTTACATAGAGGGGTTTATTTTTTTAGAGGCATTACATTAAAATGAAATATATAAATACATGTTGAAAACAAAACTCATAAAACGCATTCAGCCTAGTGGCTTTGGCGTGTTTATCCTTAGCAATTGCCTAGTTTTGGCGTGTTAATGTCTGATTGGTGAAAAATAAATGAAATAAATTAAATAAAATTATTTAATATTTTTTAATCATATGAGACACGTGTCATCATCTGATTGATGAATTAAATTTATTAAATTAAATTAAAATTAGGATCCAAAATGATAAAATGTTGGGGGTGTTTTTCTTAACCAACAAATGCTACTTCTCAGCCCTCCTCCTTACTATTTTCCCTCTTCTAGTGACCCGGAATCGCTTAGCTGAAGCCTAATAAACAATACGAGAGCATGTGAATACATTAGAAAAGCACACCCACAAACACAAAAACTAGAACAAACCTGTCAACAATTTAGCTCATAAATTCATTCAAATATTCTGGGTTAAAATAAGAACACAAAACTAATGCTCTACCAGGAAAGGGAAGAGAAGTACATTGTGGGTTTTCATTTTGTAGGCTTTAGCAGCAAAGACAATGAGAGGTTGGGGCGTTTGGGAGATAGGGGAAAGCGCGTCGAAAGCAAAAGAATAAATGAATTTGATAAAAAATAGAATAGATGGATTGAGAGGAACTGAGCTTCAAGGCTTTGGGTACCTTGTTGAATTGAGGGAGTTGATTGAAGGAGGAGAAAGAAAAAAAAAAGACATAGATAAAATAAAAAAAGAATGGTTAAATGAGAAGAAGCCATTGATAAATAACTTCTTCCTCTTTATTTTTGTTGAAGCTAAGGTTGGAGAGGGGATTGGGATAGAATACAACGCTACACTCGTTTGGTTGATTGTAACTAGTGTGTTGTATTATTTAAAATGTCACTATTACAAAATTTACTTTTATACGTGTGTTTGGTAGATGTAAAATTTCTGCCACTTTTCTATGTCCCTGATTATGCCTCACCAGTAATATATTGCCACGTGTATTAATTATTTTCACCCAAGTTAATAGAGTCTTGTCGTTAACTTATCTGTTAGTTTTGCCTTTTAGGTTTGCTCTTTAGTTTTTACCTTCTTTTACGCGCCAATTCTTCTACCGCCATAAATTGTATGCTGGAATTCGAGAAAATTATCCAAACTACTGCAAAACATCAATATCAAAGAGAATATAATTTAGCTGGTAAGGGTTTTTCTCCATCAATTTTACTACTTAAATTTAATTTTTATTTACTTTTTTTTCGTTTTATTTTTATTTTTATTTTATCAAATCTCTTCTTTTAAATTTCTGCTTCAATATATTTAAAATTATTATATTTACAGTTATAATTATAATGGTCGTTAAACATTTATTTCAGTAAATTTATATGACATCTTTTACATTATTATTATTATAAATAATTTATTTTTAAATAATTAAATTTATTTTTTAGGTGATGGACAATGTTATGGATGAAGATGTGAGTACAATAACTAAAAGTTAATTGTGCAGACGGTTAGAGTTCGTAGAAATTGCTCCATCAATTGAACTAACAGATAAACATATTTCGAAACAAAATAAGAGTTTGAGTGAGATTGATTCTTATGCTAATTTTGCTATTTCAGTTCATGCAAATCCGTCTGATAAAATTATTCCGGTTGTTGGTATGGAGTTCAATATAGAACAAGATGTTTATGATTTTTATAACAAATATGCCAAGCAGGTAGAATTTAGTATCCGAAGAAGCAAAGGACATAAAGATTCATATGGTTATTGGGTAAACATAGTTTTTTGTTGTTCTTGTCAAGGTACCCGAATAAAGGATAAACAAGATGATGTTGTAAAATATCACAGCCCGGAGACAAAATTTGGTTGTTTAGCTATGTTAAAAGTTTCACGGTTTGATGGTAAATTTTGAATCATAAAATTAATTGCAGATCATTCTCATGCTTTAACTTCTCCTTTTAAACGTATGTTTCTAATATCCCAAAAAACAATTAATATTGTCCAAGCTGCAGAATTTAAAATTGTTGATCGCTCAGGTTTAGCACCAAAAAAGTGTTGAATTCTTAGTTACAAAAGTTGGTGGAGTTGAGAACCTTAATTTTATTCCTGCAGATTATAGTAATTATTTGCGTACTAAAAGAATCAAAAAGATGAAAATTAGAGATACTGGTGGCATATTAGAATATCTACAAAATATACAACATGATGATTCAAAATTTTCTTATGTCATTCAGGTTGATCTTGATAAATTTATAACGAATATTGTTTGGGCAGATGGTAGGATGAAATTAGATTATGAATCATTTGGAGATGTATGTTTTGATACAACATATAGAAAAAATAAGGAGAGTAGACCTTTTGCATTATTTGTTGGTGTTAATCACCATAAGCAAAGTGTTATCTTTGGCGCAATTTTGTTGTATGATGAAACATGCAATACCTTTATTTGGTTTTTAGATTCATTTTTAAAAGCAATGTCAGGGAAAAAGTCAGTTACTATTCTTACAGACCAAGATGCTGCAATGACGAAGGCGTTTGCCTCCCAATGGCCCGAAACATGTCATCGATTGTGCGTGTGGCATATGTATCAAAATGCAGCTAAGCATCTTAGTGATGTGTTTGAAATGTTTAATAGTTTTACTAAAGATTTTAGTAGTTGTGTTTATGATCATGATGAAGAGGAAGATCTTTTAAATGCATAAGATCAAATGCTTGTGAAATACAATATAGAAAATAACAGTTGGCTGCAAAAACAATTCGAGTTGAGAGAGAAATGAGCTTTAATTTATAGAAGACAAATTTTTTGTGCAAATATGTCCACTACTCAAAAAAGTGAAAGTTTGAATAACCAAATAAAGATGTACATTGGTTATAACTATGATTTACTGCGTTTTTTTTTTCAGCACTTTGAAAGGTTATTGATTGACAGGCGTTACGAAGAGTTGAAAGTTGACTATAAGGACAATCAAAGTAAGCCATCTCTTTCATATCCTGTAAAAAATATTGAAGAATGCCGCAGATGTGTATAATTTAACAATATTTAAAGCTTTTTCGCAAGAACTATGGCTTACTTGGGACTGTGAGATGCACATGATTGAAAATTTATGGATTATTACTAGTTATAAAATGATTTCTTCTGGAAAACTTCACCATCATATTTAGGGGTGATAATGAGCCTGACCGGCTCACGAGCTACTCGGGCTCGGCTCGGTCAAAGCTCGGCTCGAGTGAGCTCGACTCGGGCTCGGGCTCGGCTCGAAACCTTAACAAGTCGAGCCGAGCTTACCCAAGCTCGGCTCGAAAAGCTCGTGAACATGCTCGAAATCTACATATGCACTAAAATAAATTATGTGTTTGTATTTTCTTTCATTAGTTGATTGTTGTTTGATTTTGTATTTTCTTTAATTATGTGTTTGTATTATAAGAACATTTATTGATTATTTGGATTAATCTAATTTTTTGGCACTTTTCCTCTTTCCGGTCATTGAATTTCGTTTTAGTGTTGGTTATGAAAGGAATTTCTAACGAATATTATATATAAAAAACTATAGCAAAATTTTTCATTTCGAGCCGAGCCGAGCCTGACGAGCCCAATAGAATTGTTTTCGAGCCGAGCTCGAGCCTAAAATTCCGAGCTCGGCGAGCCTCGAGCCTGAGCCGAGCCTGGCCAGGCTCGGGCTCAGCTCGGCTCGGCTCGTTATCACCCCTAATCATATTGTTATATTTGACTCATCAGATTCTACGATCAATTGTACTTGTAAAAAAATTTAAATTTGCTGGTATCCTATGCGCTCATGCCTTGAAGGTGCTCTCATTTCAAAAATGCAAGAGACTTCCAAATCAATACATTTTGAAAAGATGGACAAAAGAAGCAAAGAGTTGAGTTAGAATAAATTTTTTCATGTCAACTAGATCAAATGATCCTAAAGTAGATGTAGAAACTCGTTACAAAATTCTACTTAGATGGTATTCCCATTTAGCGGCACGAGCAACAATGAGTGGACAATCATTTGATATTGCTATAGGTGACGATGAAAAACATTAAGCAAAGTTGAGGCAACTTTGAAGCAATTATCTATCGAAGAATCTTTGAGCACTTGTGGTGAGAACAAGATGTCCCAACCTGATGCAAGTGAACAAAGAGAATAATGAGAAAAGAGTTAAATGAATCAAGTTCAAACCTAAAAGAAAAGGGGATGGATCATCAATTCGACCAAAAAGTGCTCTAAAAAAACTATAAAAAAAAAGAAATCGTCGAAATTATAAAGCAAAGACTTCAAGAGATAAAGAGGTAAGGACAATAAAATCTTAATATTTTTATATATTACTCTTGAATTTTTTTACATTTTATATTTTTAGTACAATACCATACTAACTATTTTGTGATAATTTTATATTTTTATGTTATTTTATTATTTTAATTTTCTTTTAAGCCTAATGAATTAGTTTTATATTAATTATATATTTGAATATTTTTACAACCCCAAGGTGACAATGATCAATTAAATTTAGATACACTCAATTCATATGGTCAACCTACAACATCACAGTACACACATGTATTTTAAGCTTTATGGTCATATTTGAACTTATATAAAGATTATTAGTAATTTTATATTTTACTAACCTTTTGTGTATTAATAAGCAACAATGAGATTCTAATTTGAACATGAGCATTACCAATCAGACCTTAATCACAAGCATGGTAGATTTATTACATGTAATATCTATATATTGTAATAAATAAATTCAGTTTTATTTTATTTTAATTATTATACTTATTTTTATCTTTTTAATATTTGTAGGCTCAAATGCCACAAATTCAATTATTAAGAGATTGTAAAAGAAAACCTGAAGAATGAATGATTGATGGTAGATGGTGATTTTTGACCTTTTTCTCTAATTGATAGCAATTAAATCCATCTACAGAGCTCCCATTCGTGCCTTGGAGAGAAATATTAAACATTAATTTTCATTTTTTTCAGCAATAAGCCCCATCAAATGAGAGAGTTTTATAAATTTTGTTTAACAAGATCCTGTTTCGGCTTATTTGATTAGACTATATTAGAATTAGATGTTTTCTCTAAGCTTTTTAACTTTTTTATATTTCTTTTAAGAATGATTCTGCTGTAAAATGTTGAAAGACAATGAAATTTATTTTCTATGTATGTATTTTGTTCAACAACAAGACTTTGTTTCAGCTTATTTGATTACACTACATTAAGATTAGATGTTTTCTCTAAGCATTTTGACTTTTTATATTTCTTTTAAGATTGATTCTGTTGTAAAATGTTGAAAGACAATGTATGTACTCTAGGCAAGGGCAACAATACAGACAAAACATGCAAGCTTGAAAAGTATAGCTTATGCAATTTCAGAGGATAATAAATAACAAGCCAACCATTAACCAAGAGACTTTTTTACTTTCTACTTTATCACTAAAATCATTCACAGTAATTCAAGCAATGTGAATCCTTTAAAATTAAAATGCTGAAATTGTTAATCAAGTGCCAATAACTTTCACTTTTTATCTTTAAAAAGATTTTTCATTCTTTTTCGTCCAAACACTAAAATCTTCTGATTTTGTATTGCAAAAGCTTTTTTTCATAAGCAAAATAAACAACTCGATTCACCAAGCTTTAAAACACCAACACATGACCATGAGCAATTCAGTTCACAAAGCATTAAAACAAAGACAGTCTTAAAATGCCTACCATATCAAAGTAAAGTTACAACTCTAACTTGCAAGTGAATAGATCATGAAAAATATATAGCTTACAACTTCATAAATGTCTATAATTTTATCAGCCATAAGACATCTAGAGATTAATCACTATGATCAGTTACATTAATATCGATTACATTATTGAGTATTACTTGACAACTAACAATATTACCAAAAGAAATGAAACTAACAACATACTAATAAATCAGAACTCATACAACAATTATACACCCTAATCATTAGTGTCATATATGTGTTTAGGCTAAAAGTACAACAATATCGACTACATTAAAAAGTACAAGGACTTCTCAAGTTCTCTAGATAATCATACTTAATAACACTTTAAGAAAAGTAATACTTTAAGGGCTTAATCGAGTACAAATGAATGATGAAGGCTCTTTTAATACCTGAAATGTTAGTTTTATCTGCAGTTTTGCAAATTCACACTATGTTAATTTAGCTTGGGAAACAAAGCTAAGTGCTGATTTGGGGGGCAAGCATTCAGCCACATATTATACACATGTTGAGAACAAAACGATTATGGGAAGATAAAAGTTAGTCTTATTAACAAATCATCTGTTATATGTTAGACATTTTAATAAAAATTGATAAACAAACGTTATTCTAAACAAAAAATTGTAACGAATTGTATTAAAAAGCAAACCTGATTACTCAAACAGGTCCCCAACTTTCAAAGTGAATCAAGCATAAGTTTCATAAACCTGATTATCAATGAAATTAAGCTTAAAAAGCAATATGATATTCAGGAAATATCAATTTTGATATATAAAAAAAAACTTCAATCAATATAAGCATATTAACGCACCTCTCAATCTTTTAGGTTAAAGTGATTACTTCATTTTCTTGTCTTCCTTAATCGAACGTTAACGCATCGTCTTGATTGACCCTTTTATTTCGTTTAAACATTTGCCCCTTTTGATATCTGAACTCTTTTTTCCTTAAAGATACAGTGAAATCCTTCAAAGTTGGCAAAAATTCCTTACTTTACTTTTGTTGAAGACTTTGAAATCGCTAAAATTCTTTTGAACAAAACCAAATTTGCATCTTGATTCAATAGAATTTTCTTAAAAGATGGGTGAATCTCTATTTTTAGAGCAAATTTGAGCTGAAAGAGTTTTATTTTTATTTTTTAATACATTTATAATTTAACGCTGCCGGACGACAAGACTCTGTTAACTTGAGTGAAAATAACTAATACACGTGGCAATATATTACTGGTGGGGCATAATCAGGGGCATAGAAAAAGGGCAGGTGAATTTCATCCAATAGTTATCACATGGTGGAGCTAGAGTTTATTTAACACGTTAGTTTTGACAATTATACTCTAATACATTTTTTTTCATGTATTTATATTATTGTAAATATGCTAACCCTAAACAATGATCCCAAAACAAAACCCTAAACCTTAAACCATAAACAATAAACCCTAACATCAAACACCAAATCATAAAGTCTAAACCATAAACAATGAACCCTAACATTCAAACCTAAACACTAAATTATGAACCTCAAACTCTAAACCTAAAAACTAAAATCCAAACCATGAACTCAAAACCTTAAACCCCAAAGATCAAATATTAAACCACAAAATCTAAACCTCAAACCTCAAACACCAAAACATGAACACTAAATCATAAACATTAAACCTCATACATCAAAGCACAAACTATAAACCCTAAACCTTAAACATCAAACTCCAAACTCGGAACCCTAACATTAACCCTAAGCATTGAACCCTAAATCATAATCCCAACCTTTAAACCCTAAACTATGAACTACAGACCCTAAACCCTAAATCATGAACCATAAAAACCAAACTCCTATATCTAAAACCCACAACCTTAACCTCCAAAGATTAAACATTAAACCATAAGCTCTAAATCCTATACTCGAACAACAAACACTAAACCCTAAACCCTAAAAATAATATAATAATCAATGTCAAAACAAGGGAAAATATGAAGCTAAAATTTTAAGGGTAAAATGGTTCATTCATACATAATATTTGTCTTTTAACTTTAATGAGGCTTGTGATATTTCAGGCCTTGTATAATTCTTCTTTAATAAATCATATGATTTGCTGAGCAAAAAAAATCTTTTAATTTTATCACAAATTTCACAACCAAACACCTTGTTTCATCCATCTTTTTAATACAAGAATGTTATTTAATGCAACACACATCTTTTACATCTGTTGTATCAAACGAGGCGGTAGAAAATGTGCAGTCTAACGTTTTGCGTCCTCATGGAATGTCATACGCAACATATGCGTTCATGGTCTCAATTAATTTTAGGTAGACTATCCAGTTAGTACCTAATCTATTATTGTGTTTTTGTTTTTGCACCCAAAAATTTTGTGATAAAATAGTATCTAACGTTACACTTTGTTTTTATTTTTGTGCTATGTCGTTGAAAAAATAACGATAGACTGATTACGAGAGAGAAAATAACATGACAGCGTGTCATGTGTGATTTTCTTTCTCCTACTCAGCCAATCACATGCGATTTTATCTCGCTTAGTCAACATACAGTTAATTTTTTTAATGACAGAATACCAAAATAAAAACAAGACGTAAGGTGCCATTTTTCCAAAAAAAGTGACGTACAAAAACAGAAACTCGGGTAAAGATGAGGTATCAAATAAATAATTTACCTTTACTTTTATATTGTTTCACAAGTAATAAAAATAATTATTTTTTTTCTTTTTTACTAAAAATAAAATAAAAAAATATGTTTTTGGTAATTTTCCAAATTTCTGAAAAGAGTTAAAAAATCTTTATAATTATAAAAATTAAAAAAAGAATTTTTTAAAAATTCAAAAATTATAATATATATGATGTCCAAATTTTCAGAAAATAAAACTTGTCATTTAGTCCTTGAGTGTCCAAAGTTTGAATTACACGTTTGGTCATTCTGCACAAAATTTTTTAAATTATACTCAAAATAATAATATATAAAATAAATAAATAAAAAATATTTATAAAAAATACAAAGTATTATAATTAACACTTGAATGATTTTCATTTAATTAACATTTTTGTTAGAAATTTCATTTGGTCCAAAGTTAGTCTTTTCTTTGCACTTTTGAATTGAATGATTTTCATTGAATTAATATTTTCGTTAGAATTTTTAAGATTAGAAATTTAGTCAAAGGTAAATAAGAACGTGTGTTAGCTGGCAATGTTCTTAGGGCTGGTGTAAATTGAGTTATGGGACGATCAAGGCAGAGTTTGAAGTTGAGTTATGGGACGACGGCTAAGAATGCTCATCTTGTATGAGTTCGAATTTCGGTGTGAGAATGTAATATATTTATTTAATTAAAAAAATAAATTTAATTATCAACCTTTTAAAAATAGTCAAGCCACTTTTTTTTTAATAAAAATGTTGACTAAAACATTAAAATTTTAATAATGTTGATGTAATAGTCTTCATAACATGTTATATGTACTTTATGTTGAATGACAATATTTACCCTCTATATCACATCAGTAACTAATTTAAAAATAATTAAAGATATTAAAATAACAGTACGAGGTGCACATATATTCCTAAAAAAACAGAACATTTTAATATTTTCATGGAAAAATATTAAATAAACGATAAATGGTCCTTAAAGCATTGTTAACTCTTTAAACCGTTTTATAAAGATTATTTTTAAACGGTTGATTAAAGTGTCAAATAATGATGTTGGTTACAGTCCTAATAATAATAGCAAAAAGAAGTTTATTTGCTTTTATTAAAATTGAATTGTGTTTCAATTCTTAGAAAATGTATGTCAATGCGAATAAAAGTGGATCAAATGCCTATTTATGTAGGAAAACTTTTTTGATATTTTCTAAAATGGTTTATTTTTTGAGGAATTTGTGAACATTGGCAGATATGAAATATAAATCATGTACGTTAATTTTGAATTACTATATTATCATGAGGTTGCGATATTGTTTTAATAGAATTTAAATGCTTGCTTTTGTGATAGTTGATACGTGGGGGTAAAATTATTTAACTCATAATTAAGGTAAAAAAATCGTTGCGACTCTTTTTTGTCATACTAATATTTTTTTTTTTTTGAGAAATTTATAAAGGCACCATGATAGTTGTAATTTTGGAAAGATACGAAGCTAATGATGCTGGAATGAAAAATTCTCCAAACAAAATAATTGTTAAATTTTAACTTAATTTCTGCAATCTGTTGAAAACAAGAAACCAAAATTTAAAAGATAAAAATCTTGTTATTATCAGTAAATTATTTTAGTTTTTATTACTGTTAGTAAATTATTTTCGTGAGTAACCATGTATGATCTTCATTTGAATTTAGAATATATAAAAGAGATGTTGGTTCAAATGAAGTGACTGTCACGATAAATTTTAGGGTCATTTTGGCTCAATATGATGTGAAGAGTAAAGATCACATAAATGGTGAAAATGAGCAAGTCTACTTGAATATTACGATTATACCCATGAGGTCAGACTTTTTAAACTTGTTGCTTATTAATTCATGCTTAAAATGATACATGAATCAGATTAAATAAGCCTTTTAAAACTAGCCTTTAAAACTAAGTGGATATATTATGTACTGAGACAAACCACTTGTAAAAAAGGGCTAAGACTAAGGCTAAGGTAGTTGTGAGTCTAAAATATGTATGCTTAATAAGATATTGTTGTGAGTAAAAGTATCAAGCATAATACTTTAAGTGGCCTTAAGAAATAAAAATAACATAAATGGTTTATTGGAAAGCAGTGTGATAAGTATGAAAGTGCATGTCTAGGAATGGTTCTATGAAGACCTGGTATTTAAGCGTGCATAGTACACCATCTATCTTTCTTAGAAATCTACCTGGTACATTGTTCATTACTATGCTCACCATTTTAATTTATAAAATACAATTTTTAGTTAAGATCTCTTTAAATTTAGTGTAGGAGTTAAAAGAGTAAAGATTAATTTAGTTGAGTAGAATACCAAATTTAGTCGTAATAAATAAAATATGTGATTTTCTCTTTAGGGCTAATATGTTGAATAATATGAATAAGAATATGATAGACATTAGTGCTACTAAAAGTAAGTTGTAGCTATTAAATCTCTTTGAGTTCTTTTCATAAGTAGAGGGAAAAAGATGGTCTATCTCGTGAGTTATGTTGAAATCTCTTGTAATAAACTTGAAATAATTTTCCTATTGTTAGGAAAAGTTAAAAACTCCTCATAAATATTTGTATAATATTTTGAAACACTTCTTATGAAGGTTTATAAAAACTAAAATTCTTTTTGAAGGATAAAAAGTCATGAATGACTATTGATGAGATATAAGAAATTTCATAATCGTTTGAGATAATGCATACTAATCCTAATGATTAGTAATTTCTCAAAACTTTGAAAATATAATCATGTGTAAACAAGATTTTAGTTTATTAAAACATAGTTTTATGGTTAAAACTCATAGCAAACTTTGCTCTAGTATGATTGAGTATTTGTTTACACGTTGTCCAAGACAATTGTGAATTTATTTTTATCTTAAAAATGATAAAAATGTGGGGGTGTCTTAAAATGATGATTAAAGTCGGAGAGTAACCTAGTTTATACGCTTACCAAAGGTTAAAGTCGAAAGTTAGTTCTAGATTCGTCGAGGGGGATAGGACTAAAGCCCATTGGTTGGAGAATTTATGGTGGATACTCAACTTAGTTATCTAAGTTCAATGTGGTCAAACAAAATCATGGAAAGACTCATAGTGTACATTTCTACTTACTTATCTCTATGACGAATAATGTACATGCACATGATGAGCTTTATTGCTATTAATAAATTTATAGCTCAAGCTTTGGGTGGTTTTAGTGAGAAAGACTTAATGAATTTACTGATTTTGAATGAATACATACTCTTAATAAGTTCATAACCTAGTGTTGAGTAGGTGGTCTTGTTGCGAAGGACTAGATGAATTTGTCGCTAGAGAGGATGAAATTTCTTAAACACTTAATGAATTCAATCTTAAGAGTTTGAGCGATCTTATTTGAGAATGGCTCATTGAATTCACGGATTAAAGGGGTTGAGTATTTATTCTGAATGATTTTTTATCCTAGAGTTTGGGTGGTTCATTTAAGATGGACTTGAAGAAATTCACCTTATTTATTGTGAGGATAAGCTGTTGTAAAAGCTCTTAATTATTTCATAACCAAGATTCAGGTGATTTATGTTGCGATAAACCTGATGAAATAACTTATGTAAGTGAGAAGGACTAGCCACCTTCTATGAAAAACGTTGAGTCATTTTTCTAGTACACTTACTAGAATCTCGAGGAAAGAGGGTTATATATACATCCGTATATATACTTTGTAGACACATCGAGGACTTCGGTGGATGAAGGGGTTAGTTGCATGTTATGATTTCACCATAATCTTATAAAGTTCAAGATTCGTTCACTTATTTAAGAGAAGAATTATTCATCATCACTATGTTCTGGTTCTAGATACGTTTACTAGTACTTAGGCAACTAATCTCCATATTGCTCTTTTCATATTTTAACTTTAATGCTCTTATTTTTTAAGAAGGATATTCTTTCGCATTAGTGAAGAAATGTTGTTAATGCTCAATTGTAACTCTTCTCTTAAGGCAATTTAATTCTATTATAAATAGTTTTAAATTGTGTTTTAGAAATGATGATTTTTTTCTCACTACTTAGCCTATAAATGGTGAAAATTTTTACTCATTTGGATATATCCCTAAGTAAATGTTTGTTTTAGAAACACTTTCTTTAGTTTTTATAAACTTTTTTTTAGTGTTGTTTTGAGTTGAGAGAAGAGCAGTACCACCAGAGTCCATTCCATCTTTTGGGTGTACGAAATTTGAAGAGTCGTGCTAACCTCAGGGGGACATTCGTCCATTGTAGCGATTACATACATCGGGGTGAATTCGCTTCTAAGATAGTGTTTAATACCACAACATGGTTATTGTTTCGTTTAATTATTTATTATTTTTCAGTTAGGGCTAACACCTCGTTTTGCAGCAGTCTATTCTCCCACAAGAACATCTTCAGAAGGAACTAGGTTTAACTACAAAATAAGTGTTCAAACTATGTCTCTTTTTTGCAATAGGTGCCTAATGTATTTTTTGACTGAAACAAGTTCCTAAAGTTTCATTTTTGGTTTGTTTTAAAGTCAACTAAGGAACCTACTTTATTTGTAACCCCCTCGTCCCGGTCTGGCCGAATGACCGGTCCGAGTGGGCCACACGGGGAAAACCGAGTGAAAACCCCTAAGGATTCCCCCTCGGTTAACAACCCTAATTTTTTTTCATTTTATAATCTTGTCTAAATGGATATTAAACCCTAAGTGATCATACAGCGGAACAACATATACAAAACGATCGAACGAACTCAAACAATCATGTTACAGCCCAATTTTAAGCTTATACTGCAGGTGGTATCGATACACCTAAGGGGTGTATCGATACCCCTTGACTAGGTCAACTGGTCAAAGTCAACCCGTAGAGGCCGTATCGATACACCCATGGAGTGTATCGATACCCTCCCCAACGTTTGACTTCCCACGGTCAAAGCTAAGATGACGGTATCGATACCGAACGGGACAGTAGCACCAGAGACCAAAATGGTATCGATACACCTGAGGCCCGTATCGATACCAAGATGGACAGTAGCTCCAGTGGCCAAAATGGTATCGGTACGCCCCCTCGTGTATCGATACACTATGCCTGAAACAAGAAGGCGGTATCGATACCGTACTAACCGTATCGATACCCCTGCACGGCAAAGCCTCCCAAACTCAGCAAAAACAATCTAAACTCGAATCTAAAGGCAATTTAGGACTTTCCTAGACCCCCAACAAGCATACATACCACATTCACGTGCCATCAAACAGCCATACAAACACTCAACAACTATAAACATCAAGAAAATCATGCAATAGACCCAAGATGGCATTCAAGCATACAAGTTCATACATCAACATTCAAACATGAGGGCAACATCAAGAGACACATGGCTAACATTCAGAATAAGCAATTTAGGCATGGATACAATTCAAACATGGCAACACAAGCCATACGAAAGCATGATAACATGGAGTCTAAACAAGCTCCTAAACAACCAACAATCATCCATCAAAAGACACATGTCCCATTGCTTAAACTATTACATGTTCAACATTTAAAAGCCATACTTGATGTACTCAAGCCAACAACCACACTTGGAGCCTTCCACTTGCGCAAGCAACCCACGAACTAAGGATCTGCAATGTTGAACAAAGAGAGCGTAAGCAATGATGCTTAGTGAGGGTAAGCTCTAAAAACAAACCTCAACATTGCAGGGTCCGAGCACGATCTAGCCAAGGTAAAACACAACCACACCGAGGGTCCACAAGAGCCATAAGATAAAGATGCATGAGCAATGTACAAGATAAATGCCATGATCATAAGCTCAACTCCACAATACATGTAATCACATTTAAGCATCCCATTAAGGATCATAAACCACAACATATTGATACACATATCAAACAACATTGGCACCTAGCTATGACTCAAATACGCGGATACCCGTTGGAACTCACATCCAACAACACAACCATTACCTGACGGTGGGATTACACTCATCACCGGTCTCGCGGAGGGGATTCCACTCATCCTCACGCCCCGTCGATGGGATTCCACTCATCACCGACTATATTTAAATACAATTTCCGGGCGTACTCGTACTCCTCCTTGGTGACTCAACGCCACCAAGGCCACGCGCGACTTTTGACTCATGTGTACACACTAACATCCTAATGATCGATCATTTGTATTCAAGTATACTAGTGCCAATATTTACTCACTTCACACTACTCATTTCAATCAATTTCGTGCTTAGCACGTACTCACCAACAACCATCATCATGCATGTCTCAAGCATCACAAATTCATGTCTCATCTCACATGTATAACACAATATACATAGCAATCATATTATATTTCATACGAGACATACACAAACACACAAATGAGTTCATCCAAAGGCTCTAGATCAAGTTTAGGATTAGGCTACCACCCTAATCCTAACTCTAGGTGGGTCTACCAAGCCCAACCTAGTCCATATACTCGAACCAACCATTTTAAATCCATTTAAAACATTTAACCACTCACCTAAGCTTCCAAGCTCAAAAACCAAGCAAGCGATCGTCTTCAATTTCCCGGATTCACTTCCGATGCTTCACCGATGCCCAAACTCGATTCTAATCAATCCCAAACACAAACAAAACATCCACAATCAATAACTCATCATCGAGACTAACCCGGATTAACATTATCAAGCATTCAATACTCAAAACCAATCCCAAAAACAGAATTCCGAGCAACCCTTAACACCCTCTGAAAACTTCCATTTCAAACATCCAAACAACCATCAAACACACCCAAAGTGATCCTCATATATCATACTAACACCAGCCCTCAAAAACCAACATTAAACAACCCCAAAAACCACTTTAAAACCCTCCAAAAACCCCAAGTTTACCCAAATCCGAAAATTGCTCGAAACCCTTTGAAATTCACATATGTCATATCATTTGGCCTCTATACATCATAACTAAACATATTAAATCAAAACATTTAACTTAGCAACATAAAGACACCATTTTTAATCAAATCCTTTAAAAACCCAATTTCCAAAACTTCAACGAAAATGAGAATAAAAGGTACTTTCAGAGAGAGGGAGTTGAGGGGAAGTCAAAAACGTTATTACCTTTCAAAAATGGAGTTGAAATGGAGGAGCTTTTGAATGGAATAGTGTTTGGGTAGGGAGCTCTTTGTTTTCCCGTTAGTGTGTTTTGAAGAAGGAAGTGAATAGTAGAAATTTGGTGTTTTTGTTTTGTTTTAATTTAAAGGCCCAAAGACCATTTTTCCCTTAATGAAATGGGATATTCACAAGAGCATATAATCCATGGCCATTTGGGATTAAATTTCAAAACATGGTCAACACAGTTAATTAATTTGAAACCAATACTCGGAACATTATTTAGATTATAAAACCGAGCTCAAATAATATTAAAATATTATTTTCACCTAACCCCTAAACCCGGGTGTTACATTAGTCAGAAAAAAAACTTTAGGCACCGATTTTAACAAAAAATACTTTAAGCACATACTGAAAAAAAGAGACATAATTTAGGCACTTATTTTGTAGTTAAACCAAGAAACTAAAGAATGTCACGAGGATTAAAGTAAAAGATGTGGGAATGTGCTAAAAATATCTCTAACGTTTGATTAGATGGTCACTTTAGCCTCTTTTTTTGAAACATTTTTAACCTTCAATGTTTTACTTTGGGACAAATTAACCCCTTCGTGGATGAAAATCAAGTCAACTAACGGATAACACTTTAAAATGAATTGACAGAGTGCCACATCAGCCAAAAAATAATTTTATATTTCATATGATTTTATAAAAATATATTTTGAATGACATATCATTCTGTAAATTCGGCACATTTATCCATATGACGGTGTCTCATCAGCGTGCAATGTCATGTAGGTTAGTCGCATCATTTTAAGACGTTAATTGTTAGTTGACAAACGATTTTCATCCATAGATGGGGCATTTTGATCCAAAATGAGATGTTAAAGATTAAAATGCTTCAAAAAAACATGGACCAAAATGACTATTTAATCAAACGTTAGATGCATTTTTTTTAGCATTATGCCTTTTTCTTTTATTTTTTGACATTTATTTGCACTTTTATATTACTCTTGTTATATTTTTCTTTTAAGATTTTCTTTTCATATTCATCATGATTATTTCCTCAAGTTGAGAGTATCTGTGGATATTTGTCTTTAAATGGTCACTTGTCTATTTTTTTTCATCATTTCTCTGGTTTTCTCTTCTCTTTAAAAAATTGCCTTGGATTCTCCTTGTTCAATTTATGAATTCTGAGACCAACTTGCAAAACTAACATGTAAGAAGGTTGTATGGGAGAATACCTGCAATCTTGGGGAGATTACAGCAATGCTGAAGCTGAGATTATTAAGCTTAAAAGTTGAAGAAAACAAACTAGTTTTTGATAGGTTAGTTTATCAAGCAACATATTTGACGGTAAAAAGTGTAATGCCAAATGCATATACCATATCATATGCTGAGTAGTTCTATTTGGTTGCCCCAACTTTGGCTATTTCTGCTTTTAGCTTTCCATTTTTTGAAGGTCACCGGTGCAACTCTGTGGAGGACAATGTTGTTCGAAACGATACGATTTAAGTCGAAAACCAATTGTTTGCCTAATCTGCACAGGTTGCAGATTCCCGACGGAAATCCATAATCACAAGGGTGGCAGCACTATGAGCAAGTGCGGCTAGAACAACAAACACATGAAAGATCTGATGGCTGTGCCCTGCAATATCGAATGCGCCGGGCTTCCACCGCTCCGGTATCCTGCTGGTGTAAAACATAGCACCTGCAGCGTATAGCAATGCCATCACGACCTCGTATCCAAAGGCCACAAATATATGAGGATGGCCCCAGTGCAGAGAAACTGCATGTGCTGCAGGGATCACCCCTGAAAACCCCATTGCAAGAAACAAGGAAGCTCGAAAGTTTCGGTAACGGGGTTCGGAGAGAGTTGGTGACAACAAAGTGACAATGGCAAGGACTCCGAGCACGGATATGGAGGCGAGATAGAAAAGGCATGAATATGGATGGCAGAAGAAGGCGTAGTAGATGGGAGCAAAGAAGGAGCAGACTATCATGAGAGAGATGCCGGCGTAATCTAGTTGCCAGAAGAAGAGGTTATAGCGTCTGGAATGGCAAGCAAAGAGGTGTGAAACCGAGCTGCAAACCAAGCAACCCATTGCACCAGACAAGAAAATGAACCAAGGCCATTTTGGTATAGCGTTATACCCATCTTCTTGCTTCAAATCAAAGAGAGGTGGCTGAGAAATGTGCCTCAAGTGTGAATCCTGCAAACCAAACATCAAATTCAAAATCATATTCATATGCACTCCCATGATTTACTGCAAACTCGAACAGAAATCCTATGCCCCTGTTTGGTGTCTTAATATATATCCCAACTCCCAACACTAAAAAATTAAAACTTAAAAACTAAACTCTAAACATTAATCTTAACCTCTAATCTTAAACCTGATTTTTTAGTGTTGAAGTTACATAAGAGCACCAAAAAGTTACGGAGTATTTCTATTCTTTAAACTGTTGTTTAAATGGTTAAAGACAATCTGATCTAACTTATGAACACATCTAACAAACAATAAGAAATCATGAACTTTTATTATATTCATGCTTTCTACAAAAACTGTTCCTTTACTGTCTTGTCCCTTAATCTGTACCTTTGTATAGTCTAAAATTAGGTGTCTTTCAATTATATGAACCAAAGGATACTAAACAAGAGCAAAGGAACGACCAAGAGATTTCCATTATTCTTCAATGATCCAAAAATGAATTTATTTTTTTAACTACCGTTATCCGACTAATTAATAGACCAATTTGGATTGCGTTTTGTAGAGACTCGTTAAAGGGGTGACCCTCATAGTCCAATTTTCTCTATTCACAATGTTAGGATTCAAACTCCTAACCTTGCTTAAGGAACTTAACACATAATCCCGTTAGACTAAATGATTATTGGTTTTATTTTTGTTATTTAAATTCAAATAACATCTATTTTTTATTCGTGACCAAATGAGCTAGCCTAGGTAGAATAGATACTAGGGTAAACAACACCATTGGTCACTAAACTATTCTCGCTTTCCTGTTTTAGTCTCCAAACTATTATTTTTGGTAAAATCGTCACCAACGTTATGTTTTTTTCCTATTTTGATCACCAGCCGTTAAAAAATTCACAGAAAAAATAATAGTTTGATGACCAAAATATGAAAGAAGCGATAAATTGGTGACCAAAACATGAAAAAATAACACTAGTGACCAAAATAGAAAAAATAACATTAGTGACTAAAATAAGAAATCGAGAATAGTTTAGTGACAAATAGTATTGTTTATCCAAAATGCTATACTCGAAGTCAGAATTTAAGATTAAGTGACAAAACATAAATATTTGAAGTAAAGAGACAAATTTAAAAATAAAACAATTTATATAAGAAGATTGCCCCACCCCTTAACAGATCCGTTACTGATTATACCCAAATCCAATGTAATTCAACTTAAGCCTGCTGAGACGGATGGACTATTTGACCATTTTAACATTTATATAGAGAAAAGACGTTAATATAAATGTGTACTAATACGAAAAAAATAACACAAATATTAACTACTTTTGAATATGTTATATTTTGATATACAAATTGTGTAAAAAAAATTACATAACTATTCTTATTTAAGCTATAAAATCTAAAACTTAAATGTCTACCACACCTTAAAACTTAAACCTTAAATCTAATTATAAACCTTAAATTTTACACCATACACACTAAACCCCTAAACTCTAAACCACAACCTAAATTTCTAAACCCTAAAATTGATAGGCTTGTGTAAACTAAAATTTACACAAACTTGTGTATCAAAGTATTTTTTCTTTTGAATATACCATATATAAACTATTCAAAAAAATATACCATCAAAGATAATAAACAAACTATTATTATTGAACTCAAGTGGTCCCAGTGAAAAAGAGTATGATATTCATTCTAGGAGACCCGGTTCAATTCTCCACATCAAAAGGTTAAAAAAAATATGAACAGATACTACCTTATAATTATTATAATATTATTAGTACTGTTATTCGAAAAAGATATTTGTCATTATTTTGAGGGTCATTGTAGAAAAAATTTACTGATAGATAGTGTACTATATAATTATCTATAAATAAATTTATAAATACACATAAAATTATATTTGATACACAATTAATAAAAAAAAATTTACAAAAGCTTTAAAATAATGACAAATTTCGTATTCGTTTACTTGTAAAATATAATTAATTATCCACATCTTACATGTACCAAGTTTGAATACCATAGGATGAGATAACGTCAACAGCAACATAAACATCAAATTCTACTACTCTTCACTTAGCAACCAAGTCTAGTAAAAAAAATTCAATTTCCTTTCCTTTATTTTAAGTAAACTAGATACTTCAACTTGCATGTGTATACAAATGTTTATTTTTATTTTTAATTAATTATGTTTACTTCATGCAAAGATAATTCAAATACATATAATATTCTAAACATTAAAGATTAAGTCATAATTGAGTAATTGTAGACTATTAAAATTGATAACTTGAATAGTTGTATAAGTGCAATTATTAAGAAGTATCATATTGATTGGAATTTATTAAGAAAAGAGTGTTTTTTATTATACTGGTGTGATTATGGTAGTATATGTTCATATTTTTTTTAAAAAAATTTGTCCATGCACACATATCTTGAACACGTGTTTGAACTCGGGTCTCTTAGGATTAGGGGTGTTCAAAACTACTCGACCCGATTGACCCAGCCCGACTACTTGCTGACTTGAAATAAAAAAGTGGGTATTTTACTAAAAAAAATTACCCGACCGGGCCGGGTACCCGACTCGGAATTTTTTGGGTAGTTGGATCGAGTCTGCTGGGCCAAATTTTTTTGATAACCGGGTACCCGACCCGATTTTTTTAATATATTTATTTTAGGTTGTTTAATATTTTTACCTAAAACTAGATTTAAATCTCTAAATTATTTCTATGTTTATATTCTCTACTTTTAAGTTCTAAAATTTTCAAATATATTTTTATTTATTAATAAAAGATTCGAAAAAAAAAACGAAATTAATATTTTAATGCCTTTTTGGTGTTTAACTTTAATATATATATATATATATATATCCAAATATTCATCTTAAAACTAACTTCAAATCACTAATTTTTGTATTTAGATTATGCATTATAAAATTTTAAATTTTATGTGTTCTCTATGTGATTTTTTTTAAAAACATTAAATTTAAAAATAAATAAATAAAAAATGTGAACCGGGTACCCATTACTCGATTTTCTGGGTACCCGTGAAACAGGGTACTCGGCTAAAGCGGGCCGGCACGACATATATAATACTCGAATGAACCGGGTACCCGAAAATCGAGTACCCGATAATAAACACTCATACCTAAGATAAACATCATCTTCTTCTCTTTTTTTTTACTGGAGCTACTCGTTAGATTCATTAAAATAAAATTGTCACATAAGAACAATAAAAGCGGGTTGATTTTTTTATTTTTTTCAAAATACTTTTTAATATTTGAGTAATTTTTTGCCAATTCGATTTTTATAAATGAAACATTGTTATTTTATAATAATTTTTTACACCTCTTTAAAAATTATTGTTATGGTTAATTTTAAAAACTAAAAAACAATTACTTTATATTCTTTTTTCGGTTGCCTTCTCGGTTCTCCAGTGCTTTGCCTAACTAATATGAACAGACCCACGTCGCACACCTGCTTTTGGTGGTGACTCTCTTAGTCCCAGTGAGGATTTTCTACATATACAAGACCTTAAACTCAAGACCTGCTTAAGCGATAACAAGCTGCTTACCGCTTAAACCAACCTCGTTGGTTAATTATTACTTTATATTCATATTGAATTACACTTAATATAAATATAAATTATTATTTTATTATTTTACTGAAACTAAATAAAAATTAAAGATAATTCAATAAATATTGAATTGTATTTTATATTCGTCTAAAATTACATTTTATTATAATATAAAGTATTTAAATCTATAAAAAGAAAGTAATATCTCATTATTCTAAATCATTTACTAGGAATAATAAAATATTTTCTTTATTATTTTAAAACAAAAATTTGAAGAAAAAAAGTCAGATAAATATTAAATTACACATACATTTTACATGAATTATATCTTCATTATAATTTCATTGTTATCCATATTTCATTAACTAATCCACTTCCCCATTCAAAAAAAAAACTAATCCACTTCTAGTATATTTAAAATAGTTTAATTTTGGGGTTACAAATTACCTAAACAAATATAAAATTATAAGACTGGGTAATAAAAGCTTATCATTATAAAGTTAAATTTTTTATAAAATTATAATTGTAATAGTATTAGTAATTAAAAATAGCATAAAATAAAAAAAATACGATCATACTATTGTAAATGGAAGCTCTATATTAATTTGAATAATCTTATTCACTCACATTCACATCAAATTATTATTAAAGTCTTAAATGAATTTTTTAATAATGTTATTAAAAAATATTCTTTACTAATGCAAAGTCATGGACAGGTTGTTATTGAGCACGCGCCTCAAGATTGTAACCGAGTAGCTAATACGATGGTTAAGTTGTGCTCTTGAGATTATTTCAAGCCGCACATTTATTTTGCGACCGTCTGATGAGGTTTTTAATAGGGGTGTTTAAAATTACTCGACCCGAACTATTCGACCCGACTACCTGACTACCCGAACACAAATAATCGGATATTTACCCGGAATTTTTTTACCCGGGTCGGGCCCGGGTCAAAAAATATGATTTTTTCGGGTACCCGGTTACTTTCGGGTACCCGGTTCCTATTTTTTTATTTTTTATTTTATTAGATTACTTAATATTTTTACTTTAGAACTATATTTAAATCTCTAAATTCATTCTATATTTGTATTATATGCTTTCATGTTTTAAATTTTTCAACAAAAAAATATTAATTTGTAAATATGTAAGATTCGATATGAAACAAACAACAAGATTTCTCTATTGCATTTATGCATTAGTAGGTTTCTTTAAAAAATATGAGATTAAAAAAAAATCACGATCGAGATTAATATTTTTAATGTTTTTCTTATGGTTATAAACTTCAAATCATTATTAATTTTTTGTTTGGATCATGTGTTATAAACTTTTAAGATATTTTTTTTAATTAAAAAAAAAGAATCGGGTACCCGGTACCCGATTTTCCGGGTACCCGGTATTTACGGGTCGGGACACGGGCCGACAAATCTAATACCCGAAGGTCCGGGTACCCGGATTTAAACACCCCTAGTTTTTAATATTCTACATGATGAACTGAATTAACGTTGTTGTTTTATGTGATTTCTTGTCGAGTTATCTCGTATAGTTGTTTCCGTAAATACTACCATATGGTACTCTTTTTACGAAAAATATTCTTTACCTGAATTTCTATTACTATTATTTATCTAAAGAATTATTTTTAAATATAAAATTTATACTATATTAAAAATAAAGGATAGTGACTTTTATATATTAATGATAAATGTTATGAATTAACAAAGTTTATTAATATAAAAGTATACATGGCGCGTCTAGTTTGTAAAAAAGAATGGAAAACCCTAGTGGAGGACGGGCATGGGGGTCAAGATGGATGATGATAATCAATTCTCGCTCCCTCCGATCCAATTAGTTAGTTTGGAGGAGCAGATGGCAACTAAGAGAGTTTTTTTTTTTTGAATAATTTTTACTTAGGAGGAGGGGAGGAGAATTTTACTCTTACTAAATTTTAAACTTATAATTTAAGAGAATGAAAAGGTGTCAACTGAAAACTTAAGCCATCTGCTCTAGAAATTATTGACAGTAACTAAAAGAATTAAAGATAAAAAATCTAAACATGAAGAGGAGCGAATTGGCCAGGGAAATTATTGGTTGAATTGAATTTTAGACCTGTGGCTATGGAATTGGATGATGTTTCGCAAGTAACCAATGAAACAATGCCTGGTCTTGGTAATATGGGAAAAAGTCTTATGTACATTTGGTATGTCTGGTGGGACTGATAATGAGACCGAAAAAGATGAAGTGATGGTCGAGGAAAAGGAGTATGTCACTGATAGGAGTGGTTCGTACCCCCACAATCAAGTTTTTCGATAAGGTCTATGATCAGATTGATCACTTCATGCAACATTCGTATGTAGGGACGCTCGATTGGGTACAAAGTTCTTTTATCTCATGTTTGTTTGTTATGGCAACCTCAAGGGCAATTTTAAATTATTGATATGACAATTATTTGACGGTTAAACTAAGAGAATAATATCAAAGTCAAAAAATACTCTAAACAATAAAGCATAGAAAATTAAAAATAAATCAAATCTAAATTATTAATAACATAGATTGTTTTTTATATTTTTACAAACTATTTTTTCCTTATTTTTATTTTGGCCTTTATCAATAGAATCTTTAAACTTGCTGATCAAATTCTTGTCACGTGTAAGTAAAAACACGTTTTATCAAATGCATTTTTTAAAAAGGCTTAATAATTAAAAAAGTGTCTAACTTATACTTTTTTTCTCAGTTTGATGCCTAACGTTTTTTTTTCGGATCACTTTGGTGCCTAACGTTTCATTATGTAACTCAGATTGTGTTTTTCGCGACGGCCGTTAAAATTTTTTCACTATCCAATAAAAACACGACACATGGTATTTTCAATCATTTTTATTTTTTTAAAAATTATAAAATATTCAATTTTATAAAAAAATCTCAAAATCTTTAAATTTTTTAAAATCTCAAATCTCAAAATCCAAACCCTAGATCCCTAAATTCCTCCCCTTCCACCATTCAACCACCATCGGCCACCCTTGCCTTTATCGGGCCCCCACTACTAAAACCCCCCATCATCCCGCCGTCGAAAACCATGATTGTTTCGTCGATGAACATCCAAAAATAAAGGAAAAAAGACCGATTGGGCTTTTAATGGACGACTAGAGAGTGGGAGATGTTGAACGATGGTGAGGAAGATGTGATTTGAGGGTTTGATTAAAAGAAATTAAACTTTGGTGTTTTTTTAAGAAGTTTATATTTTTAAAGAAATTCAAAAATTAAATAAATAGATAAATAGGTCACATGACATGTTTTTATCGGATAACGAAAAACTTTTAATGGCCATTGACGAAAAAAGTCAATCTGAGTTACGAAATAAAACGTTAGGCACTAAAGTGACCCGAAAAAAATTAGGCATAAAACTAAAAAATGTATAAGTTGAGCACCTTTTTACTATTAAGCCTTTTGAAAAATACAACTAACATGACAGGTCTTTGACTTGCGTGTTAAAATGAATATTATTTTTATAAATATTTTTCTATATGTTATTTTAATAAATAATAAAAATACTCAATCACTAAAAAATCTTTTTCTTCTTTTATTCTTGGCTACTCGACGACAACACTAATTTTAGTGTTGGTCGTTAACTGTCGGTATTTCCCCCCTTTAATTTCTTTTACTCAGTTCTTGTTTCATTTAGCCTTTTTTTTTTAGTTTTCATCTACTTTTGTGGTAGATTTATGTTCATGGATAATTTTTTCACGCTGTTTAGCTCTAATTTATAAGGATCAGTGGTCTTTCAGCAATTTGATCTCCTTTTTTGATTTATTTACCGATGCATTCAGATCTATTTTGCAAAACAACATGCAAGATTGTTGGTTTCACTCACTACTCTTACTGATGCTTAAGTGTGTAAGTGCAAACAGACGAGGAGTTTTATTTCCTACTTCATCTCGAGTGTTTTATTTTATTCCTGTCGTTGCAGCTCACTGGACATATTTTGCTAGTCTTATTTTTATTTTTTATTTTCATTTGCTCTATTATTTTTCAACTACATTTTTATTTTGTATGAAATGTTTCTCTATTTTAATTTTTAATAAATTTAGCCGCAACATTAGTAAAAAAGCTTATTTCACAAATAAATACCTAAAGTATACTAATTTTTTATTTAAGTACCTAAAATATTTTTTGGTCAGAATAAGTACCTAAGGTATAATTTTTGGTTAAATTAAGTACATAAAGTGTATTTTTTGGTCAAAATAGGTACTTAAAATATTTTTTCGTCAAAGTAGGTACCCAAAACATTTTTTTGTTAAAATAAGTACCTAATGTTTTTTTTTGAACAATGTCACATGACAACTTTTAGGAACCTAGATGAAAAATATATTTTTAAGTACCTATTTTGACCAAAAAAATACTTTAAATACTTATTTGACCAAAAATTACACTTTAAGCACTTACTTTGACGAAAAAAATACTCTAGGTACTTAATTTAACCAAAAAATATACTTCATGTTATACACTTATATGGGCTAAAAATACTTTAAGTTCTTAAATAAAATTTTTTATATACTTATTTATAATAGGCTTAACCGTCAAATAGGTGCCTAAACTATGCCCTTTTTCAGTTAGGTGCCTAAACTATTTTTCGGGTCAAATTGGGACTTAAAATTTTATTCCGTGACCATTTAAGGTTCGCCGTTAAATTTTTCCGTTAAGGGAAACATGTCACCTCCATAAAGATCCAAAATTATATTAAAAATAAATAAAATTAATAAAAGAAAATAAAAATAAAAATAAAAATGTATAATGAAAGTTTCAAACATTCTCAAAACAGTCCCCAAATCCCAAAACACCCCAAATTCGACCACTCCCGCCGCCGGTGACGGAATGAAGCACCCTCCCCTCGCCAAACAACCCACATGCCGTTCGTCGCCCCTCTTGCTGCCGTTCGTCGTGAATTGTTTGAAAGAACCATTCGACAATTTCGTCAATTCGCACGACGTCAGTTGATTTCCAGCGACGGGGTGTGGGGAAAATGATCGTGATGGTCCGGCGACCGATTTGATGCGCGACGACATGACAATCGACGGCGGAATCGGCCCAAATCGGGATTTAGATTTTGGGAGTTTAGGGATTTTAGAATTTTGGGATTGTTTTGTAAAATTTGGAAAATTTAGAGATTTTTGAAAATAAATTAATTGTATTTATTTTTAATATAATTTTGGATTTTTTTGGAGATGACATGTGTTCTTTAACAGAAAAAGTTAACAGCAAACTTTAAATGGGTCACAGAATAAAATTTTATGTCCCAATTTGATCCGAAAAATAATTTGAACACCTAACTGAAAAAAAAGCATAATTTAGACATTTATTTAACGGTTAAGTCTTTATAATATAAGCAAATTTCAGCAGTATCTTGCTAAGTCATGTACTAATCACCCACGCAACATACAAATACACTCAAACCCAAATGTTTCATTTCCTCAACCAATGGAATCAATCCTTTTGACTTTTGTTGCAACATTGTAAAATTTAGTGTTTTTATTCATTACGTTTAAGTTTACGGTTTAACTTTCAGATAAAAAATATTACGGTTTAACTATAAAATAGATCTCTAAATTTTGTCATTTTTTATAATAGTTGCCTGAAATATTTGTCGGCTAAAATAGGTTCCTAACATTTTATTTTTGTTTGTTTTAAAGTTAATCTGTCAAAAATAATCATCACCCAATTATAACTTAGCACCCCTCTCGCCGGTTACCGACAATAGGTGGTTGGAAAAATAGACGAAGTCCTCTAATGATGGCGATGGTAGGATCCGACGAGGATATCAACAACGACAATAACGTCAATTTTGAGATTTTCAGTTTTACGAACTTGAGACCGTTTTGAAGATTTTGAGAAGTACTATAAAAATAGAATTTTTAGACTTGATGCAATGAAATAAATTGATTTAACTTTACTTGTATTTTAGTTTCATAAAATCAACTCGAAAAATTTTAAATAAAGTTTGAGTTGAAAAATAAAACTCGAACAATTTAAAATTTAAATGTTAAATAAGAAAAAGATGATAAAGAACTGACCTGGGAGTTGCTATGCTTATTATCAGAGGCGTTGATCTCATTCATCATCATCATCAACGGTCCTGATACTTGAGCTCTGGAAAATTCCAACGCAAAAGTTTAGCTTAATCCAGAAAAGGCAAAATGACAAAAGATGCCCCCAACGTTTGCATGTTTGGTCATTTGGCCCCCTATTCTTTTTTTTTGGTCTAAAGATGCCCCCAACGTTCTTATAAAAAAATTTTGACGTGGCATCAGCAGATCTTAATACGCGGCAAGTCCAGTCAGCATCAGCTGTTGAACGTCAGTTGTCTGACAGTTTCCATCTAACAGGGCCATATTTGGACCAAATTGAAACGTTGAGGGCATATTTGGACTACGAATGAAACGTTGGGGGTATATTTGGACCAAAAAAAAGAATAGGGGGCCAAATGACAAAAAAAATAAACGTTGGGGGCATCTTTGGACCAAAAAAAAGAATAGGGGGCCAAATGACAAAACATGCAAACGTTGGGGGCATCTTTTGTCATTTTGCCTCCAGAAAACTCGGGCAAAAATATGAAAATGACAATCAGGTCCTTACCTCGAGAAACTGGTGATCACACCTCCATCTCCGAAATCCTCCATGGAACTCAACACCGTCAGTCCGGCGAATATAAGGAACCCTCCCAGATGCCTAAAAAATAACAGAGATTTGAAAACAAGGATTCAAAAATCAATGGGAATTTTGAAAATGTGACGGAGTCTCTTTCTCTTACGTCCAGATATTTAGCGTTTCGTTGTGCCATAAGAAAACGCTCAATAAAACGTCCTTCAATGGCCATTCGGATCTGTAATAATCCAAAATAAACTCGTTATCTTGCAAATAGTCCGGCAACTCTTCGTACCTCAACAGTTTCCTCTTAAATCTCTGCTTCTTCATCTTATCTTCTACGCCCGAGTCGACTCGATCGGGTTTCTTATAATCATTCTTCACCGCCGCAACTTTTCGATAACGACGATGATTTTTCATACTGCTTGGAACCTGCAGCCGAACGCCTCGCCGGAGAAACGCCTCCGGGATTTTTACCGGCGAAGGAATCTGAACCCTCTTTTTTGTTTCCGTTGGAGATATTTTTAGGCCTTTTCTGCTATAATTCTGTTAACGAGTATATATATAGAGGAGACAATTATTATTTTTATTTAATTTCTTTGCTTGCGTGGCATTAAACTATTTGATAAATAAGCCCATGTTGTATTTTTTAAAAGGAATTTCGAATTCGAAAATAGCTACTTCGCTTACCTAGGAAATCTAACTACGCCTTGCACTTTACGACACGTGTAAGTTGTATTCTTCTCTCACGCTGCCATATATATATATATATATATTCGATTCGACCAACTAATCGGAATTGAGTTTTTATAAAATAATATTATAAAAAAGTGACTCTTTCACTCTATTTTTATTTGCATGTCAGCATTCAAACTCCTAATTTTATATAAAGAACTTAACGCCCCATATTGTTAAATCAACTAACTGATTGTTAACCAACAGAACTTAACGTCAGTAGGGGTGAGCGTTCGAGCGAGTCGAGTCGAGTCAAAAAATTTTGAGTTATTCGAGTTGACGCGTCATATTTTACGACTTGAACTTAATTTGAAATTTTTTCGATTCGAGTCGAGTTTATGAAATTCGAGTCGAGTTTTCGAGTTTCTATACAAATTTAATTGTAATTATTTACCATGTTATAGTACGATTTGATTCCAATTTAAACGACTTTCTCTATTCATATAAGATATGCATATATATATATATATATATATATATATATATTTCTTCATATTATTTTTCACATGCATAAGTAAGATTTGTAATGTTATTTAATAAAAAATATCATCTAAACTTCTAAAATATATTTATAATATTATTTTTAAATAAAGAACTTTTGAGGATAAAGTACTGATGGGGCATAAATGAGTCAATGAATTGATGTAAAGAAAAAAATTACAAAAAATTCAGTTGAATGATCAAATTGAATAAAATATAAAGTTAAAGGGCTAAATTTAAAAAAAAGAATAAATTTGTTAAAAATATGAATTGAAGTTATATAGATATTATATAATGTTAGTGGTTTAATTTTGGTAAAAAATAGACTTAAAACGAAAGAGAAATTAAAGAAATGAGAAACATTCAAAGTTGAGGGGCTAAATTACAAAAGTAGGAAATTTAATTTAAAAATATGAATTGAAGCTAAATAGGTATTCTAGTTTCTACATTGGTTTAGGAGCATGTGGTTCAATTTGGTCAAAATTGACTTAAAACGAAGGAGATATTGAAGAAATGAGGAAATCATACAAAGTTAAGGGGTTGAATTGAAAAAATATGAAATTTATTTTCAAAAATATAAATTGAAGATAAATACGTATTCTACGATGGTTTAGGAATACGCGGTTCAAATTTGGTCAAAAATGGACTTAAAATGAAGGAGGAATTGAAGAAAAATGAAATCAGTGACTAAATTGTAAAACTGTAAAATTTGATTTTTCGATTTTTCGAGTTGGGCAAATTCCAAACCGACTCGAAATCGAAATTTTTTCGAGTTAATTGAGTTGACTCGAATAACTCGAACAACTCGAATAACTCGACTCGAATTACTCGAAATTGAAAAAAAAAATCGATTTTTTAGTCGAGTCGAGTTTTGCTCACCCCTAAACGTCAGCATTCAAACTCATAACCTTATATAAAGAACTTAATGTCCCATATTATAAAAAAATGGCTCTTTCAATCTATTTTTCATTTACAATGTCAGTATTCAAACCCATAACCTTATATAAAGAACTTAACATCCCATATTGTTAAATCAATTTAACGTCCAAGTAGTAAGCGGTTTGGTTCCGCTTAAGCAGGTCTCGAGTTCGAGGCGTTGTGTATGTAAAAATCTCCGCCAAAGTCAAGTGTACGACACGAGTCGATCCAAATTAGTTAGGGCGAAGCCCTGAAAACCAAAATTAATTATTCTTGTAGAGTGTTCTTGTACTTCTTGCAATGGTGTTTTTGTTTGTAGCAAAAAGTGCATTTGAATATGGTTATCGTTTATTATGAGGGGTGAAGTGTATGGATGTTTTGGTGGTAAGTTTGAGATTTGTTTGCATGAAGGTACTATTGAACATGGGCGGTTCAAAAATTTACGGGACACTGTATAATTTATTAAAATGAAATTATTTAATTTATAATCTTAAAGATATATAAGTTTTTTTTAGTATTTTTATCTTAGTAAAAAATATTTTTTAAGCCATCTTTAAAGTCATATTTTTTTATTCTTTTCTTACAATTTATTAAACTAAAATTTTTTATTTTCCTTATAAACATTTAATTTAACTCGTTTTGTTCCTATTTTTAAGCCCTGTATGGTCGCTTTTATTACGTATGTCAAAAAACCTACGGCTACTGATTCATGGTCTTGAAGTGATTCAAGTGAATATATACCGTTTGTTGTTTGGTTTTGTCTCTTAGCTTTGGTGTCGGTGTTGTTGTGAGGGGAGGGGTATATTGGAATGTTTGGGGTGGGTCTTGTCTAGTATCGTGTCTGCACCATGTTAAAGCAGTTTTACCTCTTCATTATTAATAAACAAAGCTATATTGCTGAGAAAAAGAAATATAGAATTTTTTTTAAGAGTATGTCCTTTATAACAAATATTAAAAAAATAAAACTTAAAAGTAAACCATTAATAACAGATATTTAAAAAAAATAAATTTTAATAGTAGCACCTAATAACAAATATTGAAAAAAATAAATTTTAAGAGTAGATCCCTAATAACAAATATTTTTAAAAGTTAAAATTTTAAGTATAAGCCCCTAATAACAAATATTTGAGAAAAAATGAGCATCTAATAATGAGTATTGAAAAAATTGGGTCTCAAATAACAAGTATTGAAAAAATTAGGCTCATAATAACAAATATTGAAAAAAACTCAATTTTAAAAGTTTATAATAACAAGTATTAAAAAAAGAATTTTAAGAGTAGACCTCCTAATAATAAATATTGAAAAAAAATTAATAGTATGCCCTTGTAATAAATATCAGGAAAATGACCATCAAATAACAAGTCTAAAAAAATTGGGCCCCAAATAACAAATATTAAAAAAAACAGAACCCTAATAATAAATATTAAAAAATGAATTTTAAGAGTAACTCCTAATAACAAATATTGAGAAAAATCGAGTCTCTAATTACAAGTATTAAAAAAGTGAGCTCAAAATAATAAGTATGAAATAAATGGACTCCTAATAACAAATATTAAAAAAATAAACTATCAATAAAATCATAATTATGCTCTATCCATTAATACCTAGACTAAGTATTTTTTATATATAATAGACTAAATAAATTTTAATTGTTTTTTATATTTAATTATAAATTATGGCTCCATTAAAAAAATAATTAAAATTTGAAAAAACTATTTGACAATGAAATTTGGGCGGGTACCTTTCTTGCTCACCCTCAGAATCGACCCTGGTCGAACGAAATTTATTCTTTCAAAAATTGTTTGATTCATTGATGAAGGTTTTTATTTTTTATTGAGTTCAAAGTGGTTTTGAGATTGTAAGGTAAGTACCTAATTAAATTAAAAAGTAATTTAAATATCTAACTAAAAAAGTATAGTTTATAGGATTATTATTTAATTAAGTTAATAAATAATTTTTTAGACCTTTCACATGAAAACAAAGAAAATGACAAAAACCTCTTTGCTGGACAGTCACGTGAAACGGCTTAGCTTTGGATTCATATTTAAAATTATAATTTTCAAAAGGCTTAAATATATATTAGGTACTGAACTAGATACCTTCTTCTAAATTGGTACTTAATTTTTTTTCTCTTAAGTTGATACATGAATTAGACATTTTTTTCTAAATTGGTACCTAAAGAATTTTTGCTCTCAAGTTGGTACCCGAACTTTAATTTCATTCACGGTTTTGGTTTTTTATTAACAATTTTAGTCCTAAAAACTTACACATTCTATCAATTTGACCTAATTCAAAACAATTCAATAAATTTAACTCTTAATATTTTAAAATTACATAAATTTAGTAAAAAGTTATGATTTTGTTAAATCAAGTGAGTCTATAGGATCAAAGAAACAATTGAACAACTGCATTCTACGATAAAACAATAAATTATTATTAAATTTCTATTATACCAGGAAAGTAATATAACATTCCTAATAATGTGTACAAACAATTTGGGAGAATAATAAAAAATAATTTGATAGAATATGTAAACATTAAGTGTTAAATTTATTGATTTATTTTGAATTAGGACCAAATTGATAGAATGTATAAGTTTTGGTACCAATTTAGAAGAATGTGTCTAGTTCAAGAACCAACTTGCGAGTAAATTTTTTTTAAGTACCGGCTTGGGAGAATATGCCTAGTTTAGGTACTAATTTGAGAGTAAAAATTCTTTAGGTACCAACTTGAGAGAATGTGGCTAGTTAAAGTACCAAATGTATATTTAAGCCTTTTCAAAATTCAAAGTAAAATTATTAAATTACTTGTAGATATGAAAGATAAATTAGTCTTTCTATTTTTGTGACCAAATTATGAAAATTTCATTCAACCAAAGAATCATACACATGATCAATCAAAACAAGGTAAAAACAACAGCCCATAAAAGAGATGAGCAAACACGGACTCAAGCATAAAACATAAAACAAAGCCAGAGAGATTCCTGAAACCTTAGATTGAAACTTGAAAAGGCAGGCGACAACCACCATCAGTAGGGGATGAAACCGAATCGTCCGAACCAAGCAGAGGGTCCACCAAACAAAAAGTCTCGTCGGTTGAAGAATATCAACAAATATTTCGAGGGGCAGGTTGACGAAAATGGCGAAGACATACAGTAGAGGCCGATGAAAACATGCAAACCATCAAAGGTCGAAGCCATCGATCTGTATGACAGACTTGCAGTTCTTGTATGCATTAATACACTGAGAAAATGTCTAAAAAAATCGTTGGAATTGGCAAACATCAGGAACCACGCGATCGTCCTTGTAGTATGGTTCAGTTTCTAGATCTGTGATCGTTCCGCGGTTGTATATTTTCATGATATTTATCCAAGCTGAGAGTTCGTTGTAAGAAGCGCCCCATTCTCCATGCAAATTCATGATTGCCTTATTTTCTCCCCTCCAAGTCTTTTTGTATGATGGAGTGTACTCGTATACTGACGTAACATGCGCCTTCAATACAGAAACAATAACTTTAGGTCGGGACAATTGTGTGGACGCTCCCGACGGTGAATTTTAAATCCAAGTTTGAATGTTCCTGTTTGTAACCGATGACACAACAAGTATTAGGGTCGTTGTAGACTATGATCTCTCAGACGTTGTCTTTTCTTTTCTTCTTTTGGGACATCGAGAAGCATAACAATATCTTCGATGGTGTTTGTGCACTCCCCGCACGACATATGAAAGGTATACGTCTCCGGTCTCCAACGCTCCACCAACCCATTAATAAACTCTGACATAATTTCAAAGTCACAAATCTTTGACGCGTACCTAAAACTAGCTGTCTCCAGAAATCCCCTTATATATAGGCTTGACGGATCGCTCCATATCAAGCGAGGCCGAAAATTTTCCTCGTTCCACAAACACAAAATTGAAATTAAAATAGTACTTTATCATTTGCAAACAATAAATTTAAATTTGTAAAAAAACTATAAATTTTTACCAATAATTCTATGTTCTTCGTGATATGAGAATCTTCAAGTCTTAACAATGCCATTTCCCCCAATAGTTATGCGCAATTAAATGCCTACAACATCATAAATCAATCAAATTTTAAAATATTTTTGATTAAAATAATTACAAAACAATTTACTATTTGAATTAAAAAAGTGTTCACATATAAAAAAATTCGAATAAAAAATAAAGGGTAAAGTTCACAAATGGGCACTGAATTTTGTTAAATTGTTCAATTTATTAACCAAACTTCTAATTGCTTCAATGTTACCATTAAACTTTTATTTTTGCTACAATTTGGTCACTCAGCTGTTAACGGGTGTTAAAAAAGTAAGGTGGCAGTTAACAAAATTTATATAATAACACATTTAGTCATTCAAACAATTTAGTCCTAATTCAAAACAATTTAATAAATTTAACCCCATTATTCACATATTATTTCAAATTGGTCCTATTTTTAATTAAAAATAATTTAATAATACAAGATCAAAAGATCAAATCACATAATGAGATTTAGCTATCTTCATTCAACAATTCCCGAATAATTCCTTTCTCAATTGATCCTTTCAAAACCCGACAGCCTGATCGAAAGTCCCATTATCAAACATGTAGCGTATTATTGTATTGTACATAATCACATCTGGAGGGCAACCACTCAAGCTCGAGTCTTCCAAAAGCTCAATAGCATATCGTATCTGTCCTCTCTTACAAAGACCACAAACCATCATGTTATATGTAATATTATCCAGGGATCCCACCAGACATTATCATAATCTAAAGAACTTTATTGGCTTTATCGTATCATTGTTCAATAATTGCCGAAAGTTGTGGCAGATGTAATCAGTGTTAGCAACAATGAAGACGGATTAGTTGATGCTATCTACATGTATGCCTTCTGAAGATCCAACAATGAAGACTGATTTTGTTTTAATTGCTTTTTTTGAACAAGGTATTATGAAGATTATTTGGCAATTGGTGAATGAAGATAACTAAATCTTTGATCTTTCGATCTTGTATTATTAAATTGTTTTTAATTAAAAATAGGACTAATTTGAAATAATGTGTAAATAATGAGGATTAAATTTATTAATTTATTTTTAATTAAGACTAAATTGTTTGAATGTGCAAACATGGAGGACTAAATGTGTTATTATACAAATTTTGTTAACTGCCACCTCACCTTTTAACACCTGTTAACAGCTGAGTGAACAAATTGGGGCAAAACTAAAAGTTTAACGGTAACATTAAAGCAATTGGAAGTTTGGTTACTAATTTGAACAATTTAACAAAATTCAGTGACCATTTGTGAACTTTACCCCAAAATAAATCATATTAAAAAAGTAATCGTAATCTAAAAAATTTAACAAACGTTACCTTTAACCTTTCGAATTATGTGCGAGCTTGCTTCTTTCGGTGGTCTAAGAAAATCCCATAGCTTGGCAAACTCCTTTGCTTTGCTTGAACAGAAGAGGTTAAATTTTTTTTTATGTGTTCTAACCTTAAACAAAACTTTAACATCCTAAACCAGGCTTGGGAAAAAACCGAATCTAGGATTTAAGGAAAACGAATTGCAAACCAAAATGAATCCTAAGAAGACATCCGAACAAGGTTTCATAGAGGAAAAAGGATTAGGATGATCTATACATTCATTCACTAACAAATGAAGGATCTAATATTTATTCCACACGACTAAGGACAATTCCATTTAATCAATCAAATATGCGCATCTTACAACAATTAAGCATGCCAATTTACAAACAATGAATGATCCTACCATATTCAAATTCTAGACAGAAATTAGGCAATCATTCAATCACTTTATTAGTGTAGCGACATTTTTTTGAAAACATCGAGTGGTATCGCTATCCCTCTTCCGGTGTCACTTAGAAGAACCGGGTTTTAGTCCAAAATGAGTTTTAAAGAAAATTGATTAAAATTAGAGTCGCCACCGGCCATTTTAAAAGGTAGACCGGGCACCGGAAAGTAAAATCAGAGATTCGAACGGATTCGAGAGTCGGTTACATGCAGGGAAGGGTGAGCACTCCCGTCGTGCCCAAAATTGGTACCGAAATTATTACTGCTTAATTAATATCCGATTTTACGAATTAAAGTGACAAATTAGATCAAAATTTGGTTATACAAGTGAGTGAATTTCAAAAGCCCTAATATTCGAGAAGGAACGTTCGAACCACCATCACTACGACTGGTACTGGCCTCGTTTGTTCCCAAATAAAAAGACATCACATGACATTTTATATTCCGAATGCAACCTAACATAGCATAAGAGAATAAACAAATAAAGCATATAAAAATAAACAAGTACACGTAGCATTTTAATGCATGAGTGAACATAAGTATGGATGTACAATAGGGCTTAAATCGAAGTAATATTATGCTGTGCGAAAATAACATAGTATATACATGTGATAAGACCTCATTTACATACATATACACGTGCGCAAAAGGGAAGAAAAAAAAAGAAATTGAAGTTTCAACAACACAGCACATTTTACACGCATGTATACAATAGAAACACATATTTACGGTTGGCATGATTAAAAACAATATAAAACGAACTTAAGTGGCGCGTACATGGACATAGACATATATTAAAAAAATGAATATTTATAACATATGTGTATATATATTTTTTCATAATAACGAAATCAAGTAATATGTACATATACCTAACAGAGCTCGTTACATATAAGGAAAACAAGGAACCATATAATACGCATAAACCGAGCACGCACATATATTTGTCACATATCAACTTAGCATGGATAAAAAAATAAAATACAAGACTGAAATTTAAGAAATTTAAACACAAGGCTGAAATTTAAATACGAATGCATTGGAGGGTTGATTAAAGAAATATACCACTGTTTTCGGGGGGTGAGTTAAACAGAAAACTAAAGATTAAGGACCAAAAGGGAGATTTACCCGTTTCAAATCGGTTGAGACAAACTGGGGAAAAAACTAAAAACGTTTTGAAAGTGTAGGGACTAGGGCTGGTATTTTAAAATATAGAAACCCTTGCGGTGAGATTTCAACAGCGCGGAAGGGCTAAAACCGTGAATCGCCCGATTTTAAAATGATAACTCGGTGTAAAAGATCCTCTTTTGGCAAAACTGAGATCCATTTTCCCATCTTCTAAACAAAAAAGTCTCATTTTAAGGAAAAATCCTAACCCTAGCTAGCCGGCCGTCGTTCAATGTCACCGGCGACACTTCTTTTCAAACTAAAGATATTCGATCGAATATTAAAACAATATTTAGCCCTTAAACAAACCTTTCTTTCTTGCAAAGATTCCCAAAAGTAGACCTGAAAAACCTTCTTTTTTGTTTGAATGAACCCAAACCGTGAGGGCTCACCCTTTAAGGGATTGTTGCTGGACAGTACTCGGAGCGAAGAGGAAGGTGGATCGTTGAAGGGACAAACCTCCACCGAAGGTATAAAGTTCCTTTTTTTTTCATGTTTCGATGCATGCAATGGTTACTTTTGAAAGGGAAATACCTCGAAAGCTTCTCTTTTTTTTCGCTTTATATTGATTTTTTGTGAAATCCCGAATGGGGTTACAATGATTTTGTTCTCGGTTTTTATATCTGATTTCTTACATTCGAAGTCAAAGGAGGTACAATTAAAGCCTAATTCTATTGGCTGCGTTTTGAAATTTTGCGTTTGTTCCCGAAACCTGATTTTGCTTCTGCCTTTTAAAGTGAATTACGGTTGTGGGGTTTTGAACCTGTGCCCTCTGGTTAAGTGGAGGAGTGTCTTAGCCATCAGGGCTAAGACTATTCTTAGTATTAAGTCTATCTCTGGTTAGTTTAAAACTATATGTGTTGGGTATTTGCATAACAATAAAAAAACAAACTAATTCGACTCTCCAGCTACCCCTCATTTTGGTGTTGGTTATTCGAATATAAGAACTCAGAAGATTCTACCCTTTCAACGTCTCTCGGCCAACGTTCCGTTCCCTCACCGTCGCGGCGTGGACGTCACAGCTACCGTCAGTGTGATCGCCGTCGTACTCCGATCTCATCCTAGTGCGCCACTCGCGCTGCTTCGGCGCCGTTCGACGGGAAGAATGGCTTGAATGTCCGACGAAAACCCTTTTCGCACCCTTCGTCTCTTGCTTTTTCCGGCCACCCTCGACGTCCGTTCGAGAAACGGCTGCCAGATCCAGGCTCCTGGCGAGGTGACGAACAAAACCCCTCCGACCAGTCACCTATCCGGCACCGGGAGAAGCCTCGTCGGAGCTTCGTGATTTTCCGGCGTAACCGCACCATTCTAGGTAAATTTTGGCTCAATTCTGGCTTTATTTCAACATGTATGGTATGGGTTGAATTAATGATGCCTTCTCTTTGTTTTTCCGGTGAAATTGAGGCTGTTGGGGGTCTCCGGCGGCGTTCCGGTGTGATTTCTCGGCGAAATTCCGGCAGACTTTCGATTTGGTAAGTGAACCGGTCTAAACCCGGTCCGAACCGGTCCAACCTAAGTCTGACCCAACCCGTACCCATTTTTGACCCAAACCCATATCCGACTCGAATCGAACCGACCCGATCCGTATCCGAGCCCAACCCATCTACCGAGTCAACTCAGCCCGAGTCAACTCAGCGAGTCAGATCAGTGAGTCAACCGAGTCAAATCAGTTGACCTCAGCCCGTTGACTGCTGACGTCAGCGTTGACATGCTGACGTCAACGTTGACTCTGACCCCGTTGACCGTTGACCTCCTGACGTCAGCGTTGACTTTGACCGTTGACCAAAAAGTCAAATTTTCCGAAAACTCCTATTTTATGTTTTTCGACGTTCTGAGTCCGTATTTGAAGCCCGTTTCGCAAAATTCTAACCCAAAAGCCTCTGAATCTGATATTGAACCCAAAAATGCTTATGCGTTTCTTGTTCAGTTTAAAGGCAGTGTGATTAAGGATTAACTGTGGGTTTTGTTTAATTGAAGGCATCCGCACATCTTCATATCCGCGTGGTTGTGGGATGTTGAATCCGAGTTCGAGGGTATTCGAATGTCGTATCTTAAATCGACTGATGTAGCTCGGAGTTAAGGTAATACATTACTACCCCTTGTATTCTTTATGTACATGTCGATATCCGGTTAACGCATGCATGCTTATGATGAAGTGTTTTGTAGACTCTTCTTAAGCTGAATTAGATACGAGAAATAAGTATGAAAATTATTAAAACCAAAATATTCGAATAAGAATACTAATAGACCAGAAGTATCGAAAGATAATAGTAATAAATAATACAGTTAAATCTGCAACTCGATCAATGGTGTCTAAGATTCAATGCCCATAATATGGAGTAAAGGATATTGGATATGAGATTACAGAAATGCCCTTGAAGTATAAGGATGACTAAACTGCCCCTAATAAAGGAAGTGACTCGAAATCTGCATTCGAATTGATTGAAAAATTACCTTACCTAAGATGTATGTCCTATTGGAAAATACTTCAGCATCTTTATTCAAATGCGTGTGATACTAAAAGAAACTTGGATTTTTCCCCCGAGCTCTGTACAACACATGAAGGTGAATTTACTGGAATTATCATTGTATTCTTTAGCTGATCCTTACGAAAGTAATGGATGAATTAATTGGAATGATCGTAATGACCAAAAAGATTGTAGTGCCTTCGAGCACCGAAATTCTTAATTAATCAGAATGACAATTTTACCCTTAAGTTCTAAAATGAGTAAACTGTCTATAAGGGTTGAAGGGATCAAAACGACTTAATCTCTACCGAGTACGTAAACGATGGAGGTGCTAAATAGTGAAATTTGACAAAAATGGTTGATTTATCCCAATTTCCAAAATGACTGAAAAGCCATTTTGAGTTAAATAAGTAGTTATGCATTTGATGAAATTCTGAGATTTCTAATAAGACTTTAAGGGCTAAAGTGCCCCTAAGTGTTAGGAAGCACACTCATGTATGTTAATCACTCCTGATATTAATATAAGGTTGGAAGTTTTTCATCACAAAATATAAGTTCGGCCACTCTGTGGCAAGTCCTGTGGTGAATTATGAAAGCAATCGTTTAAATATATGTTAAATATTGTAAATCGTCATTTTATAGTACTGGACTAAATTACAAAAATCACCCCTGATAATTAAAAGACTAAAATGCCCTTGTTGGCCAAAGTAATTAAGATAGCCCTGAATGTATCCGATATCGTGAAAGATCTTAACATAGAAATCTCCGAATGCCTGATTGGAAGCCTGATGAGAAAATAGAATTTCCTGAGCGACTGTTTATGCCTTGTTGGTATAAATTACCGAAATGTCCATATGTGATAAAATGACCATATTGCCCTTATATGCTTAAATGACTAAATAACTCATGATGCGTCTAAACTCTCAAAGATCTTGATGTATCACCTACTGAATATCTGGGTTAAACCGTTAGTATGAACCCCTTTTAATAGGGGCCATGTTTCAGAAATTCGTTCAAATTGCCAAAAGTTTAATGTGTCCCCTTTCGTAAATGCCAAGTATCTCCAAGAAATGATCTGTCCCACCTAGTGTGTTCCATGTGTGATATATTCTGTTGAATGGATTATATAATGACTTAATCTTGAACAATGCTATGTTGATAAACATTTCAATTGTTATTGAGATTGCATCACTATGTTGGAAAATGAGATGAAATGATGAACCGGATATATGATTACATTTTCTACCTTCTTGATGTATGTTTGCTCAATATGCATACTTGTTATGTGATTGCTTGATCTATGATGGTATTGTCTGACTGTCTGATGAACTTGATAGTATGATATGTTAGCTTGACCTATGATGGTACAATCTGTTTGCATGATGAATGATGAAAATGTATGTTCTGCTCAATGGTATGCCCATTTATCTGTCAAAATCATGAATCTTCTGTTTCTAATACTCTGAATAGAATATGTCTGCCACATGTATTCTGTTACTCATGTCTGAAATCTGATTACCGATTGTCATCCGGGGTATACTGTTGGGTTATGTTATGAAGTCTCTGTTGGTACAGCCCTGGTCAAGCTGGTAAATCCTTATGGACTCAAGGTCTCCCTTTGAGTGGGTACCGATGCTTTAGCACGGGTAAATCCTTATGGACCTAAGGCAGCCCATTAGGTGGCACCTATGCCCATCGGGCCTAGGGTAAGTCCTAATGATGCAGTTCTGGGGGACTGTATATTGGTGTAAGGTTGGAGGGTAGTTACTAGTAAACCTTTGTATGTACTTAAACATTTGCATTAAATTGTTATGTGTTCTCATGATATGATTGGTATGCATTTATGCCTATTTCATATGCACCTATTGGGACACACTAGACTTTAAACTCGTTGTTTCCATCTTCGTAATCTATCAGCTTGTAAAATTCTCGTTTGTTACTCGATGATTGAATAAAGAACAAGTATCATTATTCTCAAGTATAACGTTACCCTGAAATAACGGAAAGGAAAAGAGGACTATTACTACTTGGAACATCATGAAAATGTTATGCCTACCATGTATCTGCATGAGCATATATCATCTTTTGGTAGTTCTGTATTACTGAGCTTTTCTAAGCTCACGTTATTTTTACTATCGCAGGTTAAAAGAATATAACATGACATAATGTTTGACATCAGTGTTCGGAGTTCCTTCAGCGTTGCCTCTGAAGTACGGTACTGTATAGTTAGCGTTGCCTCTGAAGTTCGGAGTTCCATCAGTGTTCGAAGTTGATTTTACAGTTTAATAAGTGTTTTGAGAAAAAAATGTTTTATGTGTATTTTTACTGTGGGTCGCTCTTGTGACCCTAATGTGACTTCTTAGGATCCATTGTAACGCATAGGCGGGTCTAGAGGGTTACATAAGCTTTCTGACTTCTCTATTTTTTTGACCTGAATATTGGCTGATGAGCTTGAACAGGAAGGTGATGGCGATGGGAGAGGGGCTGACCATCCGTTCACCAGGCGCGTGGGCTTGCACCGGAAACAGAACGGTCAGAAACGTCTCCCTTACGCGCGCGTGAGGGGAGCCAAGGTGTTGCGTGTAGGAGCGTGTGCGATCTAAGCTGTTTGATGCAGTTTCGATCCGACGGTTGCGATGGGTGCGTCGCTAGGGAAAAAAAGGGCTCCTAGGGTTTTCATCCGGGCTTGATTTGGACCGTCAAGCATGGCTTGATCCAACGGGCAGGATAGTGCGACACGTCTTGGCGGTAACCCTCACTAGGGTTTTGTCCCGAGACTGGATCTAGAACGTCAGATCGCGAGACAATAATGGGGCTTTTAGGGTTCCGTCCGAGGTTCAATCTGAACCGTTGAGATCAAGAATCAGTTAGGGTTTTTTTTGGCGTAATGGGCTAAGGGTCATTTGGGCTCTTAATCGGGTCATATGTAGTGCATTATTTTTTGGACTATGTAAATGGATATATATATATATATATTTAGGCTATTACTCAATGTTTTATTTTCCTTAATAATAATAATAATAATAATGATAATAATAATAATAATAATAATAATAATAATAATAATAATAGGTAACAAAATTACCAAAGAAATATGATAATAAAATAATATGCATGCATACTTACACATTATATGCACATATTACTTAATTACATGCAATCCACACACATATTTAATACGTTACACATATGTACATACATACTAAGGACAATAATAGTAAGAGAGATAACATAATAATAATACTATTAATGAGTAATAGTAATACTAATGTAAATATGATAATGATGGTAATAATAATAATAATAATAGGAGCATTAATGATGATGATAGCAAATAGTACCTATATACTTATTTATTGTTTTGCTCTCTTTACTTAATTTTTCTTTTTTTTCTCTCTCTTTTTTGTGTTTTTGAAAGTACATAACAGCTCGATATAAGCCCCAGATTGACAAAAACTAAAAGTGTTCGAGGTCTGGACAAAATTAGTGATTACAATTAGGACATTCAAGGTACTTCTCATGTTCATTATATTCCAAAATTTTATCGGATATTAGTAGGACTTTAGTATGAATGTTACTAGAGACAAGTTATGAGCACATACAAATATAAGGAAACTACACTTTCTCATTCGATTGTAGCTAAGTCTTAACAATTCTAGCAGGATAATTAAAGACATCCAACTATTATCAAGTTCAATAATTTTTCAATACATGTGTTCATTTAGTGCAACCTATAGTGCAATGTAAACATATTCATTCTCAACAAGTCGAATCATTCAAACTTAGCATTTCAAGATCTCATGCTTTCTACATGATTATAATCTTCACTATCTAGATTCGAATGCACACATACCATGTCCTTATGATTCCATACACTATAGCATAACTATTATTGTTCAAGACCATCGAACCAAACACAAACAAGCATCAACCATTCGACCTCAAGCATCAAACTTAACCAAACAACCCTACTTGATATTACATATATGGTTTAGGTTTAATATTTACGTTCTCATAACAAAAGAGCCTAGAATGTTAACTAGGAACTAAAGTGCCACCATCCTAGGAGTTAGAACAAAAGTAAATACATAATGCGAAACCGATAATTAATTTTGATATAAGCAAAGAAATTTAAGGACAAAATTGAAAATGAGAAAATGAATTTTTAAGTCCTCAATCCTCTCTATATGTTTAAAGGAAAATGGCTAAGTTAAAAACTAAATTTGTCAAAACTTTTCTAAGTGTTCTTGAAGCCAAAATAGTGATTTTTGAGTCACCGTTTCGGAACGGCCTTAGGCGTTCCGGAACACTTTTAAAACTGTAAACCTGTGTTTCGGAACGTGTATCGAAACAGTTTTGAAACTGTGAACCTTTGTTTTGGAACGGGTTTCGAAACGACTTAAGAACATCATAATGGTTTGTCCCGTTTCGATACGGTAGTATCAAAACGACTTCAAACGTTTCGAAACGGCTTTCAAACTATGTTTTAAAAATATGATCGTTGAAGTTTTTAACTGTTTTTATACTGATCGATAAGGCGTATCGAAACACCTTCAGTCCGTTTCGATACGAGCTTTGACAGTGGCTAAGTGTTTCGAAACGGGTTTCGAAACGGCTCTTAGCGTATCGAAACGATCGTGCCCATTTCGGTACGGTCTCTTTAATGCACCCCAACGGCTCTTTCTTTTTTGGTCTGTTTCAAAATAGGATCGGGCGTTTCGAAACCGGTGGTTGCAGACTACATTTATGGAGGGAAGATAACATCCCCAACGGCTTTATTGATGAATGCAACAACCCCAACGCCTAGAATTCAATGAGAAGGTATAAAAGGGGCCTCTAAAAGCTTCAGCAACAACTATTGATCTAAAAGCAAACATCCAAACATCAAATTCAAGCAATTGAGCCTAAATCCTATTATTTCTTGTAAACCCCAATTGTGAGATTGTAATTTCCATTCTTATCTTTTCAAATTGGGTTGAGTGCTTGTAATTGGGCTACTTTGTGTATTGAGAGATACTTGTTTAGCCATCAACTTCTTTGTAATTCCTTTGTGAGGATTGGGTCAAATTTTGGGTAGAAAATTTGACCGATATTGTAACGGTTACCTCCTTTGCCTATAAAAGGGGAAGAACAATTAGTGGAATTGTTGAAAATCCTTAGTGAAGCTAAGGTAGTGGATGTAGAGTTTGATTGGAACTTGAACCACTCTAAATTCGCTTGTCTATCCTTTTATTTGTCAATCCACTACCAAAAGTCTAAAAATCCAATTCACCCCTCTCTTGGTTTATATCGATCATTTGATCCACTCAACAATTGGTATCAGACCCTACCTCTTTGAAGGATTAACAACCACAAGAGGAGTTCCTAGGAAGAGTGTGATCATCCAAAAATCAAGCCATGGCATCTACCTCCGGATCTAGCATGTACGAGTCTCAATCCACTACAAAACCGCCATTCTTCAATGGTGACAACTATCCATTTTGGAAGAACCGGATGCGCCTCTTCATCAAGTCCAACGATTACTTGATTTGGGATGTCATTGAATATGGTCCCTACATTCCATTGAAGAGAGATGATGAAAGAAAGTTTGTTCTAAAGAAGAAGATCGAGATGAGTGAAGATGAGAGGAAGAAGATCCAAATAAATGAAAAAGCTCTTCACATGCTCTTTTGTTCTTTCGGTCCCGATATCTACTCCAAAGTCTCCTCCATTGAAAGTGCCAAGGAAGTGTGGGATACTCTAGAGACCACCTATGAAGGAACCAATGATGTGAAGGAGACCAAGATTGGAATTCTCAATCTTAGTTATAAGAATTTCAAGATGGAGCCCGAAGAAACGGTGTCCAAGATGTTCGATCGTTTCTCAACCATCGTCAATGGGCTTAAGGGTTTTGGAGAGACAATCCCGGAAGAAAAACTTGTCCGAAAGCTACTCCACTCACTTCCCGAATTTTGGGATGGGAAGTGAACCGCCATCATCGAGGCCAAAAACTTGAAGACTCTAAAACTTGATGAGATTGTGGGTTCTCTCCTTACTCATGAAATAATGAAGCAAGGAAGGGAAGAAGAAAAGAAGAAGGGAGAGAAAAGAGTGGAGAAGCTAGAGGTAGAAAAGAAGAAGAAAATGGGAGTGGCTTTCAAAGCTTCATTACATGAGGAGAGCACTTCTAGTGAGGAGGATGATTTAGAAGAATTGGCTATGATAGCCAAAAGATTCTCACGATTCATGAGGTCCAACCGAGGAAGGAAGATTCAAAGAAAGATGGACTTCAAGGGTAAAAACAAAGAAGAAGAGAGGGATCAAATTTGAGAAGAAGGGCTTTGAGAAGAAGAGAGGATGCTTCGAGTGCAAAAAGCCCGGTCACATTCGTCCGGAGTGCCCTCAACTCAAGAAGAAGGGCTTTGAGAAGAAGAAGAAACTCAAAGCCAAGCTTGCTACTTGGAGTGATGAGGAGTCATCCGAGGATGACGAACAAGAAGTGGCCAACCTTTGCCTCATGGCACTTGAGGAGGATTCCTCCATGGTAACCTCTAACTCATCATCTTTTGACTTTACATTTGATGAATTACATGATGCATATGATGAGTTGCAAGAGGTTTATGATGAGTTAGTTGAGAAGTACAAAGAGTCGGTCATTAGAAATAAGAAAATTATTTCGGAATTAAATGATAAAAATGACTCACTTTCTCAAACTAACTTAAAATTTGAGAAAAAGATTTTAGGTTTAAAAGATGAACTTAAATTCTTCCAAGATGAAAATGTAGACCTAAATAATCTTCTTTCTCAATGCAATAGTGAACACCAAAAGGTGTTAGACGAGCTTAACAAGCTCAAAGAGTCTTTTAAAAATGTTGGTAATGTGAAGCATGAAAAAGGTGAATCATCTAAAACAAACCAACCTATGAGAAAGACTAATAACTACAAACAAAGTAGCTTCCCTAGACATAATAGAACTAAAAAGATTAGAAGTGTATGGGTTCCTAAGGAACTTGTAAAATCTAATAATATTGTTGCTATGTCACCTTGGATTCCTAAGGGAACCAAGCTATTGGGAGCTACCACTCGTGGACCCAAAATGATTTGGGTACCAAAAACAAAAGTTTAATATCTTTGTTTGTAGGGGGAGCATTGCTACAAGGCCAAAGCACAAAGTCAAAACTCATGGTACTTTGATAGTGGATGCTCAAGGCATATAACCGGAGACAAGAGTTGATTCATGGACCTAAAGCCAAAAAGTAGAGGAGTGGTGACATTTGGTGACAACTCCAAAGGCCACATTAAAGGTATTGACTCCATAGGTAATCACTCTACCATTCTTATTGAAAATGTTTTGTATGTCAATGGTCTTAAACATAATTTGTTGAGCATAAGCCAACTATGTGATAAAGGATTTAATGTCTTATATGATAAAAACAGGTGCAAAATTATTGACATTAAACCAAATAATATTATGCTCATAGGTCATCGCATAGGTAATATTTACATGGTGCATTTAGATGACATACATACATCACATGCATGTTTAGTAGCTCAAAATGAAAATGATGCATGGCTATGGCATAGGAAACTAGGACATGCTAGCATTAGTGCTTTAGAAAAATTAGTTTCCCTAGATCTAGTTAGAGGTTTACCCAAAATTAAGTTCTCAAATGATAAAATTTGTGATGCATGCTCTAAGGGTAAACAACATAAGTCATCCTTTAAATCCATTAATGATGTTTCTACAAGTAGGTGTTTACAACTTATTCATATGGATTTATTTGGGCCTATTAGGACTATGAGCTTGGGTGGTAAATCTTATGCTTTTGTACTTGTTGATGATTTTTCTAGATTTACTTGGGTTCTATTTTTAAGTACTAAAGATGAGGCTTTAGAAAAATTCATCACATTTTCAAAATTAACCCAAAATGATCTTGAACTTAGAATTTCTCATATTAGAAGTGATCATGGAACCGAATTTCAAAATATAGGGTTTGAAGAGTTTTTAAATGAAAATGGTATTAGCCACAATTTTTCGGCTCCTCGAACTCCTCAACAAAATGGGGTAGTTGAGAGGAAAAATAGAACTTTACAAGAAATGGCTAGAACTATGCTTTGTGAAAACAATTTACCTAAATATTTTTGGGCAGAAGCCACAAATACCGCTTGCTACATTGTAAACCGAGTAATGATTAGGCCACTTTTAAAGAAAACACCCTATGAGATTTTAAAATCTAAAAAGCCTAACATTAGCTATTTTCATCCATTTGGTTGCAAGTGTTTTGTTTTAAATAATGGAAAAGACAACTTAGGTAAATTTGATGCAAAAAGTGATGAAGCTATTTTCATAGGATATTCTTTAACCTCTAAAGCCTATCGTGTATTTAACAAAAGAACTTTAGTAGTAGAATAATCTATACATGTTGTATTCGACGATAACCTCCTTCCAAGGAAGGATTCTTGTGATTATGATGATGTAGGAATCATTAATGCCTTTGATGGAGGACAAACTTCAAAGGAGGATGAGATTCCAACAAAAGAAGAGGATACACAAGATCCACATCTTGAAGCCTTGAAGGACTTGGCTCTTGAGGAAAAGGAAGTGAGCTACCCAAGGGAGTTCAACTATGTCAAAGATGGTGAAATCTTGGGTGATCCATCCAAGGGGGTAACCACTAGATCTTCTCTTAAAATTATGAACCATGTTGCATTTATCTCATGCATAGAGCCTAAGAATATAAAAGAAGCATTAAAAGATGATTTTTGGATTATGGCTATGCAAGAAGAGTTAAATCAATTTGAGAAAAGTAATGTTTGGACATTAGTTGATAGGCCTAGTAATCAATCTACTATAGGAAGTAAATGGGTATTTAGGAACAAACTAGATGAGAGTGGTAACATTGTGAGAAATAAAGCTAGATTAGTAGCACAAGGTTACACTCAAGAAGAGGGAATAGATTTTGATGAAACCTATGCACCCGTAGCTAGAATGGAGGCTATTAGGATGCTGCTTGCATATACATGTTATCATGATTTCAAGCTTTTTCAAATGGATGTTAAAAGCGCATTTTAAATGGTTTTAAATGCTTTTTCATAAAAAGGTATAAAAATGACATCTTAGTAGTGTAAATTTACGTTGATGATATCATTTTTGGATCTACTAATGAGTGTCATTGCAAGGAGTTTGCTAAGTTAATGCAAGGTGAATTCGAGATGAGCCTGATGAGGGAGCTCTCATTCTTTTTAGGACTCCAAATCAAGCAAAGGAAGGATGACACCTTCATCAATCAAGAAAAGTACATCAATGATATGCTCAAGAAGTTTGGCTTGGAGAATGCAAAGCCTCAAGCCACACCCATAAGCTCATCTACAAAGTTTGACAAAGATGAAGGAGGTAACTGTGTCGACTCTAAGCTTTACTGTTCTATGATTGGATCATTGCTTTACCTTACCGCAAGTAGACCATATATCTTGTTTAGTGTTTGCTTGTGTGCTAGGTTTCAAGCTAGTCCTAGAGAGTCTCACCGTATAGCCGTTAAGAGAATCTTTAGGTACCTTAGAGATACCCCTTGTTTAGGTCTTTGGTACCCTAGAGACTCAACCTTCAACCTTCATGCTTATTCGGATGCGGATTATGGGGGGTGTAAAATCGATAGGAAGAGTACTTCGGGAACATGTCAATTCTTAGGTAGTATGCTCATATCTTGGTTTTCTAAGAAACAAAATAGTGTAGCCTTAACTACCACCGAAGCCGAGTACATATCCTTAGGGAGTTGTTGTGCTCAAGTCCTTTGGATGAAGCAACAACTCTTAGATTATGGTATTAAAGTTGAAACCATACCCCTTAAGTGTGATAACACTAGTGCCATATGTTTGACAAAAAATCCCATCCAATACTCTAGAACCAAACATATAGAAATAAGGCATCATTTTATTAGAGATCATGTCCTTAAGGAAGATGTTGCTATAGAGTTCGTTGACACCTTAAACCAACTAGCAGACATTTTTACAAAGCCTTTAGATAAAGAGCGTTTTGGTCCCTTAGGAGAGAGTTAGGTCTAACTAGCCTATCTTGACCTTTTAGGACCCTTTTTGTGCTTAAATTGCTTGATCTCTTGAAAATGCCATGTTTATGTGTTTTTCTCCTAATTCCATCCATGCTAATAGTTAGGGGGAGTATGTTTCTGTTTATACATGTCTTTCTTGATCATTCATGTCATTTATGCATATAGAGCCTCATGAAATCCACTTTTCTACAAAATTAGAGCCTTATATGCACTTCCAGGCCTAGGTGTATCAAAACGGGTCCAACTGTTTCGATACGGGTGCCTTAAAAGATATATTTGTGAGAAGGGTGTTTCGAGACGCCTTAAAAGGGTTTCGAAACGTTTTTTCTACTACCAAAGGGTGTATCGAAACGAGTTTCGATACATGTCAACGAGGATTTGATACGGTCAAGGACGTATCGGAACGGTCAGCTGGACTTGAAACGTCAGTCAACGTTTTGATACCCGCGTTCCGGAACGGTCGAGCCCGTTCCAAAACGGGTCTGCGGACGCTTTAAAGAGGGCTTTTAATGTTAAAATTTCACTTTAATTAAAACTCCTTCAAAACCCAAAAAACCCTAGATCGATTTTTCTATAAAAACCCTATAAACCTCATTATTTTTCACAAAATCTTGAGGGCTATTACACTCAAACACAAGTCTAAGCAAGCCTCATCAATATTGTGCAAGAGTTTCCACTCATTCATCCAAAATACCCTTTTAAGGTATATTTTCTATTTTTTTTCTTTTTCCTTTGATTTAGTTCGATTCTTAGGTTAGAAAATTTTAATTTTGTATAGATTATATGTTTTTGAACTTGGGTTTTTCAAAACTTGTAATTTTTTTTTCAAAATCTTAAATTCTTTGGTTCGAATATATTATTTTTCACTTGTATTTTTTTTTGTTTTTTTAAAACTTGTTTTTCTCTTAAAATATTTTTCTAAAATCTTTTTAAACCTAAATGGTATTTGTTATTGGATTGAATTGAGGATATTCATGCATACACTTTAATCTCAAAATTGCTTGCTTTATGTTTTTAGGAGTTTTTAAATGGAGAACGTTAACAAGAAGCGTAAGGCGAGTCAAGCAAGTGATTCCGGTATCCGTCCTAATCTCACCCAACTGTTTCTCAAAAGTCTTCGGACTACAAAGATGAGGGACCGTTTCTCTTATGTCAAGGAGATTGCCGTTCGTCGCGAACGTGTGGTTGATGTTCCGTTCCTTGACTCCGAGCGCTTTCACTTCCGTTATCTCGACCGTTTACAAGAATGGAGCTTCATGCCTCTCTTGAACATTCCGGATGTGATCTACAAGCATATGGTTCTCATCTTCTACTCGAATGCTCAGCTTGTTAATAATGAGGATCACTCCGAAGTTGTTGGCATTGAGTCTTTTATCTTGGAGAAGAGGATTGTCATCGACATTCCATTTTTAGAAAGCTCTCTTGGCCTTAAGAACGAAGGCATCGAGAATGAAACTCACTTTGGTTCTCACATCGGTTCCGTGCTTTCCTTGGATGTTCATGATAGGTTCCCCCACTTGATAATTTCTTGGTTTCTTCGTCCCTCCGGAGGTAAATTCTCTCACATTCGACAAGTTGATTATTTTTGGTTAGAATGCTTTCGTCGAGGTGAAAAACCAAACCTTGTCAAGATTATGTTCACCGAGATGGTGAACAATGTAAAGCTTCGTGAGACTGATGCTCTCAAATCCTTCACTTATGGGACTGTTTTGAGCCATATCTTTGGCGTGCTCAACCTTGATTGCACTTATGACTCTCCGGAACCCCGTAAGCAAAAGATTGATGAAACTTCTCTCCACAAAGCCGGGTTTCATTACAACAATAATGGCCAATGGGAACGAGTTAATAGGGATGCCCTTCCGCCTCAAGTTGAACCTCAACCACAAGCTCCAGTTGCCAACAATGAAGCTCTCATGACTTTTCTCATCGAGCGATTTAACACAATGGAGGCGAGTCTTGGTACTATCATTAATCGCTTGCAATCCGTGGAAAATCGTCTCACCTCCCTTGAGAATCAACATCAATCCATTGACTTGTCATTCTCCACCTTTTATGGTCAATGGATGACCTTTCGTCGCTCTCAAGCTAGGAACGATGATGACTCCTCCGATGTTGATGGTGACGATGACGAGGCTTAGGATTTTTTATTGCATTGCATATTAAACTATCACATTAGGATTAAGTTTGCACCTTTATTTCTTTATGTTTCATGAACCTATGCTTTGATTATTCTATTTGGGATTGAGCTTTGAACTTATTGTCTAAGTTTTATGTTTGCATTTGGATTCTATGAATTTATATTATGTTGCTTATTGCTTTTTAACCTTGTTTCTTCTCTTTGAGCCTTGTTTATTATTCTTTTTGATCTAACAAAAAGGGGGAGAAGTAAATCTAAGAGCCAAAATTCGTTTTAAGTGTTTTTGAATTTTAAAACTTAAATTTTAAATCTTTTCAAAACTTTGAAACCCATCTTAAATTGAGGGGGAGTTAGAATGCTTTCAAAAGATCAAAAATCTTAAAAATTCTAACTTTGGTTTTGTTATATCAAAAAGGGAGAGATTGTGAAACCGATAATTAATTTTGATATAACCAAAGAAATTTAATGACAAAATTGAAAATGAGAAAATGAATTTTTAAGTCCTCAAACCTCTCTATATGTTTAAAGGAAAATGGCTAAGTTAAAACTAAATTTGTCAAAACTTTTCTAAGTGTTCTTGAAGCCAAAACAGTGATTTTTGAGTCACCGTTTCGGAACGGCCTTAGGCGTTTCGGAACACTTTTGAAACTGTAAACCTGTGTTTCAGAACGTGTATTGTAACACCCGGGTTTAGGGGTTAGGTGAAAATAATATTTTAATATTATTTGGGTTCGGTTTTATGATTTAAATAATGGTTCGGGTTTTGTTTTCAAATTAATTAATTTGATGTTGACTATGCTTTGGGATTAAACCCCAAATGGCCATGGATTATATACCCTTGTGAATATTCTATTTCATTAAGGGCAAAATGGTCTTTGGGCCTTTAAATTTAAAATAAAATAAAACACCCCTCTCTTACTATTCATTCTCTTCTTCAAAGAGAAAGCAACAGGTTGAAGAGCTCTTCCTCCTCTATCACTATTCCATCTCATTTCTCATCCATTTCAACTCCATTTTGAAAGGTAATTACGTTTTTGACTTCCCCTCAACTCCCTCTCTTTAAAAGTACCACTTATTTTCATTTTCATGGAAGTTTTGGAAAATAGAGTTTTGGAAGATTTTGATTAAAAATGGAAACTTTGTGTTGTTAAGCCTAATGTTTTGATTTAATATGGTTAGTTGTGATGTATAGAAGTTAGATGGTACCACATATGTGAATTTTGAATGGTTTGGAGCAATTTTCGGATTTGGGTAAAAATGAGGTTTTTGGAGGGTTTTGGGGGTTGTTTTAGGTGAGTTTTGATAGGCTATTGATAGTACTATGGATAGGGGTTGAATTGGGATCAATTGTGGATGTAATGGAGGTTGGAAACATGGTTTTTGGGCATGGTTTTGGGGCTGTCCGAATTGGTTAAAAAAATGGGATATGTTCATAGCTTGCAACATGGTAAATTGTGATTGAATTGTATTCCGGGTTGGTCTTTTTGATGTTGGGCTGATTTGGAATTGTTTGAAATGTGTTTGAGGTTGTCTAAAAGCGGAAATTGGTGTTTGAGAAGCTTCGGGAGGAAATCCGGGTTTGTGGGAATGGTTGCTTGCTTGGCTTGGAGCTTGGAAGCTTAGGTGAGTGGTTAATGTTTTAGTTTGATTTTCTAAGATTTGGTTCAAGCACGTGGATGTGGAAATGTTTTCAAGAATCGTTTTGGTTCAAAGGTAATTTTTGAAAGTGGTTTAGATTTGGGCTTGAAAGTGACTTAAACTCAAAGAGTAAGTTGATGTGAAATGCCTCTTTAATTTCCCTTTTTATCATTGTTTTCATTGCTTGAAATGATGGTTTGTTAAGCATGAAATTTAAATACTTGAGTAGAAGCATGTTGCTTATTGCTATATCGTTAATGATGTATGATAGTAATAATGGTGACGTTGTTATACCTTGTAAGATGTGTGTAAGTTGGTGCAGGTTGTGCACGAAAATGGTGAGTAAGACCATTGTGATTGGTAAGATGGTAGGTAGTAAGTGATGCCTAATTGTGGATATTGTTTGCAACTTGTTTTGGTTGTGCATGATATAGTGAGTACATGTCGCATGATTGTGATTGTATGATGTGTTGCATGGTTGGTGTCGAACCTCACGTGATGGTTGTCGTTGCTCCGGTGATGTGTAGTCCCGCTGGTAGCGAGTGGTATAAGACTCCGGTGATGTGTAGTCCCGCCGGTAGTGACTAGTAGAAGAGTACTTTGATGTGTAGTCCCATTGGAAAACTACTTGTCGAAACGGTGATGTGTAGTCCCACCGTGTGTGTTTGGTTATGCTCGTGCATGCCATGTGTGCTCATGTTGTATCTCACTATATCATACTCTTTTGTGGTCTTGCTTTAATCTAGGATTATGTCCTCATGCATACCATGAAGTGTAATGCCATGTTAAATGCCTATATTGTTGAATTGTGGTTGAACTTGTATGTTGGTAGAAGGATCAGGTCGTTGGATGACTTGTATGCGTTGACCCTTATTTTAAAGAAAGCTTTGAACCCTGCATTGTCGTAGTTATGTTTTAGAGCTCCGCTCACTAAGCTTTATGCTTACGCTCTCCTTTTTCCGACAATGCAGATCTTTAGCTTGGAGTTAGCAAGGAGCAAGATAAGGGCATCCAAGCGTGTGGTAGTTTGCTCAAGTATGATTTAATTAAATAATGTAGTAGTCTAGCAATGGGAAGTGCTACGTGTATTAGGAGCTTGTATCTAGACTCCTTGTATTGGCCACATGTTGTTAATGCCTTATGTTGATGTTTTGGATTGATTATGGTTTGTAATGCTTGATATGCTATGATGGATGTTGTGTGTGTTGGCATGTCTATTGGTGTTTAGGTTGCCTTGTTAGAGAGGGCCAAACCTCGTATGCTTTTCTAGTGCCTTTCAAGACCCTTGAGTTCCATGTATGACTTGTATGCCTAATTGCTTTTGTTGGAATGCCAAGTATGTATGCCTTGCTTCATGTTTGAATGCTAAGTTGCTGGAATGAATTGTGCACCATCTTGTGTTGGATTGTGCCTTTGATTTCAAGTTAAAGCATGCTTTTATGTTTGATTTTCCTTAGGATTAATGCTAGTGTGTTGGTTGAGGTTTTAGAGGGATTTAGGGGCCTCCTTGTGCCCTAAATCAGCTCAAACCTGCAAATTCGTAGCTGGGGTATCGATACCGTTGGTCTGGTATCGATACTGCCTTTTGGTTTCAGGCCTCGTGTATCGATACTCGATAGAGAGTATCGATACCTTTTTGGTCACTGGAGCCACTGTCAATTTAGGTATCGATACTGGCCTCTAGGGTATCGATACCGTTATCTTGGCGTTGACCGTGGGAAGTCAACTTTTGGGGAGGGTATCGATACACTCCTTGGGGTATCGATACGGTCTCCACGGGTTGACCAAACCCTGTTGACCTAGTCAAGGGGTATCGATACACCCCTTAAGGGTATCGATACCTCCTGTAGTTTAAGGTTTAAAATGGGCTTTTAAATGTTAGTTTGGGTTCGTTTGATTGCTTCGTAAATGTTGTTCCGCTGTATGATCACTTAGGATGTAACTCTCATCTAGACAAGATTAAAAAAAAATAGGGTTGCTAACCGAGGGAGAGTTCCTTAGGGAGTTTTCACTCGGTTTTCCCCGTGTAGCTCACTCGGACCGGTCATCCGGCCAGACCGGGACGAGGGGGTTACATTTATTGGTATCAGAGCCTGAGGTTTCCGAGACCTCGGGTAGGTAAGTGAGGTAAGTTTGATGTGTTATGTTGTTGTTATGTCTCGGTGAATGTTTTGCCATGTACGCTTGATGTTTGCTTGTTAGTACGGTGTTTGAAAGCATGTGTTGGCATGATGCTTGTGTTGAAGCGTAGTGTCGAGTTCCCATTGCTACTATTACTTATTTGAAAAGATTTTTGTAAAGGAATATACTTGAGCACCTTGGACCCTTGCTCTTGCTAACCCTAAATATTCTTGTTTGTGTGTTTTGTTTAGTATAGTATTGTTGTCTTTGGTAAGTTGGAGGCCGAGGCGTGGGCCTAGGGCTGGTAATCGTGAATCTGAGATTTTGGAGGATGTGAACGATGGGAGAGTTCGTCGCTTTAGTTCAGGGCAGTATGACCGTACCAGAGTTTGGAGTGCAGTTTGTTTGTTTGGGTCAACAGGCACATGAGCTGGTTTCTGTTGAGGGAGAATAATGTGACCAATCTTGATATGAGATGGTAATTGAAGTGAAGACTTAAGAGTTGGCTTCGGAAGGATGTCGATGTTGTAGCAAGTAATTCCTCGATACAGTCTTTGGGCTTGTTTTTCTGATAAATTCTGGATCTACGTGTCCGTGTAGTTGGAGTGAGCATGCAAAGTTGTTGAATCTACCTTGTGAGGTACTAGAGGTAGGTGTTAGTGTTACTAGCTCCTTCGGGGATACAGTCGTGGTCAGAAAGATGTACAAGGGGTGTCCGTTGATGGTTCAGTGGCACGTGTTTGTAGTTGATGCGATAGAATTTCTTTTTACGGTCTGATGTGAAGCTGTGCTTGGATTTGGCTTGTAGAACATAGAGTTAGGGTAGACTTTGAGACAATGGAAGTTTTCTTAGAGCTTGCGGATGACTATGAGATTGTAATGGTAGATAGGAATGTGGATTTTGTATCGAGTGTTGGTCCAGCTTTAGAGGTCAAGGGTTGATTGAGTTTGGTTAACAGGCTTGCCTAGCAATGTGATGGATTTGATTTTGAATGAGGATTGGACCGCAGACTGTTAGAATAGGTTGTGTTTTCCTAAAAGTGTTGGCAAGAATTACCCGGTTTGTCTCTTGTTAGGGAAGGAGAGTTTGTTTAAGAGACCGTCTCCGAGTTTGCTCATGTTTTGCTTGTTCTGTATCTTGTGACTCCCGGAAGAATTGAGAGTGTTGAAGAATCAACTTCGGGACTCTTTAGACCTTAGATTCATTAGGCCTAGTGCATCATCGCAGAGTTCTACAGTGTAAATTGGTGAAGAAGAGTGACAGTACAAGCATGTGTTTAGATTTCAGATAGTTGAGACAATTGACAGTGAGTAGTTAGTATCCGTTCCTGTACGTCAGTGGTTTGTTGATCAGTTAGTGTGTGTTTCAGTATTTTCGAAGATTAATTTGAGATTTGAATTATTATCAGTTGAAAATGAGAGAAGTTGATGTACCGAAGACAGCTTTCGGGGCAGATGTGATCACTTTGGGTTTTGAGTTATGCCGCTCCGTTAGACTAGTGTGTCAGTTACTTTTGTAAGAGATGTTGAGCATAATAATTTCCTGAGTTCCTTGATCAGCTGTAAGAAGTCCTCGTAGACGATACACGGGTGTATTCACGTACCAAAGAAGAATTTTGACCAGCTATGGAGTTAGTGGTGTAGATTCTATTAGAGAATCAGTTGTATGCCAAGATTAGCAAGCGTGAACTCTGAGTTAATGAAGATGTCCTCCTAGGACATGTAGATTAGCCGAGCGTATTAGAGTAAATCCCAAGTAGGCAAAAAGGGATGTGAGTTGGAAGAAATTGAAGACTGTGACAGGTATCTATAGTTCCTAGGTCTAGCATTGTTACTATTGGAGGTCTGTAGATGATCCTTTGAAGATAGCTGCTCCTTTGACAGATTGCTACAGAAGAACGTTCAGTTTGTGTGTTAGATACGAGACGTTGAGCCCTTGAGAAACTGAAAGAAACTTTGAAGATAGCTTCGACCTTGATCCAGCCAATGTCAGAGAAAGAATTTGTTAACTACAGTGGTGTGTTACATGTAGGGTTAGGTTGTGTGCTTATGCAATACAGAAGATTGTGGCTTAATCATCGAGATAGTTGAAACACCGAGAGAAGAGTTATCCGACATTAGGCTTAGAGTTAATTACAGTTCTATTTGCTTCGAAGACTTAGAGACAAGGTCGTATAGTAAGAAATGCACAGTGCATATGTACATATCATCAGAACTTGAAATATTTGAAGACTTAGGAAGGGTTGAAACTTGAACCGCATAAAGTGTTAGAAATGTTTGAAGACTGTAATATCAAGATTGAGTATCATCCGAAGATAGTCAACGTAGTAACTGATGTTCCGAGTTGTAATTGTTGTTAGATTAGTAGTTGAGTTGCGAGTTGTATTTGTTGAATTCAGTTACCGAATGACAGTATTCTTGCGGTCGAGTTTCATGTTAAACCTACATTGAGTCAGAATGCTTGAAGAGAAACAGTTGCAAGACAGATTCTTGGCACCTCACGTGCATGACAAAGCGGAAGGAAGACCTTCAGAGTACAGTTTCAGATATGATAGAGTTTTGCGGTTCAGAGGCAAAATAGTTGTACCGATTGACATAGTGTTTTGAGACGTATTGTTTTGGCCGAAGCACACGGTAGTTCATTTGTATTGCATATGAGTAGTATGAAGACGTATTGTGGGTTGAAGATGAGTACTTCTGGATTGAGTTGATGGATGATGTGGTTTAGTGTGGAAGTAAGGGTGTAATTTTTCCAACGTGTCAAGATCGAGCATCAGCTTCTTCTAGTTGGTTACATCAGTGGAAGATTCTGAATGAGGTTGGGAAATAAATTTGAGGGACTTTGTGTCTGGATTGCCTTTGATTTCTTACGAGAGAGTTTAGCCGAGTAAGCCATGATAGTTACATCGAGTGTGCTCATTTTATACATGTTCAAGCTACTTGTACAGTGGGTAAGATGGCGGATTGGTGCCTTAGCGAGATTGTGAGTTGTACAGTGTCTTGAGATCGATAATGGCCGATAGAGATTCGAGTTTTGACTAAATTTTTGAAGACATCTGCATAGTGTTTGGTTACCTGTTGAAGTCAGATGGTCAGCTAGAGAAGGTTACGAGTCAAGTGTTCGAACAATGTTGTATGAGATTGTGAATCGGGCTAGTTCTGTTGTTTGTTTGTTGCGGTTACCACTAGTCTTAGAAGGAGTTTTGTGATGTGTTCTGTGTATCTATGATTCAGAAGTGTGAGCCAGTTTTGTTCCGTGTCATGTTGTTGAAGAGATTGAGTTGAGTTTAAAATGGTCACGCTTTGAAGGACCCGTTGAGATCTTGACATCAGCTAGCTAATGTTGTGTGGTGAGTCTACCGAGTTGGAGAGTATGTGGTGGTAAGAGAGAAAGTGTGGAGGAGCTTGTTCCAGTGGCTCTTCCTGTCTGATAAATTTCGGGGACGAAATTTCCTTAAGTGGGGGAGAGTTGTAACACCCGGGTTTAGGGGTTAGGTGAAAATAATATTTTAATATTATTTAGGTTCGGTTTTATGATTTAAATAATGGTTCGGGTTTTGTTTTCAAATTAATTAATTTGATGTTGACTATGCTTTGGGATTAAACCCCAAATGGCCATGGATTATATACCCTTGTGAATATTCTATTTCATTAAGGGCAAAATGGTCTTTGGGCCTTTAAATTTAAAACAAAATAAAACACCCCTCTCTTACTATTCATTCTCTTCTTCAAAGAGAAAGCAACGGGTTGAAGAGCTCTTCCTCCTCTATCACTATTCCATCTCATTTCTCATCCATTTCAACTCCATTTTGAAAGGTAATTACGTTTTTGACTTCCCCTCAACTCCCTCTCTTTAAAAGTACCACTTATTTTCATTTTCATGGAAGTTTTGGAAAATAGAGTTTTGGAAGATTTTGATTAAAAATGGAAACTTTGTGTTGTTAAGCCTAATGTTTTGATTTAATATGGTTAGTTGTGATGTATAGAAGTTAGATGGTACCACATATGTGAATTTTGAATGGTTTGGAGCAATTTTCGGATTTGGGTAAAAATGAGGTTTTTGGAGGGTTTTGGGGGTTGTTTTAGGTGAGTTTTGATAGGCTATTGATAGTACTATGGATAGGGGTTGAATTGGGATCAATTGTGGATGTAATGGAGGTTGGAAACATGGTTTTTGGGCATGGTTTTGGGGCTGTCCGAATTGGTTAAAAAAATGGGATATGTTCATAGCTTGCAACATGGTAAATTGTGATTGAATTGTATTCCAGGTTGGTCTTTTTGATGTTGGGCTGATTTGGAATTGTTTGAAATGTGTTTGAGGTTGTCTAAAAGCGGAAATTGGTGTTTGAGAAGCTTCGGGAGGAAATCCGGGTTTGTGGGAATGGTTGCTTGCTTGGCTTGGAGCTTGGAAGCTTAGGTGAGTGGTTAATGTTTTAGTTTGATTTTCTAAGATTTGGTTCAAGCACGTGGATGTGGAAATGTTTTCAAGAATCGTTTTGGTTCAATGGTAATTTTTGAAAGTGGTTTAGATTTGGGCTTGAAAGTGACTTAAACTCAAAGAGTAAGTTGATGTGAAATGCCTATTTAATTTCCCTTTTTATCATTGTTTTCATTGCTTGAAATGATGGTTTGTTAAGCATGAAATTTAAATACTTGAGTAGAAGCATGTTGCTTATTGCTATATCGTTAATGATGTATGATAGTAATAATGGTGACGTTGTTATACCTTGTAAGATGTGTGTAAGTTGGTGCAGGTTGTGCACGAAAATGGTGAGTAAGACCATTGTGATTGGTAAGATGGTAGGTAGTAAGTGATGCCTAATTGTGGATATTGTTTGCAACTTGTTTTGGTTGTGCATGATATAGTGAGTACATGTCGCATGATTGTGATTGTATGATGTGTTGCATGGTTGGTGTCGAACCTCACGTGATGGTTGTCGTTGCTCCGGTGATGTGTAGTCCCGCCGGTAGCGAGTGGTATAAGACTCCGGTGATGTGTAGTCCCGCCAGTAGTGACTAGTAGAAGAGTACTTTGATGTGTAGTCCCATTGGAAAACTACTAGTCGAAACGGTGATGTGTAGTCCCACCGTGTGTGTTTGGTTATGCTCGTGCATGCCATGTGTGCTCATGTTGTATCTCACTATATCATACTCTTTTGTGGTCTTGCTTTAATCTAGGATTATGTCCTCATGCATACCATGAAGTGTAATGCCATGTTAAATGCCTATATTGTTGAATTGTGGTTGAACTTGTATGTTGGTAGAAGGATCAGGTCGTTGGATGACTTGTATGCGTTGACCCTTATTTTAAAGAAAGCTTTGAACCCTGCATTGTCGTAGTTATGTTTTAGAGCTCCGCTCACTAAGCTTTATGCTTACGCTCTCCTTTTTCCGACAATGCAGATCTTTAGCTTGGAGTTAGCAAGGAGCAAGATAAGGGCGTCCAAGCGTGTGGTAGTTTGCTCAAGTATGATTTAATTAAATAATGTAGTAGTCTAGCAATGGGAAGTGCTACGTGTATTAGGAGCTTGTATCTAGACTCCTTGTATTGGCCACATGTTGTTAATGCCTTATGTTGATGTTTTGGATTGATTATGGTTTGTAATGCTTGATATGCTATGATGGATGTTGTGTGTGTTGGCATGTCTATTGGTGTTTAGGTTGCCTTGTTAGAGAGGGCCAAACCTCGTATGCTTTTCTAGTGCCTTTCAAGACCCTTGAGTTCCATGTATGACTTGTATGCCTAATTGCTTTTGTTGGAATGCCAAGTATGTATGCCTTGCTTCATGTTTGAATGCTAAGTTGCTGGAATGAATTGTGCACCATCTTGTGTTGGATTGTGCCTTTGATTTCAAGTTAAAGCATGCTTTTATGTTTGATTTTCCTTAGGATTAATGCTAGTGTGTTGGTTGAGGTTTTAGAGGGATTTAGGGGCCTCCTTGTGCCCTAAATCAGCTCAAACCTGCAAATTCGTAGCTGGGGTATCGATACCGTTGGTCTGGTATCGATACTGCCTTTTGGTTTCAGGCCTCGTGTATCGATACTCGATAGAGAGTATCGATACCTTTTTGGTCACTGGAGCCACTGTCAATTTAGGTATCGATACTGGCCTCTAGGGTATCGATACCGTTATCTTGGCGTTGACCGTGGGAAGTCAACTTTTGGGGAGGGTATCGATACACTCCTTGGGGTATCGATATGGTCTCCACGGGTTGACCAAACCCTGTTGACCTAGTCAAGGGGTATTGAGACACCCCTTAAGGGTATCGATACCTCCTGTAGTTTAAGGTTTAAAATGGGCTTTTAAATGTTAGTTTGGGTTCGTTTGATTGCTTCGTAAATGTTGTTCCGCTGTATGATCACTTAGGATGTAACTCTCATCTAGACAAGATTAAAAAAAAATAGGGTTGCTAACCGAGGGAGAGTTCCTTAGGGAGTTTTCACTCGGTTTTCCCCGTGTAGCTCACTCGGACCGGTCATCCGGCCAGACCGGGACGAGGGGGTTACATGTATCGAAACGGTTTTGAAACTGTGAACCTTTGTTTCGGAACGGGTTTCGAAACTGCTTAAGAACATCGGAACGGTTTGTCCCATTTCGATACGGTAGTATCGAAACGACTTCAAACATTTCGAAACGGCTTTCAAACTGTGTTTTAAAAATATGACCGTTGAAGTTTTTAACCGTTTTTATACTGATCGATAAGGCGTATCGAAACACCTTCAGTCTGTTTCGATACGAGCTTTGACAGTGGCTAAGTGTTTCGAAACGACTCTTAGCGTATCGAAACGATCGTGCCCGTTTTGGTACGGTCTTTTTAATGCACCCCAACGTCTCTTTCTTTTTTGGTCTATTTCGAAACAAGATCGGGCGTTTCGAAACGGGTGGTTGCAGACTGCATTTATGGAGGGAAGATAAAATCCCCAACAACTCTTTTGATGAATGCAACAACCCCAACGGCTAGAATTCAATGAAAAGGTATAAAGGGGGCCTCTAAAAGCTTCAAAAACAACTATTGATCTAAAACCAAACATCCAAACATCAAATTCAAGCAATTGAGCATAAATCCCATTATTTCTTATAAACCCCAATTGTGAGATTGTAATTTCCATTCTTATCTTTTCAAATTGGGTTGAGTGCTTGTAATTGGGCTACTTTGTGTATTGAGAGATACCTGTTTAGCCATCAACTTTTTTGTAAATCTTGTGAGAGGATTGGGTCAAATTTTGGGTAGAAAATTTGACCAACATTGTAACGGTTACCTCCTTAGCCTAGAAAAGGGGAAGAGCAATTAGTGGAATTGTTGAAAATCCTTAGTGAAGCTAAGGTAGTGGATGTAGAGTTCGATTGGAACTTGAACCACTCTAAATTCCCCTGTCTATCCTTTTATTTGTCAATTCCACTACCAAAAAGTCTAAAAATCCAATTCACCCATCTCTTGGTTTATATCGATCATTTGATCCACTCAACACATACGTTTGGCTAAACAAAGTGACTTGATCAAGCTCTTGATTGTCCTCCTTCCAAGTTTCAACTTGTAATGTAAATAAAGAGATATACATAAGCCTATGCTTAGTGAGTGAGTTTAAAGGTTACAATTAAAGTTTTTTGTCATTCTATCTCTTTCACTAAATATAGGCCTTTCAAACCTTATAGTATAGGAGGAACAAGGTAAGTTTCTAGTCATAGCATTTGCAAGTATTATGAACATATTCATATCATTACCACAATCACTAATTCAAAGATCACTCTCAATATCATGAAACATAACATCTCTTTTGCATGATCAAAGTAGCAAGTTATTTCAATACAAGTCATAACGATTTCAAAAATCATATATAGATAAGTTTATCATGTGATCAATGCATGTATATCTAATTTGATTTCACATTCATTAACAAGAAAATTCTCATTTGTCATAGTTTAATAATTTCATAATTAAAGTTGATAACATAGCGTTGTGAATCGATAGTCTAGTCTAGATACACGAGTCCCTAACCAACTGTCGCCCGTAACATAAATTGTACTTATAGTACCGGTCATACCCTTCTACTGTCACCAATTGACCATATACACATCCCTCCTACTGTTACCCATTAAGGACCATTGTCCCGGACCTTAGTCCACCTCGACACTGAGATCTACGGACTCTGTGGCATGTCAATTATATCTATGACTGACTCGAGACTAAGGCTTTCATTATTCATTTTCAATTCCTTAGGCGAGCTTAGCTCCTTTCAATTTTACACAATATTGTGTCACTACCCCTTGTTCTCAAATATGGTATGATCAAACTCATTTAGAAACATATATCACATTCATTTCGAACAAAGGCCCTTGGCCAATTCTAAATATCAAACATTCATATCTTTTCTCAATATAAGCAATGGTAATTCATGTAGCATAGAAATTCAAGCTTTCTTATGACATGATTCATTCAAGGTTTTCCTTTACAAACTAGATATCATACATAGGCATCTCATCATCAAACATTTCATGGTACAACAATTCAAACAATCTCAACATACTTGTACTCAAAATTCTCGTAGTTCAAGTGTTTTTCAAGGAACACTTACCTTGCCTCCAAGCTAGCACAACATGTCACGTAACAATTACTTTCACAATAATTAACTAGAATGCAATGCTCGAAAAGGTTGTTAGTCCTTTCCGAGACTTTAAACATCACTCACAGTTATATTCTGAGCTACGGTTGATACTAGATCACGATCCCTTTTTGTCTATCAATACCTTGGTCTAAATTAGTTCTCTTCTCTTCAATATCCACCCGACCTATTATATCACAACATATATAATATTAGGTGTAACCCCCTTAGCCCGGCCTAGACGGTTGACCCGAACTACGAAGATTACACGGGGAAAACCAAAGTCAACCCGAAAGTTAACCTTGATTAACGACCCTTTTTTCCTTTTAAATCTTTTCAAGATGCACATTAACCCTAAGCGAACACTTGAGAATCGTTTACGTATAAAGCACAACGATTAGATTCAAATAAGGGACTCAATTGCACAAAATTCAAATATTAGGGACCAAAATGTAAATTCTGGAAATTTGAAGGTCTTAACTGATTTTTAAGTTACCAATATTAAATTAGTCACATTACATGCATCTCTGTCAAATTTCACCTTAATCGGACATCTCAAACTCATATAATTGCAATTACAAATTTCGGGACTAAAACGTAAAGCTTGCAAACCTCAAAACCATTCAAATCAGTGCCCAACGGCCACCTGTTTCGAAATGGTGTTGACCGTTCCGAAACACGGGTTCGTTTCGAGACTTGTTTCGAAACAGGGCTTGGCAGTGGCCAAATCGTTCCGGAACGGCCTCCACCCGTTCCGAAATACCAAGGCCATTACAGGCCCCCGTTTCGAAACGCCAGTGCCCGATCCGATACGGTTTGCCCAGAAGCTGCAGATTTTGCTGGTTTTTCATACTTTAAACCATTCAAATACACCCTAATGACATCCTAACCATGCCAACAAGTCATCATGCATATAAGGTACAAGTTGCAGCTTCAAAACACATCCATAGCATCAAACATTAAACTTCACATGTCTATAGGCATGCATCCTAATATCCAAAGCCAAACAACCAACCAAACTTCAAAATAAGCATCAAAAGGCCAATTACAAATCCAAAACATCAAAAGCAACATGCCACAAACTAGGGAGTCCAAAACATCTCCCAAAACCACACTTTAGGTTCCCATTGCCAAATTACCAAAACTAATAGTGTATGAAAACATCACCATACATGAGCTTAGTTTTCCCTTGGACTCTTAGCTTCCTTGCTGCCCTCAAACACTTCAATTGTCTGCATTATTGGGACAAAAGAGAGAGCGTAAGCACAATAGCTTAGTGAGGCATGCTCTAAAGTAAACAACACAATAATGCCTTTTTTTAGAAAACACTTTCAACAAGCTTAAAAACACAAGCTTAACTCTTTTCATTTAACCTTGCATACTTTACAAGCATCTCATGCTTCATTACATCAATTCAACATATTGGTTTTCAAGTGATAATTCATAAACTTTTACAACACAAAACAGAATCGGATACGCGGATTACAAGCGTTGTCCCACACGCTTCATACACACTATCGAACAACATAAGGTGGAGTTTACGGTACAATCACAACCCCTCAACACCCGTTATGGAGTTTACGGTACAATCACAACCCCTCAACATCACTCATCGGTAGTTGTATAACTTCCTAACGAGAGTACGAGACACATAACACAAGGCCCACACACGGACTTTTAACCACCATTGTGACCTTAACAAGATCCACACACGGACTTTTAACCACCGTTGTGATCTTACCTCTCTCGTTAGGATACTTGGATGGAGTTTTCGGTACAATCACAACCCCTCAACATCCAAGGCGACTTTATTCACGGTGCACCCAATCCAATAGCCGGCTAACTATATCCGATTCAAGTACTTTAAAACCAATTCATAACTTGCCAATATACATCATTTACCATCAACAATTCACTGTTTTAAAGCATTAATCAAAGCCGTTAAACATCATGCATCACTATGCATCAAATCCAAATTTACAATATGTCAAACCAAGGATCTCTTACCTTGAGCATCCTTCAACATATGGCTTTCAAAACCAGCATTAACCATGCAAAAACATGCTTTCAAAACAGAATTTAAACATGCAAATCAAATCCAATGCATCGAACCATTTCATGGCTCATCCAAGAGAGTTTCTCCGAAAACTTACTCTTGAGCTTAGTTAAGTTGCTTAGACTTAAACTAAGCTCCCAAAACCTTCAAATAATTGTTCCAAAGCTGGAAACCAAACTCCACTCACCAATTCCGTTTCGCAAGCTTGCCGAAACGCCGATCAAGCCTCCGGATCGACTCCAAAGGTGTCCAAAGATGCCTCCCATGTTTTAAACACATCAAAGCAGAGGATTAATGCATCATCATGCATTGAAATCTTCAGCCAACACACTTAAACTCGCTGCTCTACCTAAAGCCAACATTTCGGCTACCAAACACAACCGAAATCACCTCCAAACTCTTCCAAAACTTAACCCAGCCAAGATCCATCACTTCTAACCATTTCTAAACATCAATTAACATCCAAAATGAACCTAAACTCGTCCTTATACCTCCAGCTATAACAGAACACCAAGATCACCTCAAAAACCACCATTTTCATAAGCAAAAACTTAGGAAATTCAACCTATTCGGGATTGCATTGATAAAACCTCATTTACACATCATTAGACATCCAAAATACATTTAAGAATAATCTCAAAACAGAGCCCAAACAATCACAACGAAACTCTTCAAGATTTCTTCCAAATCTTGAGTTTTAAGCCAAAATCAAGTTCCTATCATTAAAACCATTTATAAAACTTAAATTAAGGATTGACAACTTGGGAATTTCAGTAAAGAACTTAGTATTTAGAGGAGAAGAACAATATTACCTCTAAATGGTGATTTCTCCTTAATTTGAGCCAATTTTCTTGAAAATCCAATGAGGAAATCAAAAGGATTTGATGCAAGATGGATTAGAAACTAATTGATGATAGAAATCTCATCAATTGAAGTGAAGATCAATGAAAAAGTTGCTGGAGAAAAGTGTTTGGATGATGGAATTTTTAGAGAAAAAGAGATGAATTTTTTTAGGAAAAGGTAGTTATGAAATTCTAAAAAGTGGTTTCTCTTTTCATTTAATTAATTAAACATTAATTAAATCACCTAAATTAAAGAAAAAATCTGGAGAAATCATTTTTGGGTAAATTAACTCCTTAAAGATTCAAAGTTTCAATCCTTACAAAACAGTCACCACTAAACTTTTCAAAATTTACATTTTAGTCACTACTCCAAAATGTAGTATTTCCAAATCAAATTTTGTAAAATTGATTTCACCACTCTCTTATACATATTAAAAGAGGATTTTTAGATATTTTTCCATATATTTAAAGCATCCCGAACTAGGCTTTTCTAAAACGTCCTTTTATATTCGAACCGAAAATCAGACTGGTCCGGTTCAGACCCTAAACTTCCAAGCCCAAAATTGGGGTGTTACAACTCTCCCCCCTTAAGAAATTTCGTTCTCGAAATTTACCTGGAGGAAAAGGTACGAAAACTGCTTCAACATATCATCCTTTCTTTCCCACGTGGCTTCCTCAACACCACGATGCCTCCACAACACGTTAACCAATTCAATGGTCTTGCCCCGAAGAACTTTACTGTCCGAATCCAGAATTTCAACCGGCTCCTCATCATAGGTCAAGTCTGGATTCAACTCCACTTCCTCCACAGGCATAACATGCGAAGGATCAGATCTATACCTCCGAAGCATAGAGACATGAAACACATCATGATTCTTTTCCAACTCTTGCGGTAACCTCAGCTTGTACGCAACAGGACCCACACGTTCAATCACCTCGTATGGTCCAATATACCTAGGGCTCAACTTACCCTTTCGACCAAACCTCATCACCTTCTTCCAAGGCGAAACCTTCAAGAACACACGGTCACCTACCGCAAACTCAATCTCCTTACGCTTCAAATCCGCGTAAGACGTCTATCAGAAGCTGCCTTCAAACGCTCACAAATGAGCTTCACCTTCTCGGTGGTTCCTTTTAACAAAGCCGGCATCGAAACCAACTTCTGACCTGCTTCAGCCCAGCAAAGAGGAGTTCTGCACTTCCTCCCGTACAAGGCTTCATAAGGTGCCATTTGAATACTTGCCTGGTAACTATTGTTATAAGCAAACTCTACCAAAGGCAAATGTTTCTCCCAAGAACCTTGAAACTCAATCACACAGCACCTCAACATATCCTCCAGCACTTGGATAACACGCTCAGACTGTCCATCCGACTGTGGATGATAAGAAGTACTGAAATTCAACCGTGTACCCAAAGCTTGATGCAAACACTCCAAAAAACGCGACGTAAACCTCGGATCCCTATCCGACACTATAGACTTTGGCACACCATGCAGTCGCACAATCTCAGCAATGTACAACTCCGCAAGATTGTCCAAGGTATTCGTAGTATGCACAGGTAAGAAATGCGCACACTTCGTAAGGCGATCCACAATCACCCACACCGAATTCTTTTTCGATGGCGACAAAGGCAACCCAGACACAAAGTCTATGGTAATCCTTTCCCACTTTCACTCAGGAATCCTCAACGGTTGTAACAACCCAGAAGGAAACTGATGTTCAGCCTTAACCCGCTGACAAACCATGCACTTACTCACGTACTCCGCAACATCCTTCTTCAAACCCACCCAATAGTACTCATCCTTAAGATCACGATACATCTTAGTACTACCAAGGTGCATAGCAAAAGGACTGCTATGAGCTTCAGTCAGAATAGTACGCCTTAACTCAGCGTCATTCGGCACTACCATCCGACTCCCAAAACATAGAACCCCATCATCATTAAAACAGAAATCCGATGGTCTATCCTCAGCAATATCCTGAACATGTGGCACCAAGGAATCATTCAACAACTGCTTATCCTTTATCAACTAAACCAAAGATGGTTTCACATGCAATTCAGCCACAAGACCCCCATCTCGCGAAATACTCAAGCTGGCAAGCATAGCCCTCAACTCCACTGCCACTTTTCTACTCAAGGCATCCGCTACAACATTAGCTTTTCCGGGATGGTACTCGATCGTTAGATCATAATCTTTAAGCAAATCCACCCAACGTCGTTGCCTAAGATTCAACTCTTTCTGAGACATCAGATACTTCAAACTTTTGTGATCCGTGTACACAGTACACTTCTCACCATACAGGTAATGTCTCTAAATTTTCAAAGCAAAGACCACCGCAGCTAACTCAACATCATGCGTAGGATAATTGCGCTCATGCACCTTCAACTGACACGATGCATAAGCCACCACCTTACCCTCCCGCATCAACACACATCCCAAACCCACATAGGATGCGTCACTGTACACCACAAACTCTTTCCCTGATTCAGGTTGAACCAAGATAGGAGCTTGCGTCAAAGCTGCCTTAAGCTTCTCAAAAGCCTGCTGTCTTGCCTTTGTCCACTCACACTTGACATCCTTTTGCAACAACTTCGTCAAAGGTGCAGCAATCTTTGAAAATCCATCCACAAACCTCCGGTAGTATCCTGCCAACCCAAGGAAACTACGAACTTTATGAACAGACTTAAGAGGCTTCCAATTCATCACCGCCTCAATCTTCTGAGGATCAACACGAATCCCCTCCGCAGAAACCACATGACCAAGGAAAACAACTTCCCTAAGCCAGAATTCACACTTGCTCAGCTTAGCATAAAGCTGATTCTCCAACAGTGCCTGCAACACAATCCGCAAATTCCCTTCATGCTCCTCCTCAGTACGAGAGTACACAAGGATATCATCAATGAACACCACAACAAACTTGTCCAAGTATTCATGAAACACTCTATTCATCATGTCCATAAAAGCTGCAGGAGCATTCGTCAAGCCAAACGACATCACAAGGAACTCATAATGCCCATACCTCGTCCTAAAGGCTGTCTTTGGCACATCCACATCCTTCACCTCAAGCTGATAGTAACCTGACCTTAAGTCAATCTTAGAGAACACAGCCGCTCCCTGAAACTGATAAAAAAGATCATCAATCCTCGGCAAAGGATACCGATTCTTGATAGTCAACTTGTTCAGCTGACAATAATCGATGCACATTCTCATAGTGCCATCCTTCTTCTTCACAAACAAGACCGGTGCACCCCAAGGTGACACACTCGGCCGAATGAAACCACGATCAAGCAACTCCTGAAGTTGCGTCTTCAGCTCTTTTAACTCCTTAGGTGCCATTCGGTAAGAAGTAATGGACACTGGAGTTGTGTTTTCATACAACTCAATTCCAAACTCCACCTCTCGACTAGGAGGTAATCCAGGTAACTCCTCCGGAAACACTCCAGGAAACTCTCGCACAGTTCTGATATCTTGAACTCGCAACTCCTTAGAGCTAGGATTCATCACAAACGCCAGGTAAGCTTCACAACCTTGCCTCAGCATTCGACTTGCTTCCAACGAAGACACCACATTGGTAAGAAACTTCACATTCTCACCAACCACCACTACTTCGTAATCATCCGCAAGCTTCAACGAAACTCGCTTACTCTCAAAATCCACTGCAGCTCGATGCTCAACAAGCCAATCCATACCAAGGATTACATCAAAACCATAGAATGACAATTCCATGAGATCAACAAGAAAAACATGGTTTTGCACCACCAAAGGACATCTTCTATACAACTTCTGTGTCACAACGGTCTCACCAAAGGAACTAGTTACACGCATACCAACATCCAAAGGCTCAACAGGTAAACCAAGAAATTGAGCATGTTCACGCAATATGTATGAGTGTGTAGATCCAGAATCAATCAAGGAAAGTAATGATAAGGATTGCAAAGTAAAAGTACCTACGATCACATCCGTATCATTTCTCCCCTCACGCTGAGCATACACTCGAGCCTGGCCACCACCCTCAGGTTGAACAGCCACCACGTGAGCCACATTCCTCCCACCATCCTCTCTGCACTGGAAATTACCACGGCCGCGCCCACGACCTCTCTGTGGTACAACTACCCCAAGAGCACGTCCCTGACCACCACCGGCCAACAAAGGACACTCTCTCCTCATGTGGTCTGCCGAATCACAATTCCAACATGAATTACCGGTCACTACTACCGAAGCCTGAACCTCCCTCGCTGCTCGAGGACAATCTCGCCTCATATGGCCACGAGATCCACACGTCCAGCACGTGTTCTGGTCAGCTCTCAACTTGTCTCCCTGGACAGGCGCACCTTGTCCTCCACCACCACGCCTAGCAGAAGACTGATACCTCTTATCACGTCCTCTCTTGTTCCGTCCACCACCGGAACTATAATCAGCAGCTCTTTTGCCTGAGCTAGAACCAACACCCCTGGAAGACAAACCCAAGTTCTGCTCAATGTCCTTCGCTCTACTCACCAACACATCAAAATCCGTATACTCAGCAGTAAGCATGAAAGTCTTCACGCCCGTCACCAAACCGTAACGGAAACGTTCACACCTCTCCCGCTCATCAGGGATTAGCTCAGGTGCGTACTGGCTAAGGCGAACAAACTGGATCTCAAACTCAGCCACCGTCATGCTTCCTTGCGTAAGAGACATAAATTCTCTTTTCTTTTCATCTAGGTATCACACCACGTATACGCATCATCATGTAGCAGAGATACCACACAACCCAATTTTTGCACATTGTTGCAATTCATTTGCCCCAAAATTCTCTTGGTGCTTTCCAACCAAGATTCTGATCCCTCAGGAGATAAACCTCTGAACTCAGTCCCTCCCAGACTGCAAAGACGTTCCAATGGTAATCTCCCGTTAGCATCACCCTGATGCGCAGGTCCGTGAGCTCCAGCTACTGCTGCCTGAAAGGCTCTCGCAATAGCCTGAATCAGCATAGTCATGTCAGGAGCAGCTTTCCCCTGCACACCTTCAGGTCGAGCGACCCCAGCACTAGCACCAACACCAGCATTTTCACCTCCAGCACCATCACCACCAGGGGGAGGAGGTAAATCCACAACATTATCAACATTTTCCTTATTCTCATTCTGAGCCATAGCTCTCGTATTCATCCTCGTCTCTCTACGAGGCCCCATTTATAAAAACAATGCACTGACACAAATGCAATAAACATAATTAGGCTCAACAAGGTAAGTAATCCAAGAACTCAAGCTCATTTTCCAAAAACAAATCCCTTCATTAGTTTTGATATGGCAATGGGTCCCCTAACATGCTTCAACACAGCATAACATCACAATTGCAACCATACATTACAATTCAATCAATCACACTTTCATCCAAAAAGCATATCATGCAAATATGCATACATTAACCACACAACAAATCCCAAAGATACGAGAACTAACCTCTGATACCACCAAATGTAACCCACTTAGTCCGGCCTAGACGGTTGACCTGAACTACGAAGATTACACGGGGAAAACCAAAGTCAACCCGAAAGTCAAAATTGATTAACGACCCTTTTTTTTCCTTTTAAATCTCGTCAAGATGCACATTAACCCTAAGCGAACACTTGAGAATCGTTTACGTATAAAGCACATCGATCGGATTCAAATAAGGGACTCAATTGCACAAAATACAAATATTAGGGACCAAAATGTAAATTCTGGAAATTTGAAGGTCTTAACTGATTTTTAAGTTACCAATATTAAATTAGTCACATTACATGCATCTCTGTCAAATTTCACCTTAATCGGACATCTCAAACTCATATAATTACAATTAAAAATTTTGGGACTAAAACGTAAAGCTTGCAAACCTCAAAACCATTCAAATCAGTGCCTAACGACCACCTGTTTCGAAACGGTGTTGACCGTTCCGAAATACGGGTTCGTTTCGAGAGTTGTTTCGAAACAGGGCTTGGCAGTGGCCAAATCGTTCCGGAACGGCCTCCACCCATTTCGAAACACCAAGGCCATTACAGGCCCCCGTTTCGAAACGCTAGTGCCCGTTCCGATACGATTTGCCCAGAAGCTGCAGATTTTGCTGGTTTTTCATACTTTAAACCATTCAAACACACCCTAATGACTTCCTAACCATGCCAACAAGTCATCATGCATATAAGGTACAAGTTGCAGCTTCAAAACACATCCATAGCATCAAACATTAAACTTCACATGTCTATAGGCATGCATCCTAATATCCAAAGCCAAACAACCAACCAAACTTCAAAATAAGCATCAAAAGGCCAATTACAAATCCAAAACATCAAAAGCAACATGCCACAAACTAGGGAGTCCAAAACATCTCCCAAAACCACACTTTAGGTTACCATTGCCAAATTACCAAAACTAATAGTGTATGAAAACATCACCATACATGAGCTTAGTTTTCCCTTGGACTCTTAGCTTCCTTGCTGCCCTCAAACACTTCAATTGTCTGCATTATTGGTACAAAAGAGAGAGCGTAAGTACAATAGCTTAGTGAGGCATGCTCTAAAGTAAACAACACACTAATGCCTTTTTTAGAAAACACTTTCAACAAGCTTAAAAACACAAGCTTAACTCTTTTCATGCAACCTTGCATACTTTACAAGCATCTCATGCTTCATTACATCAATTCAACATATTGGCTTTCAAGTGATAATTCATAAACTTTTACAACACAAAACACAATCGGATACGCGGATTACAAGCATTGTCCCACACGCTTCATACACACTACCGAACAACATAAGGTGGAGTTTACGGTACAATCACAACCCCTCAACACCCGTGATGGAGTTCACGGTACAATCACAACCCCTCAACATCACTCATCGGTAGTTGTATAACTTCCTAACGAGAGTACGGGACACATAACACAAGGCCCACACACGGACTTTTAACCACCGTTGTGACCTTAACAAGATCCACACACGAACTTTTAACCACCGTTGTGATCTTACCTCTCTCGTTAGGATACTTGGATGGAGTTTTCGGTACAATCACAACCCCTCAACATCCAAGGCGACTTTATTCACGATGCAACCAATCCTATTGCTGGCTAACTATATCCGATTCAAGTACTTTAAAACCAATTCATCATTTGCCAATATACATCATTTACCATCAACAATTCACTGTTTTAAAGCATTAATCAAAGCCATTAAACATCATGCATCACTATGCATCAAATCCACATTTACAAAATGTCAAACCAAGGATCTCTTACCTTGAGCATCCTTCAACGTATGGCTTTCAAAACCAGCATTAACCATGCAAAAAAATGCTTTCAAAACAGAATTTAAACATGCAAATCAAATCCAATGCATCGAACCATTTCATGACTCATCCAAGAGAGTTTCTCCGAAAACTTACTCTTGAGCTTAGTTAAGTTGCTTAGACTTAAACTAAGCTCCCAAAACCTTCAAATAATTGTTCCAAAGCTGGAAACCAAACTCCACTCACCAATTCCGTTTCGCAAGCTTGCCGAAACGCCGATCAAGCCTCCGGATCGACTCCAAAGATGTCCGAAGATGCCTCCCCTGTTTTAAACACATCAAAGCAGAGGATTAATGCATCATCATGCATTGAAATCTTCAGCCAACACACTTAAATTCGCTGCTCTACCTAAAGCCAACATTTCGGCTACCAAACACAACCGAAATCACCTCCAAACTCTTCCAAAACTTAACCCAGCCAAGATCCATCACTTCTAACCATTTCTAAACATCAATTAACATCCAAAATGAACCTAAACTCGTCCTTATACCTCCAGCTATAACAGAACACCAAGATCACCTCAAAAACCACCATTTTCATAAGCAAAAACTTAGGAAATTCAACCTATTCGGGATTGCATTGATAAAACCTCATTTACACATCATTAGACATCCAAAATACATTTAAGAATAATCTCAAAACAGAGCCCAAACAATCACAACGAAACTCTTCAAGATTTCTTCCAAATCTTGAGTTTTAAGCCAAAATCAAGTTCCTATCATTAAAACCATTTATAAAACTTAAATTAAGGATTGACAACTTGGGAATTTCAGTAAAGAACTTAGTATTTAGAGGAGAAGAACAATATTACCTCTAAATGGTGATTTCTCCTTAATTTGAGCCAATTTTCTTGAAAATCCAATGAGGAAATCAAAAGGATTTGATGCAAGATGGATTAGAAACTAATTGATGATAGAAATCTCATCAATTGAAGTGAAGATCAATGAAAAAGTTGCTGGAGAAAAGTGTTTGGATGATGGAATTTTTAGAGAAAAAGAGATGAATTTTTTTTAGGAAAAGGTAGTTATGAAATTCTAAAAAGTGGTTTCTCTTTTCATTTAATTAATTAAACATTAATTAAATCACCTAAATTAAATAAAAAATCTGGAGAAATCATTTTTGGGTAAATTAACTCCTTAAAGATTCAAAGTTTCAATCCTTACAAAACAGTCACCACTAAACTTTTCAAAATTTACATTTTAGTCACTACTCCAAAATGTAGAATTTCCAAATCAAATTTTGTAAAATTGATTTCACCACTCTCTTATATATATTAAAAGAGGATTTTTAGATATTTTTCCATATATTTAAAGCATCCCGAACTAGGCTTTTCTAAAACGTCCTTTTATATTCGAACCGAAAATCAGACCGGTCCGGTTCAGACCCTAAACTTCCAAGCCCAAAATTGGGGTGTTACAACTCTCCCCCCCCTTAAGAAATTTCGTTCTCGAAATTTACCTGGAGGAAAAGGTACGAAAACTGCTTCAACATATCATCCTTTCTTTCCCACGTGGCTTCCTCAACACCACGATGCCTCCACAACACGTTAACCAATTCAATGGTCTTGCCCCGAAGAACTTTACTGTCCGAATCCAGAATTTCAACCGGCTCCTCATCATAGGTCAAGTCTGGATTCAACTCCACTTCCTCCACAGGCATAACATGCGAAGGATCAGATCTATACCTCTGAAGCATAGAGACATGAAACACATCATGATTCTTTTCCAACTCTTGCGGTAACCTCAGCTTGTACGCAACAGGACCCACACGTTCAATCACCTCGTATGGTCCAATATACCTAGGGCTCAACTTACCCTTTCGACCAAACCTCATCACCTTCTTCCAAGGCGAAACCTTCAAGAACACACGGTCACCTACCGAAAACTCAATCTCCTTACGCTTCAAATCCGCGTAAGACGTCTATCAGAAGCTGCTTTCAAACGCTCACAAATGAGCTTCACCTTCTCGGTGGTTCCTTTTAACAAAGCCGGCATCGAAACCAACTTCTGACCTGCTTCAGCCCAGCAAAGAGGAGTTCTGCACTTCCTCCCGTACAAGGCTTCATAAGGTGCCATTTGAATACTTGCCTGGTAACTATTGTTATAAGCAAACTCTACCAAAGGCAAATGTTTCTCCCAAGAACCTTGAAACTCAATCACACAGCACCTCAACATATCCTCCAGCACTTGGATAACACGCTCAGACTGTCCATCCGACTGTGGATGATAAGAAGTACTGAAATTCAACCGTGTACCCAAAGCTTGATGCAAACACTCCAAAAAACGCGACGTAAACCTCGGATCCCTATCCGACACTATAGACTTTGGCACACCATGCAGTCGCACAATCTCAGCAATGTACAACTCCGCAAGATTGTCCAAGGTATTCGTAGTATGCACAGGTAAGAAATGCGCACACTTCGTAAGGCGATCCACAATCACCCACACCGAATTCTTTTTCGATGGCGACAAAGGCAACCCAGACACAAAGTCTATGGTAATCCTTTCCCACTTCCACTCAGGAATCCTCAACGGTTGCAACAACCCAGAAGGAAACTGATGTTCAGCCTTAACCCGCTGACAAACCATGCACTTACTCACGTACTCCGCAACATCCTTCTTCAAACCCACCCAATAGTACTCATCCTTAAGATCACGATACATCTTAGTACTACCAGGGTGCATAGCAAAAGGACTGCTATGAGCTTCAGTCAGAATAGTACGCCTTAACTCAGCGTCATTCGGCACTACCATCCGACTCCCAAAACATAGAACCCCATCATCATTAAAACAGAAATCCGATGGTCTATCCTCAGCAATATCCTGAACATGTGGCACCAAGGAATCATTCAACAACTGCTTATCCTTTATCAACTAAACCAAAGATGGTTTCACTTGCAATTCAGCCACAAGACCCCCATCTCGCGAAATACTCAAGCTGGCAAGCATAGCCCTCAACTCCACTGCCACTTTTCTACTCAAGGCATCCGCTACAACATTAGCTTTTCCGGGATGGTACTCGATCGTCAGATCATAATCTTTAAGCAAATCCACCCAACGTCGTTGCCTAAGATTCAACTCTTTCTGAGACATCAGATACTTCAAACTTTTGTGATCCGTGTACACAGTACACTTCTCACCATACAGGTAATGTCTCTAAATTTTCAAAGCAAAGACCACCGCAGCTAACTCAACATCATGCGTAGGATAATTGCGCTCATGCACCTTCAACTGACACGATGCATAAGCCACCACCTTACCCTCCCGCATCAACACACATCCCAAACCCACATAGGATGCGTCACTGTACACCACAAACTCTTTCCCTGATTCAGGTTGAACCAAGATAGGAGCTTGCGTCAAAGCTGCCTTAAGCTTCTCAAAAGTCTGCTGTCTTGCCTTTGTCCACTCACACTTGACATCCTTTTGCAACAACTTCGTCAAAGGTGCAGCAATCTTTGAAAATCCATCCACAAACCTCCGGTAGTATCCTGCCAACCCAAGGAAACTACGAACTTTATGAACAGACTTAAGAGGCTTCCAATTCATCACCGCCTCAATCTTCTGAGGATCAACACGAATCCCCTCCGCAGAAACCACATGACCAAGGAAAACAACTTCCCTAAGCCAGAATTCACACTTGCTCAGCTTAGCATAAAGCTGATTCTCCAACAGCGCCTGCAACACAATCCGCAAATGCCCTTCATGCTCCTCCTCAGTACGAGAGTACACAAGGATATCATCAATGAACACCACAACAAACTTGTCCAAGTATTCATGAAACACTCTATTCATCATGTCCATAAAAGCTGCAGGAGCATTCGTCAAGCCAAACGACATCACAAGGAACTCATAATGCCCATACCTCGTCCTAAAGGCTGTCTTTGGCACATCCACATCCTTCACCTCAAGCTGATAGTAACCTGACCTTAAGTCAATCTTAGAGAACACAGCCGCTCCCTGAAACTGATAAAAAAGATCATCAATCCTCGGCAAAGGATACCGATTCTTGATAGTCAACTTGTTCAGCTGACAATAATCGATGCACATTCTCATAGTGCCATCATTCTTCTTCACAAACAAGACCGGTGCACCCCAAGGTGACACACTCGGCCGAATGAAACCACGATCAAGCAACTCCTGAAGTTGCATCTTCAGCTCTTTTAACTCCTTAGGTGCCATTCGGTAAGGAGTAATGGACACTGGAGTTGTGTTTTCATACAACTCAATTCCAAACTCCACCTCTCGACTAGGAGGTAATCCAGGTAACTCCTCCGGAAACACTCCAGGAAACTCTCGCACAGTTCTGATATCTTGAACTCGCAACTCCTTAGAGCTAGGATTCATCACAAACGCCAGGTAAGCTTCACAACCTTGCCTCAGCATTCGACTTGCTTCCAACGAAGACACCACACTGGTAAGAAACTTCACATTCTCACCAACCACCACTACTTCGTAATCATCCGCAAGCTTCAACGAAACTCGCTTACTCTCAAAATCCACTGCAGCTCGATGCTCAACAAGCCAATCCATACCAAGGATTACATCAAAACCATAGAATGACAATTCCATGAGATCAACAAGAAAAACATGGTTTTGCACCACCAAAGGACATCTTCTATACAACTTCTGTGTCACAACGGTCTCACCAAAGGAACTAGTTACACGCATACCAACATCCAAAGACTCAACAGGTAAACCAAGAAATTGAGCATGTTCACGCAATATGTATGAGTGTGTAGATCCAGAATCAATCAAGGAAAGTAATGATAAGGATTGCAAAGTAAAAGTACCTACGATCACATCCGTATCATTTCTCCCCTCACGCTGAGCATACACTCGAGCCTGGCCACCACCCTTAGGTTGAACAGCCACCACGTGAGCCACATTCCTCCCACCATCCTCTCTGCACTGGAAATTACCACGGCCGCGCCCACGACCTCTCTGTGGTACAACTACCCCAGGAGCACGTCCCTGACCACCACCGGCCAACAAAGGACACTCTCTCCTCATGTGGTCTGCCGAACCACAATTCCAGCATGAATTACCGGTCACTACTACCGAAGCCTGAACCTCCCTCGCCGCTCGAGGACAATCTCGCCTCATATGGCCACGAGATCCACACGTCCAGCACGTGTTCTGGTCAGCTCTCAACTTGTCTCCCTGGACAGGCGCACCTTGTCCTCCACCACCACGCCTAGCAGAAGACTGATACCTCTTATCACGTCCTCTCTTGTTCCGTCCACCACCGGAACTATAATCAGTAGCTCTTTTGCCTGAGCTAGAACCAACACCCCTGGAAGACAAACCCAAGTTCTGCTCAATGTCCTTCGCTCTACTTACCAACACATCAAAATCCGTATACTCAGCAGTAAGCATGAAAGTCTTCACGTCCGTCACCAAACCGTAACGGAAACGTTCACACCTCTCCCGCTCATCAGGGATTAGCTCAGGTGCGTACTGGCTAAGGCGAACAAACTGGATCTCAAACTCAGCCACCGTCATGCTTCCTTGCGTAAGAGACATAAATTCTCTTTTCTTTTCATCTAGGTATCACACCACGTATACGCATCATCATGTAGCAGAGATACCACACAACCCAATTTTTGCACATTGTTGCAATTCATTTGCCCCAAAATTCTCTTGGTGCTTTCCAACCAAGATTCTGATCCCTCAGGAGATAAACCTCTGAACTCAGTCCCTCCCAGACTGCAAAGACGTTCCAATGGTAATCTCCCGTTAGCATCACCCTGATGCGCAGGTCCGTGAGCTCCAGCTACTGCTGCCTGAAAGGCTCTCGCAATAGCCTGAATCAGCATAGTCATGTCAAGAGCAGCTTTCCCCTGCACACCTTCAGGTCGAGCGACCCCAGCACTAGCACCAACACCAGCATTTTCACCTCCAGCACCATCACCACCAGGGGGAGGAGGTAAATCCACAACATTATCAACATTTTCCTTATTCTCATTCTGAGCCATAGCTCTCGTATTCATCCTCGTCTCTCTACGAGGCCCCATTTATAAAAACAATGCACTGACACAAATGCAATAAACATAATTAGGCTCAACAAGGTAAGTAATCCAAGAACTCAAGCTCATTTTCCAAAAACAAATCCCTTCATTAGTTTTGATATGGCAATGGGTCCCCTAACATGCTTCAACACAGCATAACATCACAATTGCAACCATACATTACAATTCAATCAATCACACTTTCATCCAAAAAGCATATCATGCAAATATGCATACATTAACCACACAACAAATCCCAAAGATACGAGAACTAACCTCTGATACCACCAAATGTAACCCACTTAGTCCGGCCTAGACGGTTGACCTGAACTACGAAGATTACACGGGGAAAACCAAAGTCAACCCGAAAGTCAAACTTGATTAACGACCCTTTTTTTTCCTTTTAAATCTCGTCAAGATGCACATTAACCCTAAGCGAACACTTGAGAATCGTTTACGTATAAAGCACATCGATCGGATTCAAATAAGGGACTCAATTGCACAAAATACAAATATTAGGGACCAAAATGTAAATTCTGGAAATTTGAAGGTCTTAACTGATTTTTAAGTTACCAATATTAAATTAGTCACATTACATGCATCTCTGTCAAATTTCACCTTAATCGGACATCTCAAACTCATATAATTACAATTAAAAATTTTGGGACTAAAACGTAAAGCTTGCAAACCTCAAAACCATTCAAATCAGTGCCTAACGACCACCTGTTTCGAAACGGTGTTGACCGTTCCGAAATACGGGTTCGTTTCGAGAGTTGTTTCGAAACAGGGCTTGGCAGTGGCCAAATCGTTCCGGAACGGCCTCCACCCATTTCGAAACACCAAGGCCATTACAGGCCCCCGTTTCGAAACGCTAGTGCCCGTTCCGATACGGTTTGCCCAGAAGCTGCAGATTTTGCTGGTTTTTCATACTTTAAACCATTCAAACACACCCTAATGACTTCCTAACCATGCCAACAAGTCATCATGCATATAAGGTACAAGTTGCAGCTTCAAAACACATCCATAGCATCAAACATTAAACTTCACATGTCTATAGGCATGCATCCTAATATCCAAAGCCAAACAACCAACCAAACTTCAAAATAAGCATCAAAAGGCCAATTACAAATCCAAAACATGAAAAGCAACATGCCACAAACTAGGGAGTCCAAAACATCTCCCAAAACCACACTTTAGGTTACCATTGCCAAATTACCAAAACTAATAGTGTATGAAAACATCACCATACATGAGCTTAGTTTTCCCTTGGACTCTTAGCTTCCTTGCTGCCCTCAAACACTTCAATTGTCTGCATTATTGGTACAAAAGAGAGAGCGTAAGTACAATAGCTTAGTGAGGCATGCTCTAAAGTAAACAACACACTAATGCCTTTTTTAGAAAACACTTTCAATAAGCTTAAAAACACAAGCTTAACTCTTTTCATGCAACCTTGCATACTTTACAAGCATCTCATGCTTCATTACATCAATTCAACATATTGGCTTTCAAGTGATAATTCATAAACTTTTACAACACAAAACACAATCGGATACGCGGATTACAAGCATTGTCCCACACGCTTCATACACACTACCGAACAACATAAGGTGGAGTTTACGGTACAATCACAACCCCTCAACACCCGTGATGGAGTTCACGGTACAATCACAACCCCTCAACATCACTCATCGGTAGTTGTATAACTTCCTAACGAGAGTACGGGACACATAACACAAGGCCCACACACGGACTTTTAACCACCGTTGTGACCTTAACAAGATCCACACACGAACTTTTAACCACCGTTGTGATCTTACCTCTCTCGTTAGGATACTTGGATGGAGTTTTCGGTACAATCACAACCCCTCAACATCCAAGGCGACTTTATTCACGGTGCAACCAATCCTATAGCTGGCTAACTATATCCGATTCAATTACTTTAAAACCAATTCATCATTTGCCAATATACATCATTTACCATCAACAATTCACTGTTTTAAAGCATTAATCAAAGCCATTAAACATCATGCATCACTATGCATCAAATCCACATTTACAAAATGTCAAACCAAGGATCTCTTACCTTGAGCATCCTTCAACATATGGCTTTCAAAACTAGCATTAACCATGCAAAAACATGCTTTCAAAACAGAATTTAAACATGCAAATCAAATCCAATGCATCGAACCATTTCATGGCTCATCCAAGAGAGTTTCTCCGAAAACTTACTCTTGAGCTTAGTTAAGTTGCTTAGACTTAAACTAAGCTCCCAAAACCTTCAAATAATTGTTCCAAAGCTGGAAACCAAACTCCACTCACCCATTCCGTTTCGCAAGCTTGCCGAAACGCCGATCAAGCCTCCGGATCGACTCCAAAGATGTCCGAAGATGCCTCCCCTGTTTTAAACACATCAAAGCATAGGATTAATGCATCATCATGCATTGAAATCTTCAGCCAACACACTTAAACTCGCTGCTCTACCTAAAGCCAACATTTCGGCTACCAAACACAACCGAAATCACCTCCAAACTCTTCCAAAACTTAACCCAACCAAGATCCATCACTTCTAACCATTTCTAAACATCAATTAACATCCAAAATGAACCTAAACTCGTCCTTATACCTCCAGCTATAACAGAACACCAAGATCACCTCAAAAACCACCATTTTCATAAGCAAAAACTTAGGAAATTCAACCTATTCGGGATTGCATTGATAAAACCTCATTTACACATCATTAGACATCCAAAATACATTTAAGAATCATCTCAAAATAGAGCCCAAACAATCACAACGAAACTCTTCAAGATTTCTTCCAAATCTTGAGTTTTAAGCCAAAATCAAGTTCCTATCATTAAAACCATTTGTAAAACTTAAATTAAGGATTGACAACTTAAGAATTTCAGTAAAGAACTTAGTATTTAGAGGAGAAGAACAATCTTACCTCTAAATGGTGATTTCTCCTTGATTTGAGCCAATTTTCTTGAAAATCCAATGAGGAAATCAAAAGGATTTGATGCAAGATGGATTAGAAACTAATTGATGATAGAAATCTCATCAATTGAAGTGAAGATCAATGAAAAATTTGCTGGAGAAAAGTGTTTGGATGATGGAATTTTAAGCGAAAAAGAGATGAGAAAATTTTAGGAAAATGTAGTTATGAAATTCTAAAAAGTGGTTTCTCTTTTTCATTTAATTAATTAAACATTAATTAAATCACCTAAATTAAAGAAAAAATCTGGAGAAATCATTTTTGGGTAAATTAGCTCCTTAAAGATTCAAAGTTTCAATCCTTACAAAACAGTCACCACTAAACTTTTCAAAATTTGCATTTTAGTCACTACTCCAAAATGTAGTATTTCCAAACCAAATTTTGTAAAATTGATTTCACCACTCTCTTATATATATTAAAAGAGGATTTTTAGATATTTTTCCATATTTTTAAAGCATCCCGAACTAGGCTTTCCTAAAACGTCCTTTTATATTCGAACCAAAAATCAGACCGGTCCGGTTCAGACCCTAAACTTCCAAGCCCAAAATTGGGGTGTTACATTAGGCACCCTTAGACAATCATCTAAATTCACATTTTATGTTTTTCATGACCATTATCCACTTAATTAGATTCGGCAGTCACCATATTTGTATATGCACATTCAACTATACATATATTTTTAGGCCTCAAACAACAATCCAACTTATCTTTAAACTGAAGTCTACTAGTATGTTATTTAATACACTCTTTGAATTACATCAATCCACAAAATCATGTATACACACACACACACATATATATATATATATATATATATTAATATAGGGTTAGGATCAAGTTACACAATGTAAAACTCAACTAGTTTTACACTAATTTATGGCCATTAGATTGGTTAAATGAATGGATGAGATTAACTCCTTACTTTTTTTCCCAAGTGATAATCTTTCCATATCCTACTTTTAATCTCATCCATTCATTTCACTCATCCAATGGCTATGTATTAGTGTAAAACTAAATGAGTTTTACATAGTGTAACTTGATCCCATCCCATATATATATATATATATATATATTTCCAGCATTTAAGCAGCCATGTATACTACTATACACTTTCATTATAGTTCAAACAATCTTGTATCCTTTATGACTTCAAGACAAGGCAATTTTCACACCCAAGCTGTCCTAATTTCATGTTTACATAGTTAGGCACTTAACAAAATAATATTTAAGTAACAACAACCCCTTAGCTTTGTAAAAACAGTCCCTAAAACACATTTATATGAATAAAACAACCCCTAAGTTATTCATATTAACAGGGCAGTCCTTAATCACCCGAAATTTCATTCAAACAGTCCTCAATCAAAATTTATTTATTTATCCTGTTTTACTTATTGATTAAAATAGTTTCTTACTGAAATAAAACACATACAACAGCCCTTAATTGTTACACTAAACAGTCCCCTGATTAAGAGCAATCGAACAATCCATTATAGGTTCAATTTCATACAAAACAGCCCTGAATCTATTCATTCATGAATTCCAATGGAACCTGAGTCAATTTCCAGATTATACCAGCCCAGAAAACCATTTTTAAAAGTCTAATTCCACATATTTCATTTTCAACAAGGTTCTATTTCACAACATATATTTTATGTCTACAAACATAGCAATTCATTCATGCATGAAGATTCAAACAACCATGAATTCTTAATTAAAATCTAAAGAATGAGATCACCAAATACTCCTTCAAAATTAAAGCTTCATGAAGGTTTCTCTCAATTTCTCCCTCTCTAAAGTTTTCAGTTAAGTGGAGAAGACGATCAAATTTGGTGTTTGATTCTTCATCCAAATGCCGAGACAATAACAACCCCCTCAACTAGCTTTCTAATTTGATCGACAAGTGTACATGCCCTTGCATCACTTGAAATTTTGCATACAATCAATTGATTCTAGTATGAATTCAATTGTCACTCTAAAATAGCTCTCTACTAGTATAAGGTTCCTAAAATGGTCTTAAATTCTTGATTGATTAAGTTTTTAATAAGCATTCCAAACAATTTGAATCACTTATAGAAGTGTCATAAATTCTAAGTTAAAATCTAGAGTATTACAATTCACCCTCTTAAAATAAATTCATCCTCGAATTTACCTTTAGGGAAGAGTTGTGGATATTGTTCCTTCATAGCTGCCTCGGGCTCCCATGTAGCTTCTTCTACTTTATCATTTCTCCATAAAACTTTTACAAAGTGGATTGATTTGTTACGAAGCTTTCTAACTTTTCGATCAAGAATCTGAACTGGTTCTTCCTCGTAAGATAAATCTGGATTGTGTAACACCCCAATTTTGGGCTTAGAAGTTTTGGGTTTGGACCGGGTCGGTCGGGTTGCGGTTCGAATATAAAAGGGTGATCTTAGGAAAGCCTAGTTCGGGTTGCATTAAAAATATGGAAAAATATCTTAAAATCCTCTTTTATTATATATAAGAGAATGGTGAAATCAATTTTACAAAATGAGGTTGGGAAGTGTGACATTTTGGGTTAGTGACTAAAATGTAATTTTTGAAAACTTGGTGACTGTTTTAAAAAGGATTGAAACTTTGAATCTTTAAGGAGCTATTTACCCAAGAAGAGTTTCTCCAGATTTTTCTTAATATTAAAGGTTTTATTAATGGTTTTTAATTAAAGGTAAAAGGAGGGAAAAAGATATTTTGTTCACATATCTAACTTTTCTCAAAAATTCCTATTTCTTTTCTCTCAACTTTTCTCTCAACCCAAACACTTTTCTCCAGAAAATTTCCCTCTGATTTTGACATCCAAGGATGAGATTTCAACCTTCATTTGATCTCTAATCTTTCTACATCAAAACCTTAGCATTTGCTTATTGAATTTTCAAGAATCTTGGTTCCAAAAAGGGATAAACTCACATTTAGAGGTATGAACGTCCTTCTCCTCTAAATACTCAGTTCTTTACTGAAATTCCCAAGTTCTCAATCCTTGATTTGTGTTTTATTAAAGGTTTTGTAGTTGTGTTCTTGATCTTGGCTTTAAAATGCAAGATTTGGTTAATTTTTGATGAAATTCGTATGAAATGATTGGGCACTGTTTTGAGGTGTGTTTTTAATGTAAATTGGATGTATAATTGATGAGAAATTGAGGTTTAATCAATGCAATCCCGAATAGGTAGATTTTCCTAAGTTTTGCTTGAGTTTTTGGTGGTTTTTGGAGTAATCTTGGTGATCTGCTATAGCTGGAGGTATAAGGACGTGATTAGATCCTTTTTGGATGTTAATTGATGTATAAGAATGATTGGAATTGATGGATCTTGGCTGGGTAGTGTTGTAGAGATGTTTGGATGTGATTTCGGTTGTGTTTGGTAGCCGAAATGTGAGTGTTGATGAGAGCAGCGAGTTTTGGTGTCTTGGTTGAGGATATTAATGCATGGTGGTGCATTAATCTACTGTTTTGATGTGTTTAAAACAGGGGAGACATCGTCGGATCCTTGTGGTGTTGATCCGGAAGCTTGATTGGTGTTTCGGCAAGTGGCGAAACGGAATCGGTGAGTGAAGTTTGGTTTTCAGCTTTGAAACCAATGTTTGAAGGTTTTGGGAGCTTAGTTTAAGTCTAAACAACTTAGCTAAGCTCAAGAGTAAGTTTTCGGAAAAACTCTCTTGTTGATGAGCCATGAGTTGGTTGAATGCAAAGTGATTTGTTGCATGTTTAAATTCTGTTTTTGAAAGCATATTTTAGCATGTATATTGCTGGTTTTATAAGCCATGTTTTGAAGGATGCTCTAGGTAAGGGATCCTTGTTTTGTACATTGATAAATGTGGTTTTGATGCATATTGATGCATGATGATGAATGGCTTTATTAAATGCTTTAAAACAGTGGATTAATATTGTTAAATGATGTATATTGGCAAGTGATGTGGTTTGTCTAAAAGTACTTGAATCGGATATAGTTAGCCAGCTATAGGATTGGGTGCACCGTGAATAAAGTCGCCTTGGATGTCGAGGGGTTGTGATTGTACCATGCTCCATCCAAGTACACTAACGAGATGGTTAAGAACCCCATGGTGGTTAAAAGTCCATGGGTGGGTCTTGTGCTAAGGTCATAATGGTGGTTAAAATTCCATGTGTGGACCTTGTGTATGGTAAGATCACAATGGTGGTTTAAAGTCCATGTGTGGATCTTGTGTTGTATGTCCCATGATCTCGTTAGTGATGTTATACAACTATCAATGAGTGATGTGGAGGGGTTGTGATTGTACCATAGTCTCCATCACGGGTGTTGAGGGGTTGTGATTGTACCATGCTCCACCTTGATATTGGTAGTGTGTATGAAGCGTAGGGGACAACACTTGTAATCCACGTATCCGATTGTCGATTGTGTTTTGGAACATGTTTGTGATTATCACTTGAAAGCCAATATGACATGATAATGATTTGAAGCATGAAATGCTTGGTTTATATACATATGTGCATGATCAATGTGGTTTGAACTAAAGGTTTGAAAAGGACTTTTATAAATGCATTATTGTGATGTTTTAAATGAGCATTCCTCACTAAGCTATATGCTTACGCTCTCTCTCTCTTTCTTAAACCAATAATGCAGAGCATTGAAGTGCTTAAAGGGGCAGCAAGTGGTCAAGAATCTAAGTGGAAGCTTAAGCTCATGTATGGTGACTATTTTCATAACTTGTTTAGCTTTTGGCATTTGGCAATGGGGAACCTATGATGTTGTTTGGGAGATGTTTTGGACTCCCTAAGTTGGTTTTATGCTTTTGATAATGATGGAACATGTAAATGGCCTTTTGAGGTTGGTTTAGTGTTTTTGATGTTTGTATGGTTTTCAATATAGGATGCATGCCTATAGAATTGGGACTTTCCTTATTTGATGCCATGATTATGATTTGTTGATGCCATTATGTTCCTTAAGTATATGATGACTTGCTGGTATGATTTAAGGGTCTTTTGAATACGTTTGATGGGTCAATTGTGTAATAAACCAACTAAAATTCTGCAATCTGGGCAGCCTGTTTCGGAACAGATGCTACCGTTTCGGAACAGAGGGCCTGAAATGGCCTTGGCGTTTCGAAACGGGCAGAGCCGTTCCGGAACAGTTTTGCCACTGCCAGGCCATGTTGCGCAACGGGTTTCGGAACGGTCCCGCGTTTCGGAACGGATCATCCCTGTTCCGAAACACCCGACCGTTGGGCACTGAAATTGACGGTTATATGTTTTGAAACCTTTGCGTTTTGGTCCTGAACTTGGTTCATGCAATTGAATGAGTTTGAGATGTCCGTTTGAGTTGAAATTTGGCAGAGAAGCATGAAACATGACTAATTTCATATTGGTAACTCAAAAGTTGGTTAAGTCCTTATAATTTTCAGAATTTTCATTTTGGTCCCTAAATTCATAAATTGTGCAATCGAGTCCCTAAATGTTTTCCGATTGTTACGACTTTTGAGTATGCTGATCTTATGATCATATCTAGGGTTAATACGCTTTTAGATAAGTCTAAAAAGTAAAAAAAAAGGGTCGTTAATCAAGGTTGACTTTTGGGTTGACTTTGGTTTTCCCCGTGTAAACTTCTTAATTCGGTTCAACCGTCTAGGCCAGGTTAAGGGGGTTACATTTGGTGGTATCAGAGATGAGTTCTCGAGTAATTGGGAATGGTTATGTGGGTGATAAGTGTATGTATGCTTTGTATGCTTGTTGAATGAAAGCATGTTGTGTGAATTGTAAGTATGTTGCAATTGTGATGAATGATGTGGTGAGGCATGTTTGAGGGACCCATTGCCAAATCAAAGCTAATGTAATGATTTGTTTTAAATTGGAAATGAGCTTGAGTACTTGGATTGCTTACCTTGCTGAGCCTGACTTTGTTTGTTGCATTGTGATTGCATTGTTTAGTGAATGGCACCTCGTAGGGAAACGAGGATTAATACACGAGCTATGGCTCAAAATGAGAATGAGGAGAATGCTGAAAATGTGGTGGATTTACCTCCTCCACCTGGTGGTGGTGGTGCTGGGGGTGAAGGAGCTGCTGCTGGTGCTGGGGTCGCTGGACCTGAAGCTGGTCAGGGACAAGCTGTTCCTGACATGACAGTGTTGATTCAAGCTATTGCTGGAGCTTTTCGGGCAGCAGTAGCTGGAGCTCAAGGAGCTGGGCATCAAGGAGATGCTAATGTGAGACTACCTTTGGAACGTTTGCGCAGTCTGGGAGGGACTGAGTTCAGGGGTTTGTCTGCTGAAGGTTCTGAGTCTTGGTTGGAGAGTACCAAGAGAATCTTGGGACAAATGAATTGTTCTGATGTGCAGAAGCTGGGCTGTGTGGTATCATTGTTGCAAGACGATGCATACACTTGGTGGACAACCACTATCTACACCAGTCGTTTGAGAGAATCTATTTGTCGGGCACGAAAGTGCAAGGCTCACGAAAGGGTTAAGTACGGTCACAACAGGAGGCGTGACTAACTTGGTTCCACACTAGTCCACAAGTTTTAGCAGCTAAAAGGGATCACTAACCGAGTTGACTGATTTGGTTCCACACTAGTCCTTAAGTTATCAATCTCGAGCATCCTAACCTAGAAATAGGAGGGATCACTGTCGACTATCCTACCGAACTTGGAGTATCTGCCAGACTTGCCGCCAGGACGTCTTTCCATTCCACCTGCCGAGATTGTACACACCCCTGTAGTGGCAGTAACCTACTGCGGCCGCATGACAAGGTCGTAGTTTGCCGCCCGCTGTACCCGCCGAGGCAGCATATCGTGGCAGCACAAGATAACTCATACCTATTACAACGCAGTTTTCACTCTAAGTGGCAGAATAACCCTGCCTGCTCTATCAACCTGATTCTTTTCTTCTCTTTTACTTGTGTTTTTATTTACTCTTTGATCTCAACCAATCATTCACTTGTGTTTTTACTTTACCATTATGCAGGAACTACGAAACAAGACAAGCTGTCCAATCCTCGTGGGATTCGACATCTTATATACTATAACTTGACAGGAGTGTGCACTTGCGCTCCCGTAAAAAGGGAACACCTACACGCCCTACAAGTGCCTTGGACTTTTAATGGTGATTTGCTTGCTCTTAAACCTTTTGATGGTAGACTGAGTCCTAAAGAATATGATTTTACTTCACTTACTATTTGGATTAGAGTGTTTAACCTGCCTCTAGTTGGAATGAATGAAGATGTGAAGAAGTCCACTGGGGAGAGGTGTGAGACTTGCTTATGTGATGATTTTAGGAAGGGTGAGGGTATATTAGGTGAATATATGATGATTAAAGAAGAAATTGACATAAACAAACCTTTGAGAAGATGTGTGCATCTTGGGAAAATAGAAAATGGTGCCCCTCAAATTTGTATGGCAAAATATGAGTATTTGCCCAAATTCTGTTTCTGGTGTGGATTGATTGGCCATGAAGTAGATTTATGCTTGATTATTCCTCCTAAATTTGTTAAAGGCCCTTTCCAATTTGGTCCTTGGCTGAAAATGACATTTAAACCAAAGGTAGTTCTTTCTGATGCTCCTAGGCCTGGAATTGTGCACTTTAGCTCAAATGTAGCTGGCTTAGGGAAACAAAAGAAACCTGTGGAAGATATTGGGGATAATGAATTGGTTTTGGGTGTTAACTCATGGAAAGGTAAACCAATTACCATCTTTGCCACTAAAAACATAAGCTTCAAAAGATCCTTGCAGGGTAAAAACGAAGTTTGCAACCCAATTGGCCCCAAGGAGACCAGGTATCGTTCTGCTGTAGTCTCAAATATAGTAGATGGTGGTATTGATGTTGTTTCTTCGGTGAAAACCCTTGATCTAACAGTGAAGGTTGAGGCTCAGCCCCGCCAAGAGCCATGAAAACATTAATTTGAAACTGTCAAGGGCTTGGGAACCCTGAGACAGTTCGAACTCTAGGGAAGATAATGGCCTTAAAAGACCCCAAGCGTGTTTTCCTTTGTGATACACGCTTACAAAAATAAAGCTAAAGATGTTTGAAGAAGATTAGGTATGATAGGGAACATTATTGTTTAAAGAGCTGAAAATTACACGGGTATAATGTTACTGTGGAAGGAAGGAATTCAGGTTAGTTTGTTGTCTTTGTCAAAATCTCATATTGATGTTGAAGTGTGTGATGATGGAGGAAATTTTCGGTTCACAGGCATGTATGGAACCTGGAACAGAACCAAGAAACATGAAGACTGGATCTTTTGAACTCTTTGAGAGGTAGATCTAACTTAACTCGGCTCTTAGGTGGAGATCTGAACAAGAAGGATGGGGGAAGAAGAAAACCTAGGATTGAGATTGATAGCTTCAGGGAAGCTTTAGAGAGAAATGGTCTGTGGGATATTAAACCTAGAAAGGGTTGGTTCACATGGCACAATGGCAACAGTTCTGAAGTCATGATAAATGAGAGGCTTGATAGATTTGTGGCCAATATCCCTTGGCTGCAAAAATTTGGCCAATGTGTTGTGCTCACTAAGTTCACCCCCTTTTTAGATCATCACTATCTTCTCCTAGATACTGAAGTTCAAATTCAAAGAAATGGGAGATATGAAGATCACTTTAGATTTGACAATTGTTGGACAGATGAGGAAGAATGTGGGAACACTGTGCTGGAAAACCGGAATGGTATTATGGGTACAACACTAGATAAGTTCAAAGCTGTTGGAGAAGGGCTCTATTGGTGGCAAAGAAACAAAAGAAGAAAGACCGTGAGAAGGAAAAAATACTTCAGGAGAGAATTGATGCCTTGATAAATGAAGAGGAGATACAGTCAAGAATGTTCAGGATCTGTGTGGCTTAAAGAGAGAATTGAAGAATATCCTTGAAAGAGAAGAAGTTTACTAGAGACATAGGTCAATAATACAATGGCTTAAAGAAGGTGATAGGAACACCTCCTTTTTTCATGCTAGAGCAAGGGAAAGAAGGAAGAAGAATCACATTAGAGGCCTTATTGATAAACATGGAGTGTGGCAAGAAGGTGATGAAAAGGTCTTTGAATTTGCAAAAGAGTTCAACACCGGACTTTTCCAATCCAATGGTGGAGCCTTTTCAAGTTTGATCCTGGATTCCATCAAGCACTGCATTACATCAGACATGAATGCCAAACTGTGCTCTGGATTCACTGCAGGGGAAGTCAAAGCTATCTTTCTTCAAATACACCCCTCTAAGGCCCCAAGTATAGATGGTTTCCCTGCTTTCTTCTTTCATAAATTTTGCTCTGTCATTGGTAATGAGTTTATTGCTCTTTGTCTTGATTTATTAAATGGCAGGGTTAGTATGAGTGATGTGAATAGAACTATTATAGTGCTTATCCCTAAACTAGATGAACCAAAACTTATAAAACAATTTAGGCCTATCATCCTTTGTACTGTAATCTACAAAACAATTTCTAAAGTGTTGGTTAATAGATTAAAGTTGGTAATGCCTATTTGTATAGCTGAAAACCAAAGTGTTTTTGTCCAAGGTAGACTCATTTCTGATAATGTGCTAGTTGCTCATGAACTTATGCATTACCTGAAAGGGGCCAATAGTGGTCATAACAAGGGTGTTGTAATTAAGTTAGACATGGAAAAGGCTTATGACAGAGTGGAGTGGCACTTTTTATATGATGTTATGTTAAAGCTTGGATTTGCTCAACAATGGGTTGATTTGATCATGACTTGTATTTTCTAAGTTTCTTAATGTATTAGAATTAATGGGAATCTTTTCGAGGAGTTTAGGCCTAGTAGAGGGATCAGACAAGGTGACCCTTTGTCACCCTATCTCTTTCTGTTTTGCACCCAAGGACTATCTGCCTTGTTACTAAAAGAACAAGAAGAAGGAAGTATCAAAGGTATCAAAGTCAATATGCATGGACCCTTTGTTAATCACCTCTTATACGCTAATGGTTGTTTACTATTTATCAGAAATTCTGCTCAAGAGGCTGCAAGATTAAAGAAAGTTCTTGAGGTTTATGAAGTTTCATCTGGCCAAAAAGTAAATGTGGATAAGTCTTTTATATACTTTAGTAATGGCATGGCAGATTCTAGCAAGGACTTAATTAAGAATGCTTTGGGGATGAGGGAAGAGTTACAGCTTGGCCCCTATTTAGGGATTCTGTTGATTATAGGAATGAACAAGACTGAACCCTTGGGTTTCCTTTTCAAAGAAGTGTATAAAAGGGTCAGGGGATGGACAAAAAATTTGTTGTCTTATGGAGGTAGAGAGGTCCTGTTGAAATATGTTGCACAAGCACTACCGACTTATGCCATGGATTTTTTTTTACTTCCTGACTGCTTTGTTGATCCTATTATCTCAACCATGAGATCTTTCTAGTGGTCAGGTAAGTCAAATGAGAGAGGGTGGGCCCATGTTGCTTGGCATAAACTCTGCAGGCCAAAAAACGATGGGGGTTTAGGCTTTAAAAATATCAAGCAGTTTAATCTAGCTTTACTTGGCAAGCAAGTCTGGAGTCTCATTACAAATAAAGAGTCTTTGAGCTACAAGGTTTTATCTGCTAAGTATTTCCCTGATGGCTCGGTGCTAAATGCAAAGAGTCATGATAAGCCATTCTTCATTTGGAAAAGCATTTTCAAGGCCAAATAAGTTCTTAAAGAAGGGTTCCATTGGAGAGTGGGGATGAATAGCAAAGTTCCAGTTTTTCAAAGTAAGTGGGGTGCTAATTCTGTCACTTCCTAATCTAGTAATTATTTGGACAGTTCTAATGCTCTAGTTTTGGGGGGAAAATTCTTGATTCCCAATGAAGCTAAATGGAATTCCAGTAAAGTTAATAGTTTCTTTCTCCCTGAGGATGCTGGGAGAGTATTGAGAACCCCTATTGCCCTTATGGAAAGAGATGTGCTTGTTTGGGGCCATCACTCCTCTAGAACATATAACACTAAATTTGGATATAGCTAGTTACAGAAGCAAAGAAATGTGGAGAGGGACTCTTATGTTGTTTGGAAGGCCATTCAAAAACTCCATACTCTGCTCGAGGTGATGATTTTTTATTGGAGATGTTGCCATAATGCCTTGCCTGTTGGAGAAAAGTTAGCTGCTGCACGCTTAGGCCCTGGTTCCTGTTCTTTGTGCAATGAATCCTCATAATCTTTGGTTCATGTCTTTAGGGATTGTGAAGAACGAATGTTTTGATATAATAATTGAAAAATAGTTTTGGACTAAATTAAAAAGATTTCAGTTTTGCTTTTAAGTCCAAATATCTTGAAAATACGTTTGAATATTTTAAAGGGGTTTCTAAAGTGTTTTTAAAGCCAAACATTGAAAAACCAATTAGGTGTTTCGATACAGGACTTCATAGAGACAAAGCGTTTCGATACAGCCTTGTCTGTTTCGAAATGAGGGTTGATCTGGGTGAGAATTTTGCATAGCGTTTCGATACGACCACTGTCGTTTCGATACGCCTATGTGGCAATGACCTCAACGTTCAAAACCCCCAACGGCTATTTCCCAACGACCTTTTAAATTGCAAGATGTTTCAATACGGGAATCAACGTTTCGATACGACCGTTTCGATATGGCCAAGGTTGTTCCGAAATGGGTGATGCATCAGACTGCAACGACTCTTTCAATTTCAGGGATGTTTCGAAACAGGGTCGAGTGTTTTGAAACGGGGAGTTGCAGAACTGCATTTATGGTGGGAAATAAAGTCTCCAACGGCTCCAAATCAACCCTAACGGCTAGTAACGGCTACAAACTCAATTAGGAGTATAAAAGGGACCTCCAAGCACCAAGAGAAGGCTAATGCTTCAATTGTCAACAACACTGTGATTAAGATTTTGTCTTAGAGGTTAATTGTCCATTTTCTTGTATAGACAACACTAATGAGCTAAACATTGTTAAATTTGCTCAATTGTTTAGGTTTTGGGTGAGAGCTAGATAGTGCAAACAAATACCTATTAGAGGGATTTCAAGTTTGCTTAGAATTTCTCTTGTAAAGAGGGTTTACTCAAGCTTTGGGCAGAAAGCTTTATGGTTTGAAAAGGTTGCCTCCTTAGCCTAGAAAAAGGGACAAAATTCTTAGTGAATTTGGTTGAAATCCTTAGTGGGGAGCTAAGTTAGTGGATGTAGGTGCTTTTTAGAAGGTCGAACCACTATAAATCTTTGTGTCCAATTCCAATCTTTTAGCTTCCACTTTAACACCCAAAAATCCAATCTTCTCCAAACTTGGCAAACACATCGGTTGAAGGAAATCGAGCACCATAAAACCCAATAATTGGTATCAGAGCTTGGCTCAATTGAAGAGGATTAACATCCTATTGAGGCGATCTGGCAAGCTCGATCATCATTTCAAACAACTGGCTCAATAGCGCAATCCATCGACAAGCCACCTTTCTTCGACGGGACCAATTATGCTTATTGGAAGACAAGGATTATGTTCTTTGTCAAATCCAAAGACTACAAGCTTTGGGATATCATTGAAGATGGCCCGTTTGTACCAAAAGGAAGCAAGGCAGAGTGGAGTGCTGACGTTCGTAAGAAGATGGAGCTAAATTGCAAGACTTTGCACTTAATCTTTTGTGCATTTAGCCTCAATATATACGAGAAGATGTCTTGTTGCAAAAGTGCCAAGGAAGTTTGGGACAAGCTCGAAGTTACATACGAGGGGACTAAGAAAGTAAAGGAGACCAAGATCGGCCTCCTCAACCTAGAGTATGAAAACTTCAAAATGGATCCTGAAGAGGATATTGAGAAGATGTTCCACCGATTCTCCACCATCACAAATGGACTCAAGGGTTATGGAGAAATCATTTCGGAAGACAAACTTGTCTGTAAACTCATCTACTCTCTTCCCGAGTCTTGGGACTCAAAGAAGACGACCATCATCAAAGCTAAAGATCTCAAATCCTTAAAGCTTGATGAACTCATGGATCTCTCCTCACACATGAAATCTTGAAGAAAGGAAGAGAATAGGAGAAGAAAAAGGAAAAGATAAAGAAGATGGGGGAGAAGAAAGTCAAAGAGCCAGGTATCAACGGGAGTGCCATTGCTCTTAAATCCTCCAAATGCCGACATGTTGAATCAAGTGAGGAGGAAAGTGAAGACGAAGAGATGGCCTATCTCTTCAAGAAATTCACCCGATTCATGAAGAATGAAATGGAAAGAGCTTATCATGAATCAGAGAAGAAGATGAAGGAATCCCACAAGTCCAACAAGAAGGGATCATCTTTAAAGCAAGCATATGTGGCCACTTGGAGTGATGAAGACTCCTCCGATGATGAGGTAGCCCACCTATGCTTGATGGCCCTCAATGAGGGGGAGGCAACTTCTAACTCATCCATTTCAAATTCTTATACTTTTGATGAGTTACAAGAAGCCTATGATGAGTTGGTTTTCGAATTCAAGACTTCATTTTCAAAAAACAAAAAGTTGATTTCAAAGTTGAAAAACGAAAATGATTTGCTTTTGAAAACCAATTTTGAGTTTGAAGCAAAATTGAAAGATTTTGAGCAACAAGTCTCTAGTTTACAAAACTTGCTTCAAACAATGGAAAAAGATCATCAAAAAGAAGTTGATGATCTTAAGAAAGAAAAGATTTTGATTTCCAAGAAACTTGAAAAGAAAAATGATTTTGGAAAATCAAAATTTTATCAAAGACAATCTAGTGCCCCTAGATTTGTAAATGGAAAATGTTTTAGAAGTGTTTGGGTTCAAAAGAACTAATCACTTCACATAAAAACGATGAAATTGAAAAATGGATTCCTAAGGGGACTAAATTTTGTGCTACTAATGTCTATGGATCCAAAGCAATTTGGATACCAAAAATTACTTGATTGTCTTATGATAGGTGTGATGGAGATTGATCAACAAGTCCTATTTTGAGGGGGAGCTCCATGCACACAAGGAAGAACACTTGAAGAAGGAAGGCTTCACATCCTCCCTTGGAGTTCAAGTGTTGGTAAAATCTAGTTGTTTTTTATTTGTTTAATTCAATTCATTTACTTTTAATTCAACTAGATTATCATGTGTTGAACTAACAATCCTTGATGATGCTTTGAGTAAGGGGGAGCCATTTTAAAACCAATTTTTTATATGTATCAAAATTCTAAACCTCCTAAGTTATTTTGAACTTAAAGTTATTTTATCTCTTTTTGATATAACAAAAAGGGGGAGAATTTGGTTTGAAAAATTGCATTTTCAAATGAATAAGGGGGACCTTTACTTACTTTTAAAATTTTCACCTCTTATTCAAAATTTTAAACTTAAAGGGGGAGAATCCCAAACAATTTTTCAAGATAGTTTTATTATATCAAAAAGGGAGAGATTGAAGAACTAATGTTTTGATATAATAATTGAAAATAGTTTTGGACTAAATTGAAAAGATTTTAGTTTTGCTTTTAAGTCCAAATATCTTGAAAATACGTTTGAATATTTTAAAGGGGGTTCTAAAGTGTTTTTAAATCCAAACATTGAAAAACCACCCAGGTGTTTCGAAACGCCCCTAGGTGTTTCGAAACCCAGGACTTTACAGAGACAAAGTGTTTCGATACAACCTTGTGTGTTTCGAAATGGGGCTTGATATGGTGAGAATTTTTCATAGTGTTTCGATACGACCACTGCAGTTTCGACACGCCTATGTGGCAATGACCTCAATGGTCAAAACCCCCCAACGACTATTTCCCAACGGCCTTTTAAATTGCATGACGTTTCGATACAGGAATTAACGTTTCGATAAGACCGTTTCGATACGGCCAAGGTTGTTCCGAAATAGGTGCTGCATCAGACTGCAATGACTCTTTCTATTTTAGGGATGTTTTGAAACATGGTCGAGTGTTTCAAAACGGAGAGTTGCAGAACTGCATTTATGGTTGAAAATAAAGTCTCCAACGGCTCCAATTCAACCCTAACAACTAGTGACGGCTACAAACTCAATTAGGAGTATAAAAGGGACCTCCAAGCATCAAGAGAAGGCTAATGCTTCAATTGTTAACAACACTATGATTAAGATTTTGTCTTAGAGCTTAATTGTCCATTTTCTTGTATAGACAACACTAATGAGCTAAACATTATTAAATTTGCTCAAGTGTTTAGGTTTTGGGTGAGAGCTAGATAGTGCAAACAAATACCTATTAGAGGGATTTCAAGTTTGCTTAGAATTTCTCTTGTAAATAGGGTTTACTCAAGCTTTGGGCAGAAAGCGTTGAGGTTTGTAAAGGTTACCTCCTTAGCCTAGAAAAGGGGACGAAATTCTTAGTGAATTTGATTGAAATCCTTAGTGGGGAGCTAAGGTTGTGGATGTAGGTGCTTGTTAGAAGGCCGGACCACTATAAATCCTTATGTCCAATTCCAATATTTTAGCTTCCACTTTAACACCCAAAAATCCAATCTTCTCCAAACTTGGAAAACATATCGGTTGAAGGAAATTGAGCACCATAGAACCCAACAATTTGGAGTTTTACTAGAGAAGCCTACGATCTTGTTGGTTTCTCTGACCTGCTACCAAGGAATGTTGTTGACTCTTGTAAAAGCTGGCTAGAACTGTGTTGTGAAAAGCTTGATAAAAACCACTTTACTGCTCTTATGGATTTGGTGTGGAACCTCTAGAACATGTGTAACAAATTAGTTCATAATTCCTTGTTGCTTCCTATTAGAGTAGTGGTGGATTATGCTCACCTTCTTGTTTCTGATTTTTCTGCTGTTGTTGACCCTACCATATCAAATATTCCTTGTAATAGGTCTTCTAAATGGATGTGCCCACCTGAAGGAGTGTTCAAAATCAATGTGGATGGCGCCTACATGGCAGAGACTGGTGCTGCAACCTATAGTGTGGTGGCGAGAAATTCCTATGGCCTTATGATTGATGGACAAGCTCAAACCATCCAGGATATCTCATCTCTAGAACTTGCTGAAGCTCATGCTTTCTCGGAAGGAATCGAGTTAGAAGATGCAAATGGATGGGATAAAGTGATTATTGAATGAGACTATTGGAGTGTGGTAAACAGGATTCATTCTACCAGTGAGGGTCTTTCCATTGCAACCCTCTATAGTAACACCCCATTCCCGGCCTGGTCGAAAACTGAGTTGGAAAGTGCTACCGATGAACGATACGATGATCGGTGCGATAAAATTCAATTAATATCAACCCATAATCAAAGCTTTGCTTAATAAACGTTACCAAACACATATCTTATTCCAAATTATTCACTTCATAACGATAACTACTCATTTAGGGACTAAATTGTAATGTTAGTAGATTAAAGATGCTTTATTGCAATTAACCATATCACAATGCAATTTAACTTAATATCAGCAAGCTTGTAAATTTTTATGTTATTCGGAGTTCATTTAACCATCCAATTAAGTCACGTAAAATTTAGGGATCAATTTGTGAACAATGTAAACCTTCAATCTTTGCCTTTTAACTAACTTAACTAACCCTGTATCGAAACACCTTAGGTGTTTCGATACGGGTGTACATAATTTAACTTATATTGATTCTGTCCATACCCCGCATCAAAACAGGTAAGCCCTGTTTCGGTACGAGTTGACCTTCGTTGACCTTGACTATTGACCCGTTCCGATACAGGTTCGGCCCGTATCGAAACAAGCTTTGACAGTAGCAAATCGTATCGAAACGGCTCTAAACCGTATCAATACGCCCTATTTTACCCTGTTTTACAGTAGCCTTATTAATAGGCCGTATCGAAACACCATCACCTGTTTCGATACGCTTGACTTGTAATGACAGATTTTAGCTGATTTTTATTTAAATTAACCTATCCGCAGATTTCCAAATGCAATGAAACTTTATACACAATATTTCAATGTTATAAACTACTGGCATGCCAAATTTATGATCATTTGAATACGTTTACTAGGTTTTCACCTATGTGAGCCATTAAGGTAATTTTACCAATTTCCCCTGTAGTGATACATGTACATTTTCACATGCTCATTAACATCAATGTTATGCTTCAATATTCAATGATTAACATATCATAATAGTTATTATCCCTTGGATTGAATCGAGATAGTGGATACGTGTTGCACGTATTAGGTGTCGCAATTTTCGTGCAAGTATACACGTCGACAAGTTATAGTATAAAAGATATCGTCTCCGCAAGGATTGGTGCTACTTCTAGAATTTATCGTCTCGCACTGTAAAAAAAGTAAAAATACAAGTGATGGTTAGGTTGAGATAACAACTAAAATAAAGGAAGCATGCAAACCAAAGAGTTGAGTAGATATGATGATAGAACATGCAAGATTAAATTGCATCGTAGTCTGGAAGTTGAATGAATCCATCTTCGTTTTGAATGCAACCGTCAACTTGATTGCCTTGGCAATGGGCAAGATAATTGCCTTGACAATGGGTAAATCTACTGCCGCGACAAGGAACACAGCTACTGCTTGAGCAATTGAGCGACAACCTTCAAGGTTCAGCAAAACGTTCTTCAATGGCTCCTCCTTATCCCTAAGTCGAAACACTATTGATGTGCATGCCTTGACAATACTTCCCAGTGTGAACCAAGGGTGAACACCAATCAATCTTGCGTTTCTCTTAGACGTTGAAACTCGTACTTATTCCTAAGTCGAATTAGGTTTCACCGACTGGGATGAAAACCATGGTTATTCATTTCGTGAGTCTAACTCTCCTGATATTAGACAAATGGATGCAATCGCAATATCCTCTCCCGATTTAATTGCAAGAAGAAAGTAAACACCAAGAATATGCAAACCTTGAACTTAATTTCATTAACAAAAACCTAAAAAATTACAATCGTCTTCTCAAAACTACTAAATGAAATAATCCTAGCCTAAGAAAGAATTAGAACATGATGGAGATTATGAGCACTCTACTAAACCCTTAAGTCTCTCGATCTTTAGATGTCCTCATTATGGCGGATGAGTCTTGGCTTTATAGGGCATGGCCTTGCCGAGTCCTTCTTGGAGTAGGAGGATGAGTTGGAATTGAATATAACTTCATAAAAGAGATAAATCTCTTTTAATTCATTATTTTATTCCCCCTTATCAGTTTTCCATCTTTTACCTTCCTTTGACATTTTCATGGCCTTCTTCTGCTCTGATCTTCATGGAAAGTGTCTCTAAAAATTCGGCATTTTATGCTCTTCAAGTCGCATACCACTTTGCATATTTTCTCCCTTGTCGGTACTTGTTTGGGCATTGCCTCGGAAATGGTTTGGTCATTGCCTCGGCAATGGTTTTTCAGTCTCTTCTACTTCGACAGGGCTCGTTCTTGGTCCAGGGTTCCTTGGTAAGGCTTGACGTCAAAGGATGGCCTGGTCTGGATAGTTGAGTGATGGTTCTGCACCTTTTCTTCCCCTTTCTTCATTGCTGATGCAATGCTTGCCCGGGAAGTGGGTAATAAAATCTGCACATGCACAAAACACACCAAAGTAGTACCTTTTTTCCACCAAATATAATCAAATAAAGATGATCAAGCATGGCAACATTAGGAACAATAAATTGTGTATGTATGGTCAGTAATGCATCTAAAATAAGCTTAAGTCTAACAATAATTAAGTCATAAAGGGTCCTAAAATGAATACTTTTATACACCTAACACACCCCCAAACTCGAACTATTGCTTGTCCTCAAGCAATGCAAAACTAACAGTCAATTGCCAAAGGTTTTAATCTTCATGAAATTATCTGTCGGTCTTACTTTTTCTTCTCTTCTGTAAACCGTGAATATGAATGTGCTTTGCCTTCAATTCTTTGGATGTCAAGGATTTCCCCTAGAATCAAACTATAAGACTCGTGAGTGATTGCGTGATTGTGAACAAGATGATTTTCCAAGTTCTAAGTAAACACTTAAATAGTTAACCTACTTTCCTTATATATATATATATATATATATATATATATATATATATATATATATATATATATATATATATATTGTAACCCCCTTAGCCCGGCCTAGACGGTTGACCCGAACTACGAAGATTACACGGGGAAAACCAAAGTCAACCTGAAAGTCAACCTTGATTAACGACCCTTTTTTTCTTTTTAAACTTATCTAGATGCACATTAACCTTAAGCGTACCCTTGGGAAAAGCATACTTGAAAAGCACAACGATCGGAAAGCATTAAGGGACTCAATTGCACAACATACAAAAGTTACGGACCAAATTGTAATTTCCAGAAAGATGGAGGACTTAGCTGAATTTTAAATTACCAATATCAAATTAATTGTATTACATGCTTCCCTGTCAAATTTCACCTTAAACGAACATTCCAAACTCAAACAATTGCTAAAACGATTTTCAGGACTAAAACGTAAAGCTTGCAAACCTTTAAACCATTCAAATCAGTGCCCAACGGTCGTCTGTTTCGGAACGGGGGTTGACCATTCCGAAACACGGGTTCGTTTCGAGACCTGTATCGAAACAGGGCCTGGCAGTGGCCAAAACGTTTCGGAACGGCCTCTACCCGTTTCGATACACGAAGGCCATTAAAGGCCCTGTTTCGAAACGCTAGTGCCCATTCCGATACGGATTGCCCAGAAAGTGTAGAATTTGCTGGCTTAACACCCATTTATCCACTCAAACACATTCTAATGACCTCCTAATCATGCCAACAACTCATCATACATATGAGGTACATATTTGCATCATCAAAACACATTCATGGCATCAATTAGGAAGATCCACAAGTCTATAGGCATGCACCCTAACATCCAAAACCAACCAAACAACAAGACACCAACAAACATACTTTAAACCATTCCTCAACATATCAACAACATGCCAAGCATCATAGCTACCAAATTGCATTAACAACTAGATACAAACAAACCTTAGGTGCACCAACTCAATCAGCACATCCAACACTTGATCATGCTTTTAAAACAAGAAGCATAGCATAACAACTTATGAAGAAGAAGATTCAAATGTTGCAAAGCGTTAAACCACATAGTTCAAACCATAAACCGAACTTGTTTAACATACACAATCTCATTACACATCAATATAAAAGTCTTTCCCCCCATTGCCTTTATTATCTATAGCTATAAACCAAGACATACTTCTCAAGTGGAGCTCTTCTTGAATCCCTTGCTTCTTGCTGTCCCAACTTCAAATATCTGCATTGATGGACAAAAAGGAGCGTAAGCACATAATGCTTAGTGAGGAATGCTCAAAACCAAAACACCATCAATGCAGTGAATCGTAAAACCCTCTTTAAAAGTTGATGCACTTCAATAAACCAAAGCATTGTTTGAAAAACCTCTTTTGATACAACATGCTTTAAACCATGCATTGCTCGACATGAAATCCAACCTTTAGCTTAGAAAAGCTAAACAACTTACCCCAAAACACATTCTTGCAAAAACCATTATTCAAACCTTTCCACGCATTAACACCACATGCAAGGTTAAACTCAATTTCCTTGGAAAACACTTCCACTTCACAACATACTTTCCTCATGCTTGATGATCATTTCAAAGCAAAACCTTTCGAAAACCATTTGTTCCTTCTAACTATCTCATGCCTTCAACAAATGCAAAACACATGAACTACCAAAAGCAACATTTACATTACATGCCTTTTAAGACAAGTCTTCACAAGACTTCAATACACTAAAGAGATTCCATGCGCATATGCACCATTCACAATAGAAGATAACCACTTGTTCAAGCTTAACAAGTAATACATGCACTCTTAAACCATTACACACCTCCCATGCAACCTTGCATCATTTCAAGCGCCTCTCGCTTCATTACATTCAAGAACATTATATTGGCTTCCAAGTGATAATTCACAAACCAATTCAACTCAAGACACAATCGGATACGCGGATTACAAGCGTTGTCCCACACACTTCATACACACTACCGAACAACACAAGGTGGAGTTTACCGGTACAATCACAACCCCTCAACACCCGTGATGGAGTTTAACGGTACAATCACAACCCCTCAACATCACTCGTCGGAAGTTGTATAACTCACTAACGAGAGTACGGGACACATCACACAAGATCCACACACGGACTTTTAACCACCGTTGTGATCTTAACAAGATCCACGCACGGACTTTTAACCACCGTTGTGATCTTACCAAAATACTCACCCGGACTTTTAACCACCGTTGTGAGCTTAACAAGATCCTCACACGGACTTTTAACCACCGTTGAGATCTTACTCAAAATCCTCACACGGACTTTTAACCACCGTTGTGAGCTTACCAAGATCCACACATGGACTTTTAACCACCGTTGTGATCTTACCTCTCTCGTTAGGATACTTGGATGGAGTTCACGGTACAATCCCAACCCCTCAACATCCAAGGCGACTTAATTCACGGTGCACCCAATCCTATAGCCGGCTAACTATATCCGATTAAAGTAACCAAAAACCACTTACATCACTTGCCAATACACATCAAATACCATCATCAATTCACTGTTTTAAAGCATCAAACAAGCCATTAAACACCATGCATCACCATGCAACATTACCAATTTAACAACATGCCAAAACAAGGATCTCTTACCTTGAGCATCCTTCAACATTTAGCTTTCAAAACCATCATTAAACCATGACTAAACATGCTTAAAAACAGTAATTAAAACACAACCACCCCAAGTGCATTTGAAACCAAATCATAGCACAAACCAAGAGAGAAATTCCATTTACTTACTCTTGAGCTTAGCTAAGTTGTTTAGACTTAAACTAAGCTCCCAAAACCTTGTCCAAAATGTTTCAAAGCTGGAAAACTCTTTTCCACTCACCGATACACAAAAACTATGCTAGCCGACAAGCCTTCCAAGCATCCGAAACCTCCAACGCCACCTCTATTTCTTCCGGATCATTCTCCCATGTTTTAAACACATAACAAATGAGGATTAGTGCATCATCATGCATTAAAAACACTAGCAACACAACCCAACTCGCTGCTCTACATAAGTCTAACATTTCGGCTACCAAACACAACCGAAATCACCTCCAAACTCTTCCAAAACATAACCCAGCCAAGATCCATCACTTCTAACCATTTCTAAACATCAATTAACATCCAAAATGAACCCAAACTCGTCCTTATACCTCCAGCATTAACATAACACCAAAATCACCCCAAAAACCACCATTTTCATAAGCAAAAACTTAAGAAACATAACCTATTCGGGATTGCATTGATCAAACCTCATTTACACATCATTAGACATCCAAAATACATTTAATAACCATCACAAAACAGAGCCCAAAGAAACACCACGAAATTCTTCAAGATTTATTCCAAATCTTGAGTTTTAAGCCAAAATCAAGATCACAACATTAAAATCTTTTATAAAACTTAATTTAAGGATTGAGAACTTGGGAATTTCAGTAAAGAACTGAGTATTTAGAGGAGAAGAACATCCTCCCCTCTAAATGTAGATTTCTCCTTGATTAGAGCCAAAATCCTTGAAAATTCAATAAGCAAATCAAGAGGTTTTGATGTAGAAAGGATTAAGGATCAATTAATGATTGAAACCTCATCATTTAGTGTGAAAATCAATAGAAATGTTGTTGTAGAAATGTGTTTGGCTGAGGGAATTTTGAGAGAAAATGAGATGAGAAAGTTTTAACAAAAGTTAGTTATGAAAATCTAAAATATGGTTTTCCACTTTTCCTTTAATTAATTAAACATTAAATGAATCATTAAAATTAAGAAAAATCTGGAGAAATCCTTCCTTGGGTAAATTAGCTCCTTAAAGATTCAAAGTTTCAATCCTTACAAAACAGTCACCACTGAACTTTTCAAAAATTACATTTTAGTCACCATTTCGAAATGTCACACTTCCAAACCTTATTTTGTAAAATTGATTTCACCACTCTCTTATATATATTAAAATAGGATTTTTAGATATTTTTCCATATTTTTAAAGCGTCCCGAACTAGGCTTTCCCGAAAACCTCCTTTTATATTCGAACCGAAAATTAGACCGGTCCGGTTCAGACCCTAAACTTCCAAGCCCAAAATTGGGGTGTTACACACAAACATATATATATATATATATATATATATATATATATATTAATCTAATCGACTAGAGCCAATTTCGGGCACTTTTAGTGATTAGCGTAGAGCCAATTTTGGGCACCTCTAGTGTTTCCTTAAGCTAGAGCCGATTTTAGGAACCTCTAACTTTTTACCCAAAATTATCTTTCTAAGTAAGTAAATGTTTTAAGTGTCCTAGAACTCCTTCAATCATTCAAGTCACAAAAGTGTAATTTTTTTGTTTTCAGCCCCATAGTGTGATTCTAAGTATTTTCCATGGACATCCTAAAATTGAAAGCTAACTAGCAAAAAATTAAAGGCTATGGTAAAGAGAGAAACATCTATTTCCGAGGAAACAATTTCATTGAATTAAATTCTAAGGCAATTGATAAGCATGCATTTTTTGTAGATATGACAAAAGAATTTACTAGCTACTTCCCCCCAAACTCGAGAGAAGCATTGCCATCAATCCATGCTCATACACAAAATATAAAATAAAAGGCAAGAGAGGAATAAAAAATTTACAATGATGGGGACATGGATGAGTCATCATCGTCGTCTTGGATAATTAATTTCCTCATTTCTGTTTGCTTGATCCTCTTGGTTGCCCTTGGTGGTTGGTGACGTGTTGGAGGTGTCAGTTCGGATTTCTTAGTTACCTTCTCTTCATCGTCACTATCGAGGAAAATTTCTTTGGTGAAAGAGGCCTTGCATTTCTTGGGGGATGGAACAGAAGCGGTCTTGGCTTGAGGTGCAACTGACTCGTCTGAGTCGGAGTAGTCAGACCACATCTCGGTTTGGGTTGGCTCTATGGTAGGGGCCTTTCCTTTGTCTGCTCTGGTTGGTTTGGCATCATTACTCTTTGTTGCCGCGGCAGAGGTAGCAGGGATTACTGAGGCAGTGTACCCTTGTGTTGCCGGGGCAGTGGCTGTCTTCATTGTCGAGGTAGTGTCTTTGGGTGTTGTCGTGGCATAGGATCTTAGTGTTGCAGAGGCAAGGATGTCGGCAGGGAAAACCGAGAGATGCACCGTACTCTCTGGGAACTTCTCTGAGATCACTTGAAAGATGGAGTCGGTGAAGTCCTTTGTGAATTGCATGAACATGCGCTGCCTTTTGTCCATCACGTCAAGTTTCTGCGCAAGGTGCTAGAGGGTGGTTGCCGTGACATCGTACTGTGGGGTGGCTTGGGAATTGCCCAAGGAGGTTACCGCGACAATTCCTCATACTGGTGTGGACTCTGGCTCGGCTTCTGTGAGTTGCATTATCTTGTTGTACTGAGCCTTTGTCCATCCCTTCCTTGTTGGTGTGGATTCGTCGACCGGATCGGTTGGCACCTTATTTTGTTTACACAAGCCGCTGATGAGGCTTGGGAAGTAGAGGAAACTCTTCTCTTTTTGGCTACACATAAAGATCTCATTGCATATAATAGAACCAACATTAATAATCCTATTATGCATGATAGAGTGAATGAGTGCAAGCCTTAGTTTGTCTACGGTTGTGTTGTGGTATGTAGGCATTAAATTCCTTTTAATGAAAGTGTTCCAAAGTTTAGCCTCGGGCCGAAGCCGTCGGTGGTTTACCGTTCCTTTGTGGGCACCTTTGTTCCACGTTGTCCCGACAATGCACAACTCCCGAATGATGTCCTCGTAGTCGTCGACCATAAGCTTGTTGACAAACTCTTTGTGCTCATCGTGGGTCACATGGATGCCGTAGTAGATGTTGATGGGATCGACATCGATAAGGATGGCTTGGCCTCGGACATGGACAAAGAGGTTGTTGGGGTTGTGGCATAGAATTCACGTACCCATGTCATATTTTTCGGCTCCGGTTGGTGGCAAAGAATATCCCATTTTTGGTGTTCGATCTTCCGGAAGATGAAGGGCTCCAAACCGAAGTCGTTGTGTGATGAGGAATAATGGACGCCTTGCTCTTCCCATACTTGCCGACTGAAAATTTTTGCATTGAACCTTCTTTTGACTTTCGGTAGGGTGACGCGTTTGAATGCCGACTCTTCGGTGGCTTGTGAGTGATCTCCTTTTCCTATTTTTAGAGCCATTTAAAGTAGTTGTGAGAATTAGAAACTAGAAAATAAAAAATAAAAATGAATGAAAGCAATAGAAAATATTTGGAGATAAGAATAAAGATGAAGATGGTTTGATGGTGGAGTGTTGAGAGGTGGGGAGGGGTTTTTGTTTAGCACTCTCCCAATCCATATTCACAGTCTTGATTGCCCAATATGCCTTGTACTCGATCTCCACTGGTAGATGTCATGTTTTACCATACACAAGCCGAAAGGGTGACATGCCAAATGGTGTTTTGAAGGCTGTGCTGTAGGCCCAGAGTGCATCGTCAAGTCGAAGAGATCAATTCTTGCATGAGGGGTTGACTACCTTCACAAGGATATTTTTCAACTCTTTGTTCGAGATTTCGGCCTGTCCATTGGTTTGTGGATGGTATGCCGTGGCAATTTTATGTGTCACTCCAAAATTTTGGAATGCCTTGGCAATGAGTTTGTTGTCGAAATGCTTGCCTTCTCCGCTTATGATTTCCCTTGGCATTCCAAACCGTGTGAAAATATTTTTCTGTAAGAATCTTTGCACGGTTTTGGAGTCATTATTTGGTGCTGCAATTGCCTCTAACCATTTGGACACGTAGTCAACGGCAAGTAAGATGTAGAGACTCCCACATGAAGATGGGAAGGGCCCCATGAAATTGATTCCCCAAACATTGAATAGCTGGACTTCAAGGATGTTCTACAAGGGCATCTTGTTTTATCTTGAAATATTCCCGATCCGTTGACAGCGGTCACATTGATTGTAGAAAGCTTGGGCGTCATTGTAGAGAGTCGGCCAGTATAATCCAGATTGCAAAACCTTGGCCGTCGTGCGTGTCCCTCCAAAATGTCCTCCATAGGGTGAAGAATGGCATTGTTGGAGCACATCTTGTTGTTCTTCTTCTGGGACACACCTTCTTATAACCCGATCTGCACATTGTTTGAACAAAAGAGGCTCGTCCCAAAAATAATTCTTAGCATCATGTCGGAACCACTTCTTTCCTTGATGAGTAAGGTTATAAGGTTAAATACCACTGACTAGGAAATTCACAAGATCAGCATACCAGGGTGTCAATGAAAGTGCTGCGGAAGTTGCTGAATTTATTGCCGAGGAAATGCTATCGATAATTGTCGAGGCAGTGCCCATCTAGGTTGCCGAGGCAGTGCCTGTCTGGATTGTCGAGGTAGTGCCTTCTAGAGTTTCCAAGGCAATGGAGCAGTTGTTTGTGTGGGAATGCATCTTGGATTTCTGTGGGAGTGGTCTCATTCTCTTCTTGTTCCAGTCGGGATAAATGGTCGGCAACTTGATTTTCTGTACCTTTCTTGTCTTTAATTTCAATGTCAAACTCTTGTAAAAGTAAGATCCAACAAATTAAACGAGGTTTGACATCTTTCTTGGCAAAAGGTGCTTAATTGCCGAATGGTCAGTATGAACAATTACCTTGGTTCCGATCAAGTATGAACAAAATTTATCAAATGCGAACACTACGGCTAGTAACTCTTTCTCGGTGGTGGTGTAGTTCAATTGTGCTTCATTCAGAGTTTTACTAGCGTAGTAGATCACATGAAAGATCTTACCTGTTCGTTGACCTAGGACTGCTCCTACTGCAAAGTCGCTTGCATCGCACATCAATTCAAAGGGCAATGTCCAATCTGGTGGAACCACTATTGGTGCGACTATATATTTATGTTTCAGGGTCTCGAATGCCTTGATGCATGAGTCATCAAAGTCAAAGGCTCTATCCTTTTCAAGCAAGTTACACAAAGGTTTAGTTATTTTAGAAAAAATTTCAATAAATCTCTTGTAAAAACCTGCGTGTCCTAAGAAGCTTCAAATTCCTTTGACTGGTGTTGGTGCGGGTAGTTTCTCGATTACTTCAATCTTTTCTTTGTCAACTTCAATGCCTTTGGATGAGATTTTGTGACCGAGAACTATGCCTTCATCCACCATGAAGTGGCACTTCTTCCAATTTAGGACCAAGTTAGATTCCTCGCATCGTTTAAGCACTTTCTCCAAATTACTAAGGCAATTGTCGAAGTCATCTCCAAACACCGAGAAATTGTCCATGAAATTTTCCAGAAAATCTTCTACCATGTCGGAGAAAATTGCCATCATACATCGTTGGAAGGTTGTCAAGGCATTGTATAGTCTGAAAGGCATCCTTTGAAAGGCATCCTTTGAAAGGCATAAGTGTCGTATGGGCAAGTGAAGATGGTCTTTTCTTAATCTTCAGGTGCTATGAAAATCTGGTTATACCCTGAATAACCATCAAGAAAACAATAGAAGGGTTTACCTGCAAGATGGTCAAGCATTTGATCAATAAAGGGTAAAGGAAAGTGATCTTTCCTAGTAGCCTTATTTAACTTACAATACTCCATGCAAACCTGCCAACCTGTCACAGTCCTAGTTGGTATTAATTCATTGTTTTCGTTGCTTACCACTATCATACCTCCCTTTTTCGGTTCACATTGTACCAACTTACCCATGTACTATCAGAGATGGGGTAGATGATACCGACATCGAGCCATTTGATGATTTATTTCTTTACCACCTCTTTCATGACTCGATTTAGCCTTCTTTGTGCCTCAATGGTTGGTTTATGATCGTCCTCCAAAAGGATTTTATGCATACAAACCGTTGGGCTAATTCCCTTCAAATCGGCAATTGTCCACCCTATTGCTCTTTTGTGCAGCTTCAACATGTCAATCAATCTTTGTTCCTATTCAGGCTGCAACTTAGAAGAGATGATTACGGAAAATATGTTATTGGTTCCCAAATAAACATATTTTAATTGACCTGGCAGTGGTTTTAGTTCAAGAATAGGGGGTTGCTCGATGGAGGGTTTTTCAATTTTTCTTTCCTCCCCTGAGTAATCTAATGGTTTGAAATACTTACCTGGATGACAGCTATCCAGTTGGCTTTTTCTTGTTCATCATTCTGTTCTTCAGGGTCAGGTAGTTGTTAATGTAATTGCCGAGGCAGTCGTCACAGGCATTACTGAGGCAATTGTTATGATCATTGTCGAGACAATTTTCACAACTATTGCCGAGGAAGTTGTTTAGGCAGTCTATGTCAAACTCGGTAATTGGGTTGCTTGAGGGTGTGAAATACATTCAACTTGATGTGCTGATCATTGGGTTATGGCCTGGTTATAGCCTGGATGACTTGGCATTCTTCTAGATCATTGGGTTGCTTGAGGGTGTGAAATACGTTCAACTTGATGTGCTGATCATTCACCCTCATTGTGAGTTCTCCCCTCTCAATGTCGATCAAGGTTCTTCCCGTAGCTAGGAATGGCCTCCCAAGGATAATAGGTGCGAACTCATCTGCTTTACAGTCTAAGACAAGAAAGTCACCAGGAAAAATAAATTTATCTACTCTTAGCAGGATATCTTCAATTTTTCCCTCTAGATGAACATAAGATCTGTCCGCAAGTTGTAGCATCACTGTAGTGGGTCTCGCCTTCCCTATTCCCAATCGTTGGAAGACTGACTTTGGCATAAGGTTTATGCTTTCTCCAAGATCACATAGTGCCTTCTCGACATAGTGATTTCCAATCGCACATGGTATGGTGAAACTTTCGGGATCTTTCAGCTTAGGTGGCATTCGGTTGTGCAGCATGGCCATACATCCTTTCGTCACATCAATAGTTTCAAATTCCCCTATTCTTGTTCTCTTAGAGACAATGTCTTTAAGGAACTTGGCGTAGTTCGGCATTTGCTCCATTGCTTCTACCAAGGGAAAGTTTATGTGCACTTGCTTCAAGATGTCTAGGAACTTCTTGAATTGGTATCTTGTTTCTACCTTTTTAACCTTTGTGGGAATGATGGTGGAAGTCGAATGTCTTCATCCCGTTCCTTGCATGGGAATTTGATTTGGGGCATTGAATCGGGACCTTCCGATGCGTTCTTCATTTCAGCGGTGTCTGTGTCAGGCATTGCCGAAGCAATGTTGTCAGTCACCGCCGAGGCAATGTTGTTGGGCACTGCTGAGGAAATCGGCTCCTCTGATTCTGTTTCCTCTGTTTCATGAGCTTGTGGTTCTTTAAGTTGTTTTCCACTTCGTGTGGTGATTGCCTTGCATTGCTCATGAGTTGTTCCTTTAGCGATCTTAGTATCGCTAGGAAAACCGCCCATTGGTCTCGAGTTGAGGATTTGAGCAAACTACCTAACTTGAGTTTCCAATGATTTCAGTATTGCTTCATGGTTCTGCATTCTCATCTCAGTCTTGTCTATAAAAGCGTTAGTTTTCTTTATGAATTTATCATTATTAGCCATATATGCACTAGTTTGAGACATGAAAGCATTTAGGAAGTTTTCCAAAGAACTGGATGGCATGGCTTGTTGCTGCGGCATTTGTTGCTGCATCGATTGCTGAGGCATTTGTTGCCATGGCATATTCTGTTGGTATCCTTGTGTTGGAGCATTCTGATTGTTCTGATTTAGGGCATTGTTAGGGTTACTCTATGAGAAGTTGGGATGTTTTCTCCAGGCCGGGTTGTAAGTGTTGGACATCACATTGTTGTTTCGGTTGTAGTTTCCAACATAAAAGCTCGACTCTGGATTCTGTGGACATTCAGAAAAGTCATGGTTACCATTATATAAATCACATAATATACCTACTACCTTGACCTCATGTGTATTGCTTGGTCTTTGCACGTTCTTAACCAAATTGGTTAAGGTTGCCAATTGTGAAAGAATTGATTCTGATGACTCAAGCTCATTTATGGTGGCATGGCGTCTGACTCCTCCTCTTCTGGCTGTTGGGAATTGATAGTCGTTTTTAGCCAGCCTATTCAGGAACTCCATTGCTTCCTCTGGTTGCTTGTCTAGGAGTATGCCATTTGCCGAGGCATCTAGTATCATCCTTGTTGGGGTGTTTACAGCATTGTAGGACAATGTAACCTATGTCCACAATGGGAATCCGTGTAAGGGGCATTTGTGTAAAAGCTCTATGTATCACTCCTAGGCCTCGTACATGGATTCATCATCAGCCTACCGAAAAGAAGTGATTTCATTACGTAACTTATCAGTTAAATTTGTGGGATTAAATATAGCAAGGAAATCACGACATAAGTCATTCCAGGAATCTATAGATCCGGCTGGAATGCTATTTAACCAGGTTTTTGCCCTATCCCTCAGTGAATAGGGAAACAATTTCAGCCTCAAAATATCCTCACGGACTCCTTGTATTTTGAATGAATTGAAAATCTCCAAGAAGGATTTGAGGTGTTGTCTAGCATCTTCAGTTGCTGAGCCGCCAAATTGACCCATGATATTGATCATGTTGAACATTACGGGCTTTAATTCAAAGTGGGCAGCTTTTATTGTAGGCGTGACAACTTCTGGATTTAGTTCGTTGAGATCTTCTTCTAAGTAATCTTGGATGGTTAGGTTTCTCACTTCAGCAAATTGAGGTGGCCGAATTCCTCTGTCTCATGCCGCGACAATCTGATTTCCATCGACATTTTGGTTGCCATCAGCATTCTGATTACCATTGGCATTATTATTGCGGGCTACATGTGCCATTGCTTTTTTCAGTTTGTGTTTGAGTTTATGGTAGGTGCATTCAATCTTCGGATCAAGGGGATAGTCTAGGCTCGTTGGATTTGCCCTGGTCATACACCAATGCAAAACAAAATTTTGTTAATTCCTTGTGAGACTGAACAATAAAAATTAAAAAATAAAAAGTGCAAGAAAATAAAAACGAAGTCGCTATTGCCAATCCCTTGAAACGACGCCAAAAACTTGTTGCACGTATTAGGTGTCGCAATTTTCGTGCAAGTATACACGTCTCCAAGTTATAGTATAAAAGATATCATCTCCACGGGGATTGGTGCTACTTCCAAAAATTATCGTCTCGCACTGTAGAAAAGTAAAAACACAAGTGATGGTTCGGTTGAGATAACAACTAAAATAAAGAAAGCAAGTAAACTAAAGATTTGAGTAGATATGATGATAGAACATGTCAAATTATGTTGCGTCATAGTTTGGAAGTTGAATGAATCTGCCTTGGTTTTGAATGCAATCGTCAACTTGATTGCCTTGGCAATGGGCAAGATAATTGCCTCGGTAATGGGCAAATCTACTGCCGCGACAAGGAACACAGCTACTGCCTGGGCAATTGAGCGACAACCTTCAAGGTTCGGTAGAGTGTTCTTCAATGGCTCCTCCTTATCCATAAGTCGAAACACTATTGATATGCAGGCCTTGACAATACTTCCCAGCGTGAACCAAGGGTGAAAACCAATCAATCTTGCGCTTCTCCTAGCCCTTAAAACTCGTACATATTTCTAAGTCGAATTAGTTTTCACCGATTGTGATGAAAACCATGCTTATTCGTTTCGTGATCTAACTCTCCCGATATTAGACAAATGGATGCAATCACAATATCCTCTCCCGATTTAATTGCAAGAAGAAAGTAAACACCAAGATAAGCAAACCTTGAACTTAATTGCCTTAACAAAAACCTAAACAAATTACAATCGTCTTCTCACAACTACTAAACAAAATAATCCTAGCCTAAGAAAGAATTAGAACATGATGGAGATTATGAGCACTCTACTAAACCCCTAAGTCTCTCGATCTCTAGATGTCCTCATTATGGCGGACGAGTCTTGGCTATATAGGGCATGGCCTTGCCGAGTCCTTCTTGGAGTAGGAGGATGAGTTGGAATTCAATATAACTTCATAAAAGAGATAAATCTCTTTTAATTCATTATTTTATTCCTCCTAATCGGTTTTCCATCTTTGACCTTCCTTTGACATTTTCATGGCCTTCCTCTGCTCCAATCTTCATGTAATGTGTCTCTAAAAATTTGGCATTTTATGCTCTTCAAGTCGTATACCGCTTTGCATATTTTCTCCCCTTTCGGTACTTGTCTGGGCATTGCCTCGACAATGGTTTCGTCATTACCTCGGCAATGGTTTGTCAGTCTATTCTGCTTCGACAGAGCTCGTTCTTGGTCCAGCGTTCCTTGGTAACGCTTGACATTAAAGAATGGCTTGGTCTGGATAGTCGAGTGATGGTTCTGCACCTTTTCTTCCCCTTCCTTCACTGCCGCGTCAATGCTTGCCCGGGCAGTGGGTAATAAAATCAGCACATGCACAAAACACACCAAAGCATTAGCTTTTCCACCAAATATAACCAAATAAAGATGATCAAGCATGGCAACGTTAAGAACAATAAATTATGTATGTATGATCAGTAATGCATCTAAAATAAGCTTAAGTCTAACAATAATTGAGTAATAAAGGATCATTAAATGAATACTTTTATACACCTAACAATACACGAATTCGTACGCCTCGCCAATGACCAAGTACAATACACATCCCTCTGCCTCGCCAAATCAATATAGCCCGTAGCCTTAGGACTGTAGTCCACCCGTACACCGAGCTTATGAATTCTATGGCATGCCAAATATATCTAATGTCCGTCCAAATCCAAGGTTTCAATGACAATATCCATATTCAATATTCAATGATAATTCCAATGACTAATGTCTTCAATGTTATTATTAGTAACCATGTTTCAATATCAATGTTTCATAATTTCAATGTCAATATCAATGTCGAATGATTCGTTTACAATGTTTCAATATCAATAATTATGTCTATATCAATGCACGATGACATTGTCAATATCAATGTCCGATGTTCACAACCGAACTTACCGATACTTACCAATAGGCCTGTTTAACAATCCTATGCAATATCCTTAAAAGAAAATGTTAGCTATTTGATCAAAATCTACAATTATGAATTCGGGAAGGCTTTTCGCCTAATCCCAAGACTCCGACTACACTCACCTTGACAATTCGATGCTTTTATGGCTCTCGGATAGCAACTCATTTGTTCCTAGCTTTCAGTGAAGCCGATGGATGCTCTTTGTCAATTTTTTGAGCTAGGAATTCAATAGGAGTGTGTTAGAATCAATATCACTATATCGTAATCAAATTAACGATATCAAAATCAATAGCTAAATTGATATGTCCGTAATCTAAGGATTACTCATAAATGGCCAAACCCTAAATCAAGTTTAAGGTTGATTTAGCCATGAAACTCAATGATTGATTGAGGATTATAGCTTACCCGATCGATATCAATGATTCGATAATAATAGAATGAAGGAAAAACAAAGCTTGAAGCTAGCTCCAATGGAGGTGCTTGCATAGGTGAAGAAGAAAATGATAACTATATTGAGGTGTTTGCTTGGACAAGTCTCGGGTAAGCTTTCCTATCCCTTTTTCTTATGTTTTTATCACTAAAGCTTCCTTCAATTGAAGGAAAGTCATCAGATTATCCCACGTAAGTGGAATTTTAATTGAGGAGGGGATAATCGCAAGTTTAGTCCCTCAACTCTTAATTCCCTATAGTTTTGCTCTCGAACTTTCCAACAGCAATAATTTAGTCACTAAAAAGCTTTTTAATGAATTCAATAAGACCCAAACTCGATAGTTTAACTCAATTAGTGTCCAATATCAATTAATTAACCTCGCGATTAAAGCCGATACAATATTTAGACCGTATCGATATAAGATTTCCGAACACCGAAACCCAATTCCGACTAGACCAGATTTTTGTGGTGTTAGAACTCTCCCCCCCCCCCCTTAAGAAAAATTCATCCTCGAATTTTACCTGAACCAAAGTGATGTGGATATTGCTTCCTCATGGTCTCCTCTGGTTCCCAGGTAGCCTCTTCAATGGCGTGGCTCCTCCAAAGTACTTTAACTAACGGCACAGATTTGTTACGAAGCCTTTTTACTTCTCTTGCAAGAATCTGAACCGGTTCTTCCTCGTAGGACAAATTTGGTTGAATTTCCACAAATTCAGATTCGATAATGTGTGAGGGGTCAGAACAGTACTTCTGAAGCATCGATACATGGAAGACATCATGAATCTTACTCATTTCTCGGGGCAACTATAATCGATATGCCACAGGGCCAATTCTTTCGATGACTTCAAAGGGTCCAATGAATCGGGGACTCAATTTTCCCTTCTTGCCAAACCTCAAAACTTTCTTGCATGGTGAAACTTTAAGAAAGGCTTTTTCACCAACTTCATACTTAATGTCTCTTCTCCTGAAATCGGCATAGGCCTTCTGCCGAAGTAAGTCAGGGCCCAACATTTTGCCTTCACCAAGTTTAGTCCAACACAATGGAGTTCGGCATCATCTGCCATACAATGCCTCATACGAAGCCATCTGGATTGAAGCCTGGTAGCTGTTATTGTAGGCAAACTCAACAAGGGGTAGGGATTTCTCCCAAGTTCTACCAAAGTCGATGATGCATGCTCGAAGCATATCTTCCAAGATCTGTATAGGAGAATTCAATAGCAACACAGATTTTCAAGGGTTCAATGGAAGAGTCTTTCGATAATTACCTGAACCTTTATGATTGGCCGTCAGATTGAGGGTGAAAAGTAGTACTAAGATTAACCCTGGTACTTAGAGCTACTTGTAAGGTTCTCAAGAACTGAGATGCAAAACGAGGATCTCGATCAGAGATGATAGACTTGGGTACTCCATGGAGTTGGATCACTTCCTTAATGTACAAGTCAGCTAATTTAAGAAGACCGTAGTCCATTCTAACCGGTATGAATGAGCTGACTTGGTGAAACGATCTACAATGACCCATATGGCATCATGTTTTGCGGGAGTTAAAGGTAGACCACTAATAAAATCCATAGTGATCTTCTCCCACTTCCATTGCGGTGGGTCAATGGGTTGCAACAATCTGGTAGGAACACGATGCTCTGTTTTAACATGTTGACACGCGAGACACTTAGATATGTAATCGACTATAGCCTGCTTCATGCCTGACCACCAATAGAGTTCACGAAGGTCCTTATACATCTTCACGGACATGGGGTGAACAGAAAAAGAACTTGAAAGAGCTTTAGAGAGAATGTCGATGCGAAGAGATTCATCATTACGTACACAGATCCGGTCACGGAAACACAAGAGCCCATCATGATAAATTCTGAAGTTTGGATTATCTGATAACTTAGAGACAATGGATTGAAGTTCAGGATCTTGTTCTTGCAAAACCTTGATTCGTGAAATAATGGTAGACTGAACTTGAAGTTAAGCTACAAGAAAACGATGCTTCCGAATTCAGAAGTGAGCATTAATTGCTCGAGGGGATACAAAATAGCGACATTACAACGAGTCAATGTGCCATCCAATTCATATAGCTCTATATTCATTGTCAATACTTACCAGACAAAGGTTTGCGGCTGAGTGCATCAGCTACAACATTGGCCTTGCCTGGGTGATAATCGATGAAAAGATCGTAATCTTTAAGGAGTTCCATCCACCTTCACTGTCGAAGATTTAATTCCTTTTGGGTCAAGAGATAACATTTTTCTCTTTAGAGATAATGTCTCCGGATTTTCAAAGCAAAGACAACTGCAGCCAACTCAAGGTCATGAGTAGGGTAATTCATCTCGTGCAATTTAAGTTGTCTCAAAGCATAAGCGATAACTTTGCCTTCTTGCATCAATACACATCCTAACCCGAGATGCGATGCATCACTATAAACTGTGTAGTCTTTTCCAGACTCGGGTTGGGTCAGGACTGGTGCATGGGTAAAGACTTGTTTTAACTGATCGAAACTCTGTTGTTGATCCCCAGTCCAAAAAATGATCTTCTTTCCTCAACAACTTAGTCAAAGGAGTGGCTATCATAGAGAACCCTTTTACGATCTATAATAGACATCAAGCCTAAGAAAGCTTCTAACTTCATCAATATTCTTCAGTGGATGCCAATCTACGATAGCTTAAATTTTCTTCGGGTCCATCTGAATACCCGAAGCTGACACAATCTTTCTAAGGAATACAACTTCAGTGAGCTAAAACTCACACTTAGAGAATTTTGCGTACAACTGCTTCTCCTGTATGGTTTGAAGCACAATGCGAAGATGATCTCGGTGTTCTGCAACATTCTTGGAATAGAGTAATATGTCATATATGAACACCACTACAAATTTATCAAGATAGGGTCTAAAGACCCAATTCATCAAATCCATAAAAGTTGTCGGTGCATTGGTTAACCCAAAGGGCATAACCAAGAATTCGTAGTGTCCATATCTTGTACGGAAGACATTCTTTGATACATCGCATTCTTTAACTCTCATTTGGTAGTAGCATGACCTCAGATCAATCTTGGAAAACATAGAGGCGTCATTTAGTGTATCAAACAAGTCATCTATTCTGGGCAATGGATATTTGTTCTTGATGGTCACTTTGTTTAACTATCGATCAATGCATAATCACATGGGTCCATCTTTCTTCTTTATAAAGAGAACCGGAGCTCTCCAAGGTGAAGACCTTGTTTGAATAAAGCTTTTACTTAAAAATTCTTGAATTTGAGCTTTCAACTTCTTTAATTTAACGACTGCCATTCGATATGGTGCAATAGAAACTGGGGTAGTCCCCGGTTGCACCTCAATACCAAACTCCACTTCACGAGTTGGGGGTACTCCCAGAAGTTCATCAGGAAAGACATAGGGGAATTCACATACAATGTCAATGTCCCGTAATTGAGATTCATCTTTGGCTTCTAACGTCAAAGCACACAATGAAGGATTCCTCGCATTCATCAAAACAACGCTTTCCTTGCCAAGACCCCGAAGGTACAACTTCCTCTTACAACAATCTACCTAGGCTTGATGCTCACTAAGCCAATCTAAACCTAGGATAACATCGAACTCATAGATCGGTAAAGCCAACAGATTGGTTGGGAAAGGAATTCCTTGGATCATTAAGGGGCAGTTCTTGCATACTAACCTCATGGTGACACAATCTCCTAAAGGATTGGTTACAGAGATTCTCGATGCTATTGACTCAGAAGACATACTATACTTCTTGACTATTATGGTGCTTATAAAAGAGTGAGTAGAAATGGGATCAATCAATGTATATAAAGGATGTGAATATAACTCAATGGTATCTGCAATGATATCAGGATCGTCCTCTTCTTCCCTGCTTCTCACGTGATACATCTGGGAAGGGGCTTTAGTGTCTTGCTTGTTAAATGGTTTCCTCGAACCACTTGATCACCCAAAAGTTCTCGATGATCCTTTCTTTGATCCCTTACCTCGAAAGGATTGAGAAAAAGAAGCGCAACAGTCGGGGTAGCTATAGACTTGGTTGCATTTAATGAAAAATTACGAATGAAGTGACCTTGCTCACCACAGTAATAACAAGCTCCAGTCTTCTTACGACATTGACTCGCTGGATGCTTATTCTGGCAGTAATTGCAAACTAGATGTTGGTTGCTTTGATTCGAACCTCCGGTGCTATCAATAGATGCTTCCTTAGCAAAGGATTGAGTCACAGATTGAGGCCTATCAATAATTCTAGAATGGGAGGGCTGCGGATAAACATTTTGCTTCGAGCCTTAATATTTTCCTCTCTTGTTCCATTTGGGAGGTCGAGAATCATCCCTGAACCTCTTCTCAGATTTACCAGACCCACCGGTCTGTTGAGCTCTCTGCACAACTTCAGTGGCCTTGACCCGGTTCACTAGGTCTTGAAAATCGTCAATGCTCAGTACAGTAAACATAGGGCGTAATTCATCATTGAGCCATGCAATGAATATTCCGCATTTCTCTTCATCCTTCTTGATATATTCAGCACCGTATCTACAGTACTTACAGAAGTCATGGATGTACTGCTCGATCGGTCGTCCGCCTTGCTTGAGATAGAGAAAGATACTTCGCCTTTCAGCGAGATAGAACTCACTGGTGTACTTCTTACGGAGTTCTTTAAGGAAGAACTCCCAGGTTACAACATTCTTGGAGACCGTCAAAGTAGTAGTCTCCTACCAATGAAGTGCCTCGTCATCCAGCAACGCATAGGCACACTCGAGTTTGTGCTCGTCTGAGCACTGCAACAATTTGTTCAGGATCCGAAGGGTGTTATCCAACCAATACTCGACAATTTCAGGGTTATCATCATCCTGACCGGTAAAGGTATAAGCTCGATACTGAGATAGCTTATAACATTCAGCCTGAGCGGTAGGTGTTGCAGGCTCAGCATTCTGAACAGGAGAGTTCTGAGGATTTGGTGGTATCAGAGGATCTCCCCCTCTTATCTCCTCGCCATGAGTCGAGGAGCTGGTGGCAAGCTCGTTAATATGAGCTTCATTAGTTTGAGACATATTTATATTACAAAGAGATCGGATTAGTTAACAAGTCACAATATACACAATATATAACTCCTAGGTGGCAAAATAACACAATAACAATGCAATAAGCTTTGGTTTAGTCCTAGAATCGACTAAACTCTAGCTTTGATACCACAAATGTAACACCCCCTTCCCGGCCTGGTTGAGAACCGAGTTAGAAAGTGCTACCGATGAACGATACGATGATCGGTACGATAAAATTCAATTAATATCAACCCATAATCAAAACTTTGCTTAATAAATGTTACCAAAAACATATCTTATTCCAAATCATTCACTTCGTAGCGATAACTACTCATTTAGGACCAATTTCTAACTTTTATAAACTTTAGGGACTAAACTATAATTTTAGTAAATTAAAGACGCTTTATTCCAATTAACCATATCACAATGCAATTTAACTTAATATCAGCAAGCCTATAAATTTTTGTGTTATTCGGAATTCATTTAACCATCCAATTGAGTCGCTCAAAATTTAGGGATTAATTTGTGAAAAATGTAAACCTCTAATCTTTGCCTTTTAACTAACTTAACTAGCCCTGTATCGAAACACCTTAAGCCGTTTCGATATGGGTGTACGATAATTTAACTTAGATTGATTCTGCCCATACCACGTATTGAAACAGGTTGACCTTCGTTGACCTTGACTATTGACCTGTTCTGATACAGGTTAGGCCTGTATCGAAACAAGCTTTGACAGTATCAAATCATATCAAAACGGCTCTAAACTGTATCGATACTCCCTGTTTTACCTTGTTTTCTAGTAGCCTTATTAATAGGCCGTATCGAAACACCATCACCTGTTTCGATACGCCTGGCCTGTAATGACATATTTTAGATGGTTTTTAGCTAAATTAACTTATGAGCAGATGTCCAAATGTAATGAAACTTTATACAAAACATTTCAATACTATAAACTACTTGTATGCCAAATTTCATGATCATTCGAATACGTTTACTAGGTTTTCACCTATATGAGCCATTAGGGTCATTTTTACCAATTTTAACACCACCAAATGGTCATTTTAAGGACCTTAATAACATTACAACCCTTACACATTATAAACATACCAAAATGGGCACAAGACTAGTTCAACTACTTTTCCACCTTCATAGGAGTTCATAAGGACACAATACATTACATTAAGCTTGTAGTGACTTGTCTCGCCTCGACTTTCCGATCTTCAACCACAGCGAACTTTCAACCTAAAATGCATGGAAGACGAATGCATTAGGCATACATTGCCTGGTGAGGTAGTGATATACAATGTAAATATCAAAGAGTGATACATGTACATTTTCACATGCTCATTAACATCAATGTTATGCTTCAATATTCAATGATTAACATATCATAATAGTTATTATCACTTGGATTGAATCGAGATAGTCGATACGCGAATTCTTACACCTTGCCAATACAATGAATGGTCTAGTCCCTCCGCCTCGCCAATGACCAAGTACAATACACATCCCTCTGCCTCACCAAATCAATATAGGTTGTATCCTTAGGACCGTAGTCCACCCGTACACTGAGCTCATGAATTCTATGGCATGCCAATTGTATCCAATGTCCGTCTGAATCCAAGGTTTCAATGACAATATCCATATTCAATATTCAATGATAATTCCAATGACTAATGTCTTCAATGCTATTATTAGTAACCATGTTTCAATATCAATGTTCCATAATTTCAATGTCAATATCAATGTCCGATGATTCGTTTACAATGTTTCAATAACAATAATTATGTCTATATTAATGCCGATGATATTGTCAATATCAAAGTTTGATGTTCACTACCGAACTTACCGATACTTACCAATATGTCTGTTTAACAATCTGATGCAATATCCTTAAAAGAAAATGTTAGCTATTTGATCGAAATCTACAATTATGAATTCGGGAAGGCTTTTCACCTAATCTCGAGACTCCGACTACACTCACCTTGACAATTCGATGCTTTTACGGCTCTCAGATATAAAATCCTTTGTTCCTAGCTTTCGGTGAAGACGATGGATGCTCTTTGTCAATTTCTTGAGATAGGAATTCAATATGAGTGTGTTAGAATCAATATCACGATATCGTAATCAAATTAACGATATCAAAATCAATAGCTAAAATTGATATGATCATAATCTAGGGATTACTCATAGATGGCCAAACCCTAACTCAAGTTTAAGGTCGATTTATCCATGAAACTCAATGATTGATTGAGGATTATAGCTTACCCAATCGATAGCAATGATTTGATAATAATAGAACGAATGAAAACAAAGCTTGAAGTTAGCTCCAATGGCGGTGCTTGCTTAGGTGAAGAAGAAGATGATTGCTACATTGAGGTGTTTGCTTGGACAAGTCATCAGATTATCCTACGTAAGTGGAATTTTAATTGAGGAGGGGCTAATTGCAAGGTTAGTCCCTCAACTCTTAATTCCCTATAGTTTTGCTCTCAAACTTTCCAACAACTATAATTTAGTCACTAAAAAGCTTTTGAATGAATTCAATAAGACTCGAACTCGATAGTTTAACTCAATTAGAGTCTAATATCAATTAATTAACCTCACGGTTAAAGTTGATACAATATTTAGACCGTATCGATATAAGATTTCCGAACACCGAAACCCAATTCCGCCTAGACCGAATTTTTGGGGTGTTACATCTACCTTGTTGAAGCTAAATAGATTTTGTTGAGAAATCCTAATTTCTCTATCACTTATGTAAGTCGAGAGGCAAATAGGGTAGCCCATAGTCTTGCTCATAGTTGTTTCGCGTCTGTTGAACCTTTTTTCTTTAGTTTTGATGTACCAGATTGCATTGTAAATGACTTGGTGGATGATGCCATTTACGGATCTTAATGAATGAATGATAGTATTTTCCTCAAAAAAATAATACCCTGATCAGAGGTCGATCTTGGAAAATAACGTAGCATCCTTTAGTTGATCGAACAAGTCATCAATTATCGATAATGGATATTTGTTCTTGATGGTGATCTAATTTAACTTCTGGTAATCAATACAGAGCCTCATTGATCCATCCTTCTTTTTTACAAATAAAACTAGAGCTCCCCAAGGTGAAGAACTAGGCCTAATAAAGCCTTTGTCCTGAAGCTCTTGCAATTGATTCTTAAGTTCCTTGAGCTCAATTGGGGTCATTCGATAAGGTGTAATAGAAACCAGTGCTGAGCCTAGAAGGACTTCAATTTCGAATTCAACTTCTCTTGATGGAGGTAGACCCGAAAATTTCTCAGGAAAAACATCAGAAAATTCAGAAAAAAAACTAAACATGATTCTATGCCAAAGTCATGTTTATCTCATCTAACCATAGCAACAAAAATGGAATGGGGTTTCTTATCAATCAAGACTATGGATTATTTTCCTAGACCACAGAGAAAAAGTCTCCTTTTGTGACAATCTACCCAGGCCTGATGCCTACCTAACCAATCTAATCCCAAAATGAGATCGAAATCAAAGAAGGGTAGAGCCAAAATATCAACAGGGAAATGTATGCTTCGATAAAAAAGGGACAATTTCTACATATTTGATTTACTACTACCTTATTTCCTAGAGGATCTGTAGCCATTAAATTACAGTTTGTAGATTCAAGCTTCAATTGAAATTACTCAATTAAGGAAGAACATATAAAAGAGCGTGTTGATCCCGAATCAAACAAGCCATAGACATGGTGTATATCAAAATAGATTGTACCTGTGATTACATCTAAAGATTCTTCATCCTCACAGCCTCGGATGTGGTAGACTCGAGCAGGTGTCTGAGACTCTTGATAGGTAGCATTTGATCCTTGGCCTCTACTCTTTCCATAGTTCCCAGAGTTAGCTTGTTTCGACCCTTTTCCCCTAGAGGACTGATTTTGGTTCGATCCTCTCGACACATGGGAGGGTAATGTGTTTGGGTTTTTAGGGCAATCTTTGATGAAGTTAGTGGTCTCTCTGCATAAATAACAAGCATTTGGTTGCTTTTTGCATTGGTCAGAGTGATATTTCTGGAAAATTTTGTAGGCCGAGAATTGAAACTCTCTTCTAATATTTCCAGTGCTATTAACAGAGACTGATGGTGCAAAATTTTTGCCCAATAATTGAGGTTTGGGTATGAAATTTCCCTTTGAGGAGTTACCGAAGTTGGAAGAATTTCCTCTAAAGTGTTTTTGTTTCTTATTATGCCAATATGGCTTATGATCATCCCTGTGTCTCTTATTATTTCTTGACTGGTTCCCTTTCTTCCTTTCTGAAGTCTTCATTTTAGCTTCTGTAGCTATCACTCTATTAACCAAGTCTTGGAAATCAGTAATCCCAAGAGTAGTAAACATCGAACTTATTTCATCATTGAGTCCATCAATAAACATTTGGCACTTTGTCCTCCTCCTTCTTAATGAATTCAGAGCCATATTTGCAATATTTACAAAATTCATTAACGTACTGTTCAACTGGCTTGCCTCCTTGCTTCAGATACAAGAATCGCTTCTTACGCTCAGCAAGGTATTGTTCGCTAACATACTTCTTTCGGAATTCTTTGAGAAAGAATTCCCAGGTGACATATTTTTCCGGGGCCACGAGAATTGTAGTATCCCACCAACTTATCGCTAACATTGTAATTGTTTGGTCAATATTCTCACTGTAGATTCCAGCCAGAACTCAGCTTCTTCATGCTTTCCTTTATTGGCTCCGGTAAAGGTATAAGCTCGATGTTGAGCTAACTTGTCAATTAAAGCTCTTGACGGTACTACTACCGGAGGATTAGAAAGAGTTGGAGGGTTCTGTCACATAGAGACGATCAGCAAGATCGACCACTTTAACTACTTTGCCACCATTCTAGGAGTTCATAGGGACAAAATACTTTACTTTAGCCCCGAGGTGACTTGTCGCTTTGCCGACTAACTCTGATCTCGAAACGATAACTCTTAACCTAAAATGTATGGACAATGAATGCATTAGACTTATATAGTCCAAGTGAGGTAGTCAATAACAATAAATGATAATGGTATACTATTTAGCATGGTTTGATGACAAACATAATATCAAATATGTGAATAAACATGGCATGCTCTTCAATCATATTAAAAGCATAGTATCAATCATCATATCATCAATGGCAATATCACAACAAAGCAATGTCATCAATAATTTTCCTTGGATCAATTTACGGTAAAGGATACACGAATTCCACCTCCTCACCAAATCAATAAGTGGTGAATCCACTGACATCGCCAATAAGACCAATACACAATACATCCCTCCGCCCCACCAAATCAATATAGGTCGTAGCCCTAGGACCGTAGTCCACTCATACACCGAGCTCATGAATTCTATGGCATGCCAATTGTATCCAATACTCTCAAATCCAAGGTTCAATAATAATAATTCGATATCAATGATTCAATAACAATAACTCAATAATCATATCATCATAGCAATAGACAATAGCAATAAACTCATGTCAATAATTCAATATGGCAATGCTTCAATGATTTCCATAACAACAATAACAATACCTCGGACAATAATTCAATGCAATACTTACCGAGACTTACTAATAGAGCTTTCATTAATACTTTATGCAAACCTTTTTAGTTCGATGGTTAGTAAATCAAAAGAAATCAATAAGGATGAATTCGGAAAGGCTTCAAGCCTAATTCTAAGACTTCGACTAGACTCACTTCGATAATCCGAAGCTCCTACGGCTCTCGAATGACTATCCCTTTATTCCTAGCTTTCGATGGAGACGATGAGTTAGTCTTTTCCAATTCTTGAACTATGAAGAGCAATAAGAGACTATTAGATTCAATATGACAATATCTATACTTGAATAACTATTAGCTAGTAGACAAAGCTTATCTTAAATCTTGAAATTGGACATTCAATGATCAAGAGAATCGATGATTAACTTAGGGCTTCCACTTGCCCGATCGGTAGCTATGAATTGATGTTCTTAAATCAAGGAAAGCTTAAGCTTGAGGATATCAAATTGAGAGCTATATGCTTAGGAGCTCAAGGTTGAAGACAATGGAGGTGTGTGCTTATTCTTTCAAAACAAGAAGATGAAATTAGTCTCGGTGAAGCAAAACAAAGATGAGAGCTTTCTTTATTCATTTTCCAAGCTTAATCATTTCCCACCTCTCTTATGGCCAATGAAAAGGTTTCCCTTATCCAAGGGTAAGCTTAATATATATATTATCTATATTCTATATAAATTTTCAATAAAGATGACTATAAGTCATCTCTTTAAATTATTTCCACGTGGGAAGGGACATCAATAAGTAGGTGAATCATCACCACCCTATTTACTTTCGATTTAACCCTTGAACAGATTCGAATCAAGGGACCCGTTTCGAAACACGTGAAGCCGTATCAAAACGGCTAAGTAAAAGTCCAAAAGTCAGTTAATACCATTGGAACTGTATCGAAACACTCTATAACTATTCCGAAACGCCTTACCTAGGCCGTTTCAGTACGGATCTCACTGTATCGATACGCCTATCTCAAAAACATCATCTTAGGCATTTCCAAGGAGGTCCTAAACTAAGAGTAAGTTCATTTAGGATCTCTTAACAATATAATCTATAAACTAGGCAGCAAAGATACAATATTGAATATTTTAACACCAATACTCTGATCATCGGAATCCAATTCAGACTAGATCGGTTTTCGGGGTGTTACAAAAACTTCAAAATAATCAAACCAAGACCAATCCAAATACAAGCTTATAACCCACTCCGCACACAGCTAACATAGAGCACTACAAGCCAAACCCGATCACAAAATATGATCAACCAACACTAGTAATCGACACACCCAACTGCGCCTCTTGTGTAGCCTGGCCATGGTCACCATCAACCTTCCTAAAATCTTGGATATCCCTAGATAGAATCACCATCACTTGAGAAAGAGCAACATCAAACAGCAGCTCCCCAATCGGCTGTCCACACATGAGGCCAGCGAGACAATCCGCTGTAGCATTAAGATCACAACGAATATATTTTGAAGAGACCTCCCACTCCCTTCGCAAAAATTCCTTAATCGCAATCGAAATTGCATTCCTTGTATTTTCGGCGACATCACTTTCAATACATCGAACCGCTTCTAAACATTCCGATTCAACCTCCACGCATTGCAACCCAAGCTGCCATACATGCCGCAGCCCATCCAGAATACCCTAGAGTTCCGCATTCACAACCGAACACTTCCAAATACTCTGAGAGAAACAAAAAATCCAAACACCATCCTCAGAGTGAAACACTCCCCCTACTGCCGCAGATCCGTCCCCAATATTCACCGCAACATCAGTGTTAATTTTAACATAGCCCAGAGTAGGAGTAGTCCATGTAGATGCAGAAACAGGAGGAGTCACCCACAACCAGTCACTGTTAGTCCCTCGGGCAGTTGTAGAAAGCACCAGGTCAACATACAACTTATTAGCCATAATAAGGTCATCTTTCTCAACAAAATTTGTATCGAAAAGTATATAATTGCGTCGCTGCCACAACTTCCAGCAAAGGGCCAAAAACAAGATGTTCCAATGTTCACTAGAAAATGGAAAATCCGAATTCAAACAAAGGTTTTCCACAAACCACTCATCAAAAGGTAACACCATAAAGTCATCAAACCACTCAGGGCGAATAAGATTCACCCAAACCCCTCGAGCCTTTTGACAATCACGTAATACATTAAAGACATCTTCAATTCCACGCTTACATATCCCGCAATGCACATCATTCGTCATATGTCTTCGCAATCGTTCCATGTTTGTAAGAAGATTACCCTCAGCACCAGCCACAAGAAAGCATGTATTCGTTGAGGAATCTGTAGTTTCCAGACCTGTCGCCAACAATTATTATTTGAAACACCAGAATCACCCACAAGAGATGAATATGCATCCTTCAAAGTGAAAATATTCTGAGCATTCCATTTCCATCCTAAACAATCTGAACCAAATTGGCCCGATAGAGAGATCATGGCCATAATCCGATGCACACACTCCTCAAGTAAAACATTGCAAATATTCTCATAATCCCACTGAACCAAGCTATTAACATATAACAAAATAGGGCAAGGTGAAGGCAATATGTGTAACCCCCTTAACCCGGCCTATACGGTTTACCCGAATTAAGAAAGTCACACGGGGAAAACCAAAGTCAACCCGAAAGTCAACCTTGATTAACGACCCTTTTTTTTCTTTTTAAACTTTTCTAGATGCATATTAATCCTTAGATATGATCATACAACAGCATACTCATAGATCATAACATCAGATATCAAACAGGGACCTAATTGAACAATTTACAACTTTAGGGACCAAATTGTAAATTCTGATAATTATAAGGACTTAACCCAAATTAAAGTTACCATCTTGAAATTAATCAGGTTTCATGCTTCTCTGTGAAATATCAGCTCAAAAGGACTTCCCAAACTCATACAATTGCACAAACAAGATTCATGACCAAAATGCAAACAATTCAAAACATTTAACTGCCAATGTCAGCCCCTAACGGTCACCCGTTCCGAAACAGGCAGAGCCCGTTTCGAAACGCGGGGCCGTTCCGTAACGCGTACCGAAACACAGGCCTGGCAGTGACCAAACCGTTTCGGAACGGTCCCTCCCGTTTCGGACGCCTGGGCTTGTTTAAGGCACCCGTTCCGAAACGGTAGGTGCTGTTCCGAAACACCCTGCACATTTTACCCCAAAATGCATACTTAAACATGCAATTGACCAACCAATCATGCTCCAAAAGCCACCAAACTTTGCCAACATGCAATTCAACATATATGAGACATACTTGCATCAACAATTCATCAAAGCATCAACATATGAAAAAAGCCCCAAATCTATATGCATGCTTCCTATACAAGCAACCACTCAAGCATAAACTTTCAATTCAAGCATATAAAGGCCAACCACCAAAAACCAGCATTCTCAACAACATTCAACATACTTAGGGAGTTCAAAACATCTCCCAAAACATACACATAGGTCCCCCATTGCCAAATTACCAAAAGCTAAATGTACTTAATAAAACCTTCCATACTTTGAGCTTTACATCCACTTGAATGCTTGCCTTCCTTGCTGCCCTCAAAGTACTTTAATGTTCTGCATCATTGATTTGAGAAAACAAAGAGAGCGTAAGCAAAAGCTTAGTGAGGAATGCTCAACAAAACCATCCAATAATGCATTTATAAAACACTTTATAAATCATGCTTCAAATCATCATCTACACATGCTCAAAAGCATACTTAAACATGCATCTCATGCATCATATCATTACATGTCATATTGGCCACAAGTGATACATTTCATTTCTTTAAAAACAAGTTCATCAACTTTCACCCCAAGGACTTTTAAACACCTTGGCCCCAAGGACTTTTAAACACCTTGGCCTATGGACTTTTAAACACCATAGATAGGACCACACAAGGACTTTTAACCACCTTTGTGTCCGTATCAAGTTTCACCCCAAGGACTTTTAAACACCTTGGCCCCAAGGACTTTTAAACACCTTGGCCATGGACTTTTAAACACCATGATATAGATCACCTCAAGGACTTTTAAACACCTTGACCCAAGGACTTTTAAACACCTTGGCCTATGGACTTTTAAACACCATAGAAAGGACCACACAAGGACTTTTAAACACCTTTGTGTCCGTAACAAGAATCATCCAAGGACTTTTAACCACCTTGATGTTCTTAAGTAAACAAGGCTCACTCAAGGACTTTTAACCACCTTAGTGACCTTAACCTTTTCAAAACATCACTTGCCAATATACATCATTATCATCAATTTATCCACTGTTTTAAAGCATTAAACCAAGCCATATTCATCATGCATTTAAAAGCATCAACCACATTTAATCAATGTTCAACAACAAGGAACTCTTACCTTGAGTTTCCTTCAACATATGGCTTACAAAAACAGCATTAACCATGCTAAATCATGCTTTCAAAACAGACTTTAAAACATGCAATAAACCACATTGCACAACAATCAAGTCATGGCCACCACTAGAGAGTATTTCCGAAAACTTACACTTGAGCTTAGCAAAGTTGTTTAGACTTAAACTAAGCTCCCAAGACATTGGTTTCAAAGCCGAAAACCCAATTTCACTCACCGATTCCACTTCGCCTCTTGCCGAAGCACCAAATCAAGCTTCCGGATCACCACCACTTGGATCCAAAGATGACTCCCCTGTTTTAACACATTAAAACAGTAGATTAATGCATCATCATGCATTAATAGCTTCAATGAAAGCACCTAAACTCGCTGCTCTCATCCACACTCCATTTTCGGCCACCAAACACAACCGAAAATGCATCCAAATCACTTTTCAACAAAGCCCAGCCATTAACCATCAAAACCTAACATCCTTTAACATCATTTAACATCTAAAAAGAACCTAACAACATCCTTATACCTCCAGCAACACCAGATCCACAAGATCACCTCAAAAACAATCAAGAATCATAAGCTAAACTTAGGAAATTCAACCTATCCGGGATTGCATTAATCAAAACTCAATTCCTTATCAAATTAACATTCATTAATCATCATTTTAACACCTTAAAACACTGCTTAAACAGATCCAACGAAATTTCATCAAAAACACACCAAATCTTGCATTTTAAGCCAAGATCCATTAAACAATCTTAAAAGCCATTTATAAAACATCAATTAAGGATTGAGAACTTAGGAATTTCAGTAAAGAACTGATAGTTTAGAGGAGAAGGACGTTCTTACCTCCAAACTTGAGTTTCTCCTCTTTTGGAACCAAAAAGCTTGATGAATCAAGTAGCAAATACAAAGGTTTTGATGATGAGATGATTAGGGATCAAAAGAGAGTTGAAAGGAAGTATTTAGGTGATGAAAATCAGAGGAAAAGATCTGGAGAGAATGTGTTTGGTTTGAGAGAAAAGATGAGAGAAAATGGGAAATGAAAATTTAGAAAGTTAGTTAAAAATGACTAAAATATCTTTCCCTCCTTTTTACTTTTATTTTAAACCATTATTAAATCATTTAATATTCTAGAAAATCTGGAGAAACTCCCCTTTGGGTAAATAGCTCCTTAAAGATTCAAAGTTTCAATCCTTTTTAAAACAGTCACAAAACTTTCAAAAAATTACATTTTGGTCACTAGCCAAAATGTCACCCTTCCAAAACTCATTTTCCAAAATTGATTTCACAGTTCACTTAATTATATTAAAAGATGATTTTAGAACATTTTCCATATTTTTAACGCAACCCGAACTAGGCTTTCCTAAATTCTCTCTCTTAGATTCGAACAGCACTTTGACCAAACCGGTCAACGCCCAAAACTTCTAAGCCCAAAACCAGGGCGTTACAATATGCCCGAGGAACAATAAGACACAAAAGGACCAAGATCCTCAAGCCAAGCATCGTACCAGAAATCCACAGTGCATCCATTCTCACGCACCTAACCAAACCACTCTGAACATCCTCCCAAACTCACTGAATCCCTACCCACAACCGAGAGGTTTTATTGCCATGAAGACTAGTTGGAACAACACCCTCACATTTATATTTCGCTCTCATAATTTGAACTCAAAGCTTCGAAGTGTCAGTAATGAGTTGAAAACCCAACTTCATAATGAAAGAAAGATTATTCTTCTTAAGATCACGCAATTCAAGACCTCCTTAATCTATCGGAAGTTGCATATCCTCCCATTGAACAAGACTAATACCCCTATGCTTAGTGGAACTTCCCCACACAAAACCCCTGATCAATTTCTCAATTTCAAGACATATGATTTTTGGAAACCACACAGCTTGCATTGTGTAGCATAGAATGGCCCGAAGAACGGATTTGGCCAATGTAACGCGCCTCGCAAAAGACAAAGACCTTGCCCACCATGTGGATAACTATTTGCACACCTTCTCTACCAAGTACTTTCCCAAGTTGTCCACTTCCACATAACCAAAACCATTAATAATGGTATACTGCGTATCAAAACTAGTATTCGGAGAAAAGAATATCTGATTTTTTGCAGAACTGACCTTTTGGCCAGACACCGCGCAAAAACTATCAAGAACACCACAAATGGTTACCATTTGTTCCACGGTCGCCTTAGCAAACAACACAATATCATCTGCAAAGAACAAATGCGAAATCACAAGATCATTCCTATTGAGCTTCACCTCAGCCCAATTTCCACGAGTAATTTGAACATTAATTGCCTGAAACAACCGCTTCATACATAATACAAAGATATGTGGTGACATCAGATCCCCTTGTCATATACCCCTCGTAGGCTTGAAATGTTCAGTGAGCTCTCCATTCCATAGAATTTGAGTGTTAACAGACGATATACAATCCATAATCAATCGAACAAAGTTAGATGAAAGCCCCAAATCATGAAGCGTATCCTCAATAAACGGCCAATCCAGCCTGTCATAGGCCTTTTCTAGTTCTATCATAATTGCCATCCAACCTTTTTGCCCAGCCTTTCTTCGCATTGAGTGAACAAATTCTTGAGCAAGAATCACATTATCAACAATGTTTTGACCAGAGACAAAACTAACCCATGTCTGCGAAATCTGGGTAGGCAAAAAAGGCTTTAACCGATTAACAATCACCTTGGTTAAAGTCTTATAAATAACAATGAAAAGACTTACTGGTCTAAATTGGGAGAAGTTTTCAGGAGAAGGAACTTTCGATATCAACACAATCACCGTTTGATTGAACTCAACTGGTATCGCATGTCCTTCTAATCTTTCACGCACAAACTCAACCACACTTTGCCCAACTGTAGCTCAATTCTTTTGGAAAAACATTGTGTGTAGACCATTGACACCTGGTACCTTCAAAGGATTCATCTTAAAGATAGCTCAACGAACTTCATCCGTAGTGACACTCATACATAACGCACGCAAATCCTCATGTGCCAATTGCGCAAAACGACTCGTAAGAGGCCAAGAGGGAAGACTATTAATCGAATTCGTAAAATGAGAGTGAAAAATGGACTAATTCTTCCCAAATTCATGAGGAGTCATTACACCATTTTCGGTCCGCAAGTTTCTTCTTAGCAAAGGTGTTGTGCCACTGTCTTTCATTGGTTACATGATGATAATGCTTTGTGTTTCTATCACCATAAACTCTCCTCTTGGGATAGAACGATATCCAATTCACGTTTAAGATCTAAATCCAACTCGTGGATATTAGGATTATTTGAAAATTTAGCAACTCTTTCAACCCCCTTAATACGAGCCAAAAGCCACCCTTTACTGTAACGCCTCAATTTTGGGCCTAGAAGCTTTTAGCGTTGGTTCGGAGTTAGTAAAATATAAACTAAAGATCCGAGCTTTCGAGAACGGTTCAAGGAAAACGTAGTTCAGGATATGATAAAATTATGACAAAAATCTCTAAAATCTTCTAAAAAGTGAGTTTATATCTTTTTGTTAACCTTTTTCCTCAAATTGACCATTTTAATTGTTTTAATTAAAAAGGATTTTAAAAGGGATTTTAAAGTAAAAAGGAAATTTTAATAGCTAAAAGAGATTTCACGTAACTAACTCTTCTCTCATTTTACTAATCAGCCAGGCACTCTTCTTTTTCTCTAAAATTTCAGAGAGTTCCATTTTCTCAAATCTTTTTGGTTAGCAAATGATTTCTTTGAGTTTCCTTTCAATTTTCTTTAATCTATCTTGAAAGAGTTCTTCAAAATCATGTCATTTGAAGGGAAGAGGCAAGGTTATAGGTAAGATTTCGTTGAACTCCTCTAATCAAGGTTCTTTAATGAAATTCTTAAGTCTTTGGCTTCTTAAATATGTTTATTAACTAAGTTTTATGTTTTGATTAATGGAAAATTGATTAATCTAGCTTTTCTTGGTGAATTTCTAAGTAATTCTTTTGGGCACTATTTTAATTGATTTGAGAATGGTTTTAAACTTTATTTGGATGTTAGATGATGTGAGAATAAAGGTTTTGTAATAATAATCCCGAAATAGGATGAATCTCTAATTATTAGATTGTAAGATTTTGGGTTTTTGAGGTGTTAGTGTGAAATATGAGTTGCTGGAGGTATAAGGATGTTGTTAGGTTGTTTTTAGATGTTGATTGATGATTAAATTTAGATGGAAGTGTTAGATTATGGCTGGGCTGAGTTTAGAGAGCAATCGAAGGTGATTTCGGTTGTTTTCGGGTGGGTATTTTGGTGTTTTGAGCAGAGCAATGGGATTGTTTAAGTTGTTAGTGATTTTAATGCATTATGATGCATTAATCCTCTGTTCTTGTGTGGTATAAACAAAGGAGAATACATTGGAAGCAATCGGTAAAGTTTCGAGGGCTTCAGATGCTTAATTTCGCGTGGGTGAATCTTGGTTTCGCGAGTCGGTGAGTGGAATTGGTTTTAGAAAGTCTTGAAGGACTTGAAAGCAAGGTTTGGGGTTTATATTGAGTTTAAAGCACTAATCTAAGCCCGGAAGTAAGTTTGAGATATTATGCTCTCATTTCTCGGTTATTGTCCCATTGATTTTATGATCATGCTCTTGTTTTGAAGATAGATTTATACCTACTATTTTATGCATATTCTGAGAATTAAAATGATGACTGTAAAGATCTCATGAGATAGATTTAATGTTTCAATGAGTTTGAACTATTTGAGAAAATGTTATGCATTGTACATGCTTTTGAAATGGGATGAGAATGTTTTAGATTGATGCATTGAAAAAACAGTAGGTTTTGAGCTACGTTTTCACACAGAAGCATGTAATATGTTTAACTAAGGATTGGTAATTCTAAAAGTGGATAAGTCCCTGTAAAATGTGAAAATTACAAAATGGTCCCTAAAATGTATTTGAATGCAATTGAGTTTCAATTCGTTGTTTGATCAAGTTGCAAATTATTCCGCTGCGATGTTAATCACATAGGATCCTAATGAGCATCTAGACAAGATAAAATAAAAAAGGGTTGTTTATTGAGGTAAGCCTTCCGGTTTATTTCATTATTCCCCGTGTGATCCGTTCGGTTCGGTCTTTCACATAGACCGGGTCGAGGGGGTTACATTTGGTGGTATCAGAGCCAAGTTTCAAAAGAATTGTAAGGTAAGATTTGTAACCCCCTTAGCCCGGCCTAGACGCTAGACCCGAACTACGAAGATCACACGGGGAAAACCAAAGTCAACCCGAAAGTCAACCTTGATTAACGACCCTTTTTTCATTTAATCTTTTCTAGATGCACATTAGGCCTATGTGGATATTCAAGAATCATGGGAGAGATAAGCATAGGGATCAGAAAACATTTAAGGACTCAATTGCAAGTAATACTCTTTTAGGGACAAAAATGTAAATTTTGGAAAACATAAGGACTTTGTAGATTTTAGTTTTACCGAACCTCAATTAATCGTATTACAAACCTCTCTGCCAAATTTCAGTTTTAAAAGACATTCCAAGCTCAAACAATTGCAACCACAACATTCAGGACTAAAATGTAAGACTTGCAAACTTGAACAATTCAAATACACATCCCAATGGTCAACTGTTCCGGAATACTGACACCCGTACCGAAACGCGCGTATCGAAACGGTGTTGACCGTTTTGGTACTCGGGTATGTTCCGAGACCCGTATTGGAGCGGACCCTTCCAGTAGCCAAAGTGTTCCGAAACACTTCATGCCGTTCCGAAACGCCCTGGCCATTTCAGGCACCCGTTTCGAAACAGCTAAGGGTGTTCTGATACACCATGCCCAGAAACGGCAGACATTGCTGGTTTTTCACATCTAAACACCAACAAACATGCACAAAGTAATTCCAAACATATCAGCAACATGCCAAGCATTAAAACTATCATATTCATCAAAAGCTAGATACATCGCAAGCAATAAGCACGTCAAATCATCTATTTCATTCAATCCACCGAACATGCTCTCAACCATAAGACATACAATATCAAGGTACAAAAACAAGATCCAAATATTGCAAATTGATCATTAACAAGTATTAAACCATAAACCGAACTTGCTCAAGGTAAACAATCTCGTTACACAACAACGTAAAAGATTTCCCCCCATTGTCTTTATTATCTATAGCTATAAACCAAAACATACTTCTCAAGTGGAGCTCTTCTTGAATCCCTTGCTTCTTGCTGTCCCAAATTCATTTATCTGCAATGATGGACAAAAAGGAGTGTAAGCACATAATGCTTAGTGAGGAATGCTCAAAACCAAAACACCATCAATGCAGCAAACCATAAAACCTTTTTTAATTGTAATCACACCTCTATAAACCAAAGTATTGTTGAAAACTTCATGCGAAACATCAATGCCTTAAATCATGCATTGCTCAACATAAAAACCAACATTAAACTCAAATGCATTAAGCAACTCAACTCCAAACGACATTCTTGCAATAACTTCCATTTAAACATTTTCATGCATAAATGCTTCATGCAAAGTTTAAACTAATTTCCTTGGAAACCATTTCCACTCCACACTCTTCCTTTCTCATGCTTGAAAACCATTTCAAAGAAAGACACCATTTGAAACCCCATGTATCAAATATCTATCTCATGCATTCTACCAATGCAAAACTCATGGCAAAGCCACACATGCTTGTTGCTCAAAAGCATTTCATAATCTCATTATCTCATATGCAATTCTCATAGCATAAAACATTTCAAGAATTGGTACATGTGACACACATTTCATTCTCATATATTGGCATTTACATACTTTATTGTACACGGATATGCGGACAACTCACTAGACACTTATGGTGGCATCTACCATCACCGTACTCACTTGTCTATATCATAATTTCTGGTGGCTTCTACCAACACTGTACTCACATGGCGGTTTCTACCTTCGCCAAAAGCTTGAGTATTTCATCAAGTCCTACCCCGATGGTATGCCCCTCATCGGTCTCATGGTAATAACTCTTGTTTCCAAAAAGCTTGGATATTTCACCAAGTCCTACTCTGATGGAATGCCCATCATCGGTCTCATGACAATAACTCTTGTTGCCAAAAAGCTTGGATATTTCACCAAGTCCTACTCCGATCGAATGTCCATCATTGGTCTCATGGCAATAACTCTTGTTGCCAAAAAGCTTGGATATTTCACCAAGTCCTACTCCGATAGAATGCTCATCATCGGTCTCTCTCTTTGGGACGAATCCCAAGATCACGTACGAATTTTAGTTTATAGTGCACTCTACATCCTATTGATCGATCAATATATCCGGTAATCTTTACATCATCTATGCCAATATATCATGTTAAAATCATCAACACACTCGCTGTTTTTTAAAGCATGCGACACCTTCAAAGCCAAAATGCTAAACATTGTCTTTAAGACACAAATTAACAACACATACTCTCAAGGAATATCAATTTCATGCTTCCTTCATCAAACCAAGATTGATAACCAACTCAGATGCTTAAAAACCATGCTCAAACAACAAATTAAACCATATTGCCAAATCAATCTCATCAAAATCCATTTTGATATTTTTCAAAATAATAATAGCACAAATCGATTGAGAAATCTACTTCACTTACTTCCGAACTTAAACTGGCGTTTCAAGCCTAAATTTAAGTTCCCCAAACCTCTTTTCAAAATCATTCCAAAGCTGGAAAACACGATCTCACTCACCGATACACAACACTATGCTAGCCGACGAGCCAACCAAGCGTCTGAAACCTCCAACGCTACCTCGATCGCTTCCGGATCACCCTCCCCTGTTTTTAACACATAAGAGTAGAGGATTAATGCATCACCATGCATTAAAATCACCAGCCATACAACCCAAACTCGCTGCTCTACTCAAGAACCTCATTTCGGCTACCAAAAACAACCGAAATCATCTCCAAACTCTTCCAAAACAAAGCCCAGCCAAGATCTATCACTTTTAACCATTTCTAAACATCAATTAACATCAAAAAGCAACATAAACATGACCTTATACCTCCAGCGACAACAGAACATCAAAACCACCCCAAAAACCACCATTCTAGCATGCAAAACTTAGGAATCCAAACCTATTCGGGATTTGTTTGAATAAACCTCATTTATAACATCAATTACCATCCAAAATACATTAGAAAACAATCTCAAAACAGAGCCTAACCAAGAACCACGAAAATCATCAAGATCTCTCCAAGAATCTTGAGTTTTAATACAATTTCATGTTTATAACATTAAAGCAACTCAAAAATCATTAACAAAGGATTGATAACTCGGGAATTTCAGTAAAGAACTGATCATTAGAGGAGAAGGACGAAGCTTACCTCTAATGGATGATTTCTCCTTGATTTGGGCAAGTTTTCTTGAAAATTCAATGTAGAAATCAAGAAGATTTGATGAGGAATTGATTAAGAATCAAAAGAAGATTGAAATCTCATCAAATGAAGTGAAAATTAAAGTATAATTGCTGGAGAGAATGTGTTTGGCTGAAAAGAATTTGAGAGAAAATGAAATGAGAGAAAATTTGTGAAAAGTAGTTATGAATAGTCAAAGGTAGTTTCTCATTTAATTAATCTTCATTTCTTTTAATTAAAACATTAATAAAATCACCCAAATTAAGGAAAAATCTGATGAAAACATTTTGGTAAAATTAGCTCCTTAAAGATTCAAAGTTTCAATCCTTTACAAAACAGTCACTATTTCACTTTTTCAAAAACTGCAATTTGGTCACTACACCGAAATGTAGTATTTCCAAACCTTATTTTGTAAAATTGATTTCACCATAATCATTCATATATTAAATGAGGATTTTTAAGTATTTTTCCATATTTTTAAAGCATCCCGAACTAGGTGTTCCCTAAATCTCCCTTAAAGATTCGAACCTTTCTCAACCGGTCCGTTTCAACCTCTATACTTCTAGGCCCAAAACCGGGGCGTTACAACTCTCCCCCCCCCTTAGGAAATTTCGTCCTCAAAATTTCAACTTGTGAAGAGAGCGCGATACCAAACCTCCCAAAGCAACACGCAACATAAACACAAGAGGCTTAACCATCATGGAAACATCCTCAACCCAAAAGACAACGAAACCAACACATCCTCAAATCAAACTTACTCTACACCCAACTTCAACACCACTACTCACGGTGCAAGATTTCCAGAACACACTGTTACCAATCTTAGCTTAGCTTTTCACACTTCCGAACTATGCAAGACCTCCAACAACCCAAAGAATTCTTAAACCTTTGCAACATACTCTGCCCTACCTCAAAACTCCTTCAACAAAACACCCACACGGTGACACCAACCCATTCATCTTTCAGCCATCATGTGATCCACAACCTACTCCACTTCCAAAAACCTCGAATCGCTCAACTCCTGCTCGAAGATCACCGTGATAAGCAAAAATTCCTTAAACAACAACTGCTTACCCACGTTTCCCAATGTATTAACAACATTCCTTCACATCCGCTACCATCACCTTCCTTAACAGCCCATCAAAAACTGCCCACACAACATCCGAAATCCACGTCACGAGACTCCAACCTTAACTCCAACAGTTGTTTCACCTACCACAACTGTCTTAGGAAAGATTTACTTATACTCGTCTAACAAACTACCTTCTCACAAGAACCCGGCCAATCCAATAATGGCCCTTGAACTTACATTGCCTTTCCACTTCAAGCTTTGACCATGATACTAACCTTACCTGGATACCACCCATAACAATTCTTAATCTTCACCCAAGAATAACTGCAACATACCACACATAAAATTCATTCTCAAACACTTCAACTGTCTGAATGCTTACACCACATCTTTTCCAACTTACCTGGCTACCCATTTCATCCACATACAAACATATTGAGATCATGAAACCTCTACTCATCCCAAACCAAACCTCATCCAAAGCTCTCACTAGAACCTCTTTCCAACTCCCCTAAGGTTACTACCGAACTGTCACCTACACAGAACAACCAATTTATTGCAACCATCCAAGCAAATAGGCTTCAACACTTCGGAAACACATCCACGAACCTACAGCAACCGTTCATCACAAAGAAACTACAACACCTAACTGTTACTCTCAACCACCTCAACCGATTGTAGCCCTAAACCGTCACCTCCTTACCACCATATCACTAAAACCATTAAAACACATTTCCTCTCGCTAAACAGGCTAGATCACACTCATTACTACCGGCAACTTGTTTACTTCCCACCATCTCCTCTAGCATCCACCTAACACCAAAACAACACTTTAAACCCATAAACTACCCTAATCCTACAACGACACTATCGAACCCAATTAGCTATTCGCAAGTGTGAACATTTGTATGCATGGTCACCTATATGTCCTATCAATGTCTGTGTACATGTATGCAAAACCTCAAATATCATGTCATATGTATGCATGTACCAACATATATATATATATATATATATATATATATATAATACATAAACAAATGGTTTTAACTGTGCATGTATGTTGGTTCACACTTACCAATAACATCCTCAGAATCCGCCTAAGAACAACCTCTTACCCCACTTCCAACTTTTCCAGCTTTGCCATTCTAACAATTTGCTAACCACACATTACTCCACTATTACACTCTTCACACTAGAGTTGTCTTCAAAAACAACACCGGCTACTACCCAAACTTGCTAGCTATAAGACCTTACCCACTACACAAGGAAATCCAAATCCAGAACCAAACAAAGATAACTAGGGCAAAGATTACTTAGCAAAGATACATGTAATCACCTCATTGCCCCGGAGCTTCAACAGACAAGCTCTCTTCCCCGCAGAACCACTATTCTCTGGCCGTACCGCCGCATCACCGACCAACACCTTAAGGTCATCACCGTCTCCCTGCTGTAAAGAACTCTGACCACCCCGAGCTAACTCCGGACAATTCTGTCTCAAATGTCCAACAGACCCGCAATTCCAACAAGATCCATCCTCCAAACACCTCACACCTTTCTGCCCTTCTTGCCACCTCCGAACTCTGTCTCGGCCGCGCTCACGACCCTTCTGAGACCCTTTTGCACCCACTGAAGCTGATCTCACTACTTGAGGAAAATTCCGCTTCACATGCTCCATAGAACCACAGTTCCAACAGACTCCAACACCCCAACAAACCACAAAGTAACGCCTTCTATAACGGTCGCACTCCGGTAACCGAACTACTTCTCTTCGGTCTTATTGCACCTGGCCCACATCAACACCACCACCAAAACCTTGGTTCAAGCAAACCCTTCTGTCGCGTAGCCTCTTACGCTGACCACTCTTGAGGTCAGTTCTCACAGCTCTTTTGCTTGTATTTTTCTCACCATCATAAACTGAAGCCACACTCCCGCGTTGCTTAACCTCTGAGAACCTATCTCCAAGGTACATTCTATTAAAGGCAGACACAAAGAACTCCCAACCTATATCGTGGATATTCGTTACCACCTCCATAGATGTCCACCAAGCACAAGCATCCTCCAACATTAGCGAGACAACACTTCCCAGCTTACAGGCGTTATCACACCCCTCCCGATCCAGAATTAGAATTATACTAGCTAACCAAGCCTCGAACGCCTCAAGCGTCGAACAATGATACTCCACAGCTCCCAAATCATGTAGACGCTGCCTTGACAAACCCGCTTGTCCCACAGCCGGCACATACATAGACCTCACCTTCATCGCAGCCCGAGATGTTCCCGACATCTCTTGAACCATAGATGACGAATCCTTCATCACAGAACCAGCTCTCTCATTCGGCCTTACCACCTCAACTCCAGGCACTGTCGACTGAAACGATACACTCCCACCAAAAGGTGAATTCCACCCCTTTACAACCTGCTCTAAAGAAGCAACCATCGTACCCAATTGCCATTCTCTCATTGACTCCATTGTGCTATTATTAACAAGGCAATGATAACAAAACAAGCAAAACGATCAGGCCAGCTTCAAGTAAGGATTCAAGACTTCAACTCCAAATTAACACATTTGCTATAATAATAAGGCAATGGGTGTCCCAAATTTTCCCCTTTCATACGACATAACAATCAATAACAACATTGATATCACAAACATTGGCATATCAATCAGCAAAACTTCAATCATGCTCTCATCAAACAACATTCACCTTCAGCAGCATAATATCAACATATCACACTCATCACAATTTCCATTATTCAAAATCAACTCACAACATCATTGTATCATCAATACATGTTCACATAAACTCACATATGATTCATAACCATTAAGCATGCCAAAAACATCAACAATTCACTCAAAAACATATTTTTCAACCAACTTTCAACCACACATCAGAATAAACATCCAACACTTACCATAAAAACTTACCACCATCCTACCATCACCCCAAATGTTCGCAACTTAGCTCTGATACCAACAAATGTAACCCTCTTAGCCCGGCCTTGACGCTAGACCCGAACTACGAAGATCACACGGGGAAAACTAAAGTCAACCTGAAAGTCAACCTTGATTAACGACCTTTTTTTCATTTTATCTTTTCTAGATGCACGTTAGGCCTATGTGGATATTTAAGAATCATGGGAGAGATAAGCACGGCAATCGGAAAACATTTAAGGACTCAATTGCAAGTAATACACTTTTAGGGACCAAAATGTAAATTTTTGAAAACATAAGGACTTTGTAGATTTTAGTTTTACCAAACCTCAATTAATCGTATTACAAACCTCTCTGCCAAATTTCAGCTTTAAAAGACATTCCAAGCTCAAACAATTGCAACCACAATATTCAGGACTAAAATGTAAGACTTGCAAACTTGAACAATTCAAATACACAGCCCAACGGTCAACCGTTTCGGAACACTGACACCCGTACCGAAACGCCCGTATCGAAACGGTGTTGACCGTTTCGGTACTCGAGTATGTTCTGAGACCCGTATCGGAACGGACCCTTCCAGTAGCCAAAGTGTTCTGAAACACTTTCAGTCGTTTTGAAACACCCTGGCCATTTCAGGCACCCGTTTCGAAACAGCTAAAGGTGTTCCAATACACCCTACCCAGAAACGGAAGACATTGCTGGTTTTTCACATCTAAACACCAACAAACATGCACCAAGTAATTCAAAACATATCAGCAACAAGCCAAGCATTAAAACTATCATATACATCAAAAGCTAGATACATCGCAAGCAATAAGCACGTCAAATCATCTATTTCATTCAATCCACCGTACATGCTCTCAACCATAAGACATACAATATCAAGGTACAAAAATAAGATCCAAATATTGCAAATTGATCATTAACAAGTATTAAACCATAAACCGAACTTGCTCAAGGTAAACAATCTCGTTACACAACAACATAAAAGATTCCCCCCCCATTGCCTTTATTATCTATAGCTATAAACCAAAACATACTTCTCAAGTGGAGCTCTTCTTGAATCCCTTGCTTCTTGTTGTCCCAAATTCATTTATCTGCAATGATGGACAAAAAGGAGCGTAAGCACATAATGCTTAGTGAGGAATGCTCAAAACCAAAACACCATCAATGCAGCAAACCATAAAACCTTCTTTAATTGCAATGACACCTTTATAAACCAAAGTATTGTTTGAAAACTTCATGCGAAACATCAATGCCTTAAATCATGCATTGATCAACATAAAAACCAACATTAAACTCAAATGCATTAAGCAACTCAACTCCAAACGACATTCTTGCAATAACTTCCATTTAAACCTTTTCACGCATAAATGCTTCATGCAAAGTTTAAACCAATTTCCTTGGAAACCATTTCCACTCCACACTCTTCCTTTCTCATGCTTGAAAACCATTTCAAAGAAAGACACCATTTGAAACCCCATGTATCAAATATCTATCTCATGCATTCTACCAATGCAAAACTCATGGCAAAGCCACACATGCTTGTTGCTCATAAGCATTTCATAATCTCATTATCTCATATGCAATTCTCATAGCATAAAACATTTCGAGCATTGGTACATGTGACACACATTTCATTCTCATATATTGGCATTTACATACTCTATTGTACACGGATATACGGACAACTCACTAGACACTTCCGGTGGCATCTACCATCACCGTACTCACTCGTCTAGATCATAATTTCTGGTGGCTTCTACCAACACCGTACTCACATGGCGGTTTCTACCTTCGCCAAAAGCTTGAGTATTTCATCAAGTCCTACCCCGATGGTATGCCCCTCATCGGTCTCATGGTAATAACTCTTGTTTCCAAAAAGCTTGGATATTTCACCAAGTCCTACTCTGATGGAATGCCCATCATCGGTCTCATGGCAATAACTCTTGTTGCCAAAAATCTTGGATATTTCACCAAGTCCTACTCCGATGGAATGCCCATCATCGGTCTCATGGCAATAACTCTTGTTGCCAAAAAGCTTGGATATTTCACCAAGTCCTACTCCGATGGAATGCCCATCATCGGTCTCTCTCTTTGGGACGAATCCCAAGAGCACGTACGAATTTTAGTTTATAGTGCACTCTACATCCTATTGATCGATCAATATATTCGGTAATCTTTACATTATCTATGCCAATATATCATGTTAAAATCATCAACACACTCGCTACTTTCAAAGCATGCGACACCTTCAAAGCCAAAATGCTAAACATTGTCTTAAGACACAAATTAACAACACATAGTCTCAAGGAATAGCAATTTCATGCTTCCTTCATCAAACCAAGTTTGATAACCAACTCACATGCTTTAAAACCATGCTCAAACAACAAATTAAACCATATTGCCAAATCAGTCTCATCAAAATCCATTTTGTTATTTTTCAAAACAATAATAGCATAAATCGAGAGAGAAATCTACTTCACTTACTTCCGAACTTAAACCGACGTTTCAAGCCTAAATTTAAGTTCCCCAAACCTCTTTTCAAAATCATTCCAAAGTTGGAAAACACGATCTCACTCACCGATACACAACACTATGCTAGCCGACGAGCCAACCAAGCGTTCGAAACCTCCAACGCTACCTCGATCGCTTCCGGATCACCCTCCCCTGTTTTTAACACATAATAGCAGAGAATTAATGCATCACCATGCATTAAAATCACCAGCCATACAACCCAAACTCGCTGCTCTACTCAAGAACCTCATTCCGGCTACCAAAAACAACCGAAATCATCTTCAAACTCTTCCAAAACAAATCCCAGCCAAGATCTATAACTTCTAACCATTTCTAAACATCAATTAACATCAAAAAGCAACATAAACATGACCTTATACCTCCAGCAACAGCAGAACATCAAAACCACCCCAAAAACCATCATTCTAGCATGCAAAACTTAGGAATCCAAACCTATTCGGGAATTGTTTGATTAAACCTCATTTATAACATCAATTACCATCCAAAATACATTAGAAAAAAAATCTCAAAACAGAGCCTAACCAAGAACCACGAAAATCATCAAGATCTCTCCAAGAATCTTGAGTTTTAATACAATTTCATGTTTATAACATTAAAGCAACTCAAAAATCATTAACAAAGGATTGATAACTTAGGAATTTCAGTAAAGAATTGATCATTAGAGGAGAAGGACGAAGCTTACCTCTAATGGATGATTTCTCCTTGATTTGGGCAAGTTTTCTTGAAAATTCAATGTAGAAATCAAGAGGATTTGATGAGGAATTGATTAAGAATCAAAAGATGATTGAAATATCATCAAATGAAGTGAAAATCAAAGTATAATTGCTGGAGAGAATGTGTTTGGCTGAAAAGAATTTGAGAGAAAATGAAATGAGAGAAAATTTGTGAAAAGTAGTTATGAATAGTCAAAGGTAGTTTCTCATTTAATTAATCTTCATTTCCTTTAATTAAAACATTAATAAAATCACCCAAATTAAGGAAAAATCTGATGAAAACATTTTGGTAAAATTAGCTCCTTAAAGATTCAAAGTTTCAATCCTTTACAAAACAGTCACTATTTCACTTTTTCAAAAACTACGATTTGGTCACTACACCGAAATGTAGTATTTCCAAACCTTATTTTGTAAAATTGATTTCACCATAATCATTCATATATTAAATGAGGATTTTTAAGTATTTTTTCATATTTTTAAAGCATCCCGAACTAGGTGTTCCCTAAATCTCCCTTAAAGATTCGAACCATTCTCAACCGGTCCGTTTCAACCTCTATACTTCTAGGCCCAAAACCGGGTGGTTACAAGATTAATGTTATATTGTTGTTTGGTTGAATTCTTGATGAATGCTATGCACGATGATTGATTATGCAATGTTTTGATTATTGTTTGACTTGTGTGAGATGCACGGTGTTTGTCAACATGAAATGTGATTGTTATATGCTGTTGGGGAAGAAATTAAGGGTACGTATTACCATATTATTACTAATGTAAAGAGAATTTTGGTTTTCAAAAGTAAAAACTTTGGCACCTTGGATTCTTGCTTTTGCTAGCTTGACTGTTTTTAATGTTGCATTCTTTTTAGCTATATTGTTTTGATAATGGGACCGAGACAAGAGCTGAGAGGAAATGTACGCAATGTGGTCGAGAATGAGATAGATGAAAACGTTGAGAATTTGCCGCCTCCTCCTCCTTCTAGTGGTGGTGGAGCTAGAGCGGGAGCTTGTGTTAGAGGTGTTGGCCCTAAGCCAGCGCAAGGGCAAGCTGCTACTGATATGACAATGTTGATTCAAACTATAGCTGGGGTATTTCAGGCAGCGATAGCGGGAATACATGTGGTCGTACCTCAACCTAGTGATAATGCTGGATTACCTTTAGAACGGTTGCGTGGTTTGGGTGGAACTGAGTTTAGAGGTCTATCTCCTAAGAGTTCTGAGGCTTGGTTTGAGAATATCAAAAGGATTCTGGGTCAGATGAGTTGCAATGATGCGCAGATGTTGGGTTGTGTTGTCTTCTTGCTGTCCCAGATTCATTTATCTGCAATGATGGACAAAAAGGAGTGTAAGCACATAATGCTTAGTGAGGAATGCTCAAAACCAAAACACCATCAATGTAGCAAACCATAAAACCTTCTTTAATTGTAATCACACCTCTATAAACCAAAGTATTGTTTGAAAACTTTATGCGAAACATCAATGCCTTAAATCATGCATTGCTCAACATAAAAACCAACATTAAACTCAAATGCATTAAGCAACTCAACTCCAAACGACATTCTTGCAATAACTTCCATTTAAACATTTTCATGCATAAATGCTTCATGCAAAGTTTAAACTAATTTCATTGGAAACCATTTCCACTCCACACTCTTCCTTTCTCATGCTTGAAAACCATTTCAAAGAAAGACACCATTTGAAACCCCATGTATCAAATATCTATCTCATGCATTCTACCAATGCAAAACTCTTGGCAAAGCCACACATGCTTGTTGCTCAAAAGCATTTCATAATCTCATTATCTCATATGCAATTCTCATAGCATAAAACATTTCTTGTAAAGTTCTATTTTTGGTAAATTGGCCTAATAGTTACTCGATTTATAATATAACAAGTTGTGTTTGTGGCTTCCGCCCAAAAATATTTTGGTAAATTATTTTCACAAAGCATAGTTCTAGCCATTTCTTGTAAAGTTCTATTTTTCCTCTCAACTACCCCATTTTGTTGAGGAGTTCGAGGAGCTGAAAAATTATGGCTAATACCATTTTCATTTAAAAAATCTTCAAATCCTAAATTTTGAAATTCGGTTCCATGATCACTTCTAATATGTGAAATTTTAAGTTCAAGATCATTTTGAATTAATTTTGAAAATGTGATGAATTTTTCCAAAGCCTCATCCTTGGTACTTAAAAAGAGAACCCAAGTGAATCTAGAAAAATCATCAACTAATACAAAAGCATATGATTTGCCACCCAAGCTCATAGTCCTAATTGGCCCAAATAAATCCATGTGGATTAGTTGTAAACATCTACTAGTAGAAATGTCATTAATGGATTTAAAGAAAGATCTATGTTGTTTACCCTTTGAGCATGCATCACAAATTTTATCTTTCGAAAATTTTATCTTGGGTAAACCTTTAACTAGGTTTAGAGAGACTAGTTTTTCTAAAACACTTGTGCTAGCATGTCCTAGCTTCCTATGCCACAACCATGCATCATTTTCATTTTGAGCAACTAAGCATGCATGAGATGTATGAATGTCATCTAGATGCACCATGTATATATTCCCTATGCGATGACCTATGAGCATAATATTATTAGTTTTAATGTCTACAATTTTACAACCGGTTTTATCAAACAGAACATTAAAACATTTATCACATAGTTGACTTATGCTCAATAAATTATGTTTAAGACCATTGACATATAAAACATTTTCAATGAGAGTAGTAGAGTGATTACCTATGGAGCCAATACCTTCAATGTGGCCTTTGGAGTTGTCACCAAATGTTACTACTCCTCCACTTTTTGGCTTTAGATCCATGAGTCGACTCTTGTCTCCGGTCATGTGTCTCGAGCATCCACTATCAAGGTACCATGAGTTTTGACTTTGTGCTTTGGCCTTGTAGCAATGCTCCCCCTACAAACAAAGATATTTAAACTTTTGTTTTTGGTACCCAAATCATTTTGGGTCCATGTGTGTTAGTTCCTAAAACTTTGGTTCCCTTAGGAATCCAAGGTGACATAGCAATAATATCATTAGATTTAACAAGTTCCTTAGGAACCCATACATTTCTAATTCTTTTAACTTTACTATGTCTAGGATAGTTACCTTGTTTGTAGTAGTTAGTCTTTTTCTTGGGTTGGTGTGCTCTAGAGGATTCTCCTACTTTATGTTTGACACTACCAATATTTTTTAAAGACTTTTTGAGCTCATTTAGCTCACTCAACACCTTTTGGTGTTCACATTTATTTTGAGATAAAAGATTATTAAGATCAACATTTTCATCTTGAAAAAATTTAAGTTCATCTTTTAATCCTAATATCTTTTTCTCAAATTTAGAATTAGTTTGAGTAAGTGAGTCATTTTTCTCATTTAATTCTAGGATAATTTTTCTATTCCTAATAACCGACTCCTTATACTTCTCAACTAATTCATCATATACCTCTTGTAACTCATCATAAGCATCATTTAATTCTTCATATGAAAAATCTAAAGTAGATGAGTTAGAGGTTACCAAGGAGGAATCTTCCTCAAGTGCCATGAGGCAAAGGTTCGCCACTTCTTGTTCGTCATCCTCCGATGACTCCTCATCACTCCAAGTAGCAAGCTTGGCTTTGAGCTTTTTCCTCTTCTCAAAGCCCTTCTTCTTGAGTTGAGGGCACTCCGAACGTATGTGGCCGGGTTGTTTGCACTCGAAGCAAGTGATTGGATCCCTTCCTTCTTCTTTGTTCTTGCTTTTAAAGTCCATCTTCCTTTGGATTTTTCTTCCTCGGTTGGACCTCATAAGGCGTGAGAATCGTTTGGCTATCATAGCCAATTCTTCAAGCTCATCCTCATCACTAGATGAACTTTCATCAAGTTGGGAAGTTTTAGCCTTGAGAGCTATTCCCATTTTCTTCTTTTTCTCCCCTTCAAGCTTCTCCATTCTTTTTTCTTCTTTCTTTTTCTCATCTTCCCTTCCTTGCTTCATGATCTCGTGAGTAAGGAGAGAGCCTACAAGTTCATCAAGCTTTAGAGTTTTTAAATTCTTTGCTTCGATAATAGCGGTTCTCTTCCCATCCCAAGATTCGGGAAGTGAATAGAGTAGCTTTCGGACAAGCTTGTCTTCCGGTATAACTTCTCCATATCCCTTTAAACCATTTACAATTGTGGAGAACCGATCAAACATCTTTGACACCGTCTCATCGAATTCCATCTTGAAATTTTCATAACTAAGATTGAGAATTCCAATCTTAGTTTCTTTGACATCGTTGGTGCCTTCATAGGTGGTTTCAAGAGTGTCCCACACTTCTTTGGCACTTTCAATTGATGAGACCTTTGAGTAGATGTCCGGACCGAAAGCACAAAATAGCATGTGAAGAGCTTTGTCATTTACTTGAATTTTTTTTCTTTCCTCTTCACTCATTTCCGTTCTCCTTTTTAGCACCATTTTGCCTTCAATATCTTGTTTCAATGGAATATATGGTCCATCCTCAATGACATCCCATACAAGATAGTCACTTGATTTAATGAATAGACGCATTTTATTTTTCCAAAAGGAGTAGTTCTCACCATTGAAGAAAGGAGGCTTTATGGTGGATTGTGAGTCGTACATGCTGGGAGCGGAGGTTGAAGCCATCTCTTGATATTTTGATGATGATCACACTTCTTCCAAGGATCTCCTCTTGTGGTTGTTAATCCTCAAAGAGTTAAGCTCTGATGCCAATTGTTGAGTGGATCACATGATAGATAATAACCAAGAGGGGGGGTGAATTGGAATTTTAGAGATGTAGTAAGAGAAATTGCAAATCAAAAATTAATCGACACGGGATTTAGAGTGGTTCAAGTTCACCAACCGAACTCTACATCCACTACCTTAGTCTCACCAAGGATTTGCAACAATTCCACTAATTGTTCGTCCCCTTTTTCTAGGACAAGGAGGCAACCTTTACAATTTCGGTTAATTTTTCTACCCAAAAATTAACCCAATCCTCACACAAAAGAACAAAGAAATTTGTTGGCTAATAAGGTATCTCTCAATACAAATGATAGCCCAATATCAAGCACTCAACCCAATTGAACAAAATAAGAATGAAAAATACAATTGGGGTTTCTAGACAAATAATGGGATTTTAACACAAATGCTTGGATTTGATGATAGAATGTTTTCTTGAGGTTCAATGTTATTTGCTGGAGCTTCTTGGGGTCTTTTTATAGCCTCTTGATGATTTCCAACCGTTGTGGGTGATGGGCTAAAGATTAGAGCCGTTGGGGTGCTTTTCTCACAACTTTACAGCATACAGCAGCCTACCGTTTCGGAACGGGGTCAACCTGTTTCGGAACGGATTTCAAATAATATAGCCGTTGGAGCGTCTACGAGAGCCCGTTTCGAAACGCCCTAAGGGTGTTTCGAAACGTTTTGCCACTGCCAAAGGGGTGTTTCGAAACGGCCTAATCCCGTTTCGGAACAGATTGCCACTGTGAAAGGGGTGTTTCGAAACGGCCTTAGCCCGTTTCGGAACGCCCTGTTTATTTTCAAATTTCAGTTTAAACCGTTGCCCTTTGTTCTTATGAATGAAGAACAGTTTCGAAACGAGTCATATCGTTTCGAAACGCCTTGACCCGTTCCGATACGCGTTGCGGAACAGGTGCACATCGAACTGAAAGTGTTTCAAAACGCCTGGGGGCCGTTTCGAAACGGGGCTTGAAAATGCACTGTTTTTTACTTTGAAATACTTAAAAAATAATTTGTAAGTCTTTGGTTTTAACTATGAAGTGGTCTTTATCAATATATAGGAAATTTAAAGGACCTTATAATTTGTTTTGAAATTTTCATTTTAGTCCTTAGGTTTTTAGTTATATCAAAATCAAAGCATATGTTTCACAATTTCTTTGAGTTTTCTTTTAATTTTCTTTAAGCTATCTTGAAAGACTTCTTCAAAATCTTGTCATTTGAAGGGAAGATGCAAGGTTAGAGGTAAGATTTCGTTCAACTCCTCTAATCAAGGTTCTTTAATGAAATTCTCAAGCCTTTGGTTTCCTAAATATGTTTATTAACTAAGTTTCATGTTTTAATTAATGGAAAATTGACTAATCTAGCTTTTCTTGGTGAATTTCTAAGCAATTCGTTTGGGTACTATTTTGATTGATTTGAGAATGGTTTTAAACTTGATTTGAATGTAAGATGATGTGAGAATAAAGGTTTTGTGATAATAATCCCGAAATAGGATGAATCCCTAATTATTAGATTGTTAGATTTTGGGTTTTTGAGGTGTTAGTGTGAAATCTGAGTTGCTGGAGGTATAAGGATGTTGTTAGGTTGTTTTTATATGTTGATTGATGATTAAATTTGGGTGGAAGTGTTAGATTATGGCTAGGATGAGTTAGAGAACAATCGAAGGTGATTTCGGTTGTTTCCGGGAGGGTATTTTGGTGTTTTGGGTAGAGCGACGGGATTGTTTAAGTTGCTGGTGATTTTAATGCATTATGATGCATTAATCCTCTGTTCTTGTTTGGTATAAACAAGGGAAAATACATCGGAAGCAATCAGTGAAGTTCTAGGGGCTTTAGATGCTTGATTTCGCGTCGACGGTTCTTGGTTTCGCGAGTCGGTGAGTGAAATTGGTTTTAGAAAGTCTTGAAGGACTTGAAAGCAAGGTTTAGGGGTTTAGATTGAGTTTGAAACACTAATCAAATCCCAGAAGTAAGTTTAAGATATTACGCTCTCGTTTCTCGGTTTTTGTCCCATTGATTTTATGATCATGCTCTTGTTTTGAAGATAGATTTATACCTGCTGTTTTATGCATGTTCTGAGAATTAAAATGATGATTGTAAAGATCCCATGAGATAGATTTTATGTTTCAATGAGTTTGAACTTTTGAGAAAATGCTATGCATTCTACATGCTTTTGAAATGGGATGAGAATGTTTTAGATTGATGCATTGAAAAACAGTAGGTAATGATGTTTAAAATGTATATATTGGCATGAGATGAGATTATTGTTACCAGATATAATTGGTCGACCAATAGGATGAGAAGTGCACTATAAAATACAAAATTTGTATGTGCTCTTTGGTTCGGGCAATAGGGGTAGTGCCATCTCGTTCCAAAGTGAGAGTCCGATGATGTGAGATTCCATCGGGGTAGATCTTGGTGAAACACCCAAGCTTTGTGGCGGTGAGATATGCCGCCATGAGAGTCCGGTGATGTGAGATTCCACCGGGGTAGGACTTGACATTTAGTCAAGCTATATGCATATCCGAGTAATGTTGTTAAAATGCAAATATATGAGATTGATTATGAAATGCACATGTACCTTGATATACATGATTTTATGCATGTTGTTTTGCATATGAGAATATGCTTGAGAAATGCTTTGTGAGATTTAAGCATGTAAGGCTATGACTTGAGACTTTTCATTTTTTAAATGCATGTGATAGATGGTACATGTGAAGTAAATGATGTGGTTTTGCTATGGAAATGAGTTCAAGCATGAGATAGAAAGAGCATGATGAGATAGATATTTCTAAATGAGTAATGGCTTTAAAATGCATTGTTGTGGTTGTATGTTTTAAGCATCCCTCACTAAGCAATTATGCTTACGCTCTCTTTTTCCAACAATGCAGAGAATTAGCTTGTGTGGGCAGCAAAGAGTCAAGAAGGTTTCTAAGGATTTGAACTAAGCTCAAGTATGATTTTATGTTTTCTTATTAGTAATAATAGTTGGCAATGGGAGGATGCTTTGTGTTTGGGAGATTGTATTTTTGGAACTCCCTGTTTTGAGGCATGTTTGTAATGCCCTTAATGACTTGTAAATGGCCTTTAATGTTTGGTTTATGCCTTGGTTTGTGTTTTGACTTCTAAGTGGCTATATTTGCATAGGATGCATGCATATAGATTCTATTCATGCCTATGGACTTGCTATGATGTTGCTTCTGCCATATATGTTGTGGTTTGATGTTCTAAATATGTTGTAAATATGTTAGTAGCATGTTGGAATGGTTTAATATGGATTAAAGTGATAAAAACCAGCAAAAAGTGTCATTAAAGTCCCATGTGTTTCAGTACACTATATTTGCATAGGATGCATGCATATAGATTCTATTCATGCCTATGGACTTGCTATGATGTTGCTTCTGCCATATATGTTCTGGTTTGATGTTCTAAATATGTTGTATATATGCTAGTAGCATGTTGGAATGGTTTAATATGGATTAAAGTGCGAAAAAACAGCAAAAAGTGTCATTAAAGACCCAGGTGTTTCGGTACACTCGAGCTTGTATCGAAACAGTGAGCCTGAAATAGCCGAAGGGTTTCAAAACAGGGGAAGTATGTTTCGGTACGATTTGCTACTAGAAGCTTCTGTTCCGAAACACCTCAAGGGTGTTTCGATACGGGCCCGAGTTCCAAGCCTTGGGAACCTGTTTCGATACGCCAGTTTCGATACAAGGATAGACTGTACCGAAACAATTGGTTGTTATGTTAGTTGATGGAATATTCTAAAGTTCTGATTCTTTACGTTTTAGTCCAGAATGTTGTGGATGCAATTACATGAGTATGGATGATGGTTTTGAGCTGAGTTTTCACAGAGAAGCATGTAATATGTTTAATTAAGGATTGGTAATTCTAAAAGTGGATAAGTCCCTGTAATATGTGAAAATTACTAAATGGTCCCTAAAATGTATTTAAATGCAATTGAGTTTCAATTCGTTGTTTGATGGAGTTGCAAACTGTTCCACTGCGAAGTTAATCACTTAGGATCCTAATGAGCATCTAGACAATATAAAATAAAAAATAGGGTTCTTTATTTAGGTAAACCTTCTAGTTTACTTCAATATTCCCCGTATGATTTGTTCTGTTCGGTCTTTCGCCCAGACCGGGTCGAGGGGATTACATTTACGATGCCCAATATCCCCCAAAGGATTCTTTATTCCAATGAATCGCTTCATGCCTGAAATTCTTCACATTAGAACTCAAAGGAACATTATCACACCAAGCATCCCGCACCATCCCCTCAAAACTAGGATCGCTCTGCCAAGCCGCTATGTATTTGAAGGTAAGTTTCCTCTTGCAATTCACCAATGGATCATTCACTAATAACACCAAACAGTGATTGGAACCAACACGAGGTTGATGTCACACACATGCTTGGGGCTATAAACTTTGCCACGCCTCTTTCCCAGACATTTGTCTAATTGTTGTTGAAGGTTACCTTTCTTCCAAGTAAAATAAGGCCCCTGAAATCCCAAGTCACATAAACCCTTTTGAAGAAAGAACTCACCAAACCATCAACAAACACCATTCTTACACATTAAGCCACCGAGCCTTTACGATGCACTAACAATGGCATTGAAGTCCCCACCTAAAATCCACAGGGTATAATCACTAGGTTCAAGTGCTTCCAACTTATCCCATAAACCATTTCGACAACGTATATCTAGACTAGCATACACTAAGGTTAACAAATGCTTCTTCCCAGTAAGGCGCTCAACATAAAAAGCGTGAATGTACTGACATGAAATAGCAAGCACATCAACAGCCATAGTATGCTTCCAAAAAAGCCAAATTCCACCCGATAACCTATTTGCCTCAATTCTATATGAACAAGGAAACCCATGAAGAGCTATAATGGAGTCAGCTTTCTTCCAACTCACTCTAGTCTCCATGATAGCTATAATATCGGGATTTTGTGATCTCTCAAACAACGATTAAATTCAGGGTCTAACGCACCATGTACATTCCAATAAAGGACTTTAAACATAATAAAAATATGTAAAAAGAAACAAACCAACCTAGTGGTTCTCATGCTCTCCATCAAAACCTTATTATCATGCCATTATATTACGTTCGCCATTCCCTGCACACCAACCTTAGTAGATGATTACTTGTGTTCAGTCCAGTTGAAACTAGAATAACAATATCCAAAGAAGCCACCTACATACCTTTTGCTAAGTCAATTCTAGTTCCGGCCAGACCTTCCTTAATCTCACTCTGCATTTTAGGACCAAAACTGGGAGTTTTTGAGCTTAATGGCTTGTCACAATTCCTCTTCTCCCCTATATTCTAGTCCTGAGAGGTCACAACAACCACATGTTGTTTCCTCAACAGACATTCATTAATCATGGTGGTCCTCCTAAGAACTGAATCCTTCTTTGCAGCAACCGGTGCTTTAGGCAGTGAAACCACTCCCTCCACAGTTTTATCCATCGCACTCCCATTTTCCTCCAATGGCAAACTCGCCTCCCATTGAGTGGCTACTTCTTGCACAGGATACGCAGATCCGTAAATGTGCCAAAATTCAAACAATGGTCTAGTCGTTCATTAGTTGCGGAAAGTTCAACTTCCTTGTTCCCAGAGTTTTTCCTTGTCCTTCTACGGGTAACTTGCATCCAAGGACCATACCATTCTTTCAGTTCCACAATAGTCATGTCGACCACTTCTGCATAATCATTCCACCCTCACCATCTACCAACGGCTTACACACATCCGCAGTATGACCATATTTACCACATGAATAACATATTGTTGGCAAGCCTTCATATTCAATCCTCTGACGAACCCCATCAATAATAATGATGGATATGAGAGGCTTATTCATGTAATACCCTAAAAATTGGCCTAGAAATGTGTTTCAAATTCGAACGATATCCAATAGTATTAATTTGCTCTTTGATAAATCTAGTGAGTGAATAAGGACCAATTGGAATGAATAAAAGAAGAGATAGCTAATGTCTAAGGATTAAATCGATTAACATGCTAAATTAGAAGATTGCATGCTAATAATTTATTTGTACAAGGACTTGTAAATTTAATAATCACAAGAATGGGCTAAAGGCTAGATGGAAGGAGATGTCATCTTCTCCCTTTTGTTTTTACCCGAACCACCTTAGAGAGGGAAAGAAGAAATTTTCTTGCCATAGAAGCTGGAAATTGAGGCTAGTGGACTCAAGTTCCTTAAGCTATGAGTCGAGTGCTGAAAAGAAAAAAATAAAATAAAGGTGATAATGTTCTTCCTTTCTTCCTAACTAAGGTTTAAATTGAGAATTGATATTTGATTTTCATGTGCTATATGTTATTGGAATTGATTAGGAAATCAAATTAATGATATGAACCTTCCTTAGATCACATGAATAATTCATGAATTGAGTTTAAAACATGTGTGTAACCTGCTTGGATGTCATGCAATCTCTTGTGAGTTATGAATATGTATTCATGGTTACAAAAATATGGTTTCATACGAAAGATGTTTGTGATGAAGTTGTTATGCATTATAATCTTGCAACATAGCTACGATGATTACTTGATTGAGAATGAGTCCTTAAGTGCGTGAGCATTCGAATGATGCCCTATTAAGTGTATAAAGCATATTTGAATATGTTTTGGGTTCTTGGTGTGTAACTTAGAGCAAAAATTGAAACAAGTGAATGCTCCATATCTATATTCTGTTTAGAATTGTTTTGGACAGTCCCAAAATGTTAATTTGTAAGTATTAATTGTAGTAACAATCTTGAATTTAGGGTCTTCAAGCTATTAATAATTGAATTTAAGGATATGAGATCAAACAATGGTTGATAATATTGCTTTGGAAACTTATATGGACTACTGTGTGAAACAGTTAGGGGGTTATTTTTATAGCTTGAATTCGAGACTGTTTTAAGTAGTCAAAACAAGGGAATGTTTTGAAAAAAATAATAGCTAATTTTTAAGTCTAAAATGGACTTGATTTGAGCATGTATGTATATATATAAGTAGTTGGATTGATTTGTATAAAAATGAACATATTAAGGGCTGATTTTGGTAAATTGAAATTAGGGGAAACTGTTTTATTAACGAAAGGGGCTATTTTTTAATGTTTAGGGATGCCATGGACTGTGAAAACATGATTAAATGTTTATATGTTAAGGACTGTTTTGAGTACAAAAGAAAGTACATGGACTGTTTAAAATGAATATAAACATGCTAAAGGTTGTTTGAAGTATTTAAGTATGGATGCTAATGTGTGGACTGTTTTGTGAATATGTATGTGAATACATGTTTTTTAGGGACTGTTATATATATATAAGTAGATTGGGCTATTACAATATATATGAACATATTAAAATTTGGACTGTTTTAGGAGTGAGCTAAAATTGTATACATAGTGATTTTGACATGATTTCATGAAATTGCAATAGGGGAAATGCTCAAATTGGCTCGGAATGAATTAAGTTTTCGAAGGAATTCATATTGGTTGTATATTGATTCTTAAGCTTGAACTAGGAGTCATTGCTTAGTAGTATTGCAAAGTGGATTGTTTTAAAAGACATATATGTATACAAGTAAAATTTGGAATGTTTTGTGTTTATATATATATATATATATATATATATATGTGTGTGTGTGTGTGTGTGTGTGTGTGTGTGTGTGTGTGTGTGTGTGTGTGTGTGTGTGTGTGTGTGTGTGTGTGTGTGTGTGTGTGTGTGTGTATGTATGTATGTGTGTATATGTGTGTGTGTGTGTTTAGGGGTTGTTTTCTTAGTTGATAAAATTGGATTGGTTGTAATGATATGCTATTTTGTTGGAGGTACATATCATGATAATAAGTGTAGATTGGAAAAGGAAGTAAGTTGGAAAAGAGAGTTGTGATTGTAGTTCAAGTATCTCGTAACTTCGAGATAAGAGGTGAGTGTAGTTACATTTGTCTCGGGTGACACAGCGTCATTCCGATTTTTGTTTCCATGATATGTTTTGATTAATTCATAAGCATATGCATATGGCTCAAATAGAGCATAATGTGTGAAATCATTCATAGCATGGCATTCTTGATCAACATTTTGGTTATGTATGCATTGCATAAGTATTTTGTGCCTTGCTATGTTATGTTTTGTAATGGAAGACTATGTATACTTTGTAATAAAGCTTTGAAGCTAACTACTGACCAATGATGCCATAAGATTTTAATGAAGATAATCAATCTCAATCTAAGTTTACTTGTATCATAAGATACCTCTCCTAACTTCAAAGCATAAAATATCTAAGTTACCTATACAATGGAAGCACCTGGACACTATGGCCTAGTACATGCTATAATTCGGGACTACGGTCCATGAGCTATGGCTCAAGGGTGACGATCTTATATATATGTGATATATTTGCGATATTAGGAGGTAACAAGGGAGATGATAAGGAGATTGGCGACAGTTGGTTGGATAGAGAAGAAAAACTAAGTCTGATATGCTAAACACTAGCCATTGCTTTGTGCTTTGTGCTAAGTGTGAAACCAAAATTGATTTTGATATAACAATTTAACTTAAGGACTAAATTGTAAAACAATAAATTTTTAAGTATTTTCAAAGACTCACAATTTGACGAGCCATTTTGAACCAAACACTATTTCAAGTCAAAACATATTTAAAGGTTCGATTTTTACCAAGTCTTTCCATGAGTTTTCAAGCCAAACTTCAACAAAACACCCAGGCTAATCGATACTCTTATGCGTATCGATACGGTTTTTCAACACTGGAATTTTAATCGTTCATAGCATACCGATACGGTCTAACCCCGTATCGATACGAGATTCATTTGGGCAAGACTTTAAGCTATAGCGTATCGATACACATCGCGACCGTATCGATACAGTTTTCATATAAAATATTATTTTGCTATAGTGTACCGATACGTCATGTCACTGTATCAATACGATATGCTGACCTTTGCAAAAATCTTTGCATTTAATATTCAAATGTTGGCTTGTCAATTATTGGGATCCAAAATTTTAAATGACCGTTAAACAGTATCGATACGCTAAGGTAGCGTGCCGATACGCTTTTTAACAAAACCTAATTCAGGATTCTAGTGAGCAAAATTCGTATCGATACAATGAACTATATCGATACACCCCTTAATATCGTACCGATACGCCCTATTTTTCAGTTACAACGGCTCTTTCTTCTTTGAGATAGGTACCGATACGCCCACGAGTCGTATCGATACAGTAGGTTGTTGAGGAGCATTTATTACGGGAAATTGAAGCCCAACGGCTCTATTGATGATCTCAACCACCCAAATGGCTAGAAATCAATGCAAGGGTATAAAACAAGTCTCAAATGCTACATCAACAACTATTGAGCCTTAAAGCAACAACAAAGCATTCAAATCCAAACCTTGTGCATTTTAGAGTCAAATCTTTGTACCCAACTCAAGTGTGTTTTCATTGTAATTTTTATTGAGAGTTTGGGAAGTGTTTGATTGTATTTGGGTAAACATCAACCTTTGAGAGGTACTATTAAGGTTTACTAAATTCCTTCATCCTAAAGAGTGTGTTGGATTAAGCTTTGGGTAGAAAGCTTAATCGGTATTGCAAGGTTTCCTCCTCATCCAAGAAAAGGGGAAGAATCAATAGTGGATTGGTTGAAAATCCTTAGTGGGAGCTAAGGTAGTGGAGGTAGAGTTCATTTAAGAACTTGAACCACTATAATTGCCTTGTGTTAAATTTTCACGCATCTAATTTCCACCCTCAAATTTTTAATCTCCATTTCACCCCATTCTTGGCCATTTGCAATCGTTTGATCAACTTAACAATTGGTATCAGAGCTACACTCATTGGAAGGATTACAACCCTCTTGAGTCGATTCTAGGATAGTTTGATCAACAACAACTTCAAGCAATGGCATCCACCTCCGGCCCCAACCTCTATGAGTCTCAATCCACCACCAAACCACCATTCTTCAATGGCGATAACTACTCATATTGGAAGAATTGGATGCGTCTCTTCGTCAAATCCAACGATTACATGATGTGGAACATTGTAGAAGACGGACAAAGCATTCCTATGAAGAGAGATAGTGAAGGAAGAACAGTCTCAAAGGTCAAAGTCGAGATGACTGATAGTCAATGAAAAAGCCTTGCATATGATCTTTTGTGCTCTTAGTCCCGATATCTACTCAAAGGTGTCTTCCATCGAAAGCGCCAAGGAAGTTTGGGATACCCTCGAGATGATATATGAGGAAACTAGCGATGTTAAAGAGACAAAGATCGGGTTGCTCAATTTAAGCTATGAGAATTTCAAGATGGATCCCGATGAAAGCGTCTCCAAGATTTTTGATCAGTTATCGGTCATCGTCAACGGTTTAAAGGTCTTTGGTGAAGTCATTCCCGAAGACAAGCTAGTTTGGAAACTTCTATATTCTCTTTCGGAATCGTGGGATGGAAAAATAACGGCCATCATTGAAGCTAGAGATTTGAATACTCTCAAGCTTGATGCCTTTGTTGGATCTCTACTCACTCATGAGATCATGAAAAAAGGAAGGGAAGAAGAGAAGAAGAAAGAAGAGAAGAAAGTTGAGAAGAAGAAGGTTGAGAAGAAGAAAATTGGAATCGCACTTAAGGCTTCATACAATGATAGCGATTCGAGTGAAGAGGAAGATGAGGAGAGGGTCATGTTGGCCAAAAGATTCACACGTTTCATGAAGTCCAACATGGGAAGAAAATTCAATAGAAATGAGGACTTCAAGAATAGAAGTAAAGAAGAAGAGAAAGACCAAATCACTTGATATGAGTGCAAGAAAACTAGCCATATCCGATCCGAGTGCCCTCAATTGAGAAAGAAAGGCTTTAGGAAGAAGAACAAGCTCAAAGCTCAAGTAGCAACTTGGAGTGACGAGGAGTCATCCGAAGAGGGGGAGGAAGTGGCCAATATCTGTCTCATGTCATTTGAGGAGGAACCAATGGTAAACCCTAACTCATCATCTTTTACATACAATGAATTATATGATGCTTATGATGAGTTACAATATGTTTATGATGAGTTGGTTGAAAAGTATAAAAAGCCTATTTTGAAAAATAAGAAAAACATTTCCGATTTGAAAAATCAAAATGAGTCTCTTTCAAAAACCAATTCGGAATTGGAAAAGAATGTTTTATATTTGATGAATCTTTCAAATGATCTCAAAAAGAAAATTGTTGATTTAAAAAAACTTCTTTCTGATTTTTAAGATTATCACACCAAGGAGGTGGATAATCTTAAAACCTTTATTATTATTGGGAGAAATAATTTTGCGAAAGGAAATTCTTCTAAAACCTAATATGTAAAAAGAAAACCTTTTATCCTAAACAAAGAAAATTTTCAAAGAAATCTAAAAATAAAAGAATTAGGAGTGTTTGGGTTCCTAAGGAATAACTTTTGAGAATTATGATGCTACGTCTCTTTGGATTCCTAAGGGAACCAAGATTTTAGAGGCTAACACACATAGACCCAAAAGGATTTGGGTACCAAAAACCAAAGCCTAATTTCTTTGTTTGTTGGGGGAGCATTGCTACAAGGCCAAAGCTTCAAGTCAAAACACATGGTACCTTGAAAGTGGATGCTTAAGACATATGATCGTAGACAAGAGTAGATTCAAGGAGCTCAAGCCAAAACATGGTGGAGTAGTGACACTTGGTGACAACTCCAAATGTCATATTGAGGGTATTGGCTCCATTGGTAACCACTCTTCCATATTCATTGAAAATATCTTATATGTCAATGGTCTTAAGCATAATTTATTGAGCATTCGTCAATTATGTGATAAAGGTTTTAATGTTATCTTTGATAAAAATGGTTGCAAAATAATGAACAATAAAACAAATCGATTGATGCTCATGGGGAATAGGATAGGAAATGTCTACATGGTGCATTTAGATGACATTCACGCATCTCATGCATGTTTAGTTGCATATGATGAACATGACTCATGGCTTTGGCATAGAAAATTAGGACATGCTAGCATGAGTGTTTTAGAGAAATTAGTTTCCCTTAATCTAGTTAGAGGTTTACCTAAACTTAAGTTCTCTAATGATAAAATATGTGATGTATGCTCTAAGGGTAAACAACATAGTACCTCATTTAAATCCATTAATGATGTTTCTACTAGTATATGCTTGCAATTGATTCATATGGATCTTTTTGGGCCAATTAGGACTATGAGCTTGGGTGGTAATCATATGCTTTTTTACGTGTTGATGACTATTCTAGGTTTACTTGGGTTCTATTCTTAAGTACAAAAGATGAGGCTTTAGAAAAATTCATCACATTTTCAAAAATAACTCAAAATGATCTTGAGCTTAAAATCACTCACATTAGAAGTGATCATGGAACCGAGTTTCAAAATTTGGGATTTGAAGAGTTTTTAAATGAAAATGAGATTAGCCACAATTTTTCCACACCTCGCACTCCTCAACAAAATGGGGTAGTTGAGAGGAAAAAATCGAACTTTAAAAGAAATGGCAAGAACCATGTGTTGTGAAAATAATTTACCTAAATATTTTTGGGCGAAAGCCACAAATATCGCTTGCTACATCATAAATCGAGTAATGATTAGGCCAATTTTGAAAAAAAAAACACTATATGATATTTTAAAATCTAAGAATCCTAACATTAGCTATTTTCACCCTTTTGGTTGCAAGTGTTTTGTTTTGAACAATGGAAAAGACAACTTAGGTAAATTTGATGCTAAAAGTGATGAAGTTATTTTCTTAGGATATTCTTTAAACTCTAAAGCCTATCGTGTACTTAATAAGAGAAATTTATTAGTAGAAGAGTATATACATGTTGTTTTCGATGATAACCTCCTTCCGATGAAGGATTCTTGTGATGATGATGATGTAGGGATCATTGAAGCCATTGATGGAGGACAAACATCAAAGGTGGATGAGATTCCAACCAAAGAAGAAGATGCACAAGATCCACCTCTTGAAGCCTTGAAGGACTTAGCTCTTGAGGAAAAGGAGGTGACATACCCAAGAGAGTTCAACTATGTCAAAGGTGGTGAAATCTTGGGTGATCCATCCAAGGGGGTAACTACTAGATCCTCTCTCAAATTAATGAACCATGTTGCATTTATTTCATGCATTGAGCCTAAAAATATCAAAACAGCATTAAAAGATGATTTTTGGATTTTGGTCATGCAAGAAGAACTTAATCAATTTGAGAGAAGTAAAGTATAGACATTAGTTGAAAGGCCTAGTAATCAATCTACTATAGGAACTAAATGGGCCTTTAGGAATAAACTAGATGAGAGTGGTAACATAGTGAGAAACAAGGCTAGACTTGTTGCTCAAGGTTACACTCGAGAAGAGGGAATTGATTTTGATGAAACATATGCACTCGTAGCTAGAATGGAACCTATTAGGATGCTTCTAGCATTTGCATGTTACCATGATTTTAAGATTTTTCAAATGGATGTAAAAAGTGCTTTTCTAAATGGTTTTATAAATGAAGAAGTGTATGTTGAACAACCACTGGGTTTTGAGGATCCTAAATTTCCAAATCATGTTTTTAAATTAACCAAAGCTCTTTATGGTTTAAAACAATCTCCTAGAGCTTGGTATGAAAGGCTTTCAAACTTTTTGATTGAAAAAGGTTTTGAAAAGGCAAAGTGGACACTACACTCTTCATAAAAAGATATTGTAATGACATCTTAGTAGTGCAAATTTATATTGATGATATCATTTTTGGTTCTACTAATGAATGTTATTGCAAAGAATTTTCTAAGCTAATGCAAGGTGAGTTCGAGATGAGCGTGATGGGAGAGCTCTCATTCTTTTTGGGGCTCTAAATTGAACAAAGGAATGATGGCACCTTCATCAATCAAGCAAAGTATGTGAACGAAATGCTCAAGAAGTTCAGCTTGGAGAATGTGAAGCCTCAAGCCACTCCTATGAGCTCTTCTATAAAGCATGACAAAGATGAAGGAGGTAAGTGTGTCGATTCTAAGATTTATAGATCTATGATAGGTTCTTTACTTTACCTTACCGCAAGTAGACCGGATATTATGTTTAGTGTTTGCTTGTGTGCTAGGTTCCAAGCTAGTCCTAGAGAATCACACTTAGTAGCCATTAAGAGAATTTTTAGATACCTTAGAGACACACCTAACTTAGGTCTTTGGTATCCTAAGGATTCTTCCTTTAGCCTCCGTGCTTATTTGGATGTGGATTATGAGGGATGTAAGATAGATAGGAAAAGTACCTCCGGAACATGTCAATTCTTAGGTAGTATGCTCGTATCTTGGTTTTCCAAGAAACAAAATAGTGTAGCCTTATCTACCACCGAAGCAGAGTACATATCCTTAGGGAGTTGTTGTGCTCAAGTCCTTTGGATGAAGCAACAACTCTTAGATTATGGTGTTCAAGTAGATGTCATACCCCTTAGGTGTGACGACACTAGTGCCATTTGTCTCACTAAGAATCTCATCCAACACTCTAGAACCAAACATGTAGAAATTAGACATCATTTGATTAGAGACCATGTGTTGAAAAATGATGTTGTTCTAGAATATGTTGATACCTTGAATCAATTAGCGGATATATTTACCAAACCTTTAGATAAAGAGTGTTTTTGGACCCTTAGGAGAGAGTTAGGGCTAACTAGCCTATCTTGACCCTTTTGGGTCCCAAATGGTCAAAATTTTGCTTGAAATTGGTTGATATTCATGCTTATGTTGATTTGCCTCCTTTTGTTTCTATGCATGTTGTTAGGGGGAGTATGCATTAATTTTAGTCATTAAATCTTATCCATATGTCATTCACATGCATTTAGAGACGTTTAAAGTTGGATTTTTGGACTTAAAACAGTCAAAATTGCACTATCTGGTAAAGGCGTATCGATACGGCTAAAAGCGTATCGATACGGGTTCGTCAAGCGAAGTGATACAGGTCAAACTGTATCGATACGGTTACGCATATCGATACGGTATTGAAATCAAATTTAAAATTAGGGCAAGGTGTATCGATACGCTCTACAAGCGTACCGATATGGTTTCGACGGAGAGTTAAAATAGGGTTGTTTAATGAAAAATCACTTTTACATAAACTCTTCCCCTCTTTTTCTCTAAAAACCCTAGCCGCAAATATCTATAAAAACCCCCTCAATCTCTCAAATTTTTCACATCAAACTTCAAATTACTTGAGGGTTTTTCATCAACACATCAAAGCCAAGCTTTGTTAGCAATCTTGTGCATTCACATCACCTCATTCATCAATTCTCAAAACTCAAGGTATAAACTTTTTTCCTTTTTCTTTTTAATTTTCGTTTGATTTAATTAGTTGTTTCCACTTGATTTTTGTACAAAACATATATATATTATATGGGTTTTCAAATTTTTACAAAAACTTTTCAAAATCCGAAAATTTTTCATTTGAATATAATTTTATACCGTATATTTTTATAAACTATTTTTCGAAAAAAAATTCACCAATTTTTTTTTTACTTGTGTATATTTTTAACACTAAAACTGATTTTCAACACCTTGAATTATTGGAATTTATTGTTGGATTGAATGAGATAATAATTGCATACATATTCGAATTGTTTTGATGTTTTCAGGATTATGGCACCCAAAAAGAGAACGAAATGATACTTAGCCTCTACCTCTATCGATCCTATCGAGAAGATGAGTGTAATCCTAAACCTAACCTCCCTTACATAATCCAAAATAGTTATCCACAGCCTTCGGATATGTCACATTATAAACTATTCCAAGGTTTTACTCTTAGGGAAGAACGTGTCGTGTCAATCCCATTTTTAAACTCTGAACGTTTTAAATTTGAATACCTTCCTTTGATTCGAATATGGAAATTTATAAACTTCTTGAACCTTCCTCATGTTTTATATTGAAATTTTGTCATAATTTTCTTTTCCAATGTCAAATGCATTCATGATGAAAAGAGGGAACATGTTGTTGCTATAGAGTCTCATCTTATGGGCACAACTTTTCGAGTCGATCAAGATATTCTTTGTAAAGCTTTTGGTTTTGGAAATATCGGGATTGATGATGAGAATTCCTTAGGTCATGGTCCTTTTGGTTCAGTCAATGTTTTAAATGCTCATGACCGTATTATTCATCTCATTATTTCATGGTTTTTCATCCCTCAGGTGGAAAATTTTCAACTATTCGTCAAGTTGACGATTTTTGGCTTTGGTTTTTTCGTGAGGGTATGCGCCCTAATCTTTGTCAAATCATGTTCGTTGACCTTGTTTACCTTGTTCAACACCGTCACACCGATCAAGTCAAATCTTTTTACTATTCTACAGCGTTGAGTCATTTGTTCCACTCCCTTAAGATCGATTGTACCCATGACTATCCCGAACCCCTTGGCCTACCTATAGATGAGCGTTCCCTCACTCATGCTCACTTTGCCTATTTCAACAATGAATGGGTTTGTGTCCCTCAAGCTCCTCGTCAAGATGTCCAAGTCGATGCTCCACAAGCTGCTCAAGGCTCTCAAGGTGCTCCTATTGCTTCCTCCTCCATGGGCACTCTCATGACGTTCCTTAATGAAAAATTCACAAACATGGAAGTCGGGTTTGCAGTCATTGACACTCGATTCACATCATTGGAAGATCGAGTCAAGGGACTTGATACTCGCTTCACATCTTTGGAGGATTAAGTCAAAGTCGTTGCTCTTCAACAAAATTTCATGGATGTCTCTCTCACCGCTTTCTATGATGCTTGGCTTAATCAATCAAGGAGGCCTCAACCGAATCAAGATGATGAGGATGAAGAGGATGAGGATGACGATGATGGTGGGAACGAGTAGTTATGCATATCATCACATATCATTTAGTTTTATTGTTTATGCACCTATCTCTTAGAACTCTATGCTTTTATTTATATTGTTAGGATTTGAGTTTGGATTTATGTTTTTGAACTATTGGTTGCTTTAAATTCTTAAGTTTGCAATTGAGTTTAATAATATTATGTTGTTATTATCCTACCTTGTGCTTTTATGTTTGATCTAACAAAAAGGAAGAGAAGTATTATATAGAGCCAATTTTGAAAATCTATATTAAATTAAAGGGGGGTAAGCTTTTCAAAGGTTTCAAAACTTAAAAATTTATATTTGGTTTTGTTTTATCAAAAAGGGGAGATTGTGAAACCAAAATTGATTTTGATATAACAATTTAACTTAAGGACTAAATAAGTATTTTCAAAGACTCACAATTTGACAAGCCATTTTGAACCAAACACTATTTCAAGTCAAAACATATTTAAAGGTTCGATTTTTACCAAGTCTTTTCATGAGTTTTCAAGCCAAACTTCAACAAAATGCACAGGCGTATTGATACCCTTATGCGTATCGATGCGGATTTTCAACACTGGAATTTTAATCGTTCATAGCATACCGATACGATCTAACCCCGTATCGATACGAGATTTATCTGGGCAAGACATTCAGCTATAGTGTATCGATACACATCGGGACCGTATTGATACAGTTTTCATATAAAATATTCTTTTGCTATAGCGTACCAATACGGCATGTCACCGTATCGATACGATATGCTGACCTTTGCAAAAATCTTTGCACTTAATATTCAAACGTTGGCTTGTCAGTTATTGGAATCCAAAATTTTAAATGACCGTTGAACGGTACTGATACGCTAAGGTAGCGTATCGATACGCTTTTTAACATAACTCAATTCAGGATTCCAGTGAGAAAAATTCTTATCGATACGGCTAACCGTATCGACACACCCCTTAATATCATACCGATACGCCCTTCAAGCGTATCGATACGCCCTGTTTTTCAATAACAATAGCTCTTTCTTCTTTGAGACAAGTACCGATACGCCCACGAGCCGTACCGATACGGTAGGTTGTTGAGGAGCATTTATTGCGGGAAATTGCAGCCCAACGGCTCTATTGATGATCTCAACCACTCAAACGACTAGAAATCAATGCAAGGGTATAAAAACAAGTCTCAAATGCTACAACAACAACTATTGAGCCTTAAAGCAACAACAAAGCATTCAAATCCAAACCTTGTTCATTTTAGAGTCAAATCTTTGTACCCAACTCAAGTGTGTTTTCATTGTAATTTTTATTGAGAGTTTGGGAAGTGTTTGATTGTATTTAGGTAAACATCAACCTTTGAGAGGTACTATTAAGGTTTACCAAATTGTTTCATTGTAAAGAGTGTGTTGGATTAAGCTTTGGGTAGAAAGCTTAATCGGTATTGTAAGGTTTCCTCCTCATCCAAGAAAAGGGGAAGAATCAATAGTGGATTGGTTGAAAATCCTTAGTGGGAGCTAAGGTAGTGGAGGTAGAGTTCACTTAGGAACTTGAACCACTATAATTTTCTTGTGTAAAATTTTCACTCATCCAATTTCCACCCTCAAATCTTTAATCGTCAATTCACCCCCCCCCCCTCTTGGCCATTTGCAATCGTTTGATCAACTCAACACTAAGTGGGTCTTAAATCGATGCTACTTATGTTCAAATGTGATCCAAGGAAAACGTTTTAAAAGACATAAAATTTGTAAGATGTTTGTTAAGAACTCTACTAAGTTTTGATAAACATCCCGATAAGGTTTGATAAGAATTCCGAAAAACTTGTTAAGTACTCGATACGTCTTTAATAAGATAAGATATAAACTTTGATAAGTTCGATAAGAAATTCGGTGAAACTTAGTTAAAAATCTTGAAAGATATTCAGTTAAGATTTGAAAGAATATGAACCCCAATAAAGCTTCTGATAAACAAAGCTTGTTAAGTTAAGATTAAGATATAAGAATCAAATGCTAACTTACGCTTGAATTCTTTGAATTTCCATTTAATATCATTGACACTATGCTTTATTATTTTGATGTCACTACCTCACTTAGGCTATGTAAGCCTAATGCATTCATTTCCATACATGTGCAAGTTGATTGAAGCTTGTGAAATTCAATCGTGGTCAAGTGTTGCAAGTCATTGCGTAAGGTTCCAAGTAGAGTTTAGTTTTCCTTAGTTGAAACTCCTTAGATGGTGGCCTAGTGAACACATAGAAGCATACCAATAATTTTGTTGTAGTATTGCATTTAATTGTTGTAAAGTTTGTAAATGGCCCTTCAAAATACTTGGTTATGCTTAAGTAACTGTTAAATTGGTTTGAATGTTGAAATAATTAATGAGTCAAGGTTATAAATGCGTAAATGTGGTAACTAAGTAGATAGTAAGAAACCTATATATTCATTTGAATGCTTGTTTGATTATAGATTTGGTCATAGATATTACTTGATAGTTTCATGGATGATATTGAAAGCATATATATAGTCTTTGAGCTATAGTAGGTTGGACTTGATTACTTGACATGTTGATTAGTTAAAATCTATGCTTGTAATGTTGGTCACGTTTAAATACTCATATTGGGTTCGAAAAGGTGGTAATCTATGAATAAGATTTCTTATATGCATAAGTGTGATGTTCGAATATGCCAAATGAAAAGGTCGTAGATTCGTTGGAACTTGTTTGATTTTGAATGGTCACTTGAATTTGTGATTGTTAAACCTTGATAATCGTAATTTGAATGGTACTAGGAAATGAATAAGGTATCTTATGAATCAAGTTATACCAATATAGTCATGTTTGAGTAGTATCCATATGCTAACAAGTTAAATGAATTAACTTGATTCATAGGTTACAATGTTAGTTAAGTTTCGAATAGGGGAACAATAGTTGGAATTAGATTTAGCATGTTACAAGTTGTAAATGTGTAACGATAATATTAAGTTGAAGCATTCTTTCGAATTACTATAATCTAGTTTCCTAAACGGTCTAAAACAATCGTAATCAAATTTGAATACTTAAAGGATCCCCAATCTTGTTTGTTATTTGAATGGTTCTTGATGTTCAAAAGCTATAGTTGGATGTATGCTTAATTTGGATTTTCATATGTACTCCAATATTAATGAGAGTTGTTTGGTCATTTATATTCTATGTAGTAGTCATTGATATGCTTAGCTTGGATGACAATTGAAATCAATTTAAAGTGTATTAAGAAACTTGTTAGGCCAATCTAGTTATTTTTTGAATGGGTTCAATTTGATAATATGGTCTATTGAAATAACTTGATACCTAAGTTTCTAATTTGCTAATGTGTTAATCAAGATTAAAGAGACTAGCTCAAACATTCTTTCATATTATTCTAATTTGGTGTCGCAATCTATCAAAGCAGCCTTAGTTTTGTTCGATTGCTTGAAGTATACTTCCATGTTTGATTGTTCGAATGATTTTTTAGTGGGAAATGCTCCTTAACTCAGTTTTACTCATAAACCGGTCAAGGGATATTACATTTATAAATGTTAGAAGTTTTAATAACATGTTGTGCTAGTGAAGGGTTAAATTCGATTCTTGATGATACTAAATTGAGTGCTTAAAATACTTTTATGTCATCTTGAGTTAAGGATTTAAAATCGTATATAAAATTTGTGAGATCTTGATCTTTTCTTCTTTGAAGTTCCGAATTTAAGAATTACTTGTATAAGTTAAATTCTTGTTCGTCCTTTGACACTATCTAGCTCAGTTTACTTCTAAACTGGGTTAGAGGTGTTACAATTCTAGTCAATCACGATAGCCAGCCTCGTAAATCTACCAATTTTCCCTTCTGTTGTGTTATAATCAACACAAAAAATGTTCCCCATAACACATGCAATATATCTAAACATACTCTTAGTATAGTATCTATAGGACAAGCTATGAAGTCTGGCCCAAAAGAAAATCTTGTCAGGATGATCCTTAGCTGTAGAAAAATTGTGACTCCAAAGTTGCACAATTAGATAGCACCCATAAGTCAACCAAGGACCCCTCATCAAAACACGTGTGCAATCATCTGAGTTAGAAAATAGAACCAAATAATAATCATTATCAATATCTATTAAAGCAATCTCACCACTAGGATTCCATAAAATTTTAATTTTACTTAAAAGGTCGGAAAAACGAATTGATCGGCCTAGCAATCTGACAACCACAGAGTTGGACAGCTTCTCATCGATTAATTCGCGCAGTCTCTCCAAAAATTTATCGCAAGAACGCCATCAATAGAACTCAAACAGACATCCCCCTCATTTATATCGACATCAAGCTTTGGTATTGTCAACGTCGCCCCCTCCTTCAAACCCAACACCATGTCACGAAATAAAGGTTTGGTCAGTTGCATCAAAGGACTAAATCCAGGCTTACCGGTGGCAGCATCACCACTCCTAGTATCGTCCTTACACCCACCAGCCACCTCACTCATGATCTCATTTCTTGTAGCAATTTGTTCCACCATTGTAGAACCATTAGTGATAGTTTCATCTCCCAACACAGTGATAGCGTCACCGTGATCAAGAGTTCCTTCAATCGTTAAAATAGGTTCCATATATTCTCTATTCGTTGCCTCTGCCCTAGACGAAGGCACCGAATACTTCAAACTGGTATTTGAAGGTCGGCCAGATCTCTCGTCGGTAGCCGACTTGGTTGGTTTACCAAGGTCAACGCTATTAAGGTTACCATCCGGCACCACCGAAACTTGTGGAGGAGAAGACATATTCTTTTTTAGCTTTTGCGGAGATTAGACAAACTCATGGGAATTTGAGTTCCGTATGGTAAATTTAATATATGAATATATTTTTATACCTAATTAAGTCTTGTATTGAGGAATTAAATCAATTAAGCCCCTAAACTAAAAACTTATCTCAGTTAAGCTCTTTGACCAATGATCCTCAGATATTAATGGTTTAAAGTTCTCTCTACCATGTAATATACCTAGAATTCTTAAATTTTCTTTTTAAAATATTAAAAATAATTTTTTTAAATTCATTAAAATATTATTTTAAAAAAAATTATGATATTTATTAATGGTAATAACAATACTTACTATTATTATAAAAATAAAATATTAAATAAATTAAAAATTATAAAAAAAATTATTTAAAAATTATAATACTAAAATATAAAAAATAGCTAAAATTTGTCATAAGACAAGTGTGAGTTCATTATGGCTGGATATATTACAAATATTTTGTCAATGAATTCATATGATTACATTATGGATTATAATTTTTTATCTTAAGGGTGTAAAAATATTTTTAAAATAAAAATTTAAAATATAAGAAAATTGTTGTGAATAAAATAAAGAAGAACAAGAATAAGAACAAGAAGAACAAAGAGATGAGAGAAAGAGGGAGATTTGTATTATTCTCAAAATATAGAATTGTATACAATGCCTTCAATGAATCATCTATTTATAGGCATAAGAAGTACATAATACATTAAACTCTAATTCATAGAGATAATATTCCTAATAATAAATAAATCAAACTCCTTTTGTAACACTCGTGTTTTGGGCCTAGGAGTTAACCGGGTTTATAGTCGAGTCAAAAAAAAATTTAATTAGAATCAATTCAACTTAAGTTGTGGTGTAATTGAGCTTTAATAAAAGGGGAGGGACCTATGTTGCGATTTTACCCAAAACTTTTAAATAAAGTAAGATAACTTTAAATTTATAAAGAGACATCATCTTCTTCTTCCCTTCTATTATCTTCCAACGTGAATCACCATCTCTAAAACTCTCTCAAGCTATTCACTATTTGATTGATCATACTACTTGATTTCAACACCATTTTGAAAGGTAAATTATGTTTTCCGACTCTCCTCCTTATTCTCTATCTATCTATGGTCTTAAAATTCAAAGATATAGGATTTTGAAAAATTATGGTTTTATGTTAAAGTTTGGATTTTAGGTGGTTTTCCAAATTGTTTTAATGTTTTGAGTTAGGATTTAGCTTAATCATGATGAAATACACATTATATGTCAATTTGGTTAAATTTGGATGAAAATTCGTATTATGCTCATAGGGTAAATTTTAAGGTGTTAAAACTTGGTTTTTGGTGAAGTTTATGTTGAAAACTAAGGGTTGATGGTTAGGGTATGATATGAGAGTGATTTGAGATGTGTTAGAGGTCATTTGGGTGTTTGGAAGTGGAGTTTTCAGCAAGGTGTTTGGGGAGTACGAAAATTGAGTTTTTGGATGATTGTGGATTGAGAAATTGAAGAATATGGCTTATGTTTGTGAAGTGAGTTGTTAGTTGAGTTTTAGCATTGAATTGTGGTGTAATAAGTGTGTTTTGTTTGGTTAGAAGCAAGAAGAAACGTTGAAGGAGCTTTGGAACCGAATACGAGTTCGTAGGGGGATTATTTCGATTGGCTAAGGAAGGGCGGTGAGTGGTTTTAAACTTGTCTTAAAGTTTGGTTCGAGTATGTGTAGTGTGCTTGTGTAAAGTGTGCTTGGTAGGCCACTTTTAGTTAATTCGAGTTGTTAGTTAGCCATTGATATCCATATATGCTATTATGCTTAATTAACTATGCTCTTATGATCTTGGTTGTTTTGTACATGTATATTCATGAGGTGCATATATATGTGATGAGCATGAGTTATGATTGATGGAAAACGTGATGTGGTAAATGATAATTGGCACTAAATAATTACCGGTTGTAAATGATCGATCATTAGGATTAGTGTGCACACAAATTGAGTCAAAACGTACGTGGCCTTGATGGCGTTAAGTCATCAAGGAGGAGTACGGTAATGTAATATTCTACCGGAAGCTTTTATATATATTCTACGTGATGATGAGTGGAATCCCATCCGTAGGGCATGTGGCGATGAGTGGAATCTCGTCCATGCAAGGCCGGTGATGAGTGTAATCCCACCGAGGTAAAGTGTTGTTGAGTTTCAAATCCGCACAATCGGGGTAATTCAAAGTGGCCAATTAACTTGTTCATATATTGTGATATATGGTGTTGAAACATGATTATTGATATGGATGCTTGATGCTTAGTATGAGGTAATATGCCATATTATGTCACTTGATGGACTAGCTAGGACTACTTGTGAGGTTGCCTATGCATGTTCGATATGAGGTTTAGGGAGTACATGCTTGAACCCTGCATTGTTGTTGTTTTTCGTTTTAGAGCACCCTCACTAAGCTTATAGCTTACGCTCTCAATGTTCAACAATGCAGATCATTAGCGTGGCGTTAGCTCGGAGCAAGGCAAGAAGGGCTTCCAAGTTTTGTAGCTCAAGTACGGTGGTGATTTTGTACTAGTTAGCAATGTGGCAAAGGGTTGTTGTATGAGCTTTTTATAACTCTTTGTTATATATGATGTTTGGATTGTAAAGCTTGCTTATGATGTATGACTTGTATGCATATATGTTTGTTCTAAGGCATGAACCTATAAGTGCTAAGTATGTTATCTTTTTGGTAAATGTATAAATTCTTGAGATGCATGATACTTGTGCGTTTGAATGCCATGTGTGTTGACATCTTGGTTGTTAAAGGTTGTTTGTGTGTTGTTTGTGTCTAGGGAGGTTTGTTATGCATCTAGAGTGTGAGCCTTATGTGTTTTTGCTGAAAACAGAGTATTGTAAAGCAGGGCGTATCGATACACCCTTGTGTATCGATACGGTCTCAACTCCCTGAAATTCAAATCAGGCTGAGCGTATCGATACACAAGAGTGTATCGATACGGTTCCAGCACTCTGGAATCCTGTGGAGTTGTGGAGTGCAGGGCGTATCGATACGGGGTCAAGCGTATCGATACGGTTCAACCTAGTTGACCAAGTGATGTTGACCGAGAGGTGCGTATCGATACGCTCAAGGGTGTATCGATACGGTCTTCCCTGAGTTGATTGGGAGGGTTGACTTTGGTCAAGGCGTATCGATACCCTCTGTAGGTGTATCGATACGGCTTACTTAAAATGGAAAAATTGGTTTGTTTAATTGCAGGTCTTGTGGGTTTTGTATCCGTGTTTGTTCGCTGCGTGTTCCCTCACATAGGATTTAATACAGGCATCTAAAAAAAATATAGGGTTGCTAACCGAGGGGGAACCTTAATTGGTTTTCGCTCGGTTTTCCCCGTGTGGCCCACTTGGACCGGTCATTCGGCCAGACCGGGACGAGGGGGTTACACCTTTGATAAAGTTCTAATCATGATAGACATCCACATAGATAAATATTATAACACTCCCCCTTGGATGTCTATGAAGGTAATGTGCCTCGTTAAAACCTTACTAAGATAAAAACCCAGTGGGAAAAAAAAATTCTTTAGTGAAGGAAAAAGAGTACACACATCTTTGATACGCATAACATATTGCCTCATTAAAAACCTTACCAGGAAAACTCATTGGGACAAAACCTCGGTTAAGCGAAAAAGAGTGCAACGCGTATTTGCTCCCCCTCGTGCAAACATCACAGAAGATCTTTGAATCTTCATAATTTAATCTTGAATATCATTTTTCTAAAGATCGTGAGGGATGAAACTTTAGAGTAATATGTTTCATGATGTATCCACTTTCAAACTGAGATATACATCTTGTGTTATCTTCACACAAGATAGCTTTTATCATATCTTGTAAAAGTAAATCCACATATCTTGTGGATATGTTGGGTCAATAGTCTTAGCCAAACACATTTTTTGGCTTGCCTCATGCATAACAATTATTTCTACGACATTTGAGGAGGCATCAACGAATGTTTGAAGATCTAAATGTAATGATCTTTGTATATTCATAGATATTTCTTGACCAACTAATATATAGTGCTTCAAGACCAAGAAAAGATATAATTATCTTTATTCACATCCAACAATCTTACAACTATTAGGATACTCAATAGATATGCTCTGATCATATTGAATCTTCTTTAAGATTCTTTCAGCTTATGTCTATTCATAGACAAAAGAAATATATAAAAATGCTCGATCTTCAGGTCGAGATAAACTTGATGTCAAGATTCAAGTACTTGTATTGAAAGTACTTCATGAGTTTCCAATTTGAAGCTATTTAGGAGTTCTAAAATTATCATAATGGATCTTGATCCAAACTCCTTTATAAAATACATAAGGAAATCTGATCATTCTTATAGTATTTTCTCAATTGGTATTTACTAAGGCGATTATACCAAATGCGCCAAAATATTCATGAGACATGTCTAAATAAATTTCCTCAGAAATTTCCAAATGCTTATAGCATTTTAGATCCTTCAAGGATAAATATGGATCCACAAATAATTAGACGCATGTAAAATTTTCAAAACTACCAAAGTAATTGCATCCACCATGAAGTAATTAAAACTTTTCATAAATCATAGTTCAAGTCGTATTTACGACTACTTATTTGTGCCTCACTTGCATTACACCTTTAGGTGTTTGGACTGCTGGTCCAAATACTTCTATTTTAGAAGTTCAAAGCGTCTTTCAATATTGGCCAATTCAATATCTATACTTCTGGATAGATTTTATACAAGATCCTCGATTTCTTTCTTTACTTCTATAGAAGTATTTTATGTAAAATTGTTTGTAAAATCGTTGTCGACAACTTTCCAATTTTCTGGTTCCATTCTCGTAATGGCATAACTCATCGAGATCTCTTCAAGATTTCAATCTTTATTTCAGGTACCTAAAACTCTTATAGAGTTTTATTATTTGTTATGTCTTGGGTCTCTTCAGGAGCACTCGCCTCCAATATATGACCATCTCATATTACGTTCTATTTACGAGAATTTTGATCATTGAAACCATTTCAACTATCATGCTTCAGGCATGATTTACATTCTCTCGCTCTAACATGTAATTTAAACTTAGAGCATTTCAGCTGGTATATGAGACTTAATTACTCTCATTGGGTCAGTAAATATGTCTGGCAGTTGACATGTAATAACATGAATTATCTTATGAACTTCTAGTTCATATACGAGGATCTAGATAATGATAATTCATTTTCCTCTATCCAGCTGATTATTATCTCCCCCTGATGTTGAGAAAAATCATGTCATAAATGATTCTCCAATTAATGTTTAAGAATTTAAACATAAAAGAAGACTCGTACTCAATATATATTCTCAACCCTTTTTATTTACCCATTTTGTGCGTTGTGGTGGAGCAATTCATATCGCACATTCAAAAATCATAAAATGGGAAATGTATGGTTTCTGACCAAAAACCAATCATAACGGGGAGTTTATTATAACTCGTTGGCTTGATGCGTATAAGTGTTGCTATATGGAAACACCATATAAATAATAACTCTTTTGTTCTCATAGTTTAGCTATTAAATAGGAGGCATCCAATTGAAATTTTGCTAAACTATATTTTTCATAATCAATAGGCTTTGTAACAACTGATATAGCCTAAAACATAAACCCACTAGCTTTTCAAGACGAATAGTCTAACTGCATAATCTGAATCTTTTTAAAATCAATCTCACAAACTTCTGGCTGTAAGTCGATAAAACAATGTAGATGCATCTACTAAAATCATATAAAACTTTCCACATTTGTGGATATATGGGCCCATATTTCGTTCAGATATGCAAGACATGCAGTCTTAACTTCAGTACAAGAACTTTAAGTTCTAATTCTTTTGGTAAGTGGGATCATCTATATTCTTTGAGAACAAACAACACAAGAACTTCATGTTCTTTTAGTAAGTGGAATTTAATCAATTCCTTTAAGCAACACAAGAACTTCACGTTCTTTAATAAGTGGAATTTAATCCATTCCTTTGAGAATAAGCACCACAAGAACTACAGGTTCTTTTAATACATGTGCATGTAAATCTCAATAATTTATGCACCATTATTGATCAGGATGGTCTAACCGATCATGCCAACTATATATATGTATATATCTCTGAATTTGTAAACTTCTTGTTTACCATAACATGTAATTCAATCTTACTCGTACATGTCTAGTACGACCATCAAAATTGTTCCTTTAAATAGGAATATATTTAGCTCTTTCGGAGCTTTCAATTGAAATTATCTTTTGGTAGCAATATATAGCTCTCCTAGAGCTTTCAACTGACTTTTTGGCTACCAGAACTTATATCCATATTGGCTTATTTCAAATGCCAATTGATAACATATGTTATCTATAATTCCCAAAGGGATAGTTTGCGAACTCATCTTGCTCTCTTTATGACTTTGACGAGTATAACACACTGTGAATATGGAATAAAGTTCCATTTGACAATAACATATTTGCTCAACCAGAGCCTTTTGTGATATTAGTACTTCTGGATATAGTACTCACATTATTCCCTTGCATTTTAATCGAGAAATGCATAATTGTGCACCTTTCAAAATGTGTTTTGTTTCATTTACTTCAGGTAATGAAAATATGTACTTTGTATCATTCCCTTCGAGGAATGAAAAATATAAAATATAGCACATCATATCAAGTCGATTATCTATCAGAGATAAACTTTCAAGTGCTCTTCCGAAGTATTGATATTTTAGTACTTTGAGAAATACTACTCATATTTCCCCTTGCATTTAGATGGGAAAAATATTTCTTATGCTTAAGTACAATATGAGTACTTGCATTATCTGCTAGGCATAAATAGCCACAATTCTAGGCATAAATAGCCATAATTCATTGTATATTTTATTCCGGAAGTAATCATATTCTTCAAATAAGAAATTAACATAAAACATAAATAAATAATATGTGAAATAAATAAACATAAAGCAAACTAACATAAATAAATAATAAATAAAACGAATTAACATAAAAAAACAAAAAAACCCAATTATTCTTGTTAGAGATTATAAGCGAAATAAAATAAATGGTAAATTATCCCCTTCAAGGGTGATGAGAAAATTAACAATATCCAATTGAGTTGGACCAATAACGCCATAATTATTTTCGCCATAAACAAATTTTGTTTATATTTTATTTCATTTATCATTCATGATTATGGATAAAGTCCATAATACTTTGGCGTTTGACAAGTACGAAACCAATGGTTTATAACATCACATTGGTAAAAGGACTTCACTTCCTTAGAATGATCTTTATCACTCTTGTCATCCTTATAACTTCGCTACCAGCGGGTAAAAGTATTCTTAAAACGACTATATTTTTCATGTGTATATTCATAGCCTCGACCACGACCACAACTTTTAATGTGATTTTTTATTCCTTCCATAATATAATCTCACATTCACTTCAGGGAATGGAGTAGAGCTAGTGGGCCTTTAAAACTTTTTTCACATATCCTTATCACAGAGAAAAAAGATTTAATCCTCGTACGCGGCATTGTTAAACCTGTCCACAAGGTCCTTTAAAAACCTCCTTTGAGACCATTAGCCTCGCAGAACGGGATGTCCAGCCAATTATACTTGGATTATATCGAAATTATGTCTCTAATTGAATAATGATTTACCATGTTTGCATTCACTTCAGGGAATAAAACAGATCCAATAATCACATGGAATAAACATCATACTTGCATTCACTTCAGGGAATGCCACATCATTGATAATTACATGGAATAAACATCATGCTTGCATTTACTTCAGGGAATGCCCCATCATTGATAATCGCATGGAATAAACATCATGCTTTGCATTCACTTCAAGGAATGCCCCATCATTAATAATCGCATGGAATAAACATCATGCTTTGCATTCACTTCAGGGAATGCCTCCCATAAAACTTTTTGAATCAATACGAATTTTCGTAACTTGAAATTGGGAGAAGTCTATGGTCGAGTTTTTCGACGAAGAAGAAATATTGCTTTCGAGCAAATATAGGCTTTATAACAGTCTCTTGCAGATTCAAAATCACCATAATATATCGCACTTTAAAATTATAGTTTAAAGGAAAATAAAATAAAATAAAATAGAGTTTACCGATAATATTTTTCATCTCGATGACGATGGAGACATAGTGAATGACCGAGACAGCTTCTCATAATCCTTTTATATCACGTCTCTTTCCAAGCCATTTAAATAATATAAAACTTAAAAACACGAAAAATATCAATTCTCATCAATGAAATAACATAAAATAACGACTATTTAAAGTCAGATTAAAATGTATAAAATAAGTCATGAGCTAAATTGAACTAAACATAAGCATGAATGATATGATTGAATTATAAATAAAAAACGCTATTTAGGACCAAACTACTTGCCAAACGCCATTTGATTATGCGTAAACTGAGGGTGGGAAAAGAATTTCAATTTTAATGTTAGCGCACAAATATAGATTATGGGTTTTCTTCCATATTTTAATGTTAGCGCATATAAACATGGTAAATATAGATTTAATAACATAAATTCTTATGGAGAAAACATACCTTCAAAATTACTTTCCCATGATTACCGATTTCAACACTTCTGCTTAAAAATATCTTTTTCGAAGATATGTTTTTTTTTAATCTTGAAAGCTCCATGTAAACGCGAAAGGCGTCTATAAATTAGTATGCTATAAAAATAAAATAATTAATTAAGAGGAAATATGTTTCAAGAGGAAGTACGAATATTAGAATAAAATAATAACCAAATAATGAATCGAAATATACTAACCTTAATTTTAGAATAATTAACTAATCAATATAACAATATATAAATAAGCAAAACATACCGATTTTTTTTCAAACTAACTTGAATAAATAATAGATGCAGTCACCAATACCAAGTTGAAATCTTTTTAGAGAATCACCAACAAGAACCATGATAGTTGAGCAAAATCGTGCTGATAACGTGTTGTGAATAAAATAAAGAAGAACTAGAATAAGAACAAGAAGAACAAAGAGATGAGAGAAAGAGGGAGATTTGTATTATTCTCAAAATATAAAATTGTATACAATGCCTTCAATGAATCATCTATTTATAGGCATAAGAAGTACATAATACATTAAACTCTAATTCATAGAGATAATATTCCTAATAATAAATAAATCAAACTCCTTTGATAAAGTTCTAATCATGATAGACATCCACATAGATAAATATTCATAACAAAAATAATATATTAAATATTACTCATGTGAGATAAATCATTGTATTACGATGCCATAGATTCCTCTAGAGAAGAATTGCTACCTTGCACTGTCGTAGTCTCCTAGAGTATAACGGTTGATTATAGTGTCGTAGATCACTCCGTTCGAAAATCTTCCATATATTTTTAGAATTTTATAAATAGTATTTTTATAAATCTTAATAAAATTTTAATAAGTTTTAAATAAATCTGTAATATTTAAAAACTTTAAATATTTTTGTCCGTTAAGTTTTACAATTCTATAATAATATCAAATATTTTTATAAAAATTAAAATAATTTTGTAATATTTTAGAAATTTAAATATATTTTAAGATTCTTTTACATTTTAATAAAATTTAATATTTTTTATTATGTTTAAAAAAAATAAATTTTCAAAAAAACTTTCATAATTTTTATTTTTTAAAATAAAAATTAAAAATCTTAGAAATGCCACGCAACATCTCCTACTGCGTCACGCGTCAAAATCTTTAAAAAAAATTCGTTAAAGGTAACGGCCAACGTTGGTTAAAGGACGATATTAATTTTTTTCTTGAGTTCGAGGATTTAATTTTTTGAATAGTCTAAAGGTGATTACAAGGTAATATATGTTCATAAATTTTCTTAACTCTTTGACAATACGCATACACCATATAGACAAAGCGATTTGAACATTGTCTCTTAGGATGAGCATAATTCGCTTTTCCACTGGGACACTTGTTGGGTTCGAGTTCGAGGATTTAATTGAATGCAAAAAGGCAAAGGCTGAATTAATTTTTTTTCTCAAAAGTTTAGGGACCTTTAGAATCATTAAGCCTAAAAATGTAGCTAGAATTTAGAAACCTAGATAAAATTAAATTAAATTCACAAATAATTTAAAAGTTTACATAATTCTAAAATCTCCTTTTTCTTTTTATTTGTTTGAAATAATAGTTCATCAACTTCTAATAATCTTCATAATCGTATCGTATGTAATTAAACTAATAAATTAGAAGAATATTCAATAAAAAAAATATTTTTGGATAAGTTTGTTGTATTATCCAAAGAGAATGAATAGAAATGCTACCCAAAAATGCGTAAAATTTATTATTATTTTTTGAGAAAAAATAATAAATTATACACGAATTGGATTTTCTTTGTTAAAAAATATTGTTTTATACACATTAATTGTAATTAATTTGAGCTTTAGGTTTAAAACTTTTTTAATCCAATTTAAACTAAAATATTATATTCTAAACCATCCGAAGTAAATGTATATTATTTTTATTTTTTCTAGTTAGGCGGTGACATGTGTCACAACAATACGATAATAAGTGTCACTAACAAAATTTAATCGTAGTGAAAATTTTTGATAGTTGAGTGACTAAAATGAAAACAGAACCTAACTTTGGTGATATGTTTACAAAAGTTTTTTTTTCAGTGACTAAATGAATTGTTTTTAGTTGGTTGACCAACTGTATAACTAAGATTGAATGATGATGCCAATGCTCTCCCCCTCGCAAGCTAACTAGAATATTACTATAAAGTATCCGCACTCCTTATAAAGTATTAAAAGTAAAAAAAATCATTTAATTAACATCTGTTGTGAATAAAATAACAAAAAGCAATAATAAGAACAAAGAACAAGAATGGAAGAACAAAGAGATGAGAGAAAGAGAGAGATTTGTATTATTCTCAAATATATAATTGTGTGTACAATGCCTTCAATGCATCATCTATTTATAGGCATAAGAAGTACATAATACATTAAACTCTAATTAATAGAGATAATAATCCTAATAATAAATAAATCAAACTTCTTAGATAAAGTTCTAATCATGATAGAAATCCACATAGATAAATATTCATAACACTCTCCCTTGGATGTCTATGAAGATAATGTGCCTCGTTAAAACCTTACTAAGATAAAAACCCAGTGGGAAAAAATTTCATTAGTGAAGGAAAAAGAGTACACACATCTTTAATACGCATAACACGTTGCCTCATTAAAAACCTTACCAGGAAAACCCATTGGGACAAAACCTTGGTTAAGGGAAAAAGAGTGCAACGCGTATTTACTCCCCCTCATGAAAACATCACAGATGATCTTTGAATCTTCACAATTCAATCTTGAATATTATTTTTCTAAAGATCGTGAGGGATGAAACTTTGGAGTAATATGTTCCATGATATATTCACTTTCAAACTGAGATATACATCTTGCATTATCTTCACACAAGGTAGCTTTTATCATATCTTGTAAAAGTAAATCCACATATCTTTTAGATATATCTTAGCCAAACACATTTTTGGCTTGTCTCGTGCATAACAATTATTTCTATGACATTTGAGGAGGCATCAACGAATGTTTGAAGATCTAAATGTAATGATCTTTGTATATTTATGGATATTGCTTAACCAACTAATATATGGTGCTTCAAAACCAAGAAAAGATATAATTATCTTTATTAACATCCAACAATCTTACAACTATTGGGATACTCAATAGATATGCTCTATTCATATTGAATCTTCTTTAAGATTCCTTCAGCTTATGTCTATTCATAGACAAAAGGAGATATATAAAAATGCTCGATCTTCAGGTCGAGATAAACTTGATGTCAAAATTCAAGGAGATATATAAAAATGCTCGATCTTCAAGTCGAGATAAACTTGATGTCAAAATTCAAGGAGATACTTGAATTTTGTCATCAAGTTTATCTCGACCTGAAGATCGAACATTTTTATATATCTCTTTTTGTCTATGAATAGACATAAGCTGAAGGAATCTTAAAGAAGATTCAATATGAATAGAGCATATCTATTGAGTATCCCAATAGTTGTAAGATTGTTGGATGTTAATAAAGATAATTATATCTTTTCTTGGTTTTGAAGCACCATATATTAGTTGGTTAAGCAATATCCATAGATATACAAAGGTCATTACATTTAGATCTTCAAACATTCGTTGATGCCTCCTTAAATGTCATAGAAATAATTGTTATGCACGAGGCAAGCCAAAAATGTGTTTGGCTAAGATATATCTAAAAGATATGTGGATTTACTTTTACAAGATATGATAAAAGCTACCTTGTGTGAAGATAATGCAAGATGTATATCTCAGTTTGAAAGTGAATATATCATGGAACATATTACTCCAAAGTTTCATCCCTCACGATCTTTAGAAAAATAATATTCAAGATTGAATTGTGAAGATTCAAAGATCATCTGTGATGTTTTAATGAGGGGGAGTAAATACGCGTTGCACTCTTTTTCCCTTAACCAAGGTTTTGTCCCAATGGGTTTTCCTGGTAAGGTTTTAAAGGAGGCAACGTGTTATGCGTATTAAAGATGTGTGTACTCTTTTTCCTTCACTAATTAAATTTTTTCCCACTGGGTTTTATCTTAGTAAGGTTTTAACGAGGCACATTATCTTCATAGACATCCAAGGGGGAGTGTTATGAATATTTATCTATGTGGATGTCTATCATGATTAGAACTTTATCTAAGGAGTTTGATTTATTTATTATTAGGAATATTATCTCTATTAATTAGAGTTTAATGTATTATGTACTTCTTATGCCTATAAATAGATGATTCATTGAAGGCATTGTACACACAATTATATATTTGAGAATAATACAAATCTCTCTCTTTCTCTCATCTCTTTGTTCTTCCATTCTTGTTCTTTGTTCTTATTATTGCTTTTTGTTATTTTATTCACAACAACATCACAGTTATTATAATATTCTTAAAACTATTAATTTGGATATGTTTAAAGCATAATTACATTTAATTTATAGTTAAGAATATTACAAGTATTTTTTAAAATTATATATATAAAAGCCATTAGACATGAACAAAAATCTTTTGCCCCTAAGTATACCCCTTTCTATGCCCTACACTAGAAAACATTAAAAATTTAAATTATAAACTCTAACCTTAAATTCTACATCTTAAACCCTAAACCATATGCCCTAAAATATACATCATACCCCTAATTTTCTAAACTCTAACCATAAACCATAACTTTAAACCCTAAATCTACTATTTTTAAAGTAGGCACTAAAAGGAACATAGTTAAGGGGCAGACGATTTTCATCCATCAAACATAGGGGCCTTGTATTTTGCAAAAAAAAATCACAGCCTTTAAAAATTTTAAAAATTTTAATAAGACTCCAAATATTTTTGAAAAATTCATTAAATCTTTCAAATATTTAAAATTTTCATTAAACTTCCAAAATTTTTGACATTTTTCTTAACATGTTTACATGTTGAAAAAAATAAATTGTTAATGAATTTTCGACTATACGGTCTGAGTTTCAATATATTTCAATTATCAATTTTATATGTGTTATAATAATTAATTTCAAATATAATTATTCAAATGTATTGTTTGTAATTTGAATTATGGTTGTACTCATAATTATGATGATAACTTTTTAAAGGAAAAGAATAAGCACTCGGCTAACGGTCAATTTTTTTGGTTAAAAGATTTTGTGGTTAGATTGTCTTTCCAGATATTTTTTTCTTAGATTTTGTAGTTACATTTTATCGTTCTGCTAATTTTGTATATAAATAAATTTATCTTCGTTGATGAATGTTTTATTTTTAAGTTTATTTTCTTGTCCTTTGTTTTGCTTTGACATATTCATATCACATTTTTTTAGTATTTTTTTCGTCTACTTTTATGGTAGTTTATTTGTCTGTTTCTATGACAGTTTTAGTATGTCTTTTTGACAATGTTGCTTACTTTTATAGCAGTTTAGCACTCATATTACGAGAATCGACGAGCGTTTTTAAAAGCAAAGATCGGTGGTCTGTGATGCTTATGATCCCCTTTTGTGGTTTTTCTGATATGTCAAGAAATAGTAATGAAAAGATTTACTTTTTTCATAGAGTGTTTTGTTCAAAGTAGCGGGTTGCTAGAATTCTTTTAGAAGATCATTGTGCAAGTTTTTCTGGAAAGTGATGGAGTTTGTTTTTCATGTCTTTTAAACTCTTCAGAATTTATTGTTTTTATTTATTCACATTAGTTTTTCCAATGTTTGTGGTGTGATTCTGTTTTTTTTTTGTGAATAATCAACAATCAAATTGGAAAAACTATCCTCGTGTAGAAACGGCTAGAGGTGTTCAAAATCGGGTACTCGGTTCCTCGGGTAGCACATTTGTTGGCCCGTGTTCTGGCCCATAATTACCTTGTACCCGTAAAATTTAAGTATCCGCAAATTCGAGTGCCCGTAAACACTTAAAATTTAAAAGTTTATAATACATAATCCAAACGCAAATATTAGTGATTTGAAGCCAGTTTTAATATAGAAATATATATATATATATATAATCCAAACACAAATATTAGTGATTAGAAGTTAGTTTTAAGATAGAAGAATTTGGATATATATATATATTAGAGTTTATCACCAAAAGAAGATATTAATAATATTAATCTCGTTTTTTCTTCGAATCTTGTATTAACAAATTAATACAAATATGTTTGAAAATTTTAAAACTTAAAAGTTCATAATGCAAACATAGAAAAAATTTAAAGATTTAAATTTAGTTTTAGGATAAAATATTAAAAACCTAAAATAAAAATACAATTTAAAATTAAAAAATAAATATATTAAAAGTACCGAGTCGAGTTTGGTACCCGGTTACAAAAGAAATCGGCCTAACTACCCGGAAAAAATATCAGGTCGGATATCGAACCCAGTCGAGTAATTTTTATAAAAAATATCTGATTTTTTTAAAATTCGGGTCGGCAGGTGGACAAGCTTGGATATAAATCGGCCCAACTAAGTTGGGTAGTGGAGTAGTGTGAACATGAATCTCCATATTACCAGGTCAAAAAAATGGTTAAATAAAAACATCTATTGTCGATAATAGTATTAATCATTTCACCGCAACTGATATTTTAAATAATTGATTATAAATTGTATTAAATTCTAATGAATAAAGATTGAACTCCTAACCATATAATTAAGGGATGAATTAAGCCACCCACATACCATGATGATGGTTTAATAATTGAGAATCTCTTGTTTAAAGTTTGATTTAATGACTAACGAGGCTTGGTTTAAGTGGTAAACAGTTTGAAATTACTTAAGCAGATTTTAAGTTAGGTTTTGTGTATCTAGAAAATTTTCGTTACGAGATTCACCCACTAATATCAGATGTGCGAAATAGGTCGGTTTAAATTAATTAAAATAAAAATATTAAGAAACCGAGTACAACCAAAAAAATTGATGTAATGAGTAAAAGATAACAATAAGTCTGCTTTGGTTTTGAGAATTTCGGCCTAGCCCAGGGGCTAGGAGGGCCGTTTATTTAAGAAGTCAAGAGCAGCGGGGTAGGGAAAGGAAGAACGGTATGGCATTGCATTACACGGCTTTCATCGTGGTGGTTGATCAACCGCCAAAACAACAACAATTCCTCTTCATTGAAGGCTAATTAAAGTTTTAGTTAAACTGCCAATAATCGCATGATCTAATAAGATAAAATATTAAGTTTTTAAGCAGAGTCGGTCTTGAGATTTTATAGGCCCTGGCGAATTGAAAAATTAGGCCCTTAACAATAAGTTTTGAAAAAAAATTTAATAGTAAGCTCCTAATAAAGAATATTTAAAAATGAATTTTAAAAGTAGGCCCTAAACAAATATTGAAAATTTTAAATTTTAAGAGTATACCTCTAATAACAAATGTTTGGGGAAAATAAATATGTAATAACAAGCATTGAAAAATTAGACCCTAAATAACAAGTATTGAAAAAATTGGAGCCTAGATAACAAGTATTGAAAAAATTGAATTTTAAGGGTAGGACTCTAAGAAAAATATCAATAAAAATTGGGCATCAAATAACATGTATTGAAAAAATTGGTCTCTAAATAACAAATATTGAAAAAATGAATTTTAAGAGTAGCTCGTAATAAAAAAATATTGAGAAAATTGAGCCTTAGTAACAAGTATTGAAAAAATTGGACCACAAATAACAAGTATTGAAAAATATGAATTTGAAGAGTATGTCCCTAATAATAAATATCAAGAAAAATTGGGTCTCAAATAACAAATATTGAAGAAAAAAAAGAATTTTAAGAGTAAGCCCATAATAACAAATATTGGGGGAAAATTGAGCCTCTAATAACAAGTATTGAAAAAATTTGGGCCCCAAATAACAAGTATTGAAAAAATTTTGGACCCCTAATACTAATTATTAGAAAAAAATTAAACTATAACTATTTAAGTAGTAATTTTTTTAAAAAAAATTGGTCCTCTATTTAATATTATAACGAAATTATTTGTTATTTATGGCTCAAAATGGAGGTCTCTCTAATATTATAATTAAATTTTGAGGCTCTTTTCTATTATAATTTTAAGGTAGTAAAAGTTAGGAAAAATGAGGCCATGGGGGTCGACCGGTTCGACCTGCCCCAAGGTCGACTCTGTTTTTAAGTAAGGTCAGAGGTTCAAATCATGAAGTTATTTAAGGGCGCGCATTATTCAGTTCTAACCATATTAATCTATCGAATTGATTTTTTCAGTTAATCAGTCAGTTAATTTTAAGTAGGATCAGTTAACGATTAAGAGTTTTTTTTCAAACTTCGGTGATCAGTTAATTCGGTTCGAAATCGGTTAATTATCTAAAATTATTATGTATTATATTATATATATTACATATATTTATTTTTGGTCATTGAATTTTTAAAAGTTATAAATTGATCATTAATTTTTTATATATTATACAATGGTCATTAAACTTTATCAAATTACCACACAATGATCATTAAATTTATTGAGTTATTATAAAATGACCATTAAAATTTTCTAAACTAATCAATAATTTATAACGTCCAATGAGTCAATGACCATATTGTAATAGTTCGATAAGTTTAATTATTATTTTTCGTGGCTAAAAAATCAATTTGCCATAGTTTAGTGACCATTTGTGTAATTTACCCAAACTTTTATTAAAAAATCGGTTAATTCGAAAACCGGCCGAATTAACTGAACTTTTTTTTGTTCGGTTACAAATTTTCAAAAAATAAATTCAATTAGGTTAACGGTTAAAAGGAAAAAATTGGTTAATGAATTTTGGGTAGTTCGGTTCGATCGGTTAATTGAACCGACCGAATGCACACCCCTAAAATTGTAAATGAAAAAAAAAGGTTGAGAAGATTACCACATATTGAGTCTCTGCAAAATTCGATCCGAATTAGTCGACTAATAAATCGGTTCAACACAAAAAAAAGTTCAACTATATTGTTCAACCAATATTTAATGAATGCAATTGTATAGCAAGCAATACCTTGAATTTTACGTGTCTTGTCCGTTCGAGTTTCAGTTAACAATCTAATCCTCCAAGTCAAAGCTGCCCAATGCCTAGCAATATGGAAAAGAATTGGCCCATTTTTTAAGAAAATGGAAAAGCTCGTCAAGCCCAATGAGCTTCCCGAGCCTAACACAAGAATTGCCTTTTAGATTTGAGTTCCATACAAAGGAATATGATTTCAACTTGTCCGACAATAAAGAAAACTACAATCTGTTTACTTTAAAAAGGTCCTAATTTTAATTTTGTTGAGTTTGGGTATTTGTCAAATGTAAATATTAGTTGAAAAATGTGTGAATTCAAACTTATTTTCTTAAAGGCCGTATACGCCCTACGTCAATTAGTTATACATTTAGTATTAACCGTTTATGGTTTAGTTTAGTGTTATTAGTTTATGAGATTAATTCTGATTCTTTAAGATTTGTAGTTTAGTTCAGTGTTTAGTTTAGGGTTATTAGTTTATGTGATTAATTTGGATTCCTTAAAGTTTAGGGTTTAGTATCAATGGTTTATGATTTAGCTTATGGTTATTGGTTTATGAGATTAATTTTGATTCCTTAAGGTTTATGGTTTTGGGTTTAGTATTAATAGCTTATGGTTTAGTATATAGTTATTGATTTACGAGATTAATTCCGATTCAACTTGCTAATTTATGCATTTGAATTTGACTAACTATTTAAATCAAAGCTTCATGTGTACAATTGAACTAAATTAAAGTTTCAACTTTCATGTGTACAATTACATATTTACATCCAAATAAATTTTTTTGTATAATTATATTAAATCAAAATTTATATGGTATAATAATAATGTTTGAATTGAATTAACTTATTAAACTTAGGGTCTAATTGAGCTAAATTAAAATTTAGAAGCATAAATCACATACATAATTAAAAGAATTCTAAAACTAAACGTGGAACTTCAATTAAATTAATTTAAATTATGACTTAATTGAATTAAATTAAAACTTAAAAGTAAAAATTTGGGACTTAAATGAAAAACATCTAAAGTTGGGAGGAGTAAAAAAATTATCCTAACCTAAAAACCTACGCGGGTGGGAAACTTTCCTCCCATCGTTTCACTTTAATTAAAATCATGAAAAATATTTGGTAGGGGATGGAAGGATAAAATTTTGGAGGGAATTAAGCCCCGTAATTTTTAGGTTTTTTCCCTCCAAAATCCAAATGGAATCTTTTTAAATTTGATTCAGTAATTAATTGTCCATTTGACATTTTCCTCCTATTTTTTTGCTTAGTGATTAATTACCTTTTAGGTCCTCACTTGTTTAAAATTTTCATTTTAGTCATAACATTCACTTTTAAATTTTAGTTTAATTCAATTTAGTCATAATTATATATATTTTTAAAATTGTAAAATATTTCGGCATCCTAAGGGATATTTTAGTTCATATTAATCCCTAAAATTTTATTTTTATCTAATATTTACCCACAATTACCATACCGAAGTCTATTTGTACACGGTAAGACCCAACTTGAACTTCAACCGAAATCGATATTCCTTTACCTAAATTTTATCCGTTAACGACGTGACCCAACCTGAACGTGGCCCGACCTGAAGTCCATATGAACCTGAATTAACCTGTTAATTAACTGATTCGGACCCGAACCATTTTGGCCTGAACTAAAACTTACCCGATCTGAAATTAACCCGACCCGAACGTGAACTCAATCTAATTTAAAATCAACCTGATATTGACATGAATCTGAGTCGACCCGAACCCGATCTGATCCGAGTTGAACCATTAAATTGACCTGACATAACCCTTATCTTATTTGATTTGACCTTACATGACATGACATGACATGACCTGGCCTGACCTGAAACTTGAACGATTACCTGATTTCACATTCCTAATTTCAAGCCACGATATACGAACAAGTCGTAGCGCATCCATCTGACACTATAGTTTACTCTTCTTAGCATGGTGACATGTACATACAGGGCTGACCTTGAGGTAGGTCGAATCGGTTAACCGCCCATGACTCTATTTTCTTCAAGTTTTACTACTTAAATAGTTATAGTAGAAATAACTTTAAAAATTGGTTATGATATTAGATAGAGACCTCCTCTTTGGGCCAAAATAAAATAGGACCCAAACAAATGGGACTTCCAGTGAAGTTTACCATTGTTTTATTAAGATGTGTTAATACTTGATGCACCGTCAGCGGAGTTTTTTCTTTCCACAAGCATATTTTAAATGATGCCACATATCGTTTTAAGTGCACTAAACCTTACACGCTAAAAATCAAACCATAATCCTAAACTCTTAAATTATAACCCTTAACCCTAAGACCATAATCTTAAACTCTAAAAATACAACGCATGTGGGAAACTTTATTTTCCACTGCCAATACATCAAATCATTTTCATATTAAGAAATTACCTTAAATACAATTAAAACAATAAAGGACAACCATTAACATACATGTTGTCACTTGAAATATAAAAAAAATTTGCAGAATGAGAAGTCTTAAAATTTAAAAATGGTCAAATGGATGGATATATAATTATTTTTTCTAAAATTTTCAATTTAATATAAAAAAATTCAATAATAACATTCTACCCCGACTAAATTTTTACATATTTGAATTTTTTTTGAACTTTTATGGTCCTGTTGAAAGTGGGCCCTTGAGCAAACGCTCAGGGTGCTCCTGTTATTGAGTCGGGCCTGAAATGAAAAAATGATGTTATATTGAAACTGTATGCTATGATAAGTATGATTTGGTTAATATGTACATGTGAATATATGTAAATATTCATTGATGTTGGTTACGATTGCTACGCTTTAAGCTTTGGCCATGTAGTTAGTAAACATGAAACTAAGTTTATGCATGGTATATGATTTGTATGCTTATGGTTAGCTTATTGGGAAAGTTATATGGTTTAAATGTATGCATAATTTCTGGGCTTGAATTTACACAACATGCTAAATTTTGCTAAAATATAGCATCAGGGTAGAACTAAGATTTAGGGTTGGGATGACAAAATATAAATATTTTAAAGTGGGGTAAATTCATAAATAACCTAAATTTTAAAAGCATTTCATATGAAAATTGCGCGTATAGGTTGCATTAGACTTTTATGTGGTTTATGTAAGTTTAGAAGCATTAAAAGTTACCTCAAAATGCCCAAAATCTGCATTTTATTTGGCATTGGAATCATTTCCCCAAAGTCATGTATTGATACCTAGTCCCCCAATGTTTCAAGAATTTGTTTTTTAAGATACGTTATTGTTGAAAATTGCTTACATGCCATCTATACTTCGATTTGATTGTAAACCTGTCCCTATGCTATTGTTAGATGCTTTGCATGTATGATTTGATTCCGATTAGTTTCAGAACTACTTTGTTACCCAGTGTGTGACATCAGCTGTTCGATTAAACGTTTAGTTTCGAATAATAGATATTACAATAGTGTATCTGATAATATTCTTACAAATTTATATTTTGTGTTAATCTAAATATCAAATATGGAATAACTTACTTTTTGAAAAAAAGAAAGAGAAAAAGCATCTTAATTGGTGTGAGCTGGCTAGTCAATTGTGCATATTTTTTCCAAGATCAAGAAAAGCTGAAATGATGTGTTCTCTTAAGAAAGTTCCTGCATATTTTTTCCCAGCACTTTCTGTCAGGTTCAGCAATCTCCAATCCGAATTTGGCATTCTCAGCAAACTCTCTCTGTATGCAACAGAAACGAGGAATCACATAGTGAACGGAGCTAAGATCCGACATTAGGAATGACGAGAGTCTATTATTACCTGAATGGAGTTGTTGTCGAGAAGTCGATCGATGAGGTTGTATAGGATGTCTTTAGTGTACTCGGGGTGGCCTTGAATGCCGAGAATGTGCTGCCCAATGGCGAACATCTCCACCCTTGTCTTGTCCGAAAATGCAATCACATCAGCTCCCATTGGGACCTCAAATACTTCATCTTGGTGACATTCTATGATAGACAATGAAGAGGGTACTTCATCCAACTCTTCCACGAAGCTGGGGACTGACAAATCTTTCACAATCTTCACTTTCCTCAACCCTATATCCCATCCGCTGCACGCCTTCCCAACTTTCCCCCCCAATGACCTACACAATATCTGTGGGGGAAAACATGGAATTAATGAGCATCAGCGATTTAATCGTCCGAAATCGTTATGTCCACAACTGCAATACAACACAGTAACACGAGTTATGTTACCTGATGGCCGAAGCAGATGCCGAGGACTTTCTTCTGCATGGCATCAAGCGTCTGCAAGATGAAGCAAAGCTTGAGAACCCAGTGGTCATTCCCATAAGCATCATGGGGGCTGCCACTGATTACAAATCCATCGTATTTGTAGAGCTCGCTCATGTCGGGGAACTCTCCGTCCACAACCCTGAACAAGTCCCACCTTTCTCCTTCTTCCCCGAAAGCGGCGACGAACACATTGAAATAGCCACCGTACACCCTCTTTATGTACTCCGAGTCCGTGGCGGCCAGTAGAAGAGCGTACCTCCGTTCGCCGGTTGTGATTAGCTTCATTGTTTTATCACCCAACGACTGGGAAATTCTTGAAAAACTTGATGATTGAGGGGGAGAAAAACAGGGGTTTATATAGAGATTGGAAATTTCGATGGTGGGGTATTGAGAATTAATGGTTAAAATTGTACACGGATTTTGACAGGTTTATTTAGAAGTTAGGGACTCGGTTTGAGCGCACCCCACATGCACAAAGATTCACTCTGCGCGTCAAACATGGGCGCGTCGTATCACATTCTTCACTTGTCCAATTGGTTCATATTCCTCATCGCACTTGGGAATTGAGAGAGATACAACAGCATCTTGGATAAGCAGTTAGTTTACTTATTCCGATGGACTATTATAAAAGTTTATTATTAAACTATTTACGTGTTCTATTTTAAATCTTTAATGAGATTTATAAATATTTTACTAACAAAATTATTCGAACTCTGAGCTCATATATGTTGTTAATGTATTTTATTTTGTTTCCTATAATATCTACTAGAATGAGTCCAAAGACCAATCCTCTCGTGTTCTGTTAGCACATATAATCATTCTATTTTCACCTTAAAGTCCACCAGAACTAGGGGTGTTCATTGTCGGATACCGGATCGGATTCGATCTGATTTTTCGAATCGGCAATATAGTGATCCGTATTCGATCCGGAAAAAATTGGATATCCTTTTTTCGGATACCGGATAATCGGATCGGATATTCGGATATCCGATTATCCGAAAATATAATTTGAACTATTTTTTCGAATTTGAAGGTCGTATTTATGAAAATTTCGGAATTTCGAATATAACAAACAAAAAATTGCTAAATATAACAAGATTCACATTTATGAAAAAATTAATTTTTTAAATTTTTGGATATAACAAGCATCAAATTGTTAAATATAACAATATTAATATTTTAAAAAAATTAGATTTTCGGATTTTCAGATAATTCGAAACTTAAAATATTGTGATTCGTATCCGATCCGGAAAATTTGTAATCGGATCAGATATCTGATCCGAAAATAAAAATCAGATCAGATAATCGAATCAAATAGGTCGGATCGGATATTTTTAAACACCCTACCCAGAACTCATATATGTTGTTAATTTGTTTTTAATTTCCACAAACTAAATGTGTTAAATAAGTTATTTACACTTTCCTTTGTTAAATATATCTTAAAGGAGAACGTGGAAACCAATAAATTTTTATTTGAGTTAATAATTAATTATACAAGATCTTTTTCATTATTGACTTCCCATTTTTAATTTGAAAAGAAAATTAATATAATATTTCTGAGAGAAAAAATCCACACACTTTTCAAGCGTTTGTCAATATATAGCTATGATACAATAATTTAAAGAAAAATTTCACACCATACAAAAATCAAATATGTGAACTTGTGGAGTGGTTCCAATGGTAAAGGATGATGTATTTCATTCAGGTGACCCGAGTTCGAGTACTATGTTTGCACGGTGTGTGCCTTATTAAATGACTAAGAAAATTGAACAGATACTACATTGTAATCACACCAGCATATTCAAAAAAATGTAGTAATTGGTTAAAGTTCACTGCAAGTCCCTTTACCATACTGAAAATTTCATTTCACTCCTTTACTACTTAAAAGAGACATTTTAGTTACTATCCAAAGACAAAGACAAATATACAATTAGAGAATAGAAGGAGCAAAATTGTTTAACTTCAAAATTATTTAATCCAAAATTTAAGATCAGGACCGTTGGAGATGAACTAGACATAACCCAATGCCTTCGGGGATTCTGCCCCGAGATTATCACTCCCTAAGTTTGCTGACAGACATGACCCTTGTCCAATCGTCCGAATTTACTTCTGACGACTTATACATAGTCGTCATAACCATCAAATCGAAACCTTCAGCCATTAAGGACATCAAAACCCTCATCGTCCATATAAAAAGACATATCAAAGAGAGAGGGGCATGATTGATTCTTCCCCAACAAGGATTCCATCTCCGACCTCGTCCCGCGGCTCTCAGCCAAGAGCGAATATGGGTAAACCGTCATAAATCATCTTCGACCACCGCTCTCATCCCAATCTACGCCTCCATCTCCACCTCCTTGTTTGGTGCCTGACATTTTGAACATCAAAAATTGGTGCAGTGAGCGTGGACGTCCCTCTAACCAAAAAATTCAGTCATAATGCATCCCAATAGGCAACGACCCCCAAACAGCCAACCGCCACCCTTCACTCAAAATTTCACCTACATGCTTAGATCTTCAATCCAACAACCCCTAAATACCCTTAATCTGACGTATCACAGACCCTTCTAGAACTACCCAAGCCTTGACGACCAACGAGTCCAACTTCAGCAAGCTCCATACCCGGTGAGTCAGAGCCCCTGGCAAACCTTAGCTCTACAAAATAAGCTAAGGAATTTGCAAGCACAGTTGCAGGCATCCCAAATAGCCCAACTGTAACTCCAACAATAGAATCAGCAACAACATGAGCTAATACAAAAGATCTTGTAGGAATTGTTGATTTCCCAATAGTAGGGAAACGAACATAGAGACGAGGAGGAAGAAAGAGCCTCTAATGCAGAGGAACGCCACCTGCAAGAGCAAATGGCAGCCTGCACAGATGCCACGGGTGCTAGAGGCACACATTCAGAAACAAAGCGAGGGGAGAACAATGTTGAGTGTTCGACCCCGCTAGTGGACCCTATAGAAGAGATATGGAAAAGGCAACTAGAAATGATGTAAAGGAAAATTGACGATCTTCACCGGGCTAACGAACCTGGTAGTGAATTGATGATGGAGGAGGAAAGCCATCTCACCCCTATATATCCGCCGCCTCTAACCCGCCACATTTCAAGCTTCATAAGGAAACCTACGATAGAACCAGGAACCGTACGATCACATGTCCCAGTATAAAAACTATATGGACATCATGGGGGCGAGTGATGAGTTGAAATGTAAAGTCTTCCCAACAACCTTCCGGAAGAGGGCCAAAAACTGGTATGGGTCCCTTTTGGCTAGATCCATCGTAGACTTCAGGCAACTATCGTAGCTTTTTTTCGGACACTTCCTGGCCAACAAAGCAATTCTCAGATCCAAGACCAGCCTGCTCAATATAGTCCAGAGACTCGATGAGTTCATGAGGGAGTACACTATAAGATTCTCCAAAGCCACCTATGGCATCATGGTCCTATTAGATGACTAGTCCATTTCAACGTATATCTCCGTACCGAGGGATGACCCCTTGAACTAAGCTCTAATGGATAACAAACCTACCAAGATAACCCAACTGTACGAAGTGTCCAGTAGATATGCAGAAGTTGAGGAGATGTGATATGCTGCCAGTACTGCTCAAAGCTCTTCTCCACAACAACAATCCCCTCAAAGCCAAAAAACGAAGGAACCACCGGCCTAGACCAAGATTTCATGAATCCTTGAGAGTGAATCGTTGGTCTGGATGCTCTTCCTCCTCTAGGAGATAGGAAGAGAATAGAAATAGGATGAGCTTCAGCCAAAGAGTTCATGTAACGGAACAACCCAAGGGAGCCCCCTACAGAACTTACAAAAACTACACCCCATTGAACACGCCTCTACCCGAGATCTTCTACCAGGTTTAGGGATCAGGGACCATAAAACCTCCCCTACCAATGAGACCGATATCTTTTCGGGACAACTCTTTCTACAGTGCGTTCCACGGCTAGAAAGGGCACAACACTACCAGATGTGTCCACCTTAAGGACATGCTAGAACATGCGGTTAGAAAAGGCATGTTAGATCTATATATCCAACACCCCGATAGCGGAATGATGGGCAAATGGAAAAAGGGCGAGTAGCGACCTATTCGAGGAGTGATTAATGTAATAATATGAGGATCACAATCCCCGACCACTCCTTATATATCCTAGAATTGTTTTATCCATAGGAACTATAGTGAAAAGATCCCAACTCGCAGAGGATTGGAAAACCAACTTTAGGGACACATGCTCCTCCCAAGTCCTGGATGAAACAGAAGATGACCCTTTGGTAGTGTCAACGCGAATCAACGATTGCACTTTTTGAAGAATACTGGCGGACAACGGAAGCACCATAGAGGTATTACACTAAAGTGCCTTTTTAGCATATAAGAGGGCGTTAGTGAGTTGAAACCCTACGGGTAGATTTATGAATTTTTGAACCACCCAATTTTCGTCAAAGGGTCAATCACCCTCCATTTCACTCTCAGAAATGGAAGAAACATTGTCACAATGGGTACATAGTTTGTTGCGGTAGACCAACCCTCCACGTACAACGTCATCTTTGACAGACCGCTCATGAGAAAAGCCAAAATGATCCTGGCCACTTTCATCACAACGATAATGTTCCCCACTCCCAACGGAGAATGATACATTAAGTCAAATCATCAAACAGCCAGGGAATGTCACCTTAGATCCCTAAAATCTCACAACGCTCCTCCAATGAAGCTCTTATGCCCGCCTCAAAACTGGTACAAGCCGACCAAAATGTCAATATATTAGAAAAAATGGAGCTCAACTTGGAAAGCCTAAATGTAACGGGCGACCCAGACACTAGAAGGGCCAGATCTACTAATCAGACATAAAGTTTCTCCCTTTTCGAAGGAGACGAGGAAAAAACACCCAAATGGTCGTCACTCTCTCTAAATTGGAAATGTGCTCATTGATAAGGTTATTAGGGCCCCATTCAGACATATTCGCATGGTCAGTGGCGGACATGCAAGGAATAGACACCTACATCATAATGCACTCACTAAGCATCAAGCCCCCTCTAAGCTAGTATAACAGAAGAAGCGAATGCTAGCAATAGATAAGATATTAGGAGCGAGATAGAAAATGAGCAAATTAATAGCCGTCAGTTTCATCAGGGAAGTAATCTATCCAAAATGGGTCTTCAATGTAGTAATGATTAAGAAGGTAAATAACAATTGGAGAATGTGCATAGATTTCACATACCTCAACGAGGCATGCCCAAAAGATACTTTCTCACTCCCATCTATTGACAATTTTGTAGTCTCTACCACTGGCATAAGTACATGAGTTTCATAGATGATTTCTCTAGATAAAACAAAATCTAAATGGACCCGCGAGACCAAGAGAAGACATCTTTCATCATGGAGGATGACCTTTTCTGCTATAAAGTATTGCCTTTCAGATTGAATAACGTCGGAGCAACTTTCCAACGCTTGGTCAATAAGATTTTCAAGGGCCAAATATGAAAGAATATGGAGGCGTTTGTGGATGACATGATTGTGAAGAGCTCCTCCAAGGAACAACAATTTAAGGACCTAGCGGAGGTATTCTAGGTCATCCGACAATACAATATGCGCCTAAATTTGGCCAAGTGCATATTCGGGGTTAGTGCGGGGAAGTTCTTGGGTTTTTTGATCTTAGATAGGGGAATAGAAACCAATTCAGAAAAAAAATCACTACTATCTTGGAGATGAAACCTCTTACCAAAGTAAAAGATGTCTAGATGCTGACAGGAAGAGTGGTGGCCCTCAACCGCTTTGTCTCCAAGATGGCAGAGAAATGTTTACCTTTCTTTAAAACCCTAAGTTCAACTCCCTTTTAGTGGACCCCAAAAGTTCTAGGACGCTTTCAAAGAACTGAAGAAATACATGAGCAACTAGCTAGTCCTTACATAAACACGAAAGGGAGACGAGCTATTAGTTTATCTAGAATCATATAATGAAACCGTCGTTACGATACTAGTTAATGAGATAGAACGTGGTCAATTTTTTCACTACACCAGTCGGGTAATACAAAATGAGGAAGTTAATTACTCAAAGATAGAAAAAATGGTTTTCGCACTAATAGTAGCAGCTGGAGTGCTCCGCCAATATTTCAAAGCTTTCCTGATCACGATCATGACAGACCTACCGTTGAAAGAAATATTCCAACGAGTTAATTCGTCCGGCATAAAGATTAAGTGGAACATTAAACTAACTAAATTTTGTATTGAGTTCGCTCCCCAAAAATCTATTAAAGCACAACCCCTGGCTGACCTCATAATGGAATGCTCTTTCACCCCCTACCGATGTCGCACCACCCTCCGCTCTAGAAGATGCCCTCTCCTCGAAAAATCTAAAACTAGAGGGATATGACAGAATTCCTGTGTAGACAGTACATCGGCATGTGCATAGATGAAGAGCCCAACTGGATGACCCCTATTGTAAAATTCATCATCAACAGTGAAGAACCGATGGATCCTAAGGAGAAAGCCAAACTAAGAAACAAGGCAGCAAGGTACATGTTAATTGATGGAGTCATGTACATAAAATGCTTCTCCCAACCACTCCTTTGCTGTCTAGGCCCTAAGGAGGCAAATTATGTCCTCTGCCAGATTCACAAAGGTATCTTCGTACACCACATGAGATCACAATGCCTATCTCAAAAGGTTCTCCGACAAGGATTCTATTGGCTGACTATCCACCAATACACTCTCAAAATCGTGACTAAGTGTAAACCATGTCAAAAAGTACTCACTCGTCCCAAGGACACCGGCAAAATCATTGCATACCATCTCCAGCCCTTGGCCCTTCGTCACATGGGGAATGAACATATTAGGACCTTTGCCGGATGCAGACCATAAAAAGCAATTCATAGTAGAAGCCATAGAATACTACACTAAGTGGATTGAAGTTGAGACTCTGACCACCATTACGGAAAGACAAGTTGAGAGTTTTGTCTAGAAGACTATCATACATTGATACGGTCTCCCGTATATCATTATCATAGACAACGAAACATAATTTCAAGGGAAATTTGAAGAATTCTAATGCGATCCTAATCCACTACTCACTCTTGATCACCATACTTTCATCTTTATTCATAAGGATGAAAGTCAAGGGAGTTTTACTTAACTTTCTTAATGATTAGTTTAATTACACATTGTTATTATTCATAATTATACATACTCATATCATGCTATTTAATCATGTCATTCATATCAACTATGCTCATATCATGGTTATGTTCAACATTATGCATTACATATTAGGATATCATAACATGTTTCCATTCATTATTCCTTATACTTTTCATATTATATGAATATCATGCATAACCTATGAACCACGTCTTTCTTTAAGTATAATTTATCTTTATTTATGTTATAAATATTAATTATGTTTTTGTATTTTGTTTTAAGGTACTTTAAGCTCACATAGAAAGGAGAATTGAAGGAGGGCAGCTCAAGTAGCTCGAAGATAGCTTAATTCAGCTCGAAGGAAGCTCAACTAGCTCGGAGATAGCTCAATTCAGCTTGAAGACAACTCAACCAAGCTCAACAAGCTCAAACCATCTCGACCAGCTCTTTATGAAAAGTTGTTTGCGCGTTTGAGGTACTATAAATGACACGCAAAATAGTGCAAGTATACACGTCGAACAAGTAATAAAATGATGAGTGAGTATCATCTCCACAGGGATTGGAGGTAAATTAAGTCAAGTTTAAGCACACCAAACACAAATTGAATATTGAATGAAAGAGTTTGGATGAGCAGTTTTAAAGAAATGCTATAGCAAAAATTGTAAATAAAAACTGGAGCTAAATGATAAGACTTCAAACGTCCTCACACGTGTGAAAACTCTCAGATAGGAAGATAGGCTGGGCTTGTTGAGAAATCATATGCCTAGTAATAATGTATGTCTAACACTTTCCAGCTCAAACTATGCTCGACAGAGTTTACTAAGGTCTTTCTAAACTATCTCTAGCAAGAAACCTGACAGCCATAATGCTACGACAATACCTCTCAGCGTCAACCCTAGCAAGCTACTTATCGTTTAAGTAATACTCCTTTTAGTTGTTGAAACTCTATCTTTATCTCTAAGGTGAGTTAGAGTTGTGCTTCTCAGCATCCAACCCCATTGTCTACGTGGATCTAAGCTTAACTCTCTCGACCATTAAGCTAATCTAACACCCAAGTAAAAACTAACTCTCGATAGCTCTTACAAACTTAGGGCAATAAAACAGTAGACAAAGCATATGGAAACTGGAAAATACTGAAAACATCCATTAAAGTTAGTTCATGGCTAGGTAAATATCATCCATAATCATCCATTTCAAACAACCCATTTCCAGAATAGAAAATGTTAAAGCATAAGAAACTAAGAGTAAAGGAAACTCCCAAGCTGTCGTGGACTGTCGTGAACCGCTTCAAGCTTGCTGCTTCTCTCAAAGGCCAGCAAGATCTTCCCTTTATTCTCTCTCTCTTATCTCTCTTATCTCCAAAAGCAACTTTCTAGCCCCCTTTTAATATGGGTGTCTTGTCCTTATATAGTGGGGGCTCTTAGAGTTTTGTGCCCTAAAGATTCCTTGTGTGTCCTAAGGAATATTCCCTAGGTCACATGAGTGGCACAGCTGGCTGGTGGTTCACATGTGGGGGTTCTCAAAATATCTTTTCTTTTTGTCTTTTTTGCACCTAGAAATGCATCCAAAATGATGCAGCATGTTTCTCATTTCCCAGCATTATTCCTTGCTTCACATGCACATCACAACACCAAACCAAACCTTCCTCAAACAACATCAAATTCATAATTTAATCAAAACAACCAAGCTAACAACACTATATGCAACTATATGAACTAAATTCAACTATATGCAATGAAATGAGCTTAAAACCAAGCAATATTATAAGTAAAAAGGCTTGAAAAATAGAGTTTTTACAAGGTTAAAAAAAGTCATGTCTTTTCACCAAAACTCGTGTCTTTTCACAAAAGGGTGTTTTACCAAAAGTCAAAACTTTTCACCAAAAGGTACCTTTTAAAGTCGTACCTTATCACTAAAGATCATGACTTTTCACCAAGGTTCGTGACTTTTCATCAAGAGATTTCATTTCAAGTCATACATTTTCGCCAAGAGTCGTGCCTCTTCACCAAGGGCCGTGTCTCTTCACCAAAGGTCACCATTCACTAAGCATCATGACTCTACAAAACGTGTCCGATCATAAAGACAACAGAACCCTGAAAAGATGCAACCAAAGGACACGACACCATTCACCAAGAGAGGGCGGCAAGCTTGGCACCAAAACCAAAGGACTCCAACCTTTCGACCATGACCGAATAGCTACATGACCCTTCGGCTAACACCCCTTGTAAACCTATAAATAGGCCATCATTTGGCATTTTATAACAACTCAACTAATCATTTGCTTAATTTATCATTTGTGAGGTTTTCTCTCAACTTTGTTATTTTTAGAACTTTATCGACTTATCAAGCATCTACTTTTGGCGTCACCCTTTTCGTGATACTTCGGGTTCCTAGTTTACTAACTAGTGGGCCAAAGTCCTATCGGTTGAAGATCGTTTAAGGTTTAGGTCTATAACCTTTAGTATAGGTTCTTCCTTGATCCGAAATTCCCTATCTTCATCAGCACTTCCTAAACACCATCCACCATCTTTTCATTTTCAATACCTTTGTCCGAACCCTTCACCATCTATATCAATCCATTCCTTTTCATCATCCTATTCCCAAACACCACACCCAGTTCCCTTAACCAATTTCTTCCGCATCCTAAACTCTTACACTCTTTCTTCTTGTTTTTTTATCTAATATCACAAGTACTTACATGCATTCTACGGTTAGGAACAATTAAGGCTGCACTCAACATTAACAAGACGAGAATGGGAGCTTATCAAATTATACCACAACTTGAAGATCACCCCCTCCAAGAGCTCCATCAAAACTCCTCAAACAAATGGCCAATATGATCTCGTAAACAAAAAGATCCTCACAACACTAAAATGGAAGGTTGATGACGCTGAAGGAGCCTGACTAGAGGAATTACCAAGCGTCTTATGGGCTCTTCAAACCACATCCCACATGGGTACCATAGAAACTCTCTTCAACATAATGTTTGGTTTTGAAGTAGTAATCTCGATGGAGATAGGAGCAAACTCTCTTCGGACATCCCACTACGATCAAACCATTAACGAAGAGATGCTCTACACCAGCCTCAACTTACTGGAGGAAACCTGGGAGGCAATAGAGATCAAACTAGCTACTCGAAACCAGCAAGTGGTTCATTACTACAACTCTAAAGTCCGGAACAAGCAATATCAAGTAGGAGACTTGGTCATGTGAAACACTGAGGCTAGTCTTCTTGCAGGACGAAGGGGAAAGATGACACCCAACTAGGAGGGTCCCTACAAAGTAACTGCAAAAATCGGCTTTGGAGCATACAAGTTAAAACACATGAGTGGAAACTCTGAAGGAGCTTGACTAGAGCTCCATCAAAACTCCTCACAACACTAAAATGGAAGGTTGATGACGCTGAAAGAGATCGGCTTTGGAGTATACAAGTTAAAACACATGAGTGGAAAAGAAATGCCCCATACATGGAATGCATGCCGCCTCCAGAAATTCTATATCTAAACAAATGTACTCTTGAAACTAGCATCATTTTGTAGAAAAACATGAATACCGACACTCAGCTTTTTAATGAAATAGAATGTTTTTTGCTCATCTATATCCTTCAAGGATGTCAAGGTAATCTCCACCCGAAACCATAAACTGTCTCCCCAAGTATGTTCAAACAACGCCACTTATTATGAATTTGACTCTCCAAGGGTGACGAAATATCTCCGCCCATATGATATCTGTTTCTTCAAGGATTTCAATACACCTCCACCCACAGCACGACAATTTCTTCCAAGACCGTTAGGATAAGCTCCACTCAAAATTTTGACTATCTCTCCAAAAGCGTCAAGGTACCTCCGCTCAACCTACGATTTTCCCTAAAAAATGAATTGTGAATCCTCCATCCATTCAATGCCGATGACATTGCGTACCTCCAAGAACATAGTGATGCCCATGTTTCATGCATTTCAAAGCATACGATTGCTACAAACACATGGATGCCTCTGATTCCCTCTCTTAATCATCGTAGGCCATTGTGGATTTTGGAAGAACATATATGCATCTATCCATTCAATGCCTTTAGTAGTACAATTCTCCAAGGACATAGAGATGCTCGTGTTTCATGCCAATCGGGGCATGTGATTACTACGAACACACGGTTGCCTCGACGGGGAGATGCCTTTGCGTTACTTAGGACCGATGTTCCAAGAACATGGAGATGCCTCCACTCACTTAACGCTCGTTTCTACAAGAGTTTTGACAACAACTCCATTCCTTAGCATTTGTTTCCCAAGAGTAATGAGATGCCTTAACCCAGTTGTGACTATTACTCCAAAGGTCTGAGATACATCCATACGGAGATGCTAATATTCACTACTCACTTATTCCTATAAGAGTGCCAAGAAAAACCACATTCACAAGCGTTCACCCCTCTAAAGGCACAAAACGATTGCCGAAAATTGATATGAATAAAAAGGGCACAATTCACCAATCCCACTCTCAGGTCATACCACTTTATAACACTCATTCGACTTGAGGCAGACAACTGTTATACCTACTTTCCTCCGAGACCCTAGAGGTGAACCAGAGATAACCCACTGTCTCTGGGGATTCCTCCCCCATATTACCAATCCCTAGGATCCCTGACAGACATGACCATTGTCTAATTAGCCGAATAGCCGTCATAACCATCAAATCGGTACCTCCTGCCATTAAGGACCGCGAAACCCTCACCACCCATATAAAACACATATCAAAGAGATAGGGGGCACGGTTGATTCTTCCCCAACAAGGCCTCCATCTCTGACCTCGTCCTGCGGCTCTCAGCCCAGAGCGAATACGGGTGAAGCTCCATAAACCGTCATCGACCCCCGCTCTCATCACCATCTATGCCTCCATCTCAACCTCTTGTTTAGTGTCTTACATTTTGGACATCAACAAGAAGTATAAAACTTAACTTTAAAAAAAGAAAAAAAGAGACTTCAATAAAAACTCTTTTAAGCTTGATTCGAACAAAGCCAAAATCAAAACCCGAGAAGGGAAAATGAGTACCAAAATTAAATTAATAACACTAAATCCATATCATACAAAAAAATTCTATTAAACAAAAATTTTGAGAGGACACAAACCTTTACGTGCCCTTAGTAGCTCCATCTTTGTTTCATTCTTTTTGAAAATCAACATATTCTAGTCCAAAACATATGAATTAATTAGGGGTGTTAAAAATACCCGACCCGAGTTACTCAATGACCCAAACCCTTAATAATCGGATATTATTCTAAAAAAATGTATGATCGGGTCGAATACCGACCTGGGATTTTCCCAGATAATTGGGTCGGGTCAGGGGCAGTTTTTTTAAATTGGGTACCCGACCCAGTACTTTTAATAAATTTATGTTAAATTATATTAGATATTTTTACTTTTAATTTAAATTACCGATTGCTGATGGCGGAATGATAATCACACACAGACACACACACGCTTGCACGTACGCGCGCGCACACACAACGAGTACATGATAATCACATGCCAGGAATCCAAGTTTTACGGGTACTAGGCTAGCGAGTACATGATAATCACATGCCGGGACAGAAGTCGACAAATATGTTACCCGAATAATTGGATATCCGATACTTTGAGTACCCAAATTTAAACACCCCTAGAATTAATGCAATATCAACCACCATTAAGACACACTTTCCACTAATAGAAAAGTTGATGTTTTGGACTAAAATTTGCTTCTTCAAGCATACAAGGACATGAATGTGTTGTCAAAAATTAGAAGAATTAGAATAAATTTTTAGATATAAGCTTCGTTCAGGAACGAGTTTAGAACCAACGAAAAAACTACGCCAACGACCCATAAATCTCGTCATTTCAACCAGCTTTTGAACATAATTTGGTCTCTAAACCAAAATTTTGAAAAAACTAATTTTTTTTATTTTCCCCTAAACTACCGTTCTCACCGCTTTTCACTTAAAATCTTGTTCTAAAATTATTCATGAATGTAGCCATAATAGAGGACTATATAGTGAACTTTAATCGCGAAAATAGAATGACTTGTAATATTATAATATATATATATTTATTTTAATTTTAGATTTTAATAAAATTTACGAATACTTTACAAACACCACTTTTTGAACTCAAATTTCATAAATAGAAGGCTTAATATTCAAATAGGTGCCCAAACTATGCTTGTGGATTACTTTTGGTGCCTAAACTATTTTTAGCTTTAAATAGGTGCTTAAAGTTTCAATTTTGGTCATTTTAAGTGCCTAACCGTTAATAAAAAACCGTTAGCCAATTAAATTGTGACAAGTGGCATGTTTTTAATTTTTAAATAAAATTTAAAATTCATTTTTCTAAAAATATTAATAGTTTTAAATCTTTACAAAACAGTCCCAAATCCCTAACCTAAAACCCCAAATCCCCAAATTATCGTTGATGTCGCCGTTTACTACCTCATCGGAGGCCACCACTACCGCCGCCGGACCACCATGACCGTTTCCCCCAACAACCCATCGCCGATAACCGACGGTAGGTGTGCCGACGACTTCCTTTCGCGATTTTGGCTTCTTTCGACGTTAGGAAGCCGATCGACACACCTACCGCCGTTTACCGGTGATGTGTGGTTGGAGAAACGATCTTGGTAGTCCAGCAGCGGATATGGGGGCGGCGGCGAAACCATTGGCAGCGGGTTCGACCGGAGAAGTTAAGGATTTCGAATTTGGGGCCATTTTGTGAGTTTTGGGAAATTTAGAGTTTTTTTTTAAAATAAGTTAAAAAATTAAAGTAAAAAATAAAAAAAATATTTTTTTTAATAAAAATAACAGTAGTTAACGGTTAGACACCTAAAATGACAAAAATTAAAATTTTAAGCACCTATTTAGAGCTAAAAATAGTTTAGGCACCAAAAGTGATCTACAAGCATAATTTGGACACCTATTTAAGTATTAAGCCTAAAAAGAATATCACACTTTTTCCACCGCCACTGCTTCTTAGGTTCCGTCAGCATAGATTAACTGTTTACACGTTAAAAGAAATAAAAATGCATCTATCATACAGTCCACTAGAATATGTTTTTTATTTTAATTCCCATAAAGTAAATGTGTTAAATTATATACACTTTTCTTCGTACCAAAATCCCTAGCCGCTCTTCATACCAAAATTCTCTCAATTCTATTCGTTTTCTACATTGATCAATCTCTTTGATCGGTGGTCGACAATCAATTTTAATATTAGTTGTCGACCACCAGATCTATTAATTTTCTTGTTTTGTTTTTTATTTTTATTTTAATAAGAATCTCTTTCTCTGTCTTTGTGACACGTTTTTTCCTCTGTCCTTGTGACATGTTTTTGTTTTTGTTTTGTGGTTTGATTCATCTGTTGTGGCATGTTTCAGCATACCCTAGCGATCGATTGTTGTTCGCACAGAGATTCAATCGGTGTTAGTTTCTGATTTATATTTTTGTCGGTGGTCACTTGGAAAGTTATATCCCCACTCGGTTGATGGTTGTTTGCCGATGAAATCAGTCCTGGGTAGCGGTACTTTTTGCTTGACAGCTTGGATCGCGCACCACTCCTTCTTCCTTCTTTATGCGTCTCGTTTGGACATAGACAAGGAGATTCATGAGGCTGCTAAATTTTGTTGGTATGCTTATCTCCATAGAAATTTTCATTTTTCTTTGTTTTTAGGCTGTAAGGATTTTTTTGGGTTGTTTAATCCAAATATTTTTCTTCTTGAATGCATTGTAATTGAAATATTTCTATGGATTTAATAAAAATTTAGTGGCTTTTATCAAAAAAAAAAGAGTGCGCGGAAAAACTATGATTTTTTTTATTTGAATTAATAGTTAATTATACACGATTTCTTTTTATTAATTCTTTCATTTTATAGTATAATATAGTCTATTTTATAGTTCATATTCGATATTTGTAGCTCTCTTATCCAACAATAATTTTTTTTAAAAGAATCAATCTTTTAAATATAATATTTCTGAAAAAAGTAAAAAGAAATTCCACCCTCTTTTCGAGGGTTTGTCAATATATAGCTATGATACAATAATTTAAAGAAAAACTTCAAATCATAATAAAGATGTAATAATTTGGTTAAAGTTGTACAAGTCCCTCTACCATATCTAAAAGTTCTTTTCAGTCCACTACTATTTAAAGAGACATTTATTATACGATCCATTAATAAAATTAGGATCAGACAATAAAAGAGACAAAGTCGTCTAAATTTAAAATTACCAACGAACTAACTTGCCTCAGTAGTTAAGGGAACGATTGTTGTTCTTAGAGGTCATGGGTTCGAGCACCAGCAGCTGCAGCAGGGTGATTGAGCGTTCATTGTCAAATGGTTGAGAGTATATTTAGAACAGATACTACTTGTAATCACTTTAGCTTTCATAAAAAAAACCAGAAGCCTAAAAATTATGTAATCCAAAATTAGAAGGGACAAAACTTAATTTAAATAAAAAAGGAAAAAATAATATTAAACAAAAAAATTGAGAGGACACGATCCCCTGCCACGCCTTTAGTACCTCCATCATTGTTCATGTCCGTTTGCAATCAACATATACATATTTTAGTTTAAAACTTACGAATTAATGCTGTTATGGATGACAGTAAACACACGCAGAAGAAAGAGATAGGTGAGGAAGAAAATAGATTAAGGGAGAGGAAACAAAGTTTTTCTTAGGGTTTTTCATATCTTGTTAGCTTACAGCCCGATCTATTTAAGAAAAAAGAGACAAATATCCTAATACAAGACGAAATCAGTTAGGCCACGTGGCACGTTTCTTTTCCTATTCCCTCTGCGCATTGTTGGTTCATTCCCGACCAGGGGGATATTCTGGACCACACTTGTAGGAGTCGTCACTGGGCCTGCAGTATGGTGGGTTACCTCTGCCATGTCTGCAACATTACCCCCTAAAGACTCAACCTTGTCCTCAAGGTTTGAAGACTCAGCGAAGAAGGGAAGCGGAGTAAACTGGTGTAACGGTTGCCCTTTACAAAGCTTGAGCTGAGAGATGTGGAAAACTGGATGTAAGCGTGCTGTGTCCAGTAGTTCCAAACGGTAAGCCACCGGTCCGATGCGTTGGGCAACCTTGTAGGGGCCAAAAAATCGTGGGCTGAGTTTGGTGTGCTTGGCCAGTCGGAGGGAGAGTTGACGATAGGGTTGGAGACGGATGAAAGCCCAATCCCCGATATTCAATTCCACTTCTCGACGCCTCTTGTCAGCATGGTTCTTCATTCGCAGCTGAGCCTGGGCCAAATTCTGTTTAAGCTCGCGAAGAATTGCGTCACGATCCTGAAGTGCTGTGTCCACTTGAGGATTGAGAGAACCCCCTTCCACGTAAGACATTAGCGTAGGAGGATCGCGGCCATACAGTGACCGGAATGGGGTCATTCCGGCGGAAGCTTGGAATGATGTATTGTACCAAAACTCCGCCCAAGCCAGGTATTGTTCCCATTTACGTGGCTCGTTGCCAGTCATGCAGCGGAGGTACATCTCCAGACAGCAGTTCAAGGCCTCGGTTTGACCATCGGATTGCGGATGGTAATCCGAGCTTAAGCACAACTCTGTGCCCTGGAGTTGAGCCAGTTTCGTCCAGACGGTGCTGGTGAAGATCGGGTCTCTATCGCTCACCATGGAACGTGGGATGCCATGCAGCTTCACTACGCCTTGGACCAAAACCTTTGCAGCTAGTGGGGCATCATACTGTGCAGGTAAGGCAAAAAAGTGACCGTATTTGGTCAACCAATCAACGGCGACCAATATAACCTCTTTACCATTGGAGAGGGGCATGTCAGTTTTGAAGTCCAATGAGATATCTTCAAAGACCTGCTGAGGTATCGGAAGTGGCTGAAGAAGGCCTGCCGGAACCAGATTGTCGCTCTTCATGGCCTGACAAGTCTGGCACTCCGATACAAAGCGACGAACATCCTTGCGCATCCCATTCCAGAAAAAATGAGCAGATATCCGACGAAATGTACGAGAAATTCCGGCGTGACCACCGACTGTGGAGCTATGGAATTCGCGTAGGAGCCGAGAGCGCAGGGCACTTTCACTAGAGACCACGATGATATTATTGAAGAGTAATAACCCGTGGTTAACAGTGTAGCCCGGAGGTGAGTTGTGCCCCTTGGTGATATCTGTCAAAATCTGCATCAAACTGGGGTCATGCTGTAGAGCTGTGCAAATATCCTCCAAAATTCTGAAAACTGGACGAGAAAAAGCCAGCAACTAGGCACTAACTTCTCTGGATAAAGCGTCAGCCACCCTATTCAGTTTCCCAGGGCGATACTTAATTTCAAAATCAAAACCAATAAGCTTTGCCAGCCATTGTTGTTGCTTCGACGTTTGAATTGTTTGCTGAGTCAATTCTCGGAGAGCCTTCTGGTCTGTGATGATTATGAAACGACAACCAAGGAGGTACTGACGCCATTTGCCAACGGCCTGAGTTATGGCATACATCTCTCGATGGTATGTCGAGGAAGCTTGCATCTTTGGACTCAGCTTTTGGCTAAAAAAATGCCAATGGTCTATTGGCCTGAGTTAACACGGCCCCAATGCCCACATCAGAAGCGTTAGTTTCAACAACGAATTCCTTATCAAAATCCGGAAGACCCAACACTGGAGCTGACACGAGGGAGGATTTCAAGAGTTCAAATGCTGCCTAAGCCGCCGGAGACCAACTGAACGTGTATGAATGTTTCAACAGGTCCGAAATAGGATCTGCGATTGTAGCATACCCTTTAATGAATCGACGATAGTAACCTGATATACCCAAGAAGGCGCGGACATCACGAACTATAGTGGGCACTGGCCACTTTCGAATAGCTTCCACTTTAGAGTCGTCCATGGCTAACCCCTCGCGAGAGACTACGTGACCCAGATACTCCAATGTCTCCTGACCAAAAGAGCATTTCGATTGTTTAGCCACCAAACCATGGGTTTTCAATATCTGAAGAACACTGCGTAAGTGCTGAAGGTGGTCCTGCCAATTGCCACTGAACACTAGGATGTCATCCAGAAATATGAGAACAAACTTGCGCAAGAATGGACGGAAGATGGCGTTCATCGCAGCTTGGAATGTTGATGGAGCATTGGTTAAGCCAAACGGCATAACAAGGAATTCGTAATGACCGTCATGCGTCCGGAAGGCAGTTTTATGAATGTCCTCACCACGGACTCTGATTTGGTGGTATCCTGCGAGCAAATCGAGCTTCGAAAAGAACAGGGACTGTCCGAGTTCATCGAAAAGTTCATCAGCTGTAGGTATCGGAAACTTGTCGCGAATGGTGATCGCGTTGAGTGCTCTATAATCAACACAAAAATGCCGCGTACCATCTTTTTTGCGGACCAGCATAACGGGTGAAGAGAAGGGGCTCGTGCTCGGACGAATCTGACATGCCTGAAGCATTTGCTGAACTTGTTTTTCTATCTCAGCCTTTTGAAAGTGACGGTAGCGGTAAGGGTGGACGTTTACTAGCTTACTCGATGCATCGAGGTGGATGGCGTGGTCATGAGGGCGCTGAGGAGGCAAACTGTTGATTGGTTCGAAGACACTACTAAACTCCGCCATGAGGTCTCGCAAATCCCCACATTCAGGCAAGGTGGTAGAGGACACCGGGTTCTCAACATGCAAGCGGAAGAACTCAGCGATAGCTCCCGTTTTTGACAGACGGTGGAGGGATTGGAGGTGAATTGGTTGGGGTCCAAGCTCAGTGTCACCTTGCCAACAATGCTGATCATTACCTTGTTGAAATTCAAAAGTCAACTTGGCAAAGTTCATGGTAACAGGGCCCAAGGTGGCCATCCAGGCAACGCCTAACACAACTTCAGCACCCTCGAGTGGCAGAATGTAGAAGTCAGTGGTCAACTCAGTACCCTGAACCAAAACTTTGACCTCACGGGCGCAACCTTCATGCTGTAGATGTTGGCCATTACCAACAAGAACCCTGAAGTTTGGGGTAGCTGATACTTGTAAGCCAGATGTTTTGCAACGCGAGATTGAATGAAGTTATGGGTGCTACCACCGTCGATGAGAATTCAAACTAGATTGCCCTGAATTTTGCCTTGTACGCGCAGTGTATTTGGGGTAGTGCAGCCAGCAAGAGCGTTGAACGATACTGTGGAGTGCTCGTCGATGGGTGGGGGTGGAGTGTCGGTGTTATCGTCCGCCGGAGGCATTTGGTCGACACTCTCGACGGTATCATCCAACAAAAATAGTTGGGGGGCCTTGCATTTATGTCCCGGCACATAACGCTCATCACAGTAAAAGCACAAGCCTTTGAGTCGTCGTGCATGTGCCTCTGTAGAGGAAATACGACGAACATGTGGAGGAGAGGTTGAGGGTTGAGTGCCTGGGTCTGATGGAGGGGGGCGACCAGGCTGTCCTTTTGGATCCTGGGAATTTGCAAGTGGGGTCGGCAACAATGGTTGAAGCTTGGAAGTCGAAGGGCGAGTAAAGGGACGGCGATCTTGTAGACGAGCCTCGTGGAATCTTGCCAGTGCCTGAACCTCAACCATTGACGTTGAACGATGGCCCAGAACTTCATTCTTAATATTAGTGCGAAGGCCAGAGGTGAAGCAGTCCAAGAAGAATTCATTAGAGAGATTTGAAGTTCGCAACGCTAAATCCTCAAAACGTGACTGATAATCTGCCACAGTCGTCGTCTGCATCAACTTAGCCAACTGTCCGGCTGGGGATTCAATCTCCATGACGGTGAAGCGTTTGCGAATAGCGTCAACCAAGTGGGTCCAACCTGCGAGTTGTCGTTGGCGCTGCATCCACGGAAACCACTTCTTCACCATGCCGATCATTCGAAAAGACGTCATCGTGACGAGATGGGGGTCGTCCGTTCCATAAAATTCGAAGAAATCCGTCGCAGAGGATATCCATTCCTCTGGATCATCTCCATTAAAAATGGGAAGCTCCACTTGCATTGGCTTAGGTGGGAACGGAAAGGCATCATCCGAGTCGCCGCGGGCCTTCGCCTTGCCGCGGTGTAAGGTGCTATCGACGGACATCTCGCCGCCGGCCGATGTAGTGGCTGAAGCTCCTAATAGGGCAGCGATAGTCTGAAGATGCCGAGCCATTTCCTGAAGTGTAACCTGAGTTGCAGCGTTCCATTTGTCTTGGTTGGCAGCATGGGTTTCGAGGAAGGTGAGTGTTTGTTCGTGGCGAGTGGTCGTGTCTTGGAGGGATCGGATGGATTCAGTGTTGTTAACCATGGTAGAGTAAGCAATGAAAGCAACCAAACTGTTATGGATGGCAGTAAACACACACATAAGAAAGGGATAGGTGAGGAAGAAAATAGATTAAGGGAGAGGAAACAAAGTTTTTCTTAGGGTTTTTCATATCCTGTTAGCTCACAGCCCGAGCTATTTAAGCAAAAAGAGACAAATATCCTAATACAGGACAAAATCAGTTAGGCCACGTGGCGCGTTTCTTTCCCTATTCCCTCTGCGCACTGTTGGTTCATTCCCGACCAGAGGGATATTCTGGACCACACTTGTAGGAGCCGTCACTGGGCCTGCAGTATGGTGGGTTACCTCTGCCATGTCTGCAACAAATGCCATATCAACATTAAGACACATCTTTAAAAGTTGATGTTTTGGACTAAAATATGTTGATTTTCAAGCGTACTGGGACATAAATGTCTCGCCAAAAAGTAGAAGGATTTGAATGAATTTTTCGATATACTAAAGGACTTGTAGTGAACTCTAACCGTTGTAAATTGCTTTCTGTTGCTTTTCCAATCTTGATTATATAGATAATGGCAAATTAATCACGTTATTACATATTAAGTAGTAAACTGACTCGGAATATATGAATCTTGGGGAATGCCCAAATGTATATACCCTTAATTTGAGGTGGATTCATAGGGTAGACAAAGCCTTAAAAAAATTCACTTTATACATAAAAAAGCAAAGTATTGGGTTCTGATTCATCGTCAAATTCTAAGAGCATATTAAAAGCTTTGCTGGCAGGATATGAAGTTTTTTAGTTTAGGACAGTGCTGGTGCTGCTGACATAAGCACATGTACGTTGGATGTTAGAATCTTAACAATGTGTTTGGTTTGAATAATGTAATATTTCTTCCGGTGGTGTAACCTCCTGAAAAGAGATTATCATGTTTGGTAATTATGGAATTTGGTGAAAGAGTTTTAGGGGTTAACTTAAAATTTTAAAAAATTTAGAGGTTTAAACTAAAATCTTAAATTTTTAAAGGATTTAATTTAAAATTTTAAAATTTAAAGTGGAGAGTGGTAGGGAATCAAAGTGTCATTTCCGTGACCGCGCTGATCCCTTGAAATTTGGATTAGGCAACGATTGATGGAATCGAAAGAGGGTGTCGACGTTGATTCTGACGATTCTAATCAATCTTTCCAAGGCCACTTTAAATAACATTGATTCCCAAAGCAATGTCTCCATTCTCAAACCTTAGTGTATTTACACTTCTTATTTCACAATAATGATTTCAAATCTTCAATGAAACACCACAATATGGTTAGGTTTGGATATACTTGCAACAAAGTAAATGGTAAATCAATCTACAATCACTTTTGCTTTTGCATTGCAAAAAAATAAAAAAATAAAAAATTTGAATACATGAATCTCAATGAAAACCTAAAATGTATGTTCCCTTAGTATGCGGTTAGATACAATGGAAATTCCTAGTACCACAAAAACTTGTTGCGTGTAAAAGTGTCTATCGCAATTAAGTGCAAGTGTACACGTCGCAAGTAATAAAGTGATACTAGAGTATCGGATATCGTCTCCATAGGGACTGGGCTAACCCTTTCCTTCGCTATCTGCACAAGGGGAAAAGAAAATATTTGAGATGTTTGTCACGAAAATAAATAAGAATACTGGAAAAATAAAAGTAGAGAAATCAAGATAGAGAGAATGTGATGGTATTGAATTGCTCAGTAGTGCAGATATTGCAGAGTTTAGGAAATCCAGTTCTGTCGTCGCGCCCGTCGCGACAGCACCTGTCGCGGCAGCAGTCCATTGATTGTCGCGGCAGCAAACACTCAACTCCGTACTTCAAGTTTGGCAAGAATCCCAGATGTGCCTTGGCCTATCCCTAGGTCCAAGTCTGTCGATGATCACGTCTTTGATGATACCTCCCGGCGTGAATCGAAGGATGAACACCGATGTGTATGAATTCTTCTTTAGCCACTTAACCTCGTCCTATCCCTAGGCCCGAGATAGTTCAACTATAAACTAGAGAACTTGCTCTTATTTCTTTCGTATACTTAACTCTCCCGATGCTATGTAAATTGATAACCTCACAATGCTCTCCCGATGCTCTTGCAAGATATTAATAACCAAAATAAGAGAACTTGAAGTTTATTTTATTGAACTGAAAATTCCTAAAACAAAAGCAACCCTTGCAACTACTTTACAAATCAACCCGTGGCCCTAAGGGGAATTTAGAACATGGTGTGGGAAGGAAAACGACTAGAGGTTGAGAGAGAAGGCTAGGGTAATCGGTTATTTCCTCTAGGTTAAGATATATGCCCTTATATAAGCTTTGGGCTCAAGTTTTCTAATTTAACAAGGATTACAACTTTAAATTAAAGTATGATTCTAATAAAGACTAAATCTTCAAGGAATCTACTTTCCAGCCGTCTTCCTTGTTTCTTGGGATTATCTCTCCTTGAACTTTGGGCTTGGAATATCTTCTGATCTAGGGTTTGGAAAAATATGGTGATTTCACACGACAGACGGGCTGAATTTTCTCTATCTGTCGAGGTCCACTTTGCATCTTCTCCACAAAACTGCCGTCGTCCTCTGCTGTCACGGCGGCGACCATGGCAGCATCGTCCTCCTTGACTGCTAGTTCCAGCTTTTCTGCATCGCTGCTCAGCGCCTGCCACGACTGCTGCCCTGAGTGTTGTCACGGCTGCTGCTCTGGGTGCTGTCTCGACTGCTGCCCTGGGTGCTGTCACGACTGCTGCCCTAGGTGCTGTCACGACTGCTCGTCCAGTTCCAGCTCTTCTGCTTCACTGCCCAGCGCCTGCCCTTTCCGTCTGCTACAGCAGCAACCTGCAAAAACAACCATTTTTAGTAGAAACTGTGCCTTTTAATATAATTGTGATGTTTTGCTATAAACTGACCTAAATGCAATAGATAATGCTTGAATGCAGCAGAAATATGGGTTAAAAAGGGTGTAAATAATAGAACTTTTAAACACTCAACATACCTTTTGCTAGCTAGCTACCTTGTGTCTAATAGGATTGGTGTATAAAAGAAAAGAAAAAGAACAGTTAACTAAACACGTTTCTAAGTATTGGATTCTGATTCAGAATTCGGTATGGCATATCAGAAAGTTTGGTTTTGATCAAATGAAATTTAGGGTTTAGGTCAGGTTCTTCATTGATGTTAAGTAGATATTAGGTATTAGCATGGACGGACACATGATTTTATGTTAGAAAGCGAACTTATAAAATTTTAAGAGGGCAAAATTATATTTACAATAGAAAATACATAAAAAAACTTTTTAAATATATGAATTTTAAATGTTCGGGGGGTGGCCGCCCCCTCTAACCCCTCAATCCATCCTTAGATAGTAGAGTTTGAAAGTTGATATCCAAACAAACAATGGATATGACTCAAAATATGCACCACAATCTCAAATTTTATCCCACGTTTGCTTTTTATTCAAGTAGCAAAACCGGTATCCATGTTGATGAAATATTCTCCCAAAACTTGGAATTTTTTTTACTAGTACACAATTATGCTTGTTTGAATGTCACATGTTATATTTAAGTTTAGTGTTTAAAATTTAGAGTTTTGAGTTTAAAATAGAAAAGCTTTGTAAAATTAAAATAAAAATTTTAAGTGCGAAGTGAATAATAATAATAGATTAAGATATATGAATCCGTTATCCACAAAAATAAAACAGTTTTATATAATGAATATTCAAGAGTTATACCAGCTTCACCCAATCTTTCTTTTTCTTTTCATTTTACTTGGCAGACGACGACACTAGCCTTAGTGCTAGTAGTTTGCCGACCACCGTTACTCCTTATTTTCCTTTTCTTTACTTATCTCTCATATTTGTTTTTCCTTTTTTTTTAATTTTTATAAGAATAACTCTACTTTTATGGCATGTTTTTCTCTACCTTTGTGGCACATTTTTCTTTGCTTTTATGGCACAATTTCATTCTTCATTGTTGGTTGTTTAACCGTCTTTTTCATCTTTTTTAATGTTGGATTTGACACCGCCTTGACTGATTAAGATGTCGTTGATTTGTTATACTGCTAATCTTCCCTGCTTTGTACCCTCGGATTGGATTTGGATATGCAGTTCGCGTTCGTGGATAGCTCTCTCACGACCTTCGACTCTGATTTGTGGTTTTTGGTGGTCTTTCAATAGTTTGATCTCCTTTTGTGGTTCGTTTGCCAATGCGTCTGATCTGCTCGTATCTATTTTTTTAAGTCTTTTGGTCAGGTTTTTTAACCTTTTCATTGTAGGGTCATTGTATGATCTCTGTTAATTCTTCAAAAGTACTGATTTTTATGCCTATTATAATGCCTTTTCTTGCTTTTAAGTACATTTAGTTGTTAATTTCATGTATTTGTATAAGGAGTTAGGAATTTTGACTATACCAGTGTGAAGGGTTGTTTTGTTGGCATTTTTGCAGGCTTGGCATAGCGGTTGGCAGAACACAGCAGCACAAGAAGGAATGTCAGAGAGAATGCCGAGATGTTGTTGGCACAGATGTACCAAATATTGCCAGAGCACCGGTTGGCAGAGAAGAGGAAGTTGATGCCCGACCAAGTACTGTTGAACCCGAAAAAATAAGATTATATCAAGCTGCGAGAAAATAGTAATTGGGTCAAACTCTGAAAAAATAGCGAAGAAATAGTGCCAAGCTTGGTTGGTGAAGCAGTGACGATAGATGACGTTAGCTCCAACCTGATCAGCTCACATTCAAACTTTGGAAAAGATGATCACATCCCTTATCCCTTAAGCATTCAAAATTCAAACCCAAGAGCCCATCTTAAGGCTTCTTTGCACGCCTATTTAAAGAACGATCAAGCAAGCGTTTGAGGGACGATTGGGACATCGAAAGATCCATCGACGACCAGCTACACCAAGGAGACGTAGTTCAACCAGCTTGACCGAGAGCATAGACCTTGAAGGGCTGCATCGAGAGACCCCTTCTCGCTCATTCTCTTTGTTTAGTTGTTTATATTTTCTTTTAAAAGATGATGTGTTTGCAAAATGTTGAAGTTTTTTTGGTTGGTACCCTCCCCATGAACTAATTTCATAGTTGGTAGGGGATGTTTGCGTTGAACGACGTTTTTATGTTTAGTTTTTAATAATTGAAATGTTTCGGCATCGTTTTCTCTATCTGACACGTTTTTCAATTTTTATCAAAACCGTGCCAAGTGAAAGCTGTCATTACGGATATATTGAACCTTAATATCTTAACAGACTTGTGGGGCAACAATCTGTTGCTAGATACTAAGGTGAGATGCTTCAAAAGAAGATGTTCAAGTATATGAGCTTACTTCTAAAGTGAATCTACCCTTTAGGAGTATAGATTGGGACTTAATCAAATTGATTTATGAGAAAACACCATTATAGAAATATAGGGGTTTTTACATGGTTAATTTCGGGCATTGACCATCGAAAGAGGCATTGACAACTTTGAATCTGCTCGTTAAATGATGCCAAGGCACTACATTATTAAAGGCTAACATGACATGAATAGCATGAAAACCAGGAATCCCTTGCCAACGCTCATCACTCATTTAACACTCTCCTTGCCAACGCTATTTTATTTAATTTTTCTTTTCTTTTAAATCGTTTTCGAACAACTCCCAAATCAAACAACACTTTTCCCTTGGCAAGTACACGTTCAGAGCATTCAACTCTTGGCCAATCCCTATGGAGACGATACTCAACTCACTACTATATTACTTGTAGACCGTGTATACTTGCATGCAAAAGACTCTTACTTCGCACTGTTCTCAAACATTTCCACCCTTTTGACAAGCACTCACAAAAGTCTACAAGTTTTTGGCGCCATTGCCGGAGATTACAACAGAGTTTATTGTTCTGTTTCACTTGTCTTGTTTTATTTTACTTATCTGTTGTGCTTGGTGTATGACCAGGAACCACCCTACGGACTACTGGCCATACAACCCTAAAATTGAACGAACCCACCACAGGTTGAAAAAGAAAACCAGAGAGATGGCTCAAAACGGTAATGGAGGAGTAGATGGTGTCTCACACAATCAAGTAGATCCACCTATACACGAAGGGATACCGGCTGCCCCTGCCGCACCCGTCGTAGAAGATGCCATATAGAGAGCTATTAGAGAGCACTTGGCACCAAATGTTGACAATTTGATGCCAGGCCTAGTTGGCACAAAGGTAAATGCTGCCAATTTTGAACTTAAACCAGTAATGATTCAAACCCTTTTGAATGTAGGTCAGTTCGATGGATCACCCACTAGGGATCCAAGGCATCACTTGAAGCAATTCATGGAAGTTTGCCAACTATTTTAGCAACCTAGAGTTCTGGAGGATAGTGTGAAGCTAAAATTATTCACATTTTCCCTTAGAGATAGAGCTAAGACATGGCTAAGTTCTTTGTCACCTGGATCAGTGACTACATGGGTAGAGCTATGCCAGAAGTTTTTATTGCGATACAAACCACCTAAGCTTAATGCAGGCTGAGAAACGAGATCACGACGTTTAGGCAGGCTGATGACGAGACCTTATATGATGCTTGGGAGAGATTCAAAGACTTGTTGAGGAGGTGTCATATGCATGAGCTTCCCAATTGGAACCAAATAGAGACCTTCTACAATGGACTTAATGCCCATACCAGGACAATTGTTGATTCTTCAGCAAATGGTTCACTTTTGGACAAAAATTACATAGAAGCAGTTAACATACTTGAAAGGATTGCTGCCAACGATTTTGAGTATCCCATTGCCAGACTAGGGACCAGAACAAAATCAGCTGCAAAATATGAGCTAGATGCACTGACATCCATTAATGCTCAAATTTCCAATCTTACTAGCATTGTGAAAACTTTGCAAAAGAGTAATGATTCCCGAGAAGTCAATGCATTATAACCATTCTGCACAATATGTGGAGAAGATCATCACACGAATGATTGCCCTGCTATTGCATGGTATGATATACTATAAATGATACGCAAACTGTGCAAGTATACACATCGAACAAGTAATAATAGTGATAAGTAAGATCGTCTCCACAAGGATTGTAAAAAAATTAAGTCAAGTTCAAGAACACAAAACAAAGACTGGATATTAAATGAAAGAGTTGATATGAGCAATTAAAGGAAATGATGTAGCAAAAACAGTAATAAAAACTGGAGCTATACGATAAGACTTTGAACGTCCTCGCACGTGTGTGAAACTCTCAAATGGGATGACAAGCTGGGTTTATCAAGGATTTTTATGCCTAGTTATAATGAATACTTAACACTTTCCAGCTTATACTATGCTCGACAGAGTTTACTTAGGTGTTTCTAAACTATCTCTAACAAGAAACCTGGTAGTGAGAATGTTATGGCAATACCTCTCAGCTTGAACCCTAGCGAGCTACTATCCTTGAAGTTCTACTCCTTTTAGTCGTTGAAACTCTATCATTATCTCTAAGGTGAGTTAGGATTTTTTTTCTCTCAACATCAAACCCTATTGTCCACATGGATCTAAGCTTAACTCTCTCGACCGTTAAGCTATCAAACACTTAAGTAAAGGCTAACTCTCGAAAGTTCTTACAAACTTAAGGTAATAAAATAGTGAACAAAGCATATAAAGAACTGGAAAATGCTAAAAATTCCATTAAAACTAAAACATAATCATCCAAAACAAACCCAAGCCATTTAAAGTTAGTTCATGGCTGGGTAAACATTGGACTGCCTTGAACTGCCGTGAACCACCCTAAGCTTGCTGCTTCTCTCAAAGGCCAGCAAGATCAACCCTATGGAGCTTCAACAATGGAGGACACAAAAATGAAGAAGTAAGAAAACAACTGCCTTTTCTCCTCTCTTTCTTAGCTCACAAAGCACCTTTCTCAGCTCCCTCTTTAATGCCGATGTCCTATCCCTTATATAGTGGGGGCTCCTAGGGTTTTGTACCCTTAATTCTTTGTGTGCCCTAGGGAATATTCTCTTCACATGTATGGCACAGCTGGCTGGTGGAATCACGTGTGGGGGTTGCAAAATATCTTCTTGTGCTCCCAGAATTTGTCGTCCAAAATGCCATAGCATATTTCCTTCACCTAGCAATACTCCTTAGCTCACCCACACATCACCATACCAAAACAAACCTTCCTCAAGCTGCACCCATTTTACAAATATATAAAAACAACCAATCAAACACCACAAAATTCAATTATATGAGCTAAATTCAACTATAAGAAATGAAATGAACTTGAAACTAAACAACAACCTAATTAAAAAGGCATGAAATGTATACTTTTTACAAGGTTAACACACCCCCAAACTTAAGCTATTGCTTTTCCTTAAGCAATGAGTAGATATGAACAAAGAAAATGCTATGGTAGAGTTCATATCAAGACAGTGCTATGGCAAAATTTCAGTCCTAAAAAAAATATAGGCTTCAACATGCTAGACAAAATTGAGATTTTAAGAACTTTTCTTTAAGACAAGATTCTTTGCATGTGTGTGGGTAATTGCATCAAATCTATGCTTAACATAGTTAGAAATTTCTAGCTAAGTTCTTTATTATACCCTAGTATGCATTAGTCAATTTAAGCATAATTTTACTCCTATAATCTAAATTTTTTATGCTGTACGAGGAGTGTCAGCTCATCACACCTACCATCCTCAACTCTAGATGAGTATGGAGCAAACATCTCACCCCGAGCTAGTAGGCAGAGTAATCCCATGACAACTTTTATTCACTCATATGTTGTTGCTGCCATTTATTTAAACGCAATATCCAGGCAAAACAACACATAGAGGAGTGTCCCTCTACAGCTATGCCGAAGCATTTATTCATAATTCAACGCATACAATAAACAAAAAGGAAGTTTAATAAAGCCTTTCATGCTTTCATTTATCATTCAGGTTCATTAGGGACATTGATATTAAGGCATGCAAGAGATCTTTCACTAAAATTGTCTAACACTCTTCCGCATAGAAAGCATACAATCGTGTAAGTAGTTTAATCACAAAGCATCAAGCCCTAAAGTCAATCCTACCAATCTCAACAGTCATGTATAGTCATTCAATCCATAACCATAAAGATTAAGTACTCATCACTGGACATCATTAATTTATTCATAAAAATTGTCTTTAAGCTAAATAATATGCCATAGCAAAAATTTGTTCTTAACTACAAATGCAAATGCTTAACTATGGACACTAACTCCCCCAAACTTGAAGGATGCAATGTCTTCAATGCATGAAAATGAAACTAAACTAAAATGAAATGTAAATGCGAGGTACCTCTCTACGGTCTTACTTTGGTGTTGTTGTCTTGGTTGCCTTGTGCTTGATACGCCTTTTCTTAAGCGCGGAAATGGGCTCCTCTTCGTCGGCTGGTTGTGGTGGTGGGACATGCTTGTCCTACTCTTCCTGATCCGGCTGGTCATGATGGTCGTCCCAAGTGTCACTCCCTTCAGTAGGAGTTTTCCAAACACAACCCGCGAAATGCTTCAGGCGACGTTTTTTTTCGTGGTGTGACATCTAGAGTTTGAGCAAGTGTAAGGGTAGGGTTGTCATCATCCATATCTTCATCGTTACTCTCAATGGTGACGAGATCATCAACATAATTTTCAGGTGGCAGGGCTTCTACCGGGGCCTTTCCTTTGCTCTTCCTCATTGGGCGAGGGCTTGCTATGGCATCAACTAGGGCTGGCTCTTGTGTAGTTGGCTCTGATGGTGCAGGTGTCGAACACCGGGCATGAGTTCTCTTGGCTGCAGGAGTTGTGCGGTGGGTAGTGGCTGTCTTTGGTGTAGTATTCCTTGTGACAGTGATGATGGGCTCTGGGAAGGGAGGGAAATCTTTATTCATGTACGGCATCATCTCCTTAAAGTAGGAGTTCATCACCTCATCCCTCTCTTTGACATACTTGAGAAAAGTATGCAGGTTGCTGCGCATCTCTTCCAGCTCTTCCTTCATGCGCCTAGTGGAGCTTACTAACGAGGCAATCCTTGCTGCAGCGACAGTCCCTACTACACCTTCAACAGTTTTTGCCGGGGCATCCTCGTCATATCCCTTTAACCTAGGGAATTGGTCATGAGTCAAACCACTCTTCCCTTTAATCACTTCATCTTCTTTGGGGTCATCAAAAACTTCCTTCTTGTGGTAGAGTGCTGTGATCAAATTTGGGAAGATTAAGGGGCTAGATTTTTGCTTTGCGTATGCATAGACTTCATCAATGATTAATTTTCCCACATAAATCGACCTTGCATTCAAGGATTATAGAAGGAGTAGCCTACTAAGGGAGACGGTTGAGTGGTGGGAAGTGGGCATCAGGCAAGGTTTGAGATAATCGTTTGTACATTGCTGAGATTGTGCGGGTGCATGGTGTGCCAAAGTCGATCGTGTCGGATAGAGATCCGAGGTTTACATCGCGTTTTTGGGAATGTTTACATCAAGCTTTGGGTACACGGCTGAATTTTAGTACTTCTTATCATCCACAGTCGGATGGACAGTCTGAGCGTGTTATCCAAGTGTTGGAGGATATGTTGAGGTGCTGTGTGATTGAATTTCAGGGTTCTTGGGAGAAGCATTTGCCGTTGGTGGAGTTTACTTATAACAATAGCTACCAGGCAAGTATTAAAATGGCACCTTATGAAGCCTTGTACGGGAGGAAATGCAGAACTCCTCTTTGTTGGGCTGAAACAGGTCAGAAGTTGGTTTCAATGCCAGCTTTGTTGAAAGGAACCACCGAGAAGGTGAAGCTCATTTGTGAGCGATTGAAGGCAGCTTCTGATCGACAGAAGTCTTACGCGGATTTGAAGCGTAAGGAGATTGAGTATGCGGTGGGTGACCGTGTGTTTTTGAAATTTTCGCCTTGGAAAAAGGTGATGAGGTTTGGCCGAAAGGGTAAGTTGAGCCATAGGTACATTGGACCATACGAGGTGATTGAGTGTGTGGGTCCTGTTGCGTACAAGCTGAGGTTGCCGCAAGAGTTGGAAAAGATTCATGATGTGTTTCATGTCTCTATGCTTCGGAAGTATAGGTCGGATCTCTCGCATGTTATGCTTGTGGAGGAAGTGGAGTTGAATCCAGACTTGACCTATGATGAGGAGCCGGTGGAAATTCTAGATTCAGACAGTAAAGTTCTTCGAGGCAGGACCATTGAGTTGGTAAAGGTGTTGTGGAAGCATCGTGGTGTTGAGGAAGCCACGTGGAAACGGAAGGATGACATGAAGAAGCAGTTTCCGTATCTCTTTCCTCCAGGTAAATTTTGAGGACAAAATTTCTTAAGGGGGGGAGAGTTGTAACATCCCAATTTTGGGCTTGGAAGTTTAGGGTCTGAACCAGACCGGTCTGTTTTTCGGTTCGAATATATAAAGGTGGTTTTAGGGAAAGCCTAGTTCGGGATGCTTTAAAAATATGGAAAAATATCTAAAAATCCTCTTTTAATATATATAAGAGAGTGGCGAAATCAATTTTACAAAATAAGGTTTGGAAGTGTGACAATTCGAAATGGTGACTAAAATATAATTTTTGAAAAGTTCAGTGGTGACTGTTTTGTAAGGATTGAAACTTTGAATCTTTAAGGATCTAATTTAACCAAGGAAGGATTTCTCCAGATTTTTCTTAATTTTAATGATTCATTTAATGTTTAATTAATTAAAGGAAAGTGGAAAAACCAATTTTGAGATTTCATAACTAACTTTCTTAAAAACTTTCTCATCTCATTTTCTCTCAAAATTCCCTCAGCCAAACACATTTCTACAGCAACATTTCTTTTGATTTTCACACTAAATGATGAGGTTTCAATCATCAATTGATTCCTAATCCTTTCAACATCAAATCCTCTTCATTTGCTTATTGAATTTTTAAGGATTTTGGCTCTAATCAAGGAGAAATCTACATTTAGAGGTAAGGATGTCCTTCTCCTCTAAATACTCAGTTCTTTACTGAAATTCCCAAGTTCTCAATCATTAAATTAAGTTTTATAAAAGGTTTTAATGTTGTGATCTTGATTTTGGCTTAAAACTCAAGATTTGGATCAAATCTTGAAGAAATTCGTGGTGATTGTTTGGGCTCTGTTTTGAGGTGGATTTTAAATGTATTTTGGATGTTTAATGATGTGTAATTGAGGTTTAATCAATGCAATCCCGAATAGGTTGATTTTCCTAAGTTTTTACTTGTGAAAATGGTGGTTTTTGGGGTGATCTTGGTGTTCTGTTATAGCTGGAGGTATAAGGTCGAGTTTAGGTTCTTTTTGGATGTTAATTGATGTTTAAGAATGTTTAGAAGTGATGGATCTTGGCTGGGTAATGTTGTGGAAGAGTTTGGAAGTGATTTCGGTTGTGTTTGGTAGCCGAAATGTTAGATTTGGTGAGAGCAGCGAGTTTAGGTGTTATGGCTGAATATTTTAATGCATGATGATGCATTAATCCTCTGCTTTGATGTGTTTAAAATAGGGGAGACATCTTCGGATCCTTGTGGTGTTGATCCGGAGGCTTGAACGGCATTTCGGCAAGCTTGCGAAATGGAATTGGTGAGTGAAGTTGGGATTTCCAGCTTTGTAATGAATGTTTGAAGGTTTGGGAGCTTAATTTAAGTCTAAGCAACTTAACTAAGCTCAAGAGTAAGTTTTCGGGAAAACTCTTTCTCTTGGATGAACCATGAAATGGTTGGATGCAATGTATTTAATTTGCATGTTTAAATTATGTTTTGAAAGCATGTTTTAGCATGATTAATGCTAGTTTTGAAAGCCATGTGTTGAAGGATGCTCAAGGTAAGAGATCCTTGTTTTGTTATGGACAAATGTGGTTTTGATGCATAGTGATGCATGATGATTTAATGGCTTTGATTAATGCTTTAAAACACTGGATTGATGATGATAAATGATGTATATTGGCAAGTGATGTGTTGGTTTTTAAAGTACTTGAATCGGATATAGTTAGCCGGCTATAGGATTGGGTGCACCGTGAATAAAGTCGCCTTGGATGTTGAAGGGTAGTAATCGTACCGTAAACTCCATCCAAGTACACTAACGAGATGTTTAAGATCATAATGGTGGTTAAAATGCCATGTGAGGATCTTGTGTTGTGTGTCTCGTGTTCTCGTTAGTGATGTTATACAACTACCGATAAGTGATGTGGAGGGGGTTGTGATTGTACCGTTAAACTCCATCACGGGTGTTGAGGGGTTGAGATTGTACCGGTAAACTCCACCTTGTGTGTTCGGTAGTGTGTATGAAGCGTATGGGACAACGCTTGTAATCCGCGTATCCGATTGTGTTTTATGTTGTAAAAGGTTATGGTTTATCACTTGGAAGCCAATATGACATGTTGATGTTAATGAAGCATGAGATGCTTGTTGTGTATGCATTGTTGCATGAGATATGATGTTTATGAATTTAAAGGCCTTTTGAAAGGTGTTTTATAAAATGCATTATTGTGTTGTTTCTTTAGAGCATGCCTCACTAAGCAATTGTGCTTACGCTCTCTTTCTTGAACTAATAATGCAGAGAATTGAAGTGTTTTGAGGGCAGCAAGGAGGCTAAGAATCCAAGGGAAAGCTAAGCTCATGTATGGTGACTTTTTCACACATTATTAGTTTTTGGTATTTGGCAATGGGAACCTAGGTTGTGTTTTGGGAGATGTTTTGGACTCCCTAAGTATGGCATGATGCCTTTGATGTTTTGGACTTGTAAATGGCCATTTTGGTGTTGCTTTGATGATTTGATGATTGGTTGGTTTTGAATATTAGGATGCATGCCTATAGACTTGTGGTTTTTCCTAATTTATGCCATGAATGTGTTTTGATGATGCAAATATGTACCTTGTATGTATGATGGCTTGTTGGCATGATTAGGAGGTCATTAGAATGTGTATGAATGGATAAATGTATGATAAACCAACAAATTCTGCACTTTCTGGGCAATCCGTATCGAAACGGGCACTAGCGTTTCGAAACGGGGGCCTATAATGGCCTTCGTGTATCGAAACGGGTAAAGGCCTTTCCGAAACGATTTGGCCACTGTCAGGCCCTGTTTCGATACAGGTCTCGAAACGAACCCGCGTTTCGCAATGGTCAACCCCCGTTCCGAAACAGATGACCGTTGGGCACTGATTTGAATGGTTTTGTGGTTTGCAAGATTTACGTTTTGATCCTGAATATTGTTTTTGCAATTGCTTGAGTTTGAGATGTCCGTTTGAAGTGAAATTTGACAGGGAAGCATGTAATATGATTAATTTCATATTGGTAATTTAAAAATAAGTTAAGTCCTCCATCTTTCTAGAATTTACATTTTGGTCCCTAATAGTTGTAATTTGTGCAATTGAGGCCCTTAAAATAATCCGATCGCTGTGCTTTGCAAGTATGTGTTTCTCAAGTGTACGCTTAGGTTTAATGTGCATATAGACAAGATTAAAAAGAGAAAAAAGGGTCGTTAATCAAGGTTGACTTTCGGGTTGACTTTGGTTTTCCCCGTGTAATCTTCGTAGTTCGGGTCAACCGTCTAGGCCGGGCTAAGGGGGTTACAAGCTTGGCCATTGGTCCGGGGGTGATATGCCATATCAATTTTGTGTCTCACGTCATACCTTTATAATGCTTTGGAAATGAGCTTATTATCGAAGTGGGTTCCCTCATCGCTTATGATGGCTCTTGAGGCTCCAAACCTCGTGAAGATGTTCTTGTAAAGGAACTTCAAAACGGTCTTGGAGTCATTCTTTGGTGTAGCCACTGCCTCGACCCATTTTGACAAATAATCTACCGCTAACAAGATGTAGAGATCTCCAAATGAAGAAGAAAATGGTGCCATGAAATCGGTTTCCCATACATCAAAGAGCTATACTTCCAAAATGTAATGCAATGGCATTTCATGCCTTCGCAATATGTTCCCATCCTTTGGAATCTATCACAAGCTTTGCGAAATTTATGTGCGTCCTTGAAGAGTGTGGGCCAATAGAATCCTGATTGTAGGACCTTTGCAGCAGTCCTAGATCCTCCAAAATGGCCTCCACATGAAGATGAATGACAATGAAACATGATCTCCTTTTGCTCCTCTTCGGGGACACATCTTCGAATCATTTCATCCTCACATTGCTTGAACAAATAAGTCTCGTCCCAAAAGTAGAATCGCACATCATGTATGAATTTCTTTCTTCCTTGGCTATTCAAATTAGGAGGCAAAACACCACTTACGAGAAAGTTAAAACTATCATCATACCACAGAATTGGCGCAACTTATAATATTTTCTCATCATGGAATTTCTCCTTAATTTTTAGTTCATCATTACTTTCAACCTTGTTTTCTAGCCTAGAAAGATGATCAACAACTTGATTTTCACAACCTTTTATATACCTAACCTCTAAGTCAAATTCTTACAAGAGAAGTATCCACCTAATACGTCTAGGTTTAGCATTCTTTTTAGTCACTAAGTACTTAATAGCGGAATGATCGGTTTGTACATCATTTAAAGTGCGGCTAGCATAGTCTAGGTTTAGTCTAGGTTCAACATTCTTTTTAGTCACAACCTTTTAGGTCTAGCCTATCAAGTATGCTCTAAACTTATCAAAGGCAAACACAACTGCTAACAATTCTTTTTCCGTGGTGGTATAGTTGATTTGTGCATCATTTAAAGTGCAGCTAGCATAGTAAATAACATGGAAAAGTTTACCTTGGTGTTGTCTAAGTGCTGCCCTCACTGCATAGTCACTTGCATCACAAATAAGGTTGAATGGTGAGGTCTAATTCGGGGGAACAACGATGGGAGCTGAGATAAGTTTCTCCTTGAGTTACTTGAATGCGCTGCAGCAATCATCATCAAATATGAAGGGTTGTTTTTGTTGTAGCAAAATGCACAATGGCTTGGAGATCTTGGAGAAGTCCTTTGCGAACCCCCTATAGAAGCCTGCATGTCCCAAAAAACTCCAAATGCACTTTACGATGGTGGGAGGAGGTAGCTTCTCGATCACTTCATTCTTTGCCTTGTCCACCTATATACCTTTTTGCGAGATCTTGTGGCCTAGAACAATCCCTTCGGCCACCATAAAATGATACTTCTCCTAATTAAGGACTAAGTCCGCTTCTTCACATCTCTTGAGCACTTTTGCCAAGTTTCCCAAGAATGAGTCGAAGTCATATCCGGAGACTGAAAAATCATCCATGAAAATCTCCTAAAACTCTTCAACCATGTCCGAGAATATGGCTAACATGCACCTTTGAAAGGTGGCTGGAGTGTCGCAAAGACCAAATAGCATCCTCCTAAAGGCGTAAGTACCAAAAGGGCATGTGAAGGTTGTTTTCTCTTGGTCCTCCAACGCTATAGCAATCTGGTTGTACCATGAGTATCAATCGATGAAACAATAAAAGGATTTGCTCGCCAATCGATCTAGCATTTGATCGATGAATGGGAGGGGAAATGGTCCTTCTTGGTTGCATTGTTGAGCTTTCGATAGTCCATGCAAATCCTCCACCCCATGACAGTCCTTGTTGGTAAGATTTCATTGTCCTCATTGCTCACCACGGTCATGCCTCCCTTCTTTGCAACACATTGCACCGGGCTAACCCACGAACTGTGGATATCGGGTAAATAACTCCAGCATCGATCCACTTGATTATCTCCTTCATCACCACCTTCTTCATGATTGGGTTAAACCTTCTTTGGGGTTCAACAGAATTTTTGTGGCAATCATTAAGCAAAATTTTGTGCATACAAATAGTTGGGCTTATGCCCTTCAAGTCAGCCATAGTCCAACCTAAAGCTTTTTTATGTTAAGATAACACATTTATCAAGTTACGTTCTTGCTTATGTGTAAGAATAGAAGAGATTATCTTAGGCAAAGTCTCATTGTAACCCAAATAATTATATTTAAGGTGTGATGGTAAGGGCTTTAATTCTAATATGGGTGCATGCTCAAGTGAGGGTTTTGGAGGAGTAAATTTGAAAAGAAAAATCTAAAGGTTTAAATTGCATATCTGGTCTAGCCATGAGCAAGCTAGATTGCCGCACCTCAATTAGGAACTCCTCGAACTCCTCATTGTCATCTTCATTGAGCTTTACGTAGTCTTCAACTTGCAAAAAGTTGCTGCAGCAAAATTCTACAGCTTCCTCCTCTACCATAGCATCTATGTATTGACACTCCTCATGTTCATCCACATATTTGGGGGTGTTGAAGACATTTATGGTCACCCTCTGATCAGCCACTCTTATGGCCAATTCACCTTTTTCATAGTCGATTAAGATTCGACCGATAGCTAAGAATGGTCGCCCCAAAATAATGGGTGCAATATCATCGGCTTCGCAATCAAGAATGAGAAAGCCAGCTGGGAAAACAAATTTTCCCACCTTCACCATAACATCTTCGATCCTCCCTTCAGGACGAACGGGATCGGTCCACTAGTTTCAAAATAATAGTGGCAGGCCTTGCATTTCTCATACCAAGCTTCATAAAAACTTACTTGGGGATCAGATTCACACTAGATCCAAGATCGCATAAAGCTCTCACCACATACTTATCATATATTGAACATGGGATGATGAAGCTGTCTGGATCATTCCTTTTAGGTGGCAAATTGCTCAACACAGAATAACACTCTTTTGCTGTAGCAGCAGTCTCGAACTTCTCAACCTTCCTCTTCTTCGTGACAATATCCTTGAGAAACTTCGCATAAGTGGGAATTTGATCAATGACTTCCAAAAATGGGACATTGATGTGCAACTGGTCAAAAATATCTACAAATTTCTTGAACTGAAGGTCTTTTTTATGCTTCTTCAATCTTTGAGGGAAGGGTGGTGGGGGTCTATCTTTTGTTGTAGCAAAAATCTGTCTTCCATCAGTAGGTTCACTTGTCGAGCCTTCATTCTTGTCCTTTTTAAGAGTTGAACCCTCTTGCAAATCATATTCTTCTTGCACAGTCTTGGGGCTAGAATCATCTACTTTCTTCCCCCAAAACTTATCTTCCTTATTAAGTTGGGTGCCACTCTTTATAGTGAGTGCACTACACTGTTCCTTTCCATGAGGTTTAGTGACTTCAATATCACTAGGTAAACTGCCGTGCAGTTGAACTTTTAAAGCTTTTGCTATTTGACCTACTTGGGTTTCCAAAGCTCTCAAAGATTAGCTATGACTTTGTAGCAGCGCTCCTTGGTTCTTGATAGACGCAACATGGTCTTGAAATAAAGCCTTTGTAGTCGTCATAAAGTCTTGGAAAGTAGCTTCCAAAGAATTGTTGTTCGATGAAGAGGCTGAACCCTTGTTGTCATTTTGCCCTGGCATATTTTGTTGGAAACCTGGGAGTTCAGTCTGATTTTGTTGCCGATTCGAGCAACCGGTATTATGGTTTCCTTGATTCCCCTAAGAAAGATTAGGATGGTGACGCCATCTTGGGTTATAAGTGTTCGAGTAGGGGTTGTTGTTGTTCCTATTGTAGTTTTTGGGGCACTCGCTCACATGATTACTTCAATCACAATGAACACAAGTAGTTTTTACCTTGACTTCCTTCACCTCAGTTGGACGTTGGAGGTTCTTCAACATATTTGTAATGGCTGACAATTGAGCTGAGACAGAATCAATAGCATCAAGCTCAAGTGTCCCATGAGTCTTCCTCCCCGTTCCAAGTCTTGAAGTGGGAAATTGGTAGTCATTGTTTGCTATCCTATCAAGGATATCAAATGCTTATCCGGGCGACTTGTCGAGCAAAGTTCCATTTGCTGAAGCATCTAGCATCATCCTCGTGGAAGCATTGATGTTGAGTGCATAAATGTTCTATATTTTAGCCCTCATTTATCCATATTATTGATGCACTCAAGCATGTTTAGTTACATTTTATTATAGAATTTGCATAAACATCACATATGGATAATTTTGCACAGATGCTGTTGATTTCGATCAACTCTTGCAGATACCTATCGTGGCAGCATCCAGGGCAGTAGAGGAACAGAAGATAACCGCAGAGCTGAAGTGAAGGGTTGAAGAAAACTGCCTTATACATCACTATCGTGACAGTTGTCGTGACAGAAGTGGCGACAGTGAAGACAACAAAGATGTAAAATGCGAAGTTGAGTTCGACTGATAGAGGATTTAAAGCCTGATTTTTGTAGACCACTCGCATAATTTTTGGAGCCCAGAAGCACAAGGAAGGCCTTGCCCAAAGTTTGAGGAGAAAGTCAAAGCAAGAAGATAGGGCGAATTAAGGGACGTTTATTCAGAGATTTAGTCTTTAAATAAGTTGTACTTTAATTCAAACTAGTATTCTTGGCCCCTAAGGAAGCTTACACCCAAAGCCTATATATATGCTTGTGTTTCGACAAGGATAGGGAGCTCCTAGCCGTCTTCCATCATAAACCCTAATTGTTCTCTTATTCATCTTGTTCTAATTCTTCCCCAGGGCCAAGGGTTGATCTTGTAAAGTAGTTGTAAGGGTTAAATCGTTTCTTAGGTTTTTCTGTTCAATCAATAAAACTTCAAGTTTATTTACCCTGGTTTTAACATCTCATAAGGGTATCGGGAGAGCATTGTGAGATTATTTATTTACTTAATATCGGGAGAGTTAAGTATAAGAAAGGAGTAAATACAGTTTTCCAGTTTATGGTTAAACTATCTTGGCCTAGGGATAGGTACAAGGTTAAGCGGCTAAAGAAGAATTTACAAACATCGGTGTTCATCCTTCGATTCACGCCGGGAGGTATCATCCAAGACGTGTTCGCCGACAGAACTTGGACCTAGGGATAGGACAAGTCACACCAGGGGTTCTTGCCGAACTTGAAGTAACAGAGTTGTTGATCGCTGTCGTGACAGGTTCCACGACATAAGCAACAGAAGTCCTCTGAACAGTGCAATACCTGCAGTACGAAACAAATCAATACCAGCCTACTTTATCAATCTGATTTCCTCTTCTATTTCCCTTGTCTACTTTAGTTTTACTTCAATCCAACCAATTCTCAATTATCTGCGTTTTTATTTTTCTTGTGCAAGAAAACTAATTCTGAAGTTGTCCTAATCCATGTGGAGACGATATCTTTTATACTATAACTTGACATGGGTGTACACTTGCGCTCCAATTTAATAGGACTCTTATACAAGCAACAATTGACACCATTGTAGAACATGCAATTACATTCCTTAACTGAGTGTTTCGGTTGGGTGGATTTTACCATAGCAAAAATACCTTGCATAAATATGTCCATGATTCTATCGAACCGGAGGGTACTCCACTCAACCAAGCTCGTGCCTTATCACGCAATGAATAAGGAAATAACTTGAGCTTCAACACATCTTAATGCACACCTTGTTGTGTAAAGGAGTCGCATACTTCCAAGAATGCACGAATGTGTTGCCTTGCATCTTCATGAGGCGATCCACCAAATTGCCTAATCGAGTTCAACATGTTGAACATCACCGGCTTGAGTTCGAAGTGGGCTGCCTGAATTTCGGGAGCTACAATCCCAAGGTTGAGATCATCCAAGATAGGATTCAAATGGTCTCTCACGTGGACGAGCTATAGCTCTGCCACTTGCCGCAACATTAGGGTCCTCTGGATCCTCAACTGGTTGATCTTCTTAGTTACGACCTCAATACATGACTTCTAAAGCTCTTTGAATACGTCTTCTTTTGTGAAAAAATGTTCAACTTTAGGAACAATCGATAGTAAGGGTTCATCGGGTCTTCCTCGGGTCATGCAATAGCACAACACCTGAAAAAGATAAACAAAAACAACAAGTAAGTCTATATAAAAAGAAGAAATAAAACGATGCAAAAACTAAACTTAAAATAAACAACACCCAATCTCCGGAAACGGCGCCAAAAACTTGTTGCATGGTGTGAAGTAACTATAAATGATACGCAAATGGTGCAAGTATACATATCGAAAGAGTAATAATAAAGATAAGTAAGATCGTCTCCACAGGGATTGGAGGTAAATTAAGTCAAGTTCAAGCACACAAAACGAAGGCTGGATATTAAATGAAAGAGTTGATATGAGCAAGTAAAGGAAATGTTGAAGCAAAAACTATAACAAAAATTGGAGCTACACGATAAGACTTTGAACATCCTCGTACGTGTGTGAAACTCTCAAATGGGATGAAAGGCTGGGTTTAGCGATGTTTCCTATGCCTAGTTCTCATGAATGCTTAACACTTTCCAGCTTATACTATGCTCGACAGAGTTTACTTAGGTGTTTCTAAACTATCTCTAGCAAGAAACCTGACAGTAAGAATGCTATGGCAATACCTCTCAGCGTGAACCCTACCAAGCTACTATCCTTGAAGTTCTAATCCTTTTAGTCATTGAAACTCTATCCTTATCTCTGAGGTGAGTTAGGGTTTTGCCTCTTAACATCAAACCCCATTGTCCAAGTAGATATAAGCTTTAACTCTCTTGACCATTAAGCTATCAAACACTTCAGTAAAGGCTAAATCTCAAAACCTCTTACAAATGTAAGTCAATAAAACAGTGAACAAAACATATAAGAAACTAGAAAATGCTAAAAAAATCCATTAAAACTAAAACATAATCATCCAAAACAAACCCAAGCCACTTAAATTTAGTTCACTGCTGGGTAAACATCATCCATAATCATCCGTTTTAAACAACCTATTTCAGAATAAAAATGCAAAAGCAAAAAGCAACTAAGATTAAGGAAAACTCCCAAGCTGCCTTACACTGTCGTGGACCACCCTGACCTTGTTGCTTCTCTCAAAGGCCAACAAGATGAACCCTTTGGAGCTTCAACAATGAAGGACACCAAGATGAAGAAGAAGGAAAGAAGCCGCCTTTTCTCTTCTCTTTCTTAGCTCGAAAAGCACTTTTTCAGCTCCCTCTTTATTGTGGGTGTCATATCCCTTATATAGTGGGGGCTCCTATTGTTTTGTGCCCTTAATTCTTTGTGTGCCCTAGGGAATATTCCCTTCACATGTGTGGCACAGCTGGCTGGTGGAATCACGTGTAGGGGTTGCAAAATATCTTCTTGCTTTGTCTTCTTGTGCTAACAGAATTTGTCGTCCAAAATGCCATAGCATATTTCCTTCACCCAATAATACTCCTTAACTCACCTGCACATCACCATACCAAAACAAACCTTCCTCAAGCAGCGCCCATTTTATAAATATGTAAAAATAACCAATCAAACACCACCAAATGAAATTATATGAGCTAAATGCAACTATATGCAATGAACTTGAAACTAAACAATAACCTAGTTAAAAAGGCATGAAATGTATACTTTTTACAAGGTTAACAATGAGCCGGTAAATTATGTTGGTAATTTTGGTCGTTACTATAATTCTAAAACCAATACTTACAATGCAGGTTGGAGACAACACCCAAATTTAGATTAGGGAAATCAATGAGGTAACCAGTACAATGCCTAGCGTCAGAACAACAATTTTCAGCAAGGACAGAGATATAACCAAGGAAACACTCTCACAGACTACATGGAGAGGAATGATGCCAGACCACTAACTAATGCCAAATAACATACCAATTTCGGACATGAGTCAGATACCAATACCACCTTGGCAAAGCCAGTGGAGCTGGCATTTGCTTATCCACCACCACTATTTCCAGCAAGGTTTCAAAAGCATAAGCAAGACCAACAATTTAAGCGCTTCTTAAAAGTTCTTAAACAATTGCAAATCAACATACCATTCGTAGCGGCTCTTGAGCAAATGCCCAACTATGTCAAATTCATAAAGGACATTTTGTCCAAAAAGAGAAAGTTGGGAGATTTTGAGACCGTAGCTCTCACCGAAGGATGCAATGCCATGATACTCAATTGGTTGCCACCGAAGCTGAAAGATCTGGAAAGTTTTACTATTCCTTGTACCATTGGAAACATATTCATGGGCAAGGCATTGTGTGACCTAGGAGCCAGCAACTTGAGGCCAATGTTAGTTTTCAGAAAACTTGGCATATAAGCAAGAGCTACCAAGGTGACACTTCAGCTAGAAGAAAGTCCCTTTGCACATCCTAAGGGTAAGATTAAGGATGTGTTAGTAAAGTTAGACAAATTCATTTGTATTGCTGATTTCATCATTTTAGATTATGAGGCAGATACTGATGTCCCAATTATTTTGGGTAGACCATTCCTTGCCACGGGTAGGGCTTTGATTGATGTTCATAAGGGTGAACTTACTATGCTCATGAACGATCAACATGCTACATTTAATGTGTTTCAAGATCTTAAATGTGCAGGTGAACCTGAGGAATACCGAACCGATGAGATGATGGAGTCCATTTTTACTTTGGACGTGGCACAATTGTACCAAGACACAGATAATGATTGCATGGAATTGGATGGCAATGATGGATGAGTGAGGAGCCTGAAGAAACCATGTGGGCTGAAGAAGTGAGCTATTTTCAGCCTCTAGAGTTGGCCAGTAGAGAAATCAAGGCACCCAAACTATCAATTAAGGAGCCATCAGAATTGGAGCTGAAACCATTTCCAGACCACCTCAAGTATGCTTATCTAGGTTATAACCAGATTACCATCGCCCATGATGATCAAGAGAAGACCACCTTCACATGTCCATACGGGACATATGCTTTCAGAAGAATGTCATTCGGGTTGTGTAATGCCCCAACAACGTTTCAAAGTTGCATGATGGCCATTTTTCTGACATGATTGAGCTTAACTTGGAAGTATTCATAGATGATTTCTCGGTGTTTGGCAAAATATTTGAGGAATGCCTTTAGAGTTTGGAGCAAGTGTTGAGGAGATGCATTGAGAGAAACCTAGTCTTAAACTGGGAAAATGCCACTTCATGGTGAAGGAGGGCATTGTTCTCGGGCACAAGGTAACCAAGAGAGGATTAGAGGTTGATCAAGAAAAGGTTGAGGTATTCAAGCAATTGCCACCCCTTACGAGTGTAAAAGGTATAAGAAATTTTTTAGGACATGTAGATTTTTACCGACCCTTCATTAAAGATTTTTCTAAAATTTCTAAACCTTTATGCTTGTTATTGGAACAAAATGCCACTTTTGCATTTGATGATGTTTGTTTAACAATGTTTCAGAAACTCAAAGAGAAGTTGATTAATGCCCCTATAGTTGTGGTACCAGATTGGAATGAGCCATTCAAGCTCATGTGCGATGCCAGCTACTATGCCATCAGAGCAGTGTTAGGACAGCGGCGTGGCAAAGTTTTCCATACCATTTACTATGCCATCCGGACTTTAAATGGAGCTCAGCTTAATTACTCCACAACTGAGAAAGAATTTCTTGCCGATGTATTTGCTTTTGAAAAATTCAGATCTTATTTATTTGGTAACAAAGTTGTGGTGTATACAGATCATTTGACATTGAAGTACCTCTTGGCAAAGAAGGATGCCAAACCTAGGTTGATCCGATGGACGCTTCTTCTACAGGAATTTGACCTCGAGATCGGAGACAAGAAGGGCAGTGAAAATTTGGTAGCTAATCTCCTATCACACCTAGAACATCACCTTGAAGATGGTAAAACCGCTACCATAAGAGATGAATTCCCAGATGATTATTTGCTTGTAGTTAATTTTGTGCTGTGGTAAGTTAACATAATCAACTACCTGGTAAGCAATATTCTTCCACCAGACTTGGCATATAATGTCAAGAAACGTTTTCTACGAGATGTTTGACAATATTATTTGGATGAGCCAATATTGTTCAAATAGTGTGCCGACTAAGTGATCCGCCGGTGTGTGCCAGAGGAAGAGCAGCACAGTATATTGCTACTATGTCATGTTGCATCGTATGGAGGATAATTTTCCGGGATGAAGACTACTGCCAAGGTGTTGCAGTCAGGATTCTTTTGTCCCACGCCATACAAAGATGCCCACAACTATGCCAAGGCATGTGATCGATGCTAACTAACAAGAAACATCTATGGCAGACACCAATTGTCGCTCCAAAACATTATGCTTGTGGACTTATTTGATAAAATTTATGGGTCCATTTCCTCTATCATTTGGTAATCTATATATTCTTGTGGTCGTTGACTATGTATCAAAATGGGTTGAGGCTGTTGCACTATCAACAAACGATGCCAAGGTCGTTGCCAAGTTTTTGCACTAACACATTTTTACTCGATTTAGTGCCCCCATAGTGATTATTCATGATGAGGGTACCCATTTTAAATGCAATCTAATTTCTAAATTTTTGTGCAGGTATAGAATTCAGTAGAGGATTGCCACGACATACCATCCCCAAACAAATGGGCAAGCCAAAATTTCAAACAATGAGATCAAAAATATTTTAGAAAAAATTGTAAATCCATCAAGGAAAGACTATTCTTCGAGACTAGATGAGTCCTTGTGGTCTTACAGGACTGCTTTTAAAACTTCTTTGGGAACTTCACCATTTAGACTTATTTTTGGAAAAGCATTCCACCTACCGGTGGAGATGGAGCATCGTTCATATTGGGAAATCAAAACCCTTGAGAATTCCAGACTCTACAAGGAGAGGACAAAACGTTGGCATGATAGAAATTAATGCCAAGACAATTTGAGGTAGGCCAACGTGTTTTGTTATTTAACTCACAGCTAAAATTGTTTCCATGTAAACTCAAATCGAGATGGACATGCCCTTATGAAGTTGTAAAACCCTACGTCCATGGAACTATGGACATCAAGAATTTGAAGACGGGAGATATTTTTAAGGTAAATGGCCAACGTTTAAAGCACTATTTGGAAGGTGATCAGCAGAATACCAATGAGGTTATCCTCTTGGCAAAGGTACCGTAACATCATCATCCTGGTTTAATTTTTGTAATTATTAGGACTATATGTTTTTCTTTTTTAGCATTTTCTTCATTTGTTTATTTTTATTCTTTTAATTTTTAATTTTCTTTGACTGCATTGAAAGGTTTTCATTTGAGTATGTGCAGATTTAGTGTGCCAGGGCCGAAGCTTGGCATGCGACCGTTTGGAATATTGGAAGAAGAGATTTACCCTAGCTTGAATAAATTCGGCCCATGTTTTCTTTTGAATTTTAACCCTATCCGCCAAAACTATTAGGTTGAAATTGAAATTCAACTTAATCTCCTTATCGCTCCACTCTTTAAACCTATCCTATCACTTACAACCTTATCGCATCACCCTTATCACTTAACCCCTTATCAAATCAAATCTTTTTCCCTTCCATCATTATCCCCATTAAATTCGGCTACTTTATTAAACCCCATTAAACACTCAACCCTCTATTTTCTACCTACCCTAGCTGTTCAAAGAAACATAACTCTTTTCACTTCTCTCTTTCTTTATCAAGCAAGAAACCAAGATTCATCTTTTCTGTTCTTTTTCCTTTGTCCAACACGGCCAAAGCTTCATCACGTTTCAATGGCTTCTTCATCAACCCCCTTTAAAATCTTTTGCAATGAGGAGATCTGAAAAAAGCATGAAGAAAATTTCACCTCAAGATCATTTTGTTGTTAGAAGCACTTCGACTTCAAAGGTGAAGCAACTGTGGGATTTCCTGCCGGTTTCATAGCGGTAGTCAACCAGCACAAATGAGAGCTCTTCTGCCACCAATAAGGGGAGGTTTACGCGAATATTGTCTGAGAGTTTTATGCTCACTTGACCACTAAGGACAGCCCGTTCTTGATGATACGAGATACATGCGTTCATTTTGATGAAGGTTATATCAATGCCATGTTCAAGTTGGGGGATACCCAAGACGAAAATCTAAAGTATGTTGAGTCAATGACCGTTGCCAAGAGGAAGAAGTTGTTGGCAGATCTGTGTGAACCAGGCACGACGTGGATAGTGTCTTCCAAGAACCACCAAACCGTCAAGAGGTTGACATTGAAATCTCAGCCGATGGGGTGGAATCACTTTCTCAAGGAAAACCTGATTCCAATCACTCACAAAGAAATAGTGTTGGAGGAACGGTTAACACTACTGCACTCAATCATAGTTGGCCGAAAAATCAATGTCGGTTGGATCATCATCGAGGAGACATATAAATGTGTGGGTAAGCCTAATGGCCATCTATTTTTTCCTTTGTTAATTTCTAACATTTGCACGAGACATGGTGTGCCCAAGATTGATTCAAACAAAGGCCAAGAAATCAAGGGCACCACAATCACGTCGGCCCTATGGCAGCAACTCACTACCATCGAGACCAAGGACAAAAGAAAAAGGAAGACAACTATGACAAAGCCCAAGGTGCCAAAGGCAGAATCTGATGCTCTCATGCCAGCTACTGCAGTGGCATTGCTCTCACAAATCAACCATTGCCAAGATATTATTCTCCTTAAATTAGAGAAAGCCGAGGAGAGGAATGTCAAGCTTTGGCAGTATAGTCATGCAAGGGATGTTGCCATCAGGGAGACCCTTGAGAAGATGTCCCCGAATTTCTGGCCAGCTTTCCCAGATTTCCCTACAAAGATCTTTGCCAGCAACGATGCCATGCCAGTCAGTCCTTAATCAGCTTGTACCCCATCTGATGCCACAGTCTCGTTGTCTCCAGTCCATGTTGAATCTGCTAGTACTGACTCTCTGATTGAAACAAAGGAAACCAAAGCCAAGTCTACCGCAACGCCTGCCGCGTCGGCACAGTCTGATGCCACCGATGCCCATACTTTGTTGGAACATGTCAAGATTATAGAGGAAGTTCTTCGCGATGTTGGTGCCTCCACTGCCGCAAAACCAGCCATGACAAGAGTAAAATGCAAAGCCCCGATCGTGGAAGCTTTGTCAAGAGGAAGACCTGAGTCACACGAGAAGAAGTCTACGAAGGGGAGTCTTCCTCTTCCTAAACTCCTTTACATTTCATCTCATTACATTTGTATGTTCATGCATTTTATTTTTCTGTTTTATTTGTATATATGTGTTGTTTTCATGCATTGAGGATAATGCACATCTTGAGTTTGGGGGTGTGCGTTGCCTCACATTTATGCCATGCCATGCATTCATGTTTAGATTTATGCCATGTCGTGCATGCCATATATATTAGGTTTTAGTCTTGCATACCGAACCACTAAAAAAGAAAAAAGAAAATTGTCTCGGCCAAATTTTGAAGAATGCTAACACTTGTTAGACAAGTTTAATTAGTTTTAGAATAATCTGTCTGATGAGAAATTTTGAAATCTTTAGTTGCCTATGCTAGTAGAATAGTAATTCCAGGTTTGCTTGACAATTAGTCTCTAGTTTAGCGAATTGAACTTTCACTTAACACGTAGTATGCATCTAGTTCCCAAGAAAACTTATAAATTTTGAAACTAAGCTCAGAAGAAAAATAATTTTTTTTGATGACGTGGTAAAAAGAAATGAATAAGGCAACAATGTTTGCCAAGGTAATGAAAAAAATGAACTCTCCTCTACCTTAGGGATAATAAGTTACTTGGGGCTTCGTGGTTTGCTCTCTCTTAGTTCTAAAGTCCAAAACTTTAGGGTATGAGTTGAAGAGAAAGCCTAGTGATATTTGGATTAATGTGGGGGTTCGTGGTATGCTCCCTCTTATTTCTCACGCAAAACAATGTCATGAAGCAAGCTTAAATTAATGCCAACAGAAACCCTTAGCAAGAATAAAAGGAAAAATAAAAAAAATTATGAGTTTAAGTAGTAAACTTGACTAAAGGAGTAAAACGATACTCGATGCATATTGCCCACACATCATGTACTTTTCATACCCTTAGACTAGATTTATATTGCTGCATTTGAACTTACTACCTGCTTGGCATTACTGCACTGAGATGACTGGGGAAAAGGCTAGAATTAATTTTCCTTTCCAACATTTGTTGGCATTCCAACGAAAAAATTTGCTGAGGCAATATTTTCACCTTTTTGTTTTTTAGCTTTCTTGCATTACTTAAGGACAAGCAATGAGCTAGGTTTGAGGGAGTGTTAACTCTTCAAAAGTACTTATTTTTATGCATGTTTTACAATGCCTTTGCTTGCTTTTGAGTACATTTAGTTGTATTTAATTGTTAATTTCATGCATTTGCATAAGGAGTTAGGAATTTTGTCTATGCCAGTGTGAATGGTTGTTTTGTTGGCATTTTTGTAGGCTTGGCATAGCGGTTGACAGAACACAGCAGCGCATGAAGGAATGCCAGAGAGAATGCCGAGATGTTGTTGGCATAGATGGACCAAATATTGCCAGAGCAACGGTTGGCAGAGAAGAGGAAGTTGATGCCTGGCCAAGTAGCTGTTGAACCCGAAAAAATAGGACCATATCAGGCTGCGAGAAAATAGCAATTGGATCTAACTCTAAAAGATAGCGAAGAAATAGTGCCAAGCTTTGTTGGCATAATGATGCCAAGCTTGGTTGGTGAAGTAGTGACGGTAGATGATATCAGCTCTAACCTGATCAACTCATATTCAAACTTTGGATAAGATGATCACATCCCTTATCCCTTGAGCATTCAAAATTCAAACTCAAGAGCTCATCCTAGGTCTTCTTAGCATGCCTATTTAAAGAACGGTCAATCAAGCATTTGAGGGACGATTGGGATATCAAAAGATCCATCGACGACCGGCTGCACCAAAGAGACATGGTTCGACCAGCTTGACCAAGAGTTTGTACCTTGAAGGGTTGCATCGAGAGACCCCCTTCACGCCCATTCTCTTTGTTTAGTTATTTTTATTTTCTTTTAAATGATTATGTGTTTGCAAAACGTTGAAGTTTTTTTGGTTGATACCCTCACCATGATCTAATTTCATAGTTGGTGGGGGATGTTTGCATTGAACGTTGTTTTATGTTTAGTTTTTAATAATTGAAATGCTTCGACATCGTTTTCCCTATCTTGCATGTTCTTCAATTTTTATCAAAACTGTGCCAAGCAAAAGCTGGTATTGTTGGCTTATTAAACCTTAATATCTTAACAGACTTAAGGGGCAACGATCTGTTGCCAGATACTAAGGCGAAATGCTTTGAAATAAGATGTTCAAGTAGATGAGCTTACGTATGAAGTGAATCTACCCCTTAAGAGTATAGATTGGGAGTTAATCAAATTGATTTATGAAAAAACATCACTTTATAAATATAGGGGTTTTACATAGTTAATTTCGGGCATTGACCATCGAAAGAAGCATTGCCAACTTTGAATTTGCTCGTTAAATGATGCTAAGGCACTACATTATTAAAGGCTCGCACCAGGCATCCCTTGCCAACGCTCATCACTCATTTGACACTCTCCATGCCAACGTTGTTTTATTTTATTTTTCTTTTCTTTTAAATCATTTTCAAACAGCTCCCAAATAAAACAACATTTTTCCTTTGACTAGTAAACGTTCAAAGCATTCAACTCTTGGCCAATCCCTGTGGAGACGATGCTCAACTCACTACTATATTACTTGCAAACCGTGTATACTTGCACTCAAAACACTCTTACTTGGCACTGTTCACATACATTTCCAATATATTTTCCACCCTTTTGCCAAGCACTCACAAAAGTCTACAATCTCAAGTGGCTAGTTTCTTTTGGATTATAGAAAAATGTCTGAATTACGTATTTAGTTCACGTTTATGATTGTAAACCCTCATTGTAATCTTGGGTATTTCTTCTCTCTAATAAAAGTAGTGGCTTCTACAAAAATAGCTATATCATATTCGAATTCTAATGTTACCTAAATTTGCAAAGAAAAAAAAAAGTTGGATATGTTACTCCCTGTAACGACCCAAACGTTAGGTTGACGAATCGGGCCTCAAACCCGGGTATTGGGTCATTATGCTGGGAGTATAAATTAAGAATAATTAATTTGGGCCTAGTGGCAAAAAGGAAGAATGTGATGTTGGGCTTTTATTAAAATGGTTATCATCTTTTATTTGAGAGTTTGAAATTTAAAAGATTCGAGGAATGTGATAAAGTAGGTAGTAGGTGGGAAAAGAGAAGATGGTATGATGGAGAGAGAGAGAGAAAAAGAAAAGTAGGAGAGAAAGAGGAAAGTTAAAGAGAAAGTGTAAGGGGGAGTTTTAAACTCTGATTTATAGAGATCTGGTCGTCCGTTGTCGACACCTCCACCGCCATTGAGTTCATCTCGCCAGGATGAGTTCTTCGGCACCAGCGGCGTTGCCACTGGAGTCGTCGTTGGAGGAGGTGAGAGAAAAGAAGTTTTGGGTTGTTGAGTTGAAGGGGTTAGAATGATCAGAACAGGAAATCGAGGCCACTATCGGAATCACCAGCTCGAGAACAGTCAACAATTGAAGTTTGATCGATGTCCCCTGTCGGCCATGAGTGGGCTTTGTCTTGGGAAAATTGGAGCAATCTAGGCCGAGCCGGGTTGGAGCTGAGTCGATTCGCGTTGACACCAAGCCGAGCTGCGTTGACCGAGCTGCTGACCGAGCTACTGACCGAGCCGTTGAATTTTCCCGATGGACTCTACTTGGGGGTTTCTCAACATTTTAAGTCTGTTGGCGTAGTCCGTTTCACCAAATTCGAACATGATAAGATGTTATTATGCATTTCACCTTGTGCATTAGTTAGTGGGGGAGGTTAATTAGTAATTGTGGTATTTGTATATTTATAAGGATTGGTCGGGCTCGAATACCAGCTCAAGAGGAGCTTTTAAGGAGCTCGAGTAAGGATTTATCGACAATCACTTAAGGTTAGTACACCTCGAACTCCTATTGCTTCATGAGCATCATATATGTGATTGATTTGCGTGTTAGAATCTACAAAATAGGTAGACGATAAATATGCATGTTTGGAGACTGATACTATGAGATTTGATATCTGTTTGAGGCATGATGATGTTGTGATCATTATTTAACTCGTATAGACTTTGGGGATCGTGTAGGGTTGTTCGGACATTCATATATTTATATGATGACTTTTTGAATTGTGTGTTGTATTGATTGGGTGCTAGAGTATGGATATTGATGTATTCAATGAAAATTGTGTGTAGGGGATAAATACTCATTTAAATGATTATGAAGCTGAAAATTAATATTAATTGATTAAATGTGTTAGTAAAACAAACCTAATGACTTCCATAAGCTTTAGGGATCAAATAAGTGTTGTAATATCATAATCTGAGGAAATGGTACGAACTCGTGAATAAGGTATCATTACGACTTTTGCTGTACCGGTACGCGATTGGGGGTCGTATCGATACTTGTAGAAATCTAGGATTTCTAGTAAGCAATATCAGTATCAGTACGCGTATGAGTACTGGTACCGAAGGGTATCGTATCGATACTCGTGTTCAAGTATTGGTACCCACTGAAAAGAATAATCTATTATGCTAATAAAAAGATGGGAATTAACGTGGAATGTTAATAAGGTAATATGGATTAATAGAGATAATTAATTAGGATGATTAATATACACTTTCATAACATATTAACAAGTTGGTAAACTTAATTGAGTGACTTGATAATTGATAGAAATCACAGAGTTATGGTAATTGTGCCAGTGTTGTGTGTTGTTTGGTAGATGTGTCTGTGATGTGTGTTTTAATGGACACTTGTATGGTTGAGCCACCTTAGTTGATGGGATCCGAATACCCAATGAGAGAAAGAGTGTGTTGCAACACCATGGTTGAAGACTTCCGAATGTATGATCCTGGCGCTTAATGGTATCGGGCATTATTCGAAGATGCTCGATCAGAGATTCCGAGCATGGGTGTATGATCCTGATGCTTACTGTTATCGAGCGTCACCCAAAGGAGTTTATGATCCTGAGGCTTAGTGGTACCTGGCCTCACTCAGAGTGTATGATCCATATGCTTAGTGGAACAGAGCCTTACTCCTATATTGTGGTGTAATGCTTATATGTTATATGGTTAGGAGGCTAGAGGTAGCACCACATTTATATGATGTTATATTGCTATGTTATGAGTATGGTTGAGCCTTGTGTGCCATGTACGATGATTGTTATGATGAAATCATGTGTTTAGGCGACTAGTGGTAGTGCCACATGTTCATTTTTCTTTCTTTATTGCTCATACTAGCTTGCATGGTTATGTTTATGATTAGCATGAAGTATATGAGAGTAGATATGTACCACTAAGCTTTGTAAGTTGAGCGCTCAGAATTGTTGTTTCTATGCGTAGGTTGATCGTCAGATTGTGGGATGGATGAGCACTATCAGTACGTGATTCCAACATGTGGTGTTTTCCAGAGTACGATAATAGTGTTTGGTGGGTTTTGTATTCATAGAACCTTACATGGTGGAGTCTGTAATTCTTATTTTGTAATTGTATTAATCAAGTCGAATATTAAAATATTTTAAATTAAATTGGAGATCCTTTGTAACGTTTTATCATATATATATATTCAATCGTTGGCTTTAAATGTTTTCAGAAAGTATTTTATTCGGGCTAAACTAAGTTGAGAAATTTTTATGGTAAAAGTTTGGGCTTAAGGCCCAAATATGACATCCAAGTTGAGGGTGTTATATTTAGCGGCATCTGAGCTTAGGTTTGGCCGGTTCTAGGAAACCCCAAGGTGGTACATGTGTTTTAGTAAGGTGTCTAGTGAATAAAAACATTAAAATTAAGTTCATACTTCTTAAGACTGGAATCTTGATGGTGCGTCCATTGTTGCGATACTAAGATGGTTTTGATCGTGGCTGAGAGGGCCGAGTTAATTGTTGCGCCGCTTATGAGAGTGATTTCGGGGGGCGAGGTCTACCCCAGACTATTGAGATGCGAGTTAGTTGAATGATGTCAGAGTCGAGGATGTGTCCTCCTCATGTCACCTGAATAGTGTCTTCATTGTGTGTTGTAGTCGTTCCGAAGCCTTCAAATACGTTATAAGAGTTTGTGCCAAAGAATTTTCATCGTTATGCATGAACAACGTTTGTGTAACCCCCATAGCCCGACCTAGGCGTTAGACCCGAACTACGAAGATCACACGGGGAAAACCAAAGTCAACCCAAAAGTCAACCTTGATTAACAACCCTTTTTTTCTTTTATCTTTTCTAGATGCTTATTAAGCCTATTTGAATGCTCAAGAACCTTGGAAGAGAAAAGCACAGCGATCGGAAAACGTTTAAAGACTCAATTGCAAGAAATACATATTTGGGGACCAAAATGTAAATTTTGGAAAATATAAGGACTTGTAGATTTTAGCTTTACCAAACCTTAATTAATCATATTACAAGCCTTTTTGCCAAATTTCAGCTTAAAAAGCCATCTCAAGCTCAAGGAATTGCCATTACAAAATTCAGGACTAAAATGTAAAGCATGCAAACTTCAAAGCAATTCAAATCTGTGTCCAACGGTCACCCGTTTCGAAATAGCTAAGGGTGTTTCGAAACACCAGGTCAAAACACCCACCCGTTTCGAAACTGCTTCCGAAACAGAGCATTCCAGTAGCCAAAGTGTTTCGAAACACCTCTAGCCGTTCCGAAACGCCCAAGCCATTTCAGGCACCCGTTTCGAAACAGCTAAGGGTGTTTCGATACACCCTGCCTAGAAACAGCAAAAAATTCTGGTTTTACATATCCAAACACCATCAAACATACTTTAAACAATTCCACAACATATCAACAACATGCCAAGCATTTAAGCCATCATATTGCAACAGAAACTAGATACATTACAAGTTTTAAGCACACCTACTCAATTACTACGCTCAACAAATGATTTTGCTTTTAAATAAGGAACATAGCTATATCAAATATGAAGATGAAAATCCAAACATCACAAAACAATCACCAACGAGTATCGAACCATAAACCGAACATGCTCAAAATGAACAATCTCATTACACATCAACATATAAGACTCTTCCTCCCATTGCCTTTATTATCTATAGCTATAAACCACAACATACTTCTCAAGTGGAGCTCTTCTTGAATCCCTTGCTTCTTGCTATCCCAACTTCAAATATCTGCATTGATGGACAAAAAGGATCGTAAGCACATAATGCTTAGTGAGGAATGCTCAAAACCAAAACACCATCAATGCAGCGGATCATAAAACCATCTTAAAATGTAATCACAACTCAAAAACCCAAAGTATTGATTGGAAATCCCCTTTGAAAAACCATTGCTTGAAAACATGCATTGCTCAACAAGAAAACCAACATTTAACTTTGAAACACCAAACAACTCACCCCAAACAACATCCTTACAAATACTACCATTTAAACCTTTCAATGCACAATCACTTCATGCAAAGTTTAAACCAATTTCCTTGGAAAACACTTCCACTTCACACTATACTCTTCTCATGCTTGATGATCATTTCAAAGCAAAATACCTTTTGGAAACCATATGTTCCTTCTATCTATCTCATGCATTCAACAAATTCAAAATCCATGGCAAAGCCATACATGCTTGTTACTCAAAAACATTTCATAAACTCAAAACCTCGTTTGCATAAGCAAATCTCCATTTTGAAAACCACTTGTACCCTCTAGCTAACACATGCAAACAACCTATGCAAAACTCATGGCAAGGCCACATATGCTTGATATACAAAAGCATTTCATAAAATTATTAACTCATATGCATTTCTCAAAACATACAACATCTCAAGCATTGGTACATGTGACACATTTCTTTCTCATACATTGGCATTTTTAGAAAATACTTCAACAAAACTTTTAAACCTCAAGCTCGTCACTTTCTCATGCTACCTTGCAACATTTTCAAGCATCTCACACTTCGTTACAATCAAATACATTATATTGGCTTCAAGTGATAATTTATAACCATTTCGATACAAGACACAAGACACAATCGAATACGCGGATTACAAGCGTTGTCCCACACGCTTCATACACACTACCGGCGTTACAAGGTGGAGTTTATCGGTACAATCACAACCCCTCAACACCCGTGATGGAGTTTAACGGTACAATCACAACCCCTCAACATCACTCATCGGTAGTTGTATAACCCACTAGCGACACAACACAAGGCTTACACATGGGAGCTACCTCAACCATTGTAATCACCTTAACCAAGCTCACACACGGGAGCAACCCTCCACCGTTGTGACGCTTAACAAAGTCCACCCACGAGAGCCATCCTTCATCGTGGTGACGCCAATTTCCTCAATCGCTAGGGTACTTGGATGGAGTTTACGGTACAATCACAACCCCTCGACATCCAAGGCGACTTTACTTAGGGTGCACCCAATCCTATAGCCGGCTAACTATATCCGATTCAAATACTTAAAACCATTTCATCACTTGCCAAAATACATCAAATACTATCATCAATTCACTGTTCTAAGCATTACTCAAAGCCACTTTTCTCCATGCATCATAATCATATTAATAACATGACAAACCAAGGATCTCTTACCTTAAGCATCCTTCAATACATGGCTTTCAAAACCAGCATTAATCATGCTAAAACATGCTTTCAAAACAATAATTAAACATGCATTTCATAACTTATGCATCAAACCATAACTTAGCACATCCGAGGGAGTTTTTTCGAAAACTTACTCTTGAGCTTACCTAAGTTGTTTAGACTTAAACTAAGCTCCCCAAACCTCCAAATAATCGTTTCAAAGCTGAAAAACCACCTCCACTCACCGATACACAAAACTATGCTAGCCGACAAGCCTCTCAAGCGTCTGAAACCTTCAACGCCACCTCTATCGCTTCCGGATCTTTTTCCCATGTTTTTAACGCATAACAGCAGAGGATTAATGCATCATCATGCATTAAAATCACCAGCAACACAACCTAAACTCACTGCTCTACACAAGAACCTCATTTCGGCTTCCAAAAACAACCGAAATCACCTCCAAACTCTTTCAAAGCAAAGCCCAGCCAAGATCTATCACTTCTAACCATTTCTAAACATCAATTAACATCAAAAACAACCCAAAACTCGTCCTTATACCTCCAGCTATAACAGAACACCAAAATCACCCCAAAAACCACCATTTTCACAAGCAAAAACTCAAGAATCACAACCTATTCGGGATTGGATTGATAAAACCTCTTTTCTAACATCATTTAACATCCATAATACATTAGAAAACCATCTCAAAACAGATTCCAACCAATTACAACGAAAATCCTCAAGATCTCTTCCAAAATCTTGAGTTTTAAGCCAAAATCTTGTTTCTAACATTAAAACCATTCATAAATCTTTAATAAAGGATTGACAACTTGGGAATTTCAGTAAAGAATTGAGTATTTAGAGGAGAAGAACAATCTTACCTCTAAATGATGATTTCTCCTTGATTTGGGCAAAATTCCATGAAAATGTAATGTGGAAATCAAAAGGATTTGATGCAAGATTGATTAGGAACCAATAGATGATGAAAATCTCATCAATTGAAGTGAAGATCAATGTGAATTTTCTGGAGAAAATGTGTTTGGATGATGGGATTTTGAGAGAAAAAGGAATGAGAGAAAATTAGGAAAAGTAGTTATGAAAGTTAAAAAGTAGTTTTCACCTTTCTTTTATTTAATTAAAACATTAATTAAATCACCCAAATTAAGGAAAAATCTGGAGAAAAACATTTTGGGTAAATTAGCTCCTTAAAGATTTAAAGTTTCAATCCTTTACAAAACAGTCACTACTAAACTTTGCAAAAGTCGCAATTTGGTCACTACACCGAAATGTAGTATTTCCAAACCTTATTTTGTAAAATTGATTTCACCAATCATCTATATATATTAAAAGAGGATTTTTAGATATTTTTCTATATTTTTAAAACATCCCGAACTAGGCTTTCCCTAAAACTCCCTTTTATATTCGAATCGTTTCTCAGACCGGTCCGGTTCAAACCCTAAACTTCTAAGCCCAAAATTGGAGTGTTACAACTCTCCCCCTCTTAGGAAATTTCATCCTCAAAATTTCAACCTGCGAAAAGAGCACGATACCAAACTTCTCAAAGCAACACACAATGTAACACAAGAGACTTAACCACCACTGAAACATCCTCAAAATCAAACTTACACTATTCCCAAATCCAACACCACTACTCACGGTGCAAGACTTCTGACACACACGGTTACTAACCTCAACTTAGCTTTTCACACTTTCAAGTTGTGCAGGACCCTCAACAACACGGAGAACTTCTTAAGCCTTCACAACATACTCCGCCTCACCTCATAACTCCTTCAACAAACTCACACACACGGTGACACCAACCCATCCATTTTTCAGCCACTATGTAACCCACAACCTTCATTGCTTCTAAAAACCCCTTGCAAAACCACTCAACTCCTTCCAAAGATTATCACAACAAGCACAAATTTCTTAAGCAACAACTGCTTACCCAAACCTCTCAATGTATTGATAACATTCCTTCACATCCGCCTCTACCACTACCACAACAACTCATCAAAACTACTCACACAACATCCGAAATCCACGTCACAAGACTCCAACCTTAACTCCACCAGCTGTTCCACTTACCCCCAACTGACCTAGGAAAGATTTACCTGTACACGACTAACCAACCACCTTCTCACAAAAACCCCGACCAACCAAAAATGTCCCTTGAACTTGCACTGCCTTTCCACATCAATCTTAAACTATAACACTAACCTTACCTGGACACCACCCACACCATCCACATGCAAACATAATGAGACCATGAAACCCCTACTCATCCCAAGCCAAACCTTATCTACAGCTCTCAACATAACCTCCTCCCAACTTCCCTAAGGTTACTACGAACCATCACTTACATAGCAAAAATCCTCCTATTGCATCTATCAACGTAAGATACCTCCACACTCCGAAAACACATCCACTATCCTACAACAAACACCCAGCACAGAGAAACTACAACACTTATCTATTATTCCAAACCACCTCAAACAATTCTAACTCCAAACAATCACCTCCTTATCACCATACCGCTAAACTCTCTAAGCATCTAAACACCTTTCTTCCGCCACCATGCTAGATCTCACCCACTACTACTGACAACATATCTACTATCTTCTACTACTTCTAGCATTCACCTAGCACCAAAACAACACTTTAAACCCACCAACCAACCTAATCCTACCACAACACTATCGGACCCAATTAGATATTAGCAAGTGTGAACGTTCGTATGCATGATCTCCAACATGCCCTATCAATGCATGTGCATATGTATGCAAAACTTCTAATGTCATGTCACATGTATGCATGTACCAACATATATATAATATACAATCAAATGATTTTAATTGTGCATGTATGTCGGTTCACACTTACCAATAACATCCTCAGAATCCGCCTAAGAACAACCTCTTACCTCATTTCCAACTTTTCCAGCCCCACCACTCTAACAATTGCTAACTACAAAATACTCCACTATTACCCTCTTCACACTAAAGTTGTTTTCAAAAACAACACCGGCTACTACCCAAACTTGCTAGTTATAAGACCTTACCCACTACAAAAGGAAATCCAAACTGGAACCAAACAAAGAAAACTAGGGCAAAGATTACTTAACAAAATTACCTGTAACCACCTCATCACCCCGAAGTTCCAACAGACAAACCCCTTTCCCTGCAGAACCACTATTCTCTGGCCGTCCCGCTGCAACATCAACCAACACCTTAAGGTCATCACCGACTCCTTGTTGCAATGAACCCTGACTACCCCGAGCTAACTCTAGACAATTTCGCCTCAAATGTCCAACAGACCCACAATTCTAACAAGATCCATCCTCCAAACACCTCACATCTCCTTTCCTTTCTTGCCACCTCCGAACTCTGTCTCGGCCGCGCTCACGACCCTTCTGAGACCCTTTTTCACGCACTGAAGCGGATCTCACTACTTGAGGACAATCCCGCTTCACATGCTCCTTAGAACCACAGTTCCAACAAACTCCAACATGACGCCTTCCACAACGGTCACACATCGACAACCGAGCTACCACTCCTTGGTCATATTGCATTAAACCTACATCAATACCACCACCAGAACCTTGGTTCAGGCGAACCCTACCATCGCGTAACCTCTTACACTGACCACTCTCAAGATCGGTACTCACAGCTCTTTTGTTTGCATTCTTCTCACCATCGCAAACTGAACCCACACTCCCATGTTGCTTAACCCCTGGAAACCTATCTCCAAGGTATCTTCTATTAAAGGCAGACACAAAGAACTCCCAATCTATATCTTGGATATTCGTTGCCACCGCTACAGATGTCCACCAAGCACAAGCATCCTCCAACATTAACAAGACAACACTTCCCAGCTTACAGGCGTTATCACACCCTTCCCGGTCCAGAATCGGAATTATACTGGCTAACCAAGCCTCGAACGCCTCAGGTGTCGAACCATGATACTCCACAGCCCCCAAACCATGCAAACGCTGCTTCGACAAACTCTCATGTCCCACAGATGACAAATCCTTCATCAGATAACCAACTCTCTCATTCTGCCTTACCACCTCAACTCCAAGCACAGACGACTGAAACGAAACACCTCCACCAAAAGGTGAATTCCACCCCTTAACAACCTGCTCTAAAGCAGCAACCATCGTACCCAATTGCCATTCTCTCATCGATCCCATTGCTATTATTAACAAAGCAACAATAACAAAACAAACAAAACGATCAGACCAGCTTCGAGCAAGGATTCAAGACTCCAACTCCAAACTAACACATAGCTATAATAATAAGGCAATGGGTATCCTGGGTTTTCCCTTTTTACATGACATAACAATCAATACAAACATTGATATCACAAAGATCGAGCATATCCATCAGCAAACTTCAAGCATGCCCTCATCAAACAGCATTCACCCTCACATCATAATATCAATATATCATACACATCACGTTTTCATTATTCAGAAAATCAACATCAGCATACCACCAATACATGCCCATACTAGCTCATAGAAGATTCATAACCAAAAAGCATGATAAAACATTAACAATTCACTCAAAGTCATATTTTCCCACCAACATTCAACCACACATTAGATTAAACATCCAAAACTTACCATAAAAACTTACCACAAACTTACCGTTGCCCCAAAAGTTCGCAACTTAGCTCTGATACCAACAAATGTAACCCCCTTAGCCCGGCCTAGGCGTTAGACCCGAACTAAGAAAATCACACGGGGAAAACCAAAGTCAACCCGAAAGTCAACCTTGATTAACGACCTTTTTTTCTTTTATCTTTTCTAGATGCGTATTAAGCCTATGTGAATGCTTAAGAACCTTGGAAGAGAAAACCACAGCGATCGGAAAACGTTTTAAGGACTCAATTGCAAGAAATACACATTTGGGGACCAAAATGTAAATTTTGGAAAATATAAGTACTTGTAGATTTTAGGTTTACCGAACCTTAATTAATCATATTACAAGCCTCTCTGCCAAATTTCAGCTTAAAAAGACATCTCAAGCTCAAGCAATTGCCATTACAAAATTCAGGACTAAAATGTAAAGCATGCAAACTTCAAAGCAATTCAAATTTGTGTCCAACGGTCACCCGTTTCGAAATAGCTAAGGGTGTTTCGAAACACCAGGTCAAAACACCCACCCGTTTCGAAACTGGTTCCGAAACAGGGCATTCCAGTAGCCAAAGTGTTTCGAAACACTTCTAGCCGTTCCGAAATGCCCAAGCCATTTCAGGCACCCGTTTCGAAACAGCTAAGGGTGTTTCGATACACCCTGCCCAAAAACAGCAGAAAATTCTGGTTTTACACATCCAAACACCATCAAACATACTTTAAACCATTCCATAACATATCAACAACATGCCAAGCATTTAAGCCATCATATTGCAACAGAAACTAGATACATTACAAGTTTTAAGCACACCTACTCAATTACTACGCTCAACACATGATCTTGCTTTTAAACAAGAATCAAATATGAAGATGAAAATCCAAACATCACAAAACAATCACCAACGAGTATCGAACCATAAACCGAACATGCTCAAAATGAACAATCTCATTACACATCAATATATAAGACTCTCCCCCCCTCCATTGCCTTTATTATCTATAGCTATAAACCATAACATACTTCTCAAGTGGAGCTCTTCTTGAATCCCTTGCTTCTTGCTGTCCCAACTTCAAATATCTGCATTGATGGACAAAAAGGAGCGTAAGCACATAATGCTTAGTGAGGAATGCTCAAAACCAAAACACCATCAATGCAGCGGATCATAAAACCATCTTAAAATGTAATCACAACTCAAAAACCCAAAGTATTAATTGGAAATCCCCTTTGAAAAACCATTGCTTTAAAACATGCATTGCTCAACAAGAAAACCAACATTTAACTTTGAAACACCAAACAACTCACCCCAAACAACATCCTTACAAATACTACCATTTAAACCTTTCAATGCACAATCACTTTATGCAAAGTTTAAACCAATTTCCTTTGGAAAACACTTCCACTTCACACTATACTCTTCTCATGCTTGATGACCATTTCAAAGCAAAATACCTTTTGGAAACCATATGTTCCTTCTATCTATCTCATGCATTCAACAAATGCAAAATCCATGGCAAAGCCATACATGCTTGTTACTCAAAAACATTTCATAAACTCAAAACCTCGTTTGCATAAGCAAATCTCCATTTTGAAAACCACTTGTACCCTCTAGCTAACACATGCAAACAACCTATGCAAAACTCATGGCAAGGCCACATATGCTTGATATACAAAAGCATTTCATAAAATTATTAACTCATATGCATTTCTCAAAACATACAACATCTCAAGCATTGGTACATGTGACACATTTCTTTCTCATACATTGGCATTTTTAGAAAATACTTCAACAAAACTTTTAAACCACAAGCTCATCACTTTCTCATGCTACCTTGCAACATTTTCAAGCATCTCACGCTTCGTTACAATCAAATACATTATATTGGCTTCAAGTGATAATTCATAACCATTTCGACACAAGACACAAGACACAATTGGATACGCGGATTACAAACGTTGTCCCACACGCTTCATACACACTACCGGCGTTACAAGGTGGATTTTATCGGTACAATCACAACCCCTCAACACCCGTGATGGAGTTTAACGGTACAATCACAACCCTTCAACATCACTCATCGGTAGTTGTATAACCCACTAGCGACACAACACAAGGCTTACACATGGGACCTACCTCAACCATTGTAATCACCCTAACCAAGCTCACACACGGGAGCAACCCTCCACCGTTGTGACGCTTAAGAAAGTCCACCCACGAGAGCCATCCTCCATCGTGGTGACGCCAATTTCCTCAATCGCTAGGGTACTTGGATGGAGTTTACGGTACAATCACAACCCCTCGACATCCAAGGCGACTTTACTTACGGTGCACCCAATCCTATAGCCGGCTAACTGTATCTGATTCAAATACTTAAAACCATTTTATCACTTGCCAAAATACATCAAATACTATCATCAATTCACTGTTCTAAGCATTACTCAAAGCCACTTATCTCCATGCATCATAATCATATTAATAACATGACAAACCAAGGATCTCTTATCTTAAGCATCCTTCAATACATGGCTTTCAAAACCAGCATTAATCATGATAAAACATGCTTTCAAAACAGTAATTAAACATGCATTTCATAACTAATGCATCAAACCATAACTTAGCACATCCGAGGGAGTTTTTCTAAAAACTTACTCTTGAGCTTAGCTAAGTTGTTTAGACTTAAACTAAGCTCCCAAAACCTCCAAATAATCGTTTCAAAGCTGAAAAACCACCTCCACTCACTGATACACAAAACTATGCTAGCCGACAAGCCTCCCAAGCGTCTGAAACCTCCAACGCCACCTCTATCGCTTCCGGATCATTCTCCCCTATTTTTAACACATAACAACAGAGGATTAATGCATCACCATGCATTAAAATCACCAGCAACACAACCTAAACTCACTGCTCTACACAAGAACCTCATTTCGTCTTCCAAAAACAATCAAAATCACCTCCAAACTCTTTCAAAGCAAAGCCCAGCCAAGATCTATCACTTCTAACCATTTCTAAACATCAATTAACATAAAAAACAACCCTAAACTCGTCCTTATACCTCCAACTATAACAGAACACCAAAATCACCCCAAAAACCACCATTTTCACAAGCAAAAACTCAAGAATCACAACCTATTCGGGATTGGATTGATAAAACCTCTTTTCTAACATCATTTAACATCCATAATACATTAGAAAACCATCTCAAAACAGATCCCAACCAATTACAACGAAAATCCTCAAGATCTCTTCCAAAATCTTGAGTTTTAAGCCAAAATCTTGTTTCTAACATTAAAACCATTCATAAATCTTTAATAAAGGATTGACAACTTGGGAATTTCAGTAAAGAACTGAGTATTTAGAGGAGAAGAACAATCTTACCTCTAAATGATGATTTCTCCTTGATTTGGGCAAAATTCCATAAAAATGCAATGTGGAAATCAAAAGGATTTGATGCAAGATTGATTAGGAACCAATAGATGATGGAAATCTCATCAATTGAAGGGAAGATCAATGTGAATTTTTCTGGAGAAAATGTGTTTGGATGATGGAATTTTGAGAGAAAAAGGAATGAGAGAAAATTAGGAAAAGTAGTTACGAAAGTTAAAAAGTAGTTTTCACCTTTCTTTTATTTAATTAAAAAATTAATTAAATCACCCAAATTAAGGAAAAATCTGGAGAAAAAACATTTTGGGTAAATTAGCTCCTTAAAGATTTAAAGTTTCAATCCTTTACAAAACAGTCACTACTAAACTTTGCAAAAGTCGCAATTTGGTCACTACACCGAAATGTAGTATTTCCAAACCTTATTTTGTAAAATTGATTTCACCAATCATCTATATATATTAAAAGAGGATTTTTAGATATTTTTTTATATTTTTAAAACATCCCGAACTAGGCTTTCCCTAAAACTCCCTTTTATATTCAAACCGTTTCTCAGACCGGTCCGGTTCAAACCCTAAACTTCTAAGCCCAAAATTGGGGTGTTACAGTTTGTGTTGAGGGTATGGATAACCCGTTTTTGAAATTGATCAGTTGGTGCACGTTGATTGGTGGACCTTTTGTTCGCTTAAAAGGAGCCCCGTTGATACTTGGGAAGTATCATCTCCCTTTTCAAAGGCATTTCTCGGAGATAGTGGATTTGGGATCCACTAGTTCGTTAGAGGGTGACTGAAGTTAGACATTCTACAGATTGAATAGAGATATCTTCTTGGGAGTTGTTGCACCTCGGGAATTTGTTAGGTTAATCAAGCGGTATGCTAGCTTGTAATGTCGAGAGTTGTGCTCGAGCTTTGAGACCTCGAGGGAACCCAACCTTTGGTAATGAGAATGTTGAACTGTTGCCTTTCTACCGTGATTTTTGTAGTGGTCGTTTTGAGAATAACATAACGGGGTTGTGAGACATGTTTGACCATTCGATAGATGCCAATGTGTACAGTTCGACGCTCGAGAGCTTTCAGGCTATCAGAGTGTTTGTTTATGCTTCTTGGAGGAATCATCAAGACTTCCTCCCTGTCAAGAATATGAGTGGATGTTAATTTAAGACCGAGTTGGACGTCGATGCCCATCACCTCTATCGAAGGACACCGACCCAGTTGAGAGAGTCGATGATTCAGATGCGAAGGCGCAACTCAAATGTGGTTTCTTTAGTCTGAGTGGTTTCACCCTTGGGTGAACCATGCTTGATCGCTAGTAAGAAGTTGGTTCATTGAGGTGATGCTGAAACTATTGATAGCTTGTTAAGTGTCAGTGAAAGATCGTTACCTGTCTTCTAAGATGAATGACTTGTTTAACCGATTGTGAAGTACCTGTGTTTTTTTCAGGATTGGTGTGAGAATGAGATGTTTACAGTTAAGGTGTTAGAGACTAGTAAATTCGAAATGAATTTTAGAATGAGAATTTCTCTATTTAGGGAGTGTAGTGGTAACGTTTGATGTCTACAGTGACGTTTGAAGTGTTTTAGCGATGATAGGGTAGAGGCCACCATGTTGACTCTCGAATGTAAGTTTAATGCTTTGTATGACACGTGTGAATGTATAAGGAATATGGAAATATGAGTGTTGACAAGATAATGACCTTGTGTGTGGGAAAGGTCAGTTACTGTGTAATCAGTCAAGAAAGCAAGTGTTTGAGACTTTGTAAATGCTTTTAGTTTGTATCACAGTTTCCTTGGAATGAGTCGAGGAACATTGGAAGAGATCCAAGCCATGTGAGACAGTTTTTTGTGATAGTGGTGCCGACTCGATTAAAGTCGATTAAGATTTCGAAATCTTTAAGGATGATATGTTGTGTCATCAGGACTGTATATTTTGTGCTAGAAGAGGGAAGGTTGTGTTTACATAGTAGTGTGAAATTATGAGAGCTTTTTCACCAAGGAAGTTATGAGTGGGACAACGACACAATTCAAAGTAATTGGGAACTGTTGATTGTGAGGTCGATCACCACCTAAGTAAAGTGAACTTGTTAAACTGATGGATTGTATGGAGTTAGTTTGGGTTAGAGTATCATGTTGCAAATGAGGGGCAATCAAGGATCACAAGTGATGGTCAGGTAAGGGAGTACCGATACCAGTTCCATGCAGTACCAGTACTCGATTCATCTAGTGTTGGTACAAATTGGTCAATATCGGTACTCGTATGTTTCTTTAGTTAAGCTCCGAGTTAAGGGTTGATTTGCTTTATAAGCCGTGAGGAGTAACATCTGATTGTAATTAAGAGAATACAATTTTATGATTTAATCTAGGTCCGATGGTTTCTGATAGAATTTTAGATCTTGTTGTAGTTGTTTTAGAGAAAGATATGTCAAGGCAAGAGATTCTTCCTATATAGTATAGTGGTCAGTGTATGGTGAATTTTGAGAGCGAGAGTTTGTACCAAACTTTCAATGTGTGTTTTGGGAGACAATGTGGAGTCCTGTGTTTGAGATAGTAATAAGTGTTTGACTTGCCATCAGTTGGGAGTCAAACATTGAGTTTCTCAGAGTTGTTGTGATGCTTTAATATTCATCAATGAATTAAATAGATGACTGTAAGTCTTGTAAAGGATTTGTGAGTGCACAGTTTCATTGGGATTTTGTTGAGTAATGATATATTTCTTGGTAGGTACCATTTGATATTTTCGACAAAGGTGAGATCCAGATAGAAAGTCTACTTGGATTGTTTGTGGGTTGGATTGTATAACACTGCAGTGTGTACATGCTACCTTTTAACATAAGATTTGAGGTTTTTGATGGAACCTTATCCCTTGGTGGGATTTCATGTGATGACATACCCTAGTGAGGGTACAAATGTCGTGATTCCAGACAGTTTTGGGGTTGGAGTGTAAGACTCCTGCATGAACCGAGTTAGTGAGAGATGTATTAGTCGCCATTCTAATGTAAAATGTGTTGAGGTCTAAGGTTAGTCTTGAGACATGTAGAGATGTCTTTTGCTTTCAGAAGTCTTGTAACGGGTAAGCAACGTTATTGTAAGGGATTCCATCAGAGTTAGAGTCTTCTTTAGAGAGTCGCCACGATAGGAATCGTTTCGTTTGGTTGTAACAGATGTTTAACCTCCTATTCTTTTAGATCATACGGAGTTGTAGAAAGATTTTGTTGTGCAACAATCTTTTGGGTTCTACAACATAAGTTAAGTTTCTTTGATGACATATTTGTGTGACGCTTTTGACGGGGCACCGCTGGGTTTTGCTTGTTGTATATAATACACATAGTGAGTATGGATCCCTTAAAAGAAAGAATCAGTTGGGAAGGTGTTTTTGCCGTTGGAAGACAAAGGTTATATGGTTATGTATTGTGAAAGATCAAAGTAGTGCAACATGATTTATTGGAGGTTTTAAAAGAGTTAGTGAAGTTTCAACATTTTTATTGGTTTTGTGGATACAAATTTTGATGACGAAATTTCTTTTAAGGAGGGGAGGGTTGTAACGACCCAAATTTTAGGTTGACGAATCGGGCCCCGGACCCGGGTATTGGGTCTTTATGTCGGGAGTCTAAATTAAGAATAATTAATTTCGGCCTAGTGGCAAAAGGAAAGAATGTGATGTTGGGCTTTTATTAAAAAGGTTATCATTTTTTATTTGAGGAGATAAAGTAGGAGAAAAGAATGTGAAGTTTAAATGATTAGAGGAATGAGATAAAGTGGGTAGTAGGTGGAAAAAGGAAATATGACATGATGGAGAGAGAGAGAAAAAGAAAAGTAGGAGAGAAATGGGAAAGTGAGCGGGAAAGTTTAAGGGGGAGTTTTAAACTCCGATCTACAGAGATTATGTTGTCCGTTGTCGACACCTCCACCACAATTGTATTCATCTTGTCGAGACGAGTTCTTTAGTGTCAGCGGTGTCACCATCGGAGCGTCGTCAGAAGGAGTGAGAGAAAAAAATTTCAAGTTGTTGAGTTGAGGGGGTTAGAGTGCTCAGAACAGAAAATCGAGGCCACCATCGAAATCACCAGCTCGAGAACAGTTGGCCGGTGAAGTTTGGTCGTCGCCTGCTGTCGAAGGCTGCCGCAGGCGTCGCCGACCGCGAGTGAGCTTTGTCTTGGGTAGATTAGAACCATCTAGGCCGAGCCGCATTGACCAAGCCGCCGAACGAGCCGAGCCGTTGATCATTGACTGGTGTTGACTTTTTCCGAAAAACCTTACCAGGGGTTTCTCGATCTTCTGAGTCCGTTGGCGTAGTTTGTTTCATCAAATTCAAACCGGTAAGTTGTTATTACGTATTTGACCGTGTGGATTAGTTAGTGAACGAGGTTAATTAGTAATTGTGGTTTTCTTATATTTATGAGGATTGTTCAGGCTCGAATACCGAATCAAGAAGAGCTTTTGAGGAGCTCAAGTAAGGATTTATCGACAATCGCTTAAGGTTAGTATGCCTCGAACTCCTATTTCTTCATGAGCATCATAAATGTGATTTCTTTGCGTGTTAGTATCTACAAAATAGGTAGACGATGAATATGCATGTTTGGAGACTGATAGTATGAGATTTGGTATTTGTGTGAGGCATGATGATGTTGTGATAATGATTTGACTCATATAAACTTTGGAGATCGTGTAGAATTGTTTGGAAATTTGTATATCTATGTGATGATTGTTTGAATTGTGTGTTGTGTTGATTGGGTGCTAGAGTATGGATATTTATGTATTCGATGGAAATTGTGTAGAAGAGATAAATACTCGATTAAATGATTATAAAGCTGGAAATTAATATTAATTGATTGAATGCGTTAGTAAACCAACCCTAATGACTTCCATAAGCTTTAGGGGTTGAATAAGCATTATAATATCATAATCCAAAGAAATGGTACGAACCCCTGAATATGGTATCAGTATGAGCTTCGGCCGCGTCGGTAGGCGATTGGGGTCCGTAGCGATACAGGTCGACTCGTATCACTACTTGAGGAAATATAGGATTTCTAGAAATATCAGTATTGATACGTGTATGAGTACTGATACCCAAGGGTACCGTATCGATACTCGTGTTCGAGTACCGATACCCATTGAAAAGAGTAATCTATTATGCTAAAAATGGGAATTGACGTGGAATATTAATAAGGTAATATGAAATAATAGTGATAATTAATGAGGATGATTAATGTACACTTTCATAATGTATTAACAAGTTGGTAAATTTAATTGGGTGACTTGATAATTGATAAAAAACCATAGAGTAATGGTAATTGTGCCAGTGTCATTTGTTGTTTGGTAGACATACCTATGTTGTGTGTTATAATGGACACGTGTATGGTTGAGCCACCTTGGTTGATGGAATCCAGATACCTAGTGAGAGAAAGAGTGTGTTGGAACACCATGGTTGAAGATTTCCAAATGTATGATCCCGACACTTAGTGGTACCGAGCCTCATTCGAAGATGCTCGATGAGAGATTCCGAGCATGGGTGTATAACCCTGACGCTTAGTGGTACCAGACCTCACCCCAAGGGGAGTATGATCTTGAAGCTTAGTGGTATCGAGCCTCACTCATATGTATGATCCAGATGCTTAGTAGAACCGAGCTTCACTCATATATTGTGGTATAATGCTTATATGCTATATGGTTTGGCAGCTAGAGGTACTGCCCCATTTATATCATTTTATATTGCCATGTTATGAGTTTGGTTGGGCCTTGTGTGCCATGTAAGATGATTGCTATGATGAGAGCATAAGTTTAGACGAGTAGGGGTAGCGCCACGTGTTCATTTATCTTTCCTTATTGCTCATACTAGCTTGCATGCTTATGTTTATGATTAGAATGAAGTATAGTATAGTAGATGTGTACCAATGAGCTTTGTAAGTTCAACGCTCGGAATCGTTGTTTCCGTACGTAGGTTGATCGTCGGATCAAGGGAACGAGAAGCACTATTAGCACGAGATTCTATCATGTGGTGTTTTTCAGAGTACAATACTAGTGTTTGATGGGTTGTGTATTCATATAACCTTACGTGATGGAGTCTGTAAATCTTATTTTAAAATTGTATTAATCAAGTCTAATGTTAAAATGTTTTAAATTAAATTAGAGATCCTTTGTAACGTTTTAATCATATATATATATATATATATTCAATTGTTGGCTTTTAAATATTTTCTGAAAGTATTTTATTTGGGCTAAACTAAGTTGAATATTTTTTATGGTAATGGTTTGGGTTTAAGGTCCAAGTGTTACATCCGGGTTGAGGGTGTTACACTCCCTTTGTCCCATGAAATTTGTCCCTTATTGACTTTTATTTGGTCAATTTTTTCCAACTTTCACTTATAATTATTTAAAATTTATTATTAATAAAAATATGAAAAAATATATTTTAAAAACCTGTAACACCCCCTTCCCGGTCTGGTCGAGAACCGGGTCGGTAGGTGCTAACGATGATCAATACAGTAATCGGTGCGACAAAATTTCCTTTTTATTATTAACCTTTAAACCAATATCATACAATAACACAATGCCTTAACACATTTTAGTCCAAATAATCCATACGAAGCAATAATTAATCAATCGGAGCTAAATTGCAATTAATACAAGTTTTAGGGACTAAACTGTAAAATCAAAAAATTAGAGGTCCTTCAATGCAATCGACTTTACAAGATTGAAATTCACTACATTATTAACATACCTATAAAATTTCATACAATTTGGAGACCATTAGCTCATTCAATTTAATCTTTCAATATTCAGTGACTAAACTATGAACCTTGCAAACTGTTTAATATGCCTTTAACTAACTTAATTGACCCCGTATCGAAACACCATAGGGCTGTTTCAAAACAGGTGAACGATGGTCAACCCTTGTTGACCTTACCCATTAGACCGTATTGATACGGGTATGCCCTATATCGAAACGGGTTGACTTCCTTTGACTCGTTTCGATACGCTATAAACCCATATTGAAACGGAGGATTTCAGTGAAAAAATGTTTCGAAATGGCTATGAACCGTTCCGATACGCCCTATTCCTCAGGCTCAATTATGCTTACCTGTATCGAAACACCATCACCTGTTTCGATACGGTCTGACCTGTAATGACAGATTTTTGCTGGTATTTATTCAATTTGGTCTTCTGAACAATGTCCAAATGCAACAAAATTTCACACACAATATTTCAATGGTATAAACTACTAGCATGCCAAGTTTCATGATCATACGAATACGTATACTATGTTTTGACCTTTATGAGCTAAGTATGCACTTTTAAGCCATTTTAAGCCAACCAAAAAGGCCATTTAGGGCCATTAACCATATTACAACATATGCATATCACAAGCATAACAAAATGGGCATAAATGACTAGTTCAACTACTTTTCCACCTTCCTAAGAGTTCTTAATATCAAAATACATTACTTTAAAGCTTGTAGTGACTTGTCTTGTTTTGCCAATCCGATCCTCTGACACACGATCCTTTCAACCTGTAAATGCATGAGATGGGACACGTTAGACATACGATGCCTAGTGAGGTAGTCATAAGCAATATGAACTACAATATATCAATTATCAATATAGATGATACTGGATTGAATCAAGATACTGGATACGCGAATTCCTACGCCTCGCCAAGTCAACGAATGGTCTAGTCCATCCACCTGGCCAATATGACCAATATCAGTACACATCCCTCCGCCTCGCCAAATCAATATAGGTCGTAGCCTTAGGACCGTAGTCCACCCGTACACTGAGCTCATGAATTCTATGGCATGCCAATTGTATCCAATGTCTATTCAAATCCAAGGTTCCAATGTTCATATCCATTTCAATAATCATGAGTATTCCAATGACCAATGATTTTCAATATTATCAATAGCCAATATGTCTCATAATCAATGTTTCATGGTTCAATGTTAATAATAATAATCAATGATTTCTTTGCAATGTTTATATAACAATGTCTATATCAATGACAATGCTCAATGACGATACCAATAACTATGTCCGATACTCAATGAAAAACTTACCGACACTTACCAAGGTGTCCGTTTGATTATCTGATGCAACTTTTTCCAATACCAATGTGAGTAAAATGATCGAAGACAACAATAATGGATTTGATAAGGCTTTTCGCCTAATCCCGAGACTCCGACTACACTCACCTTGACAATCCGAAGCTTTCAAGGCTCTCGGATAACAATACCCTTGCTTCTAGCTTTCGATGGAGACAGTGAAACCTCTTTCTCCACTTCTTGAGCTAGAAAATCAATAGGAGACTATTAGGATCGATATTATGATATCAAAATCAATATAACAACATCAAAATCGATATTCGATTTCAATATAAATAATAACGATGAAATATTCATGGATGGTCAAAACCCTAGCTTGAGATTAAACTTGATTTATCCATGGAATCCATTAACCGATTGAGGAATATAGCTTACCCGATCGATAACAACGATTCGATATCAATAGAACGAAGAAAAAACAAAGCTTAAGATTATCTCCAATGGAGGTGTATGCTTCAAGGAGGAAGATGAGGAAGATGAAGGTGTTAGCTTAAGAATTCTCGGGTAAGACTTTCTATTCTCTTATTCCGTTTTGTTTTACAATATTTTAACTATTTAGCTTTCCTTCAATTGAAGGAAAGCTCTCTGACCATTCCACGTAGGTGTAATTTAATTAAGGAGGGGCTAATCACAGGATTAGTCCCTCAACTCTCACCATACTATGGTTTGGTTCCCCAACTTACATTTTTCCTCAATTCAATCATTGTAATGTTTTCGGTACTATTCAATAGGGTCCGATGGCAATGATTTAACTCAATTAGAGTCCGATATCAATAATTAACTAGCCAATACTATATTCAAACTTCATCAATGTAGAATTTTCGATCACCAGAACCAAATTCCAACTAGACCGAATTTTGGGGTGTTACAAAACCTCTAATCGGGTTTGAATATATATTTTATAAGTTAAATTATTTAAAATATTTAATATAAGGGTTATATTTTGATACACACGTTGCGTAAAAAAATATACACAACCTTTCTATAAAATTTAAAACCTAAATCTCAAATTCTAGCACCCTAAAACATAAACCTTAAACTCTAAATTCTAATCATAAATTTTAAATTCTACACCCTACACACTAAACCTTTAGACTCTAACCTAAAACCGTAAACCCTAAAATTGAAAGGCTTGTGTAAATTAAAGTTTACACAAGCTTGCGTATCAAAGTATTTTCCTTAATATAATTATAGTCAAAGTTTAAACATTTTAACTTTCAAAAAAATTAATAAGAAACAATCTTCCTAGAAGAAAATATCCATTAATGTTTTCTGTCTTTCAATCTTGATTACTTGGATTTATGCAAGTAAATTAATAATATCATTGAGAAAAGTAAATAAAATAAATAATTTTGAATTTGGGAATACATGAATCTTGGGGAATGCCAAACTGTATGTTCCCTTAATTTGGGGTAGATGCAAGTGATGGAGTCCGTAATAAAATATGCATTTGCACAATTCCAAGTGTTGGATTGTGATACGTGCGTGCTAAAAAGATTTGCTTTGAGGATATGGGACTTTAAAATTTGGGTCAGTGTGCAAACGTAAGCGTGTAGACTTTGGTCGTTGGAATCTTACCACGCGCTTCATATGGCTCAAAGTAGGCCCCCCATTACACAATGTCACCTAATTACAAGTTGGGTCTAAATGGGTAGTCACTAAATTTTTAGAGTGCTTTCATTATAGTCATTTAATTTTTATAACTTTCATTATAATTAACTTTTATATCATTTTCATTATAGTCTTTGCCGATAGCTGCCTTTAAAAAACACTGACTTGGCATGTTATTTATGTTTTTTTCTTCCTCTCCCCTCTTTTCTCAATGAATATAAGAACTGTAAAAATAAGGCACGAGTTTTATTGGATTTTGACATACTTTTATGACATGGTTCAAAAATTTAAATATTCTAGTCCCCTTATATCAAATACAAGTTACATTTAGAGGTACTCTTCTTGCAAATTTCATTTTCAAAAAGTGATCTTTCGTATTAATTTATGAGAATTTTATTGCATTTATTATGTAATTTGAGAGGGAAAACGATCTTAAGTGTTTGCAGGATGCTATCGACTGCCAAAATGAATAGTTCCTTTCCATGTCTTCAAGTCAGTATAGCAGAAGAGGTATAATTCTGGTCATAACAAATTCCATGTTGCCAGAACTTTTTATGTACTATAAATTTGTTAAGCTATTGTACCAAAAAGAAATAAACTTGTTAAACTAGTAATCTTTTCTGTTGGCCTTTGCAATATGATATAGAACTTGTTTTCGTCAAAAAAAATCGCATGAACTTGTTTAAAAATATATGAAAAAACTATAATATACAGGGACAGAGCCAGGATTTAGGATTGGGGGGCAAATTTATAAATAAACCAATTTTTAAAAAAATTTAAATAGAAAGACAAAGGTGGAAAAAAATTTCTTCGGGGGTGGGGGGCGATTGCCCCTCCCGAAGCCTTAATGGCTCCGTCCCTGATAATATATAGAGCTTATGCGGAGACTCGACGACAGTAATCAAGACCAGAGTAGGTTGTTCACTTCTCAAATAGTTCATTACATCATTATCTCGTTTCGATCATTTATCTTGTCATTTATTTTTAGAGAGAAGATGAAATGTCATGTTTTTACGGTTCTTATATCCATGGAGGAAAGTGAGAAGAGGAAGAAAACAAGAGAATAGCGTGTCATGTCAATATTTTTTAACGGCAGCTAACGGTCGTAATTGTAATGAAAGTAATATAAAAGTTGGGTGATCGTAATGAATTTTTAAAAGTTCGGTGACCGTAATGAAATTTTTAAAAGTTCAGTGACTACCAATGTAATTTACCCTTATAAGTTTTATAAAAAAAAACTAGTCATTTCTTTTCAAAATTATAAATATATCACTCGGTTAACATAGTTACAAACATGTCACGTGATGACCATATCGTTAAAAACATGTCGCTTGATTAACATATTGTTACAAACATATCACTCATCTTACATACATGCTATATTCAAAAAAAAAACTTACAGACATGCCACTTTTCTTTAGTATAATAACACTTTCAGTCACCAGAACTTATACATTATATTAAGTTTGTCCTAATTCGAAACAATCCAATAGATTTAATCATTCCCATCAATTTAGTCTTTCTTATTAATACTGCCAAAGCAAGCGAGCGTCCATCATTTCAAATCATTATTTCGATAATTGTGTTATACCATAAAACAATAAGTTACTATTAATTGTTATTATACCAGAACAGTAACAAAAAAATAATATTACATTTCTGGGATAAGACAATCAATTTAGGAGAAGAATAAAGATTAAAATGATAAAAATTTAAAATATTAAGAGCTAAAATTATTGAATTATGATTAAATTGATAGACTATATAAATTTTGAGGACAAAAATGTTTTTATGCCATATCACATTAGAAGAAAATGGCCCTAAAAATTATGATAATTTGTTTCGAATTAGGATATATTAATATATTATTTGTGAATGCTTAAAAGGTGGTTCTTTAATAACTACCAATTGAGGACTAACCTTACTTTAAGGAACTTGACACCTTATTTCACTAAACGGTCAATTGGTAATTAATTAAAGAACCGCTTTTTAAACTTTCGCAAATAATACTCTCCTAACAAACAAATGTCAATATTTTTGGAAAAATTTAAGTAACCCTAAAAATGTGAACATTTGACCCAAAGATACCACACAGTCAATTGTGAAATTTCTGTATGACATTAAATTGATCAAATGAAATTTAGAGTTTAGTCAATTTTCTTCACTGACAAAAGGCAATATGGTTTGGTATTTAGAATCTAAATAGACAATGTGAATGGAATAGGGCTCAAAATATGCACTCCAATATCTAGAATTTTATCATAAGTTGAAAAACTGACAACCACGTTGTTGAATATATTCTCCAAAAAGTCCGGATTGTATTCCTCTATTTAGAGATTAAATGATAGTTTAAATTTATTCGAAATATTTAAGAATAATTTTTATAAAACTGACATTTGTTGAATATATATATATATATATATATATATATATATATATATATATATATTCAAATATCTTCCTATTTTTTCTAATAAAAATAGAATAATTATTCTAATGACTCCTCTTTATATGTTATTTTTTAATTAACTTCCTATTTTATCGAATAAAAATGAAAAAAAAATTATTTATGCCTTGTCGGATCGGATTTTTACTCTAAAATTCGGATTGAATTTAAGTCTGGTGAAACATCATCAAATGTCAGGTTAGATCGAATTCGGGTGGATGTGTTAAAATTCCGAATCAAGTGCGGATCGGCAAAAAATTTAACCCAATCCATGACCATCTCTAGAGTCCCATTAGTAGAATAGGATAAAGAGTTGATTAAGTTAATATCATGAGCTGATTTTTGTTTTGGTTGCACTAACATATGGTATCAAAACAATTAAGGATACTTGTATAATTTACTTTGAAAATAATTACTTCAAATGTGATATCAGATAACTACCTTATTTTAAAAATTGATCATTTCAAATAACATATTTTTATGTTAAAAAAAACTATCGTGGTGGTTTCAGTGGCAGTAGGAATCCGTCGAGCTACACCGATTAAAAGTTTGTAAATAAATAAATTTGTCGAGTAACATCAGATATATTTATTTATTATGTACGTATGTATGTATTTGAGACTTTGACAATATTTTTGGCATGCATAAATATTACACTATATTTGAACTTTCAGCAATAAATGTTGGTAAACTTTTAATCAAAGTTGTGTATTTATTAAGAGGATATTCTATTAAATAAATAAAAAACCTTATTCTTATTTATTATTAAATTTCAACCTAATTAACTGCATCATTCAACTGCAATATTAGTAATATATATATATATATATATATATTATAGAAAGTTATACAACGCTCAACGAATACCACTAACGTTAAACACTGTTAAACATCATTAAATTGATTAATAAAGATTAAAAATCTCAAGGACTCATCATATAATTATAAATTTTATTTTAAATGAAATTTTAATTAAATTATTTTCAATATATATAATATTTTAAAAAATTAAAAATATTTGGATCAAATACAACCTTAATCAATTCAAAAAATAAAAACCTAAAACCCTAAACTCGAAACTCAAAACCATAAACTCTAAACTTTAAATTCGAACATTGGATTTAGGCTTTAGTATTTAGGGTTTAGGGTTTAGTGTTTTGGATTTTTAATTTTAAAATTGACTAAGATTGGTATTTGATCCAATTATTTAAAAAAATTAAAAATATAATATATATATATATATGAAAAATAATTAAATTAAAATTGTATTTTAAATAATTATTAATTGTATGTTGAGTCCTTGAGATTTTTAATCTTTATTAATCAATTTAATGGTATTCAGCGATGTTAAACGTTAGTGGTGTGTTTTGAACAAATATCACCAGTAGCAACAACAAACTGCAAAACAATGACGGTTGATCAATCTGGCAGTGGAGATTTCTCCCCTATTCAATTAGCTATGAACTTGGTTCCATCAACAAAAAAAAAGGATTTTGGTATTGCATCAATGTTAATCCTAGTACATACATGCTCGAACGACGGTCAGGCAAAGGAAAAATATTTTGGGTTTTTTAATTTAGGGATTGACTATGGTTGGTATTTGATCCAATTATTTAAAAAAAATTAAAAATATAATATATATAAAAATAATTTAATTGAAATTTTATTTTAAATAGCTATTAATTTTATGTCAACTTCTTGAGATTTTTAATTTTTATTAATCAATTTAATGATGTTCAACAGTGTTCAACGTTAGCGGTGTTCGACGCCTATATATATGCCAAATTCAACCTCTCTATTCGACGGCAAATCAGGCAATTCCTCCGAAAAAACACCCGAAATCTCACATATCGTGCGTATGTCTTGAATACGCACTTCCTTCGATCACAGATTCATAACATAGGCCAAGAAAGCCTCACAACCAGATTCTATCAAACGACTCGCTTCCAGAGCCGAAACAACATTGGACAAGAATTTAACATTCTCACTCACGACCACTATTTTAGAATCACCAGCAAGTTTCAAGGTAACTCGCTTTGTTTCAAAATCAACCACGGCCCTATATTCCGACAACCAATCCATACCTAAGATTACATCAAACTGTGAAATGGTAACTCCATTAAATCAAAAGCAGACACATGACCTTGAACTGTTAAAGAACATATCCCAAACAACCTTCTTGTAACAACTGTTTCACCGGAAGATCTAGTTACTTGTATTCCCACATTTAACAACTCAATCGGCATATCAAGAATATGTGCATGTTCACGCATAATATATGAATGTGTAGAACCAGAATCAATCAAAGATAACAATGACAAAGATTGCAAAGTAAATGTACCCGCAATCACATCAGTATCATTACGTCTTGCGCGATGTGCGTACACCCACGCATGACCACCACCCTCAGGTTGAACTACCACTACATGAGCCACAGTCCTTTGACCATCCTCCTTACGTTGGAAATTACCACGACCGCACCCACGACCTCTCTCTGGTGCAACAACAGGTGCCCTAGCCTGACCACCACCAGCCAACAACGAACAATCATGTCTCAAATGATGAGTAGATCTACAACTCCAACAAGAGTTAGCCGCAACAGCAGCAGGAGCCTATCCTTCACGAGCCAAACATGGATAGTCTCGCCTCAGGTGCTCACACGATCCACATACCCATCAAGGATTAAAAGCCGACCTAATCTAGGTACCCTGACCATGCGGTCCACGCCTAGCATTACCACCACCTCGTCCTGAATTAGAACAATACCTTCTATCATGATTCTTCTTAAACTGACCACCACTAGAACTAGAATCTGCAACTCTCTTACCCAAGTTACAACCTCCCATACAAGAAGATAAACCCAAATTCTGCTCAATATTCTTTGCTCGTGTAACCAATACATCGAGATCGATGTATTTAGAAGCCAACATAAAAGTCTTAACATATTGTACCAATTCGTAACGGAATCGATCACAGCAATGCCTCTCATTTGGCACTAACTCATGAGCATACTGGCTCAACCGAACAAACTGTACCTCGTACTTAGCCACAGACATACTACCACGTACTAGATCAATAAACTCACACTTCCTTTCATCCAAGTATCTAACTCCCAGATACTTCTTCTTAAAGGCAGCTCGAAAGAAATCCCATGTCAAATCACCGGGTTCCATGCTCGCGATCATAGTAGTCCACCAGCTATATGCGTCTTCTTGCAACAAGGATACAAAACAACCAAAATTACGGGCATCATTGCACCCCATTTGATCCAAAATCTGATATGTGCTAGCCATCCACTCCTCGGATGCTATGAGTGCCAACCCTCGAAACTCAACTCCTCCAAGACTACGCAAACATTCTAACGACAAACCCGTTTGTCCAACAGCAGGCGCAGGTACTTGCACTCCAGCAACATCAGCTTGGGAAGCTCCAGTCATCGCCTAAACTAAAGGCGTTAAATCACCCAACACTGGCCCAACTGGCGCAGGGGGTACTTGCTCTACATTCTTGGGTGGATTAGGTGGAGGAGGTGGCAAACCTCCAGGGAGTATTTCATTCTCTTGATTTCCCTATCCTACGACAGCATCAATCGTACCAGATCACAACTCTCTCCTCGATCCCATCATGCTAAAATATCTAAGGCGTGAAAATTTCAACAAAACAAAACAATTAGGCCAGCTTCAAGCAAGGATCCAAGACTTCCATTATAAATCAAAACATTTTAGACTATAGTAATAAGGCAATGCTTTCTCCAAATCAAACCCCTCATGGCATATCGTGATCAACGTACATATTACAATAACCGTGCATAGCAACCAGCAACAATCCAATTTATCACAAAATTGGTTTAAACAATAAACAACAACAATAAACAATCACAAACTTACCTCCCAATTATCACAAACCTAGCTCTGATACCAACAAATGTAATCCTCTTGACTCGGTCTAACTGTTTTATTGACTCGAGCGAGTTACACGGGGAATATTGAAATAAACCGGTGAAGGTTTACCTCAATAAATGACCCTATTTTTTCCTTTTCATCTTGTCTAGATGCTCTTAATTAAACCTAAGGTGATCATGCTCACAACGGGTAATGTTACGACTCGTACGAGGTTAATTGGACATTTGATTCATTACAAGTGCGTTTTAGGGACCATTTTGTAAAAACAACAAAATAAAGGGACTTAAGCCAAATTTATATTATCAATCCTTAATTAGTCTTTCATGCTTACATATAAAAAACCAGCTTAAAACAACATTTTAAACTCAACCAATTGTATGCTTAACATTCAGAGACCAAAATATATCAAAATAGAACTTGTAGATTCCAAAAACTAACAAAAACGACTGGGCGTATCAATACACCAAGGCCCGTATCGATAAGAATTTGTCCAGTGAGCATCCTCTATTTCAAAGTCCACAAACATGTATCGGTACACCCCCATGTATCGAAACACATAGCCTAATTTAAGGAGGTTATACGGAAACGACTCAGCCCGTATCGAAACTCCTCGACTATTTTAGGCATACCGTACCAGTACACTTGCCCGCATTTCGGTATGCCTGGGCCAGTAATGGCATTTTCCTCAACTCTTACACACTAGAAACCATCCAAAACCAATCTAACATGCTTCCAACCTAAGTACACACATTTTAGGCATAAATCTAAAAGTGATTAACACCAAAGCAAGCATTGAACATAAACGTGATCATAGATGACAATCTATAGGCATGCTTCCTAAGAAAACATCCACATAAAGTTCAAAATGCAATTCAAGCCAATTACCAACATATAAAGGCCATTTACAAGTCCAAAACAATATTATAAACTTGCTCAAAACGGGGAGTTTAATGAACACACTCCCAAATCAACAATGAACCCCATTGCCTTTATTACTAAAAGTGTAGTTTGAAACCATACTTTCAAAGAACGAAGCCCTTGGATCCTCCTTGCTCACTTGGTGCCTACACTCCTTTAATTCTCTGCATTGATGGACAAAGAGAGTGTAAGCACACTGGTCTTAGTGAGGAGTGCTCAAAACAAAACAACATCAATGCAATTTGAGAACATTTCCCCAAAACCATTGAAAACATCATTTCAAACCACTTGTAAAACCTCATGCCTTGAATACCATGCACTTAAACCTTTCTAAAACCATCATATTAACCATATGCATCATGTATCAAGAATGAACAACAAATCCCATTACTAAACCTCAATTTAAGCTTTCTCTTGCATAACACCCACATACAAGGCTTAAAGAGAAAACATGTATAAATCAACGTTATATCACCAACATGATACATTAACAATTATATTGGCTTACAAGTGATCTCAAACCAAGTCCCATTACCAAAATATCATATCAGATACACGGATTCAACAAGTGTTCACACATCACTTCATACATTCTCAGCGGCAACATACAAGGTTCACAGACGGGAGTTTTCGGTACACATAACCCCTCCACCATTGTGCCACCCGTAGTGGAGTATTCAGTACACCATACAACCCCTCAACACCATTCATCGGTAGATGTATAATCCACTAACGAGAGTTTCCAGTACCTATAAACCCATCTACCGTTAGGGTACTTGGATGGAGTATTGGGTACTCCATATAAACCCATCCACATCCAATGTGACTTTTTATAGTGCACTAACAATCCTATGGCCGACCAACTATATCTGATAATATTTTAAACCACAACACTTGCCAATATAATTCATTATTCAACATTAACCCATTGTTTTCATATGCATCAACACAAAACACTTTTCTAAAGCAACAACTCATGCTTTAAAACAAGTATAAAACACATAATTACATGGATCACTTACCATGTGCATCCATCATCATTTCATGATTAAAAATAGTACATCACACATTTAAAACATGCATAAACCATTTCGTAAAAGTACGACCGAGAGAGACAATCCACTTATACTTACTTCCAAACTTAGACAAGCATTTCAAGTTCAAATCTAAGTTCCCAAACCACCTTCAAACCTTTTAAAAGATGTACGTTTTGTTCTCACTCACCGATACGTGAAACTTTAATTCGCCGACGTAAATCAAGCGATCGAAGCCTCCAAAGCTTCATCGATAGCTATAGAATCAACCTCCCCTATTTTAACCACACAAAAACAGAGGCACAATGCATCACAGTGCATTCATAAACCCAGCAATAACAATCCTCAACATTGTCTTGCTCAAAGCTACCAAACGCCCATTTGAAACAACCGAAATCAACACCGATTGACTTCCAAACTTAACCCAGCCAATGCCTAACACTTTCAACCATAAATTATCATCAGAAGACATCTAAAAACTATCTCACAACATCCTTATACTTCCAACAAACAATACACCACCATAACTCCCCAAAACACATAACTATCAACCTAAACAATTAGAGATTCTTATAGTTTCGGCATTCCAATGTTAAAACCATTATTTCAAAATTATAAAACATCAAAATCATGATTAGAATCAATCAAAAACCTAGCAAAACAAATCCAATCCGAAAATCACTTAAATCCATCAATAAAACCTTGATTTAATCATATTACCCAATTAAATCATAAAACCACATTAGAAAACATATTTAAAGAGTCAAGAACTTGGGAATTTCAATAATGAACCTTGATTAAAGGATAAAAAATAGATTACCTCCAATCCCTTGATTTTCCTTTAATTGGCAAGATTAGATTGAAATTTTCAAGAAAACAATTGAACCTTGTTGTAGAAATCCAAGGAAATCATTTAAGAATCAAAGTTGGATGAAAAGGAATAAATCTCTGAAGATTTTAGTAGTGGGAAGCTAGTTTGGCTGATAAGAAAGTAGAGAGAAAAGTTCAGAGAAAAAGAAGTTACGTAAGAAAATGTTTTGTTTAACTAACCATTTTTTATTAAAACCCTTCGCCTCCTTAATTATCATTTAATTAAACATTTATTAAAAATGCCTAAATTAAGGGAAATAGCTGATTAAAATAAAATAGATCCTTAAAGATTCAAAGTTCCGGACCTTTACAAAACAATCACCAAAAATAGTTTTGCCAAAATTACATTTTAGTCACTAGACCAAAATGTCACATTTCCAAATTGTTTTTCCCAGAATTGATTTCACCGCAATTCAATATATATTAAATAAGGATTTTCAACCATTTCTCATATTTTTATCTCGCATAAAAATATCCAATTCCAAATTTGACTCGAATCTCTAACCCGATCCACCGAACTATCTAACTAACACATAAACCGCTAGGCCCAAAACCGAGGCGTTACATGGAAATTAGTGTTTTGGCCTTAAAATCATGGGAAGATACAAGCAAAAAAGGAGTTAAGTTCTTCGTACCATGTAAATTGAAATGGGTCTAAATGATACAAGGTTGTATGGGGGGTGATGCATATGTTGTTGACATAAATGAAAGAAAATGTAGTTGCATGGCATGGGATCTTAGTGGTATCCCCTGCCCTCATGCAATATGTGTGATTCTATTCAGAAGGGAGTGAGTTAATGATTATGTATTCCATTTGTACAAGAAGGAAGTAAATGAATAAATTTATAGCTTTGTGATTCCTACAATACCTAGTGATAAATTCTGGCAAAGAACAAATTTGGGTCCTCTCGAGTCACCAGTTGAGAAAAAAAAAGCCAGGTAGACCTAAAAAGAATAGAAGAAAAGAAGAAGGTAAAACTAGCTGTAAGACAAGACTCTCTCGAAGAGGCACCAAGATCAGGTATCAGACATGTTTTAAAGTAGGACATAAATCAAAGAAATGTCCAAGTAAACAACAACAGACACAACCAAATGTAAGTTAAGTTAAACTTACGTGTATTATTGTTAGTTTTTTAATAATAATTTAGTTGACTGTTTATTTATTAATTATCTGTCTAGGTTGAAAATCGGACCTCTCCAACAAATAATCCAGTTATTCCTCCATCCAGAAATCTAACAATTGTTAATGTAATACACAATTATTTTGTAAAATAATATTATTACTTTAACTTGCTTCAAAAGTTTACAATATGACTTTTGAAACATTAAATTCCAGGGAACTAACAAGAGAAGAAACCAGAATCAGACACAACCGATTGTAGGTTAAGTTAAACTTTAGTACATTAATGTTAGGTATGGCTCACTGTTTATTTTTTATCTATTTATTTAGGTTGAAAGTTAGACATCTCCAGCAAATAATTTAGTTGTTACTCCATTCAAAAATTCAATAAATGTTAAGGTAATACACAATTAGTTAAAGTATTGTTAAGTCCAGACAAAAGAAGCAAGTGTAAAATTAGTCTACTTACTATTTAAAATTCAGACAAAAGAAATTGTATGTTTTAGCTTACTTACTGTTTCTTTGTTATTTGTGTATCTAGGTTCAAAAAAACCTCTCCAATCAATACTAACGTTCTACACGTTGTTCTCCCATCCACTGAACCACAAGTCCTAAGGTAATACGCAAATATGAAACAATGTTGTATCTTTCGATTGTTCATAAGTAAATAAATTCTTAAATAAATCTTTATGCAATTGTATGGAAGCGAAAGGAGAAGTGCTAGAATTTGTAAACGTTCACTAGAGAATACACCCACAACTGTTGCAAAAACTTGCAAGCCAACTGCTCCTAATATGAATGTTAAAACTAACACAACAAAGCATAGTCAAGATGTACCTACACAAAGATATGTACCAGTTGCATGATCAACCCTAAATGTGTAGCGCAAGGCCAAGGGCAAAGAAAAAATTGATGCATCGAGAACACTTCAACCTTGTAAGATTGAACCTCTTAAGCTGAAAAGAAAAAACATATGATCATACCAAAGAAAGGGTACATAAGACGAAACAACCCTGGAAGTGATAAGTACTTGTCAAAACATATGAAGCATAACTCATATTTTGTTATAATGTGACTTTTGAAGATTGAATTAGGGCATGATACCAAGTTATTTTATTAGTATTGTCTCTAGGTTCATTCCAAACTATAACAGTTTCTACGGTGTGTTAGCTTAACTTATATTTTGTTATTACATTATCTGTATGTTGATTCAACAGTTTCAATGGTTATTACATTGTTGATACAAATTCGTTTTTATTTCAACTTCATCCTCTCTTTAAATTATAACAGTTTCTATGGTGTATTAGCTTTTATTGTTGATGCAATTTCGTTTATTGCAATATTTGTGTCAGTGATGAAGTAGTTAAGTAGAACTTACACTATTGTAAATGTGTTACATACAGTTTGTTAGTTGTAGTTAAGTAGAACTTAAACCGGTGTAAATGTGTTATAATTACTTGTAGTTAAGTAGAACTTACACTAGTGTAAACATGTTATAGTTGGTTAGTTAGTTGTTAAGTAGAACTTACATTGGTGTAAATGTGTTATAGTTAGATATAGTTAGTTAGTTGTAGTTAAGTATAACTTATACCTATGAAAATGTGTTATAGTTAGTTGTAGTTAAGTAGAACTTATACCGGTGTAAATGTGTTATAGTTAGCTATAGTTAGTTGGTTAATTGTAGCTAAGTATCTTACAATCACTAATAATTAAAGTGTAAGAATAATCCCCCAATCCCTAAACTAATCACATAACCCCAAATACTTAACTTGACAAATTTACCCTTAAACCCCAAACCTCAACACCTAAATCTTACAATCACTAATATTAAAGTACAAGCATAATACCATAATCCCTAAACTAACCTCATAACCCAAACACTCAACTTGACACAATTACCCCTAAACCTCAAACCTCAACCCCTAAATCATTTTTTCTGGCTGAAATAAATTGGGCCTTCAAAATCTTGTCAAACATTTGGAATCGCCATCAGTTGTTTTGGGTTGGGTACAACCAAAATAAGTTGGGCATTTAAAATGTTTAATTATTAAATAATTTTATGAAGGAGAATCTTATTGAAAAAGAACCTAAACGTAAAGGTCTAAGGAAACTAAACTAAAATTTGGACTAAAATGAATCAAACTAAAACTAAAGAATAAAAAAAGGACCTAAGTGTAAAGCTCCTAAACTAGTAATGACCTAAAGTACAAATAACCCCTAAAATGGGCAGGATTTTCCCTCCATTTGTTAACTTAATTGTTAAGTCAATTTATTTTGAAATTGAAATATGAGAATATGGGATTAGATCCTTGGGATTTGGGCAGGCCGAATCCCTATAAAAATGGGCGAGAATTTTTTTGAACTTTGGACTAAATTAAAAAAATGAACTAGGGGTCAATTTGGACTAAAAATTAAATTTTAGGGATTAGAATAATTGTACTAAATTGCCAAAAATATAAATAAATATGGGGCAATTTTGACTAAAAATTAAATTATAAGGACTAGAATAAAAAATATTATTCAACTAAATTACCAAAAATACAAATATATATAAAAAAAAGATTATTTAACACTTAAATTGATTTAAAAAATTAATATTTTACATTTATCAACACTTAGTACTGTACATTTATCAACACTTTAAATTTATCAAATCATCAAATCATAGACTTCCTCAATTACATGTCAGGTAAATATCAAGTCAGGTAAATATCAGTTCAGGTCAATATCAGGTCGGGTTCAAAACAAGTCAGGTCAATTAACAGGTCGGGTAAAACTGGATCTCGAGTCGATTCAGTCGGGTAATATCGGTTATCTACTAGGTCAGTCTCGGGTTCAGGTTCATTTTAGTTGGGTGCATGTCGAGTTTCGGGTCCTCAATAACAGGTTCAATTCGGGTTCGAATCGTTCTCGGTTGGATGCAGGTCATGTTCGGTTACTATAGTAACAGGTCCAACTCGGGTTCGGGTCAACAAAAGTCGGTTACAGATCGGTTTCAAGTCATTGTATCCTCAGGTCAAATCAAGTTCTGACTCGAGCAAGTTTTAGTCGGGTTTTCGGGTCGGGTCAGCTTTTTACATCCCTACCTAGAAGGGTAATTAGCTTTGTTTCTTTTCCTTATTCATAAAAAAGTATTAAGTCTATTGAATATACACACACACACACACACCCACATATATATATATATATATGAGTGAAAATTAATTATTGAGATTGACAATAAAAAATAATGAGATTTTTACAAAAAAGGTGGAGAATAGTTAATTAAAAAGTTTTAATCCCAAATATTAGTTTCCACTCATCTAACGATCCAAAGAAAGTATAAGCCTTAAAAGTTTAAATTGTTTAAGTAAATTTCTAACTCAATATATTTATATAATATAACATTGTTGCTTAAAATGTAATGAATTAAATATACTACATTAGGGATGGATTATTACTTAAGAAAGATAAGATGGAACTGCTCCATGATATAAAATTAAGGGTAAAATACTCATTGGTACATGAACAATACCAAATTAATCAGTTTAGTACATTTACTTTTTCTGTTTCTTATTTTATACATGAACTTTTATTCCGTCAACGATTTTACACTGTTTCCTCGCTGAGGATGACATGGCCAACTCAGACCACTCATCTTTGACACGTGTCAATTTTAAAAAAAATAGGCCTTCTTTTTTCCCACGTGTAATATTCACCCTTGAAAAGTCATAAACACCCTTTCTATTATTGCCATTCTCTTATTTGAATGTTTTGAGATAAAAAGATTCTTGTACACAGAAAAATTATTTTGTTTATTACATTTTTTAAAATTTTACGTTAAATGTTTTGAGACAAATATCTGTTTGACGTTTGCTCAGAAAGATGGGTATATATTTTTCATTGGGTTGATGACAACGATGAATACCAACGTGAAAAGAATTTGCTTCTTGAGTTTATTAGTGAAAATAATGTGCTTTTGAGGGAGAATCGAGAAGTTAGTGAGTGCAAAATTTTAGGGGGACATAGATTATTCAAAATTATTGGAGTTGGAGGAGAAGTTAGCGAGTGCAAAATTTGAAGCTTTCTTGTACAAGATTGACTTTTTTCTTGTTTGTTGTTGTAATTTACTCTATGGGTAATGCTTAGGAAAATTTTAATTGAAGGAAAGATTTTTCAGCATGTACTCGGGAATGAGTTTTTAGGTTGAACTAAAATGGTTAATGTAATTTTGATGGATGAATTTTTAGGACGAACTAAAATAGTTAATGTAATTTTGATGTTTCAAATTTACATTTAGTTTGTTGTTATGTTTGAAAATACTGGATTTCCTGCATGTTTAATGCTCCCTGTCGTATGGCTCAAAAAGAGTTGAAGGACTTGAAGATGCAACTTTAAGGGTTGCTTGATCAAGGTTTTATTAGGCCTAGTGTTTCACCTTGGGGTGTGCCGATGTTGTTTGTGAAAAAGAAGGATGGCACGATGTGTATGTACATTGATTATCGGTAATGATTGATGATTCATTCGATCAGTTTCGAGGTGCTTCGGTGTTTTCTAAGATTGATTTGAGGTCCGGGTACTACCAATTGAAGATAAAGGATGTGGATGTGCCTAAGACTACTTTTTGTACGAGGTACGAGCATTATGAGTTCTTGGTGATGTTGTTTGGTTTGACAAATGCACCTGTTGCATTCATGGATATGATGAATTGAGTATTCCATGAATTTTTGGACCAATTTGTTGTTGTGTTTATTGATGATATCCTTGTGTACTCTCGTCCGAGGAGGATCACGATAAACATTTGAAAATTGTGCTCCAGGCTTTGCTGAATAACCAGTTGTACGCTTAGTTGAGTAAATGTGAGTTTTAGCTTAGGGAAGTTATTTTTCTCGAACATGTTGTGCCAGCTGAAGAAATTTGGGTTGATCCACATAAGATCGAGGCAGCGATGGGTTGGAAGTCACCTAAATTTGTGTCGGAAGTTCGCAGTTTTCTTGGGTTGGCTGGTTATTATCATAGGTTTGTGGATGGTTTATCGTGGATTGCTACTCCGTTGACCAAGTTGTTGCAAAAGAATGTTCGTTTTGAGTGGATGAAGGATAGACAACGAGCTTTCAAAAAGTTGAAGGAAGCTTTGACGCAAGCTCTTATCTTGATTCAACCTGAGTCGGGTAAGGAGTTTGTTGTGTATAGTGATGCATCATACATTGGTTTGGGTTGTGTGTTGATGCAAGATGGAAAATTTGTGGCTTATGCATATAGGCAATTGAAGGCGCACGAGCATAATTATCCTACCCATGATCTTGAGCTTGCCTCAATTGTGTTTGCCTTAAAGATTTGGAGGCATTATCTTTATGGCGAGAATTGTATTGTGTACACGAATCACAAAAGTTTAAAGTATTTGATGACTCAAAAGGATTTGAATCTTAGGAAAAGTAGATGGTTGGAGTATCACCCGGGTAAGGCTAATGTTGCGGCGGATGCCTTGAGTAGAAAGATTGCGGTGAAGTTAAGAGCAATGCTTGCACGATTGAGTGTGACACATGATGGTGGTCTTTTGGCCGAGTTACAAGTGAAGCCATCTTTGTCACAATTGATAAAAGATAAATAACCTTTTAATGATGAGTTGGTGCCACATGTTAAGGCTATTATGGATGTGAATCCGACATATTTTCATTTTAATGATGATGGGGGTGCTATGTTTCAAAGATCGGATAGTAGTGCCTAATGATGATGAATTGAGGCGCACTATCTTGACTGAGGCGCATAATAGTCATTTTTCTATGCATCCCGGTAATACTAAGATGTATTGAGGCTTGAAAGAAGAGTACTATTGGGTTGGTCTAAAGAAAGATATGACTGATTTTGTTGCGAAGTGTATGGTGTGTCAGCGTGTTAAGGCTGAGCATCAGTTTCCTTCCAGGTTGTTGCAACCATTGAGGATACTAGAATGGAAGTGGGAGAGAATCACCATGGATTTTGTGTATGGGTTGCCGTTAACGCCAACTAAGAAGGATTCCATTTGGGTGATTGTTGATCGATTTACGAAGTGTGCACATTTTATGCCTGTGCAACGATGTATACGAATGTGATCACAACCCGCAAGGACCCGGAGGAATTTCCAAGTGGACCTATGACTCGTGCTAGGTCCAAGAAGTTCCAAGAAGCTATGGGAAATTTGTTCCAAGAAGCTTGAACTTTGATTGAACAATGCAACATCCTACTCGTGCATGAGTTTGTATGAGTTTTTCTTATGTTATATATATATATATATATATATATATTTAATTTCAGCATGTGTGCATGAACAAATAAGGCTTAATGTTCATCTAAGCATTCTGATTCGTTTATGCTTGTCTAGAACATTTAAGCATGTTAGTTTACTTAATGTGTGTCAGTTTATTAATTCATGTTAGTTTTCTTATGATTATGAGTCATTTAGTGTGCTAGTTATTTAACTAAATTAGTTCATTCTATGCAACTAGTTTCATTAATTTAACTAGCTCATTAAAATTGTTTGACATTTACTTTCGTTTTTAAAGCAAAGTTGTTATCTAATGGTTGTTTAATGTGTTGTAATTAGAGAATTCAATTGACAAATGGCTGACCATCTTCTCAAGATAGACAAGGTTTTTTACCACCAATTGAAGGCACTTGAAGACACATCAAGGCTGATCGGTTACCATGCAATTGAAGAGAACAAATTTCTACACTTGAAGGCTTTAACACTACTTAAAGAGCTAATTTAAGCCTTCTTAAAGCCGATCGGTTATTGGCTGAAGGAAGACACACCATTAAGGCCTTCATTTTCATCCTTTAAGGGAGAGTAATGGCATGGATTAAAACAACATTTAAGGGAAAACACTTAAGGATGGAATTCAATGGCCACTTAAGACATGTTTGAAGCTGTTTCTTTACAAGATCAAACATCAGTAAACTTGTTCGCCAGTTTTGGTTTGGATCCAGGAAGATTTAGGTTTTTATGTCTTCATCAAACTTATTCCCCTATTTCTTAAATTTCTAACGCCTTTTGAATCATTTCAATCCGATATTGGGAGCTTGAGATATTATTGTTTTTCTGAAGACAATGCAGGTTGGAATTTCAATACGGGAATAAACATCATCCAAATTCAAGAGAGCATTCAAAGCTGAATTCAATGTTGTTGATTCATTCTTCAAGCAAATTATTTTTCATTTTGCGTCTTTAACATCACCATCCCATTAAAGGAGAATGAATGGCAAGTTACTCAAGTTGGCAGCTCATGGGTTTTCTTTCTTTGGACGACGTGGTTATCCACATTCATCCTCATCCAACACCAACTTTTCAGCTATCAAATTGAGAAGGAGTAACCTAAGCTTTTATATGCCTTTAACACCAGCATAATGAGTCTTTAATCATTGTCTAGCCCATTCAATTTGATGTTTCCTTACACCTATAAATAGGTAGCCATTTTCTATTGTAAGGGACTTTTGGGATCATATTATAAACTTTGAGAGTATTCTCTTTTTCTTGTTCTACAAGAACTTTATTGGCTTCAAGTGGACTCTTGTGGCACTCTACCCATCTCATTTTGTTATATTGTTGGTTCCTAGTTGTTAATAACTAGTGGGTCACAATCCATCTCCTTCCACCCAAATTATAGTTTGTGAATTTTATAAAGTTTGGGTCATCACTTTTTAGTGTTGATTCATCTTTGTTTCACGCCAACACACTTACACTATCATTTCATTTCACCATCCATCACTCTATCTTCCATTTACACTTATCATTTTCACACATTCATCTTATTATTTCCCCCTTCATATCATATCTTAAGTATCCACCATCATACCAAAATTCACCATCACATATCCTTTAAAAAAACTCATTTCTGCATTTTATTTTTTTGAAACACTTACTTGAGTCACGATCGGGCAAACACATATACAAATTCGGTCACAACACAACCAGATTCATATCAATTGGTATCAGAGCATTGGTGGTTTAGTAAGTTGTTCGACTCATCTCCCTGAATATTGAAAAAAATCGAAAAAAAAGAATAGATCAAGAGGGAGGGATTAATCTTATGTTACAAAAAAAGAGGTTTGGTTGTGATTCTTTCTATCCTCTTTTTTTTCTTTCTCAAAATTTTTATTTCATATTTAACCACCCAATTTGTTAGAATTTCCTTGTTATCTTATTCTAACCATTTTGTTTCAGCCGAATTCTACAAGAAAAACTTGTTGAGCCTTGAGTAAGTTCTCTAAGGACTTTGAAATGAGAAAAAAGCGGTAAAAGGAAAGAGTGCACATCGAGGGTAAAAGCTATCCCAAGTGAAACACGGGTGTGAGTGTTTTTCTTGGAGTGTAACGGTGAGAATTTGTACTGGTGAGGTTTATTAGTGAATCATGTCTCAAGATTCCGTGAGAAACACTATTGGTGCTAGTAATAATGTTAATGTGGATGCAACTAATTCCAATCTTCAAGATATTATCCGAGCAATGGACAGGTTGTTGCAACAAAGTTTAGGTCCAATGCAAGTGAGACTAGAACAATTGGAGGATAGATCTCAAAGGAGGCATAATTCAGAGCACGAGGAAGATTATGATGACGAAGTGGACGATGAACATGTAGACAAGCGAGCTTCCCATCAAGGTTCGAGGTGTCAAGAGCCTAGGTACCAAAGAGCTCGCCCAAGAGTTGATTATAATCTTAGCAACATCAAAATTACCATTCCTCCTTTCCAAGGAAGAATGGATCCTGAAGCCTATCTTGCATGGGAAAAGAAAGTTGAGCACATCTTTGAGTGCCACAACTACTCTGAGCTTAAGAAGGTAAAACTTGCAGCCATTGAATTTACAAATTATGCACTAATATGATGGGATCGGTTGACATCTAGCAGGAGACGCAATGGTGAACATCCAATTTCTACTTGGAATGAGATGAAAGTCGTTATGCGTAGGAGGTTCATTCCCACTCACTATCATAGGGATTTGTTCAACAAGCTTCAAAATCTCACCCAAGGCAACCGTAGTGTTGAGGACTACTTTAAAGAGATGGAAGTAGCCATGATCCGAGCCAAAATTGATGAGGATCGAGAAGCCACTATGGCCAGATTTCTATCCGGCCTTGATCCTTATATTGCGGCCACCGTTGAGTTGCAACATTATGTGGAGATCGAAGACATGGTTCATATGGCCATGAAGGTGGATAGGCAACTCAAAAGAAAGGGCACAACCCGTGCCCATGGAGGCTCTTCTTATAAATGGGGGCAATGTACCTACAAATAGAAGGCATCCTTTACGCCTAATGAACGAAGCGTTCCAACAAAGAGTGTCAAACCCATTGCCGAAAATAGCAAGGGAAAGAGCACAACTATGCCAATTCGATCCCGTGATGTCCAATGCTTCAAGTGTTTGGGGTGAGGTCACATTGCTAGTCAATGCCCTAACCGCAACGCAATGTTCATCTGAGATGATGGAGAGATCGAAACTGACCAAGAAGAGGAAGAAAATAAAGACAAAGAATTTGAAGGGGAAGAAGAGTTAGAACATGTCGTTGATGAAGAGGTCCTTGTTGTTAAAAGAAGCCTAAGCATGCAAGCAATTGAGAGGGATCAGCAACGCGAGAACATCTTCTATACTCGCTGCCATATTAATGGAAAGGTATGCTTTGCCATAATAGATGGTGGTAGTTGCACTAACGTTGCTAGTACTTTGATGGTAGAAAAGCTCAGTTTAGAACCAACAAAACATCTACATCCCTACAAGTTGCAGTGGCTTAATGATGGTGGAGAACTCAAAGTGACCAAACAAGTCATTGTGCCATTTCCATTGGCAAATATAAAGATGAGGTGCTATGTGATGTCGTGCCAATGCATGACGGTGATCTCCTATTAGGGCGACCATGGCAGTTCGACATGAGAGTCATACATGATGGTTATACCAATCGGTATACCCTCACCCATGAAGCTAGAAAGATCACCCTAGCCCCTCTTTCACCAAAGCAAGTTCACAAAGATTAAATACATTTTGAGAGTGAGGTAACATTCGAGGGAAAATCAAAAGATATTGAAAAAGAAGAGAGAAAAAAAGTGAGCATCTTTGTGAGAGAGAAAGAAATTAGAAAGTGCCTATTGTCAGAAAATATGGTTCTTGTTCTCATGTACAAGGAGATTTTATTAAGCACTAATGATCTTAACCCAAATTTGCCATCTTTTATCGTTTCATTGCTGCAGGAATATGCAGACCTATTTCTGGAGGAGATTCCATTTGGGTTGCCTCCAATTCGTGGAAAAGAGCACCAAATAGACTTTTTTTCCCGGTGATATCATCCCTAATCGGCCAGCTTACTAAAGTAACCTCGAGGAGACCAAAGAGTTACAAAGGCAAGTTTCGGATTTAATGGAAAAGGGTTATGTTAGAGAGAGCCTTAGTTCTTGTGCAGTATCGGTTCTACTTGTGCCTAAGAAAGATGGTACATGGCGCATGTGTGTGGAATGTCGTACGGTGAACAAAATAACGATAAAGTATCGACATCCCATTCCACAATTAGATGATATGTTAGATGAGCTTAGTGGTTCTAATGTATTTTCTAAGATTGATCTTAAAAGTGGTTATCACCAAATTCGTATGCGAGAAGGGGATGAGTGGAAAACTGCATTCAAGACTAAGCAAGGAATATATGAGTGGATGGTTATGTCATTTGGCCTAACTAATGCTCTGAGCACTTTCATGAGGTTAATGAATCACATCCTTAGACAATTCTTGGGTAAATTTTGTGTAGTGTATTTTGATTATATTCTAATTTATAGTAAGAGTTTGAATGATCATGTTCAGCATTTAAGGTTGGTATTAGATGTATTGAGAAATGAAAAACTTTATGCTAATCTACAAAAATGCACATTTTGCACTAATAAGGTTGGTTTCCTAGGTTTTGTTGTGAGTGCAGATGGTTTGGAGGTTGATAGAGAGAAGATTAAGGCAATTGAGGAATGGCATAGACCAACAAGCATTAGCCAAGTTAGAAGCTTCCATGGTTTAGCAAGCTTCTACTGTCGATTTGTGCCAAACTTCAACACCTTAGCCGCCCTATTAACATGAGCCATTAAAAAGAACTCTAATTTCTTTTGGGGTAAAGAACAAGAGGAATCCTTTAAAATGATTAAGGATTGTTTAATTAACGCACACTTGTTAACTCTGACTGATTTTAACAAGGTTTTTGAGGTTGAATGTGATGCATCAGGTTTAGGAATTGGAGCGGTTTTATCTCAAGAAGGACGTCCTATAGCCTACTTTAGCGAGAGGTTGAGTGGAGCTACACTCAACTACCCAACCTATGATAAAGAAATGTATGCACTAATTCGGGCCCTAGAAACATGGCAGCACTACCTTTGGTCAAAAGAGTTTATCATCCATACTGATCATGAGGCATTAAAGCACATTAGGGGACAACATAAGCTAAACAAGAGGCACGCCAAGTGGGTTGAGTTTCTTGAAGCCTTTCCCTATGTGATCAAGTATAAAAAGGGTAAGGAAAACATTTTTGCTGATGCATTAACACACATGTATGCCCTTCTTAACACTTTAGACTCTAAATTATTGGGTTTTGCATTCATTAAGGAATTATACGAGTCTAACCCTGATTTTACTGAAGTATATAAGCTTTGTGAAAAAGGTGCACATGATATGTTCTATAGGAACAATGGATACCTATTCAAGGAAGGGAAGCTTTGCAACCCACAAGGATCCATTCGAGAGTTACTCCTCAAGGAAGCACATGATGGTGGATTAATGGGACATTTTGGAGTAGCTAAGACCTTGAGCATGCTTCAAGAACACTTGTATTGGTGAAGATGAAATGAGATATTGAGAGACTGATAAAGGGGTACGTTGCTTCAGAAACAACGCTCCTTGTTCGTAAACGGATCTAGGATCGTAGCAAACATTTCTCTGCAATAAAACACAAGAATGGACATTTTTAGATAGTTAAAATAACAAAGAAAAATAAAAAACAAAAAAGAAAGACATAATAAAGGTGTAGGAATTTCTGGACAGATTTGGACTCGAACAAGATGAAGGCTTCAACGGGCTTTCATGGCTGTTACGGAGACCAAAATATGGCAGAAACATTGCTGGAAAATCAACGAAAGTTTGGCAACGTTAAACTCGAAAGAACTCGAACAATCTGCTGAACGAACCCGAATCGAATCTGTCTAACGTCAAAGACGGAAAGCTCGAAAGAACCTGCACAATATACTATGCAAACCCGAATCGAATATGCTTCACGCGGAGGACTTGAACCCACTAGATAGCGATCTAGGAACCCGAAGTATCAAGTAAATTTGACACAACAAACAACGTCTGAAATGCCAAAGAAAGTTCGGTGAAAAACCGAAATTAAGAGAATAAACTAATAAAAATTTTATTCATAAACTGTCTTACCTTTGTACAATTATGTTTGGCAATATAAATAATACAAAGAGAAACAACCGAAATGTGGAATGTGTGGTTGACATTCGGCTGTTTGAAAATTGAATTCAAATACAAAACTACTTCAATGAGTGGCAATTACTTCATGGTCGTGTATTCAAGTGGCTGGGCGGCACTTTGAAATCACATCTAACATGTGATGGAAAGATTTTGAATTTCAAATGAAATTCATTTGTTCTGATCCAATCTGCCGCACTTGGAGAGAGCAAGGTTGGTCACGCAAGTCACATTTAACATGTGATAAAAAAATTGAATTCCAAATGAGAAAACCAATTGTGCTCATCCATTTCTTCCGCACACTGTGAGATAGAAAAAAGACGCCTCTCGGCTGCACCTTGCTGCCTAAACCATCTTGCATGGTTCATGCAAGTGATGTGGGTTACACACGGTACATGGTCACACGAACACATGACACTGTCAATTCGGCTCGCACTTGCTGCACTGGCTGCCACACAATTGTTGGACACTTGTTCAGTTGCTACTAGATTTGTCAGCTGTCGTTGAGCTAGTGGAGCTAAAGCTGAGCTAAAACGAACTAGCTGAAAATGTGATGAGCTGAAAGTGAGCTGCATACACTCTGGTGAGCTGGAGATGAGCTGCATACACTCTGGTGAGCTGGAGTTGAGCGGCATACACTCACTTGAGTTGGAGTTGAGCTGCCTATGCTCACTTGAGCTGGAGTTGAGCTGCATATGCTCACTTGAGCTAGTGTCCTCCTACGTACCTATCACAAAACAATGAAACTCCTATCAAAGTTTTGTAAACTTATTCAGTAACACTTAAAAATATAAAAACATTATAAGGCATATCAAACTTATTCAAAACACACCAAACATACTATATACATAGTAAACACACTAATAAAAATAATATAGCATAGAAAATGTGACACATCAGTATGTAACCAGTGAAAAAGCAAACTTCCCTGGAAGTTTGGAGTTGCATCGTTGGGTGGCATAAACGTGCTCACATCATCCCCCCTTCTTTAATGTGATTTGTCCCCAAATCGACCCTCATTAGAAAAGGGAACAATTTCAACTTTCACTTGGCAGGGAACTTCTTTAGTCGTCTTGCTTGGCACATATGCCATCCTCTCGAATCAAGTTATTTTACAAAGAACACAAATGGAAATGCCTTCTTTCTCGTACCTTTCCGAATAATGCACAACATAAAGTCAGACAATGCTCGTTGCACATTCGTAATCCTGCAAACAATAACATACAAAGGCAACTCCAAAGAACAACAAGAATCTCGACGATCATCCAAAATCACAACACAAGGTTGTTCACAATCCAATGTACAGCCAAAGAAATCAACATATAAAAATGAAAAATAAATAGTACAATGGAAAGGAACGTCAAACTGTGGTAAAGAAGGTTGTTGAATTTCTAGAAAGAATTTAAATGCACTAGACATACCAACAGTAGCAACCTTGGGAACTTCACATGGCATCACCTTCTTATCCTGCAATTCAGAAGAAGAAGTAGAAGAAAATGTCGAATCAGATAATACCTGTGAATTTGCTTTCTTTTCGCATTCATTCTTCTCTTTGTTGGCCGTCCAAGCTGCAGTACTCGCTTTCAAACGAACTTCGTCTTCATATACTTCACTTGGAGTCATAGGTGCCAAAGTTACCTTTTTTCCCTCATGGGTAAAAGAGTATCGATTGGTGTAACAATCGTGCAAAACTCTCTTATCATACTGCCACGATATTCCTAACAACAAATGACAAGTATCCATAGAAAAAACATCACAAGTTACCTCATCCTTGTATTTACCAATGAAAAATGGTATAACAACTTGTTCGGTAACTTTGATTTCAACACCATCATTCAACCATTGTAACTTGTATCGATTGGGATGTGTGGTCGTCTTCAGTCCTAACTTTTCAACCATGAGATTACTAGCAACGTTAGCACAACTACCACTATCAATAATCACAATACATACCTTATCGTTCATGTTGCATCTCGTGTGGAAGAGGTTGTTTCATTGCAGTTCATCCTATGTTGGCTGATCATTCAGACTTTGCTTGTCAACAAGTGCTTCGCTGGTAGCCAATGTCTGCACATTGTCATCATTTATCTCTTCATGGACAGAATGGGAACCACCCCCATCTAATCTATCCAATTGAGAATGTAGAGGTTTCAATGCATTAGCAATCACTCGTTGCATCATGCCCTCCAAGGCTTGCATGTGGAGATTCAGTGGTTGTTGTTCACCCGAATTATCATCAGAATCTGCCATGTTGAAAAACCAAAAAAACAAACAAAAACACACAATATATATATATATATGTTAGTGAAATAAATAATAAAAAATGGACCTCACTGCACACTCAACAAAAAACTCACAGATCACTCCAAGGAAAGATCGCTCAACAATTGCACTCAAACGCTCGTGTTTCACTCGGGAGAATACTTGAATGGCTCTTTTTGTCTCCCCTTATGTTTTCACACGCGCAATTGCCTTTTCCACTCGATCTCTCACAACCAGTTCTTTAAGGAACTAACTCGATCTTTCGGACTTGTTAATTGTGTCAAACTTACAAGATAATATAATAGGTAAACAAACAAATGGTTAAAGGACAAATAGGGAATGCTAGGTAAAATAAAAAAAGGCTGAAAAAGAAAAAAATAAGAAGGCTGGAAATTGGTGATGAAACAAAAGAAATAAAGGCTGATAAAAATGAAGGAAAAAGAAACAATTTACTGCAACAGAAATGTGTGAAACCGATAAACTAATTTTGATATAACTAAAGAATTAAGGACTAATTTGAAAAAGATAAAACAAATTTTTAAGTCCTAAAACCTCTCTATATATTTCAAGGAAAATGGTTAAGTTAAAAACTCAAGTTGTCAAAACTTTTCTAAGTGTTTTTGAAGCCAAACAGTGATTTTCGAGTCATCGTTTCGGAACGGGTAAAGAACATCGGAACGGTTTGACCCCTTTCAATGCGGTAGTATCGAAACGACTTCAAACGTTTCGAAACGGCATTCAAACTTTGTTTTAAAGATATGACCGTTGAAGTTTTTAACTGAATTTATACTGGTCATTAAGGCGTATCGAAACACTTTCAATCCGTTTCGATACGGGCTTTGAAAATGGCTATGTGTTTCGAAACGGGTTTCGAAACGACTCTTAATGGTATCAAACGATCGTGCCCGTTTCGGTACGGTCTATTTAATACAGCTCAACGCTTTTTTGGTCTGTTTCGAAACAGGATCGGGCGTTTCGAAACGGGTGGTTGCAGACTGCATTTATGGAGGGAAGATAACATCACAACGGCTCTATGGATGAATGGAACAACCCCAACGGCTAGAATTCAATGAGAAGGTATAAAAAGGACCTCTAAAAGCTTCAGTAACAACTATTGATCTAAAAGAAAACATCCAAACATCAAATCCAAGCAATTGAGCCTAAATCCCATCATTTCTTATAAACCCCAATTGTGAAATTGTAATTTCCATTCTTATCCTTTCAATTGGGTTGAGTGCTTGTAATTGGGCTACATTTTTGTATTGAGAGATACTTGTTTAGCCATCATCTTCTTTGTAATTCTGGTGTGAGGATTGGGTCAAATTTTGGGTAGAAAATTTGACCGATATTGTAACGGTTACCTCCTTAGCCTAGAAAAGAGGAAGAGCAATTAGTGGAATTGTTGGAAAATCTTTACTGAAGCTAAGGTAGTGGATGTAGAGTTCGATTGGAACTTGAACCACTCTAAATCCTCTTGTCTATCTTTTTATTTGTCAATTCCACTACCAAAAAATCTAAAAATCCAATTCACCCCCTCTTGGTTTATATCGATCATTTGATCCACTCAACAATTGGTATTAGAGCCTACCTCTTTGAAGGATTAACAACCACAAGAGGAGTTCCTAGGAAGAGTGTGATCATCCGTAAATCAAGCCATGACATCTACCTCCGGGTCAAGAATTTACGAGTCTCAATCAACCACAAAACTGCCATTCTTCAATGATGACAACTATCCATTTTGGAAGAACCGGATGCGCCTCTTCATCAAATCCAACGATTACCTAGTTTGGGATGTCATTGAAGATGGTCCCTATATTCCTTTAAAGAGGGATGATGAAGGAAAATTGGTTCTAAAGAAGAAGATTGAGATGAGTGAAGATGAGAGAAAGAAGATCCAAATCAATGACAAAGCTCTTCACATGCTATTTTGCTCTTTCGGTCCCGACATCTACTCCAAAGTCTCCTCCATTGAAAGTGCCAAGGAAGTATGAGATACAGTAGAGACCACTTATGAAGGAACTAGTGATGTGAAGGAGACCAAGATTGGAATTCTCAATCTTACTTATGAGAATTTCAAGATGGAACCCGACGAAACCGTGTCCAAGATGTTCGATCACTTCTCAACTATCGTCAACGGGCTTAAGGGTTTTGGAGAGACAATTCTGGAAGACAAACTTGTCCGGAAGCTACTCTACTCACTTCCCGAATCTTGGGATGGGAAGAGAACTGTCATCATCGAGGCAAAAAACTTGAAGACACTCAAACTTGATGAGCTAGTGGGTTCTCTCCTTACTCATGAGATAATGAAGCAAGGAAGAGAAGATGAAAAGAAAAAGGAAGAGAAAAGAGTGGAGAAGCTAGAAGTAGAAAAGAAGAAGAAGATATGAGTGACTCTCAAAGCTTCATTACATGAGAAGAGCACTTCTAGTGAGGAGGGTGATCTAGAAGAATTGGCTATGATAGCCAAAAAATTCTCACGATTCATGAGGTCCAACCGAGGAAGGAAGATTCAAAGAAAAATAAACTTCAAGGGCAAAAACAAAGAAGAAGAGAAGGATCAAATCATTTGCTATGAGTGCAAAAAGCTCGGTCACATTCGTTTGGAGTGACATCAACTCAAGAAGAAGGGCTTTGAGAAGAAGAAGAAGCTCAAAGCCAAGCTTGCTACATGGAGTGACGAGGAGACATCCGAGGATGGCGAACACGAAGTGGCCAACCTTTGCCTCATGGAACTTGAGGAGGATTCCTCCATGGTAACCTCTAACTCATCATCTTTTGACTTTACATTTGATGAATTACATGATGCGTATGATGAGTTGCAAGAGGTTTATGATGAGTTAGTTGAGAAGTACAGAGAGTCGGTCATTAGAAATAAGAAAATTATTTCGGAATTAAATGATAAAAATTACTAACTTTCTCAAGCTAACTTAAAATTTGAGAAAAAGATTTTAGGTTTAAAAGATGAACTTAAATTCTTCCAAGATGAAAATGTAAACCTAAATAATCTTCTTTCTCAATGCAATAGTGAACACCAAAAGGTGTTAGATGAGCTTAACAAGCTCAAAGAGTCTTTCAAAAATGTTGGTAACGTGAAGCATGAAAAAGGTGAATCATCTAAAACAAACCAACCTAGGAGAAAGACTAATAACTACAAACAAAGTAGCTTCCCTAGACATAATAGAACTAAAAAGATTATGAGTGTATGGGTTCATAAGGAACTTGTCAAATCTAATAATATTGTTGCTATGTCACCTTGGATTCCTAAGGGAACCAAGTTATTGGGAGCTAACACTCGTGGACCCAAAATGATTTGGGTACCAAAAACAAAGTTTAATATCTTTGTTTGTAGGGGGCATTGCTACAAGGTCAAAGCACAAAGTCAAAATTCATGGTACCTTGATAGTGGATGCTCGAGGCATATGACCGGAGACAAGAGTAGATTCATGGACTTAAAGCCAAAAAGTGGAGGAGTAGTGAAATTTAGTGACAACTTCAAAGGTCACATTAAAGGTACTGGCTCCATAGGTTATCACTCTACCATTCTTATTGAAAATGTTTTATATGTCGATGGTCTTAAACATAATTTGCTGAGCATAAGCCAATTATGTGATAAAAGGGTTTAATGTCTTATTTGATAAGAATGGGTGCAAAATTGTTGACATTAAATCAAATAATATTATGCTCATAGGTCATCGCATAGGTAATATCTACATGGTGCATTTAGATGACATACATACATCCCATGCATGTTTAGTAGCTCAAAATGAAAATGATGCATGGCTATGGCATAGGAAACTAGGACATGCTAGCATTAGTGTTTTAGAAAAATTAGTTTCCCTAGATCTAGTTAGAGGCTTGCCCAAGATTAAGTTCTCAAATGACAAAATTTGTGATGCATGTTCTAAGGGTAAACAACATAAGTCATCCTTTAAATCCATTAATGATGTTTCTACAAGTAGAAGTTTACAACTTATTCACATAGATTTATTTGGGCCTATTAGGACTATGAGTTTGGGTGGTAAATCTTATGCATTTGTACTTGTTGATGATTATTCTATATTTACTTGGGTTCTATTTTTAAGTACTAAAGATGATGCTTTAGAAAAATTCATCACATTTTCAAAATTAACCCAAAATGAACTTGAACTTAGAATTTCTCATATTAGAAGTGATCATGGAACCAAATTTCAAAATCTAGGGTTTGAAGAATTTTTAAATGAAAATGGTATTAGCCACAATTTTTCGGCTCCTCGAACTCCTCAACAAAATGGGGTAGTTGAGAGGAAAATTAGAACTTTACAAGAAATGGCTAGAACCATGCTTTGTGAAAACAATTTGCCTAAATATTTTTGGGCGGAAGCCACAAACACCGTTTGCTACATTGTAAACCGAGTAATGATTAGGCCACTTTTAAAGAAAACAACATATGAGATTTTAAAATCTAAAAAGCCTAACATTAGCTATTTTCATCCTTTTGGTTGCAAGTGTTTTGTTTTAAACAATGGAAAAGATAACTTAGGTAAATTTGATGCAAAAAGTGATGAAGCTATTTTCATAGGATATTCCTTAAACCTTAAAGTCTATCGTGTATTTAACAAGAGAACTTTAGTAGTAGAAGAGTCTATATATGTTGTATTCAATGATAACCTCCCTCCAAGGAAGGATTCTTGTGATGATGATGATGTAGGAATCATTAATGCATTTGATGGAGGACAAACATCAAAGGAGGATGAGATTCCAACAAAAGAAGAGGATACACAAGATCCACCTCTTGAAGCCTTGAAGGACTTGGCTCTTGAGGAAAAGGAAGTGAGCTACCCAAGGGAGTTCAACTATGTCAAAGGTGGTGAAATCTTGGGTGATACATCCAAGGGGGTAACCACTAGATCTTCTCTTAAACTTATGAACCATGTTGCATTTATCTCATGCATAGAGCCTAAGAATATAAAAGAAGCATTAAAAGATGACATTTGGATTATGGTTATGCAAGAAGAGTTAAATCAATTTGAGAGAAGTAATGTTTGGACATTAGTTGATAGGCCTAGTAATCAATCTACTATAGGAACTAAATGGGTCTTTAGGAACAAACTAGATGAGAGTGGTAACATTGTGAGAAATAAAGCTAGATTAGTAGCACAAGGTTACACTCAAGAAGAGGGAATAGATTTTGATGAAACCTATGCACTCGTAGCTAGAATGGAGGCTATTAGGATGTTGCTTGCATATACATGTTATCATGACTTCAAGATTTTTCAAATGGATGTTAAAAGCGCATTTTTAAATGGTTTTATAAATGAGAAAGTGTATGTGGAACAACCATCGGGTTTTGAAGACTCAAATTTTCCAAATCATGTTTTCAAACTTACTAAATCACTTTATGGTTTAAAACAAGCTCCTAGAGCTTGGTATGAAAGACTTTCAAACTTTTTGATTGAAAAAGGTTTTGAAAAAGATAAGGTGGACACTACACTTTTCATAAAAAGGTATAAAAATGACATCTTAGTAGTGCAAATATATGTTGATGATATTATTTTTGGATCTACTAATGAGTGACATTGCAAGGAGTTTGCTAAGTTAATGCAAGGTGAATTCGAGATGAGCATGATGGGGGAGCTCTCATTCTTTTTGGGACTCCAAATCAAGCAAAGGAAGGATGACATCTTCATCAATCAAGCAAAGTACATCAAGGATATGCTCAAGAAGTTTGGCTTGGAGAATGCAAAGCCTCAAGCCACACCAATGAGCTCATCTACAAAGCTTGACAAAGATGAAGAAGGTAAGTGTGTTGACTCTAAGCTTTACCGTTCTATAATTGGATCTTTGCTTTACCTTACCGCAAGTAGACCATATATTTTGTTTAGTGTTTGCTTGTGTGCTAGGTTTCAAGCTAGTCCTAGAGAGTCTCACCTTATAGCCGTTAAGAGAATCTTTAGGTACCTTAGAGATACCCCTTGTTTAGGTCTTTGGTATCCTAGAGACTACACCTTCAACCTTCATGCTTATTCGGATGCGGATTATGGGGGGTGTAAAATCAATAGGAATAGTACTTCGAGAACTTGTCAATTCTTAGGTAGTATGCTCATATCTTGGTTCTCTAAAAAACAAAATAGTATAGCTCTTTCTACCACCGAAGCCGAGTACATATCCTTAGGGAGTTGTTGTGCTCAAGTCCTTTGGATGAAGCAACAACTCTTAGATTATGGTATTAAAGTTGAAACCATACCCCTTAAGTGTGATAACGCTAGTGCCATATGCTTAAAAAAAATCCCATCCAACACTCTAGAACCAAACATATAGAGATAAGGCATCATTTCATTAGAGATCATGTGCTTAAGGAAGATGTTGTTATAGAGTACGTTGACACCTTAAACCAACTAGCGAACATCTTTACAAAGCCTTTAGATAAAGAGCGTTTTTGGTCCCTTAGGAGAGAGTTAGGTCTAACTAGCCTTTCTTTACCTTTTAGGACCCTTTTTGAGCTTAAATTGCTTGATTTCTTGAAAATGTCATGTTTATGTGTTTTTACTCCTAATTTCATCCATGCTAATAGTTAGGGGGAGTATGTTTTTGTTTATACATGTCTTTCCTGCTCATTCATGCCATTCATGCATATAGGGCCTCATAAAACTCATTTTTCTGCAATATTAGAGCCTCATCTGCACTTCCAGGCCTAGGCGTATCGAAACGGGTCCAACTGTTTCGATATGGGTGCCTTAAAAGATCTATCTGTGAGAAGGGTGTTTCGAAACGCCTTAAAGGGTTTCAAAACATTTTTGCCACTGCCAAGGGGTGTATCGAAACGAGTTTCGATACGAGTCAACAAGGATTCGATATGGTCAAAGCCGTATCGGAACGGTCAACTGGACTTGAAACGTCAGTCAACGTTTCGATACCCGCGTTCCGGAACGAACTAGCCTGTTCCGAAATGAGTATGCGGATAGCTTTAAAGAGGGCTTTTAATGTTAAAATTCACTTTAATTAAAACTCTTTCAAAACCCTAAAAACCCTAAATCAATTTTTCCCTATAAAAACCCTCCAAACCTTATTGTTTTTCATCAAATCTTGAAGGCTTTTACAAACAAACACAAGTCTAAGCAAGCCTCATCAATCTTGTGCAAGATTTTCCATTCATTCATCCAAAATCCCCATCTAAGGTATATTTTCTACTTTTTTTCTTTTTCCTTTGATTTAATTCCTTTTTTAGGTTAGAAAATCCCAAATTTGTATAGATTATATATTTTTCAACTTGGGTTTTTCAAAACTTGTAAAAATTTTCAAAAACTTAAAAAAATTTGTTCGAATATATTTTTTTATCTCGTATTTTTTTTTGGTTTTTCAAAAATAGTTTTTCTCTTAAATATTTTTCTAAAATCTTTTTTAAACCTAAATGGGATTTGTTATTGGATTGAATTGAGGATATTCATGCATACACTTTAATTTCAAAATTGCTTGCTTTATGTTTTTAGGAGTTTTTTCAATGGAGAATGTTAACAAGAAACGTAAGACGGGTCAATCAAGTGATGCCGGTATCCGTCCTAATCTCACCCAACTATTTCTCAAAAGTCTTCGGACTCCAGAGATGAGGGAACGTTTCACTTATGCCAAGGAGATTTTCGTTCGTCGCGAACGTGTGGTTGATGTTCCGTTCCTTGATTCGGAGCGCTTCGCCTTCCGTTATCTAGAACGTCTACGAGAATGGAACTTCATGGCTCTCTTGAACATACCGGATATGGTCTACAAGCACATGGTTCTCATCTTCTACTCGAATGCTCAGCTTGTTGATAATGAGGATCACTCCAAAGTTGTTGGCATTGAGTCCTATCTCTTGGGGAAGAGTTTCGTCATAGACATACCCTTTTTAGAGACCACTCTTGGCCTTAAGAACGAAGGCATCGAGAATGAGACTCATTTTGGTTCTCACACCGGTTCTGTGCTTTCCTTGGATGCTCATGATAGGTTCCTCCACTTGATGATCTCGTGGTTTATTCGCCCCTCCGGAGGTAAATTCTCTCACATTCGTCAAGTTATTTATTTTTGGCTTGAGTGCTTTCGCCGTGGAGAGCGCCCAAATCTTGTTAAGATTATGTTCGTCGAGATGGTCAACAATGTGAAGCTTCATGAAACCGATGCTCTCAAATCCTTCACATATGGGACTGTTTTGAGCTATATCTTTGGGATGCTCAATTTTGATTGCACTTATGACTCTCCGAAACCCCGTAAGCAAAAGATTGGTGAAGCTTCTCTCCACAAATCCGGGTTCCATTACAACATTAATGGCCAATGGGAACGAATTGATAGGCATGCTCCTCCACCACAAGTTGAACCACAACCTCAAGCTCCGGGTCCCAACAATGAAGCTCTTATGGCTTTTCTCACCGAGCGGTTCAACACAATGGAGGCGGGTCTTGGTACTATTAATAATCGCTTGCAATCCGTGGAAAATCGTCTCACCTCCCTTGAGAATCAGCATCAATCAATGGACTTGTCATTCTCCACCTTTTATGGTCAATGGATGACCTTTCGTCGCTCTCAAGCTAGGGACAATGATGAATCCTTCGATGTTGATGGTGACGATGACGAGGCTTAGGATCTTTTTTATTGCATCGCATATTAGACTATCATATTAGGATTAAGTTTGCACCTTTATTTCTTTATGTTTCATGAACCTATGATTTGATTATTTTGTTTGGGATTGAGCTTTGAACCTTATTGTTTAAGTTTTATGTTTGGATTTGGATTATATGAATTTATATTATGTTGCTTATTGCTTTTAACCTTGTTTCTTCTCTTTGAGCTTTGTTTATTATTCTTTTTGATCTAACAAAAAGGGGGAGAAAATATAAGAGCCAATAATTTGTTTTAAGTGGTTTTGAGTTTTAAAACTTAATTTTTAAATCTTTTCAAACTTTAAAACCCATCTTATATTGAGGGGGAGTTAGAATGTATTCAAAAGTTCAAAACTCTTAAAAATTCTAACTTTAGTTTTGTTATATCAAAAAGGGGGAGATTGTGAAACCGATAAAGTAATTTTGATATAACTAAAGAATTAAGGACTAATTTGAAAAAGATAAAACAAATTTTTAAGTCCTAAAACCTCTCTATATATTTCAAGGAAAATGGTTAAGTTAAAAACTCAAGTTGTCAAAACTTTTCTAAGTGTTTTTGAAGCCAAAACCGTGATTTTCGAGTCACCGTTTCGGAACGGCCTTTGGGCGTTCCAGAACACTTTTGAAACTGTGAATCCTTGTTTTGGAACGGGTTTTGAAACGGTTTTGAAACTGTGAACCTTTGTTTTGGAACTGGTTTCAAAACGGGTAAAGAACATCGGAACGGTTTGACCCGTTTCGATACGGTAGTATCGAAACGACTTCAAACGTTTCGAAACGGCATTCAAACTTTGTTTTAAAGATATGACCGTTGAAGTTTTTAACTGATTTTATACTGGTCGTTAAGGCGTATCGAAACACTTTCAATCCGTTTCGATACAGACTTTGACAATGACTAAGTGTTTCGAAACGGGTTTCGAAACGGCTCTTAATTGTATTGAAATGATCGTGCCCATTTCGGTACGGTCTATTTAATACACCTCAACGGCTCTTTCTTTTTTGGTCTATTTCGAAACAGGATCGGGCGTTTCGAAATGGGTGGTTGCAAACTACATTTATGGAGGGAAGATAACATCCCAACGGCTCTATTGATGAATGCAACAACCCCAACGACTAGAATTCAATGAGAAGGTATAAAAGGGACCTCTAAAAGCTTCAGCAACAACTATTGATCTGAAAGAAAACATCCAAACATCAAATCCAAGCAATTGAGCCTAAATCCCATCATTTCTTGTAAACCTTAATTGTGAAATTGTAATTTCCATTCTTATCCTTTCAATTGGGTTGAGTGCTTGTAATTGGGCTACATTTTTGTATTGAGAGATACTTGTTTAGCCATCATCTTCTTTGTAATTCTTGTGTGAGGATTGGGTCAAATTTTGGGTAGAAAATTTGACCGATATTGTAACGGTTACCTTCTTAGCCTAGAAAAGGGGAAGAGCAATTAGTGGAATTGTTGGAAAATCCTTAGTGAAGCTAAGGTAGTGGATGTAGAGTTTGATCGGAACTTGAACCACTCTAAATACTCTTGTCTATCTTTTTATTTGTCAATTCCACTACCAAAAAATCTAAAAATCCAATTCACCCCCCTCTTTGTTTATATCGATCATTTGATCCACTCAACAAAATGCTTACAACGACCCTATCACCGAACAAACAAGAAGAAGTTGTTTCGGGTGATTTCGAAGCATTCCATGGCAAATTTGATCACCCTTCATCATTTTCACGAACCAACAGCACATATGAATGTAAAAATACACCAAATATTCGAATCTAAATTTTTTTGAATTTTTTGTTGACTTTGACTTTTTTGATCAAACTTTGACTTTAACTTTTTTTCCAGAATTTTGAATTTTTTTTACTAATGTATTTTTTTATTTCTTGTAGTGTAGAGAGTGCTATAATCCAACCTGGCTCTGATACCATATGATAAAGGGGTACGTTGCTTCAGAAACAACACTCCTTGTTCGTAAACGGATCTAGGATCGTAGCAAACATTTCTCTGCAATAAAACACAAGAATGGACGTTTTTAGATAGTTAAAATAACAAAGAAAAATAAAAAAATAAAAAAAAAGAAAGACAGAATAAAGGTGTAGGAATTTCTAGACAGATTTGGACTCGAGCAAGATGAAGGCTTCAACGGGCTTTCATGGCTGTTACGGAGACCAAAATATGGAAAAAAACGTTGCTGGAAAATCAGCGAAAGTTTGGCAACGTTAAACTTGAAAGAACTCGAACAATCTACTGAACGAACCCGAATCGAATCTGTCTAACGTCAAAGACGGAAAGCTCAAAAGAACTTGCAGAATATACTATGCAAACCCGAGTCAAATATGATTCACGTCGGAGGACTTGGACCCACTAGATAGCGATCTAGGAACCCGAAGTATCAAGTAAATTTGACACAACAAACAACGTCTCAAATGCCAAAGAAAGTTCGGTGAAAAACCAAAATTGAGAGAATAATCTCACAAAAAAATTATTCATAAACTGTCTTACCTTTGTACAATTATGTTCAGCAATATAAATAATACAAAGAGAAACAACCGAAATGTGGAATGCGTGGTTGACATTCGGTTGTTTGAAAATTGAATTCAAATAAAAAAACTACTTCAATGGGCGGCAATTACTTTATGGCCGTGTATTCAAGTGGCTGGGCGGCACTTTGAAATCACATTTAACATGTGATGGAAAGATTTTGAATTTCAAATGAAATTCATTTGTTCTGATCCAATCTGCCGCACTTGGAGAGAGCAAGGCTGGTCACGAAAGTCACATTTAACATGTGATAAAAAAAATTGAATTGCAAATGAGAAAACCAATTGTGCTCATCCATTTCTGCCGCACACTGTGAGATAGAAAAAAGAAGCCTCTCGGCTGCACCTTGCTGCCTAAACCGTCTCGCATGGTTCATGCTAGTGATGTGGGTTACCCACGGTACATGGTCACACAAACACATGACATTGTCAATTCGGCTCGCACTTGCTGCACTGGCTGCCACACACTTGTTGGACACTTGTTCAGCTGCTACTGGACTTGTCGGCTGTCGTTGAGCTAGTGGAGCTAAAGCTGAGCTAAAACGAACTAGCTGAAAATGTGATGAGCTGAAAGTGAGCTGCATACACTCTGGTGAGCTGGAGACACTCTAGTGAGCTCGAGTTGAGCGGCATACACTCACTTGAGCTGGAGTTGAGCTGCCTATGCTCACTTGAGCTGGAGTTTAGCTGCATATGCTCACTTGAGCTAGTGTCCTCCTATTAAAGTTTTGTAAACTTATTGCTTTCAAAAGATGTAAATATGAGATTGGATCTGAAGTATCATAAAAGATCTTCTTGCTTTTCTTACAAACAACCTCTTCATCATCCAAACTCTCATAAATTCCTATATATGACTAATCGATATAATATGTCTCTCTTCCACTTTCATCATCCATATGAACATTGCGTTGTCTTCACATTCAAAAGCATCATCACTATCTACTTATTTAGTTACTTTATGCTCTTTGTTTGTCCTTAACTTTGAATTCTCACCATATGCTCCAAAATCAAAACCGAAACAAGTCTCAACCTCCAAATCTTCATTTGACAACTGTTTTCTCCTTTTTCAAAGAATTTCAGACAATCTTCTTCTATTTTTTGAATTTCTTCATCATTATCGGACCCATATGCATCCGCATCCATCTTTCTGAATATAAACCTCAATCCCTCTAAATTAGAAGAAACATTTCTATCATAAACAAAGTCAGTTTCAACCTCGGCTACACAGTCACTCACAATTGTCTGAAACTTAGGATCATCTTTACCATTACCATCTCCTTCAAAACCAACTTCACCCTATCTATCTCCCTCAAAAGCAGCTTCACACTTACCTTCACCATCAAAAGCAACTTCACCTTCTCCCTCAAAAGCAGCTTCAAACTCACCCTCAAAAGAATCTTTATACTCACCCAATTTTAAATCAAATAAACCTTCAATGTCATTCACCTCTTTGGAACCACAAGCATTTGATGTCTCACCAACACCAACATTTGATGCCTCACCCACCACACTACCAATTGGACCACAACTAACTCATACCCCAACACGCGACTCACAATCTAATTTAGATACATCATTATTTAACTCATAATCTACATATGTGGGATATCAATCTTATGCTCTACATAAACATGCAACACATCCATGTTAAAATATCCAATCATTTTCCTAAATGAGTCATCATCCCAAGCAATTATTGTTTCATCTTCTAACTATTCCTCTGGTACCGCATAACTGCCCTATAACCAGCATCTTTGACCATATCAAGTAAAATGCAATAACTTAACAAATCTGGATCAATTCTCCATTCAAACTCATCTCCACCTACATATTGTAAATTTGGATTCTTAACAAAATTCTCCATTCAGACTCATCTCTACTATAAAGTGTCCATAAGTTCTATATTTTGTGCACATTCCATCTTATATTATTGTTGTTTTCAAGTACATTTTAGGCATAATTAGGTTCATGCATTGTATTTTACAATATTCTTTACTTTGCCATGCTTTTTATTAATTACCTCTTATTTGGTAAGGAAAAGATATTGTTCTAGTTTAGTTTTAGTTTCATGTACTAGAAGTTGGCAGAAGGAGAGAGGAGCTGAGGACATGATGCTGAGGCAGCAGATCAAGGAGTTGTACTGATGCAGTTCTAGACAGAAGACAACCGATACCGAGTAGCTGTCGCTGCCATACCTGCCGCCCAGGGCAGCAAGCTAAGGAATTAGAGAACTAGAGTGCGATCTGTACATCAGAAAATCCTGATTCTAATGAGCCCATCCACTCAATTTTCTGATGCCTGAAGTAGTGGGCATAGCTGCCGAAGGAGGAGAACAAGATAACTTGCGGAGCAAGGCAATGTGAATGAGTCCACATTCAACTCAAAGAAGTCAGAATTTAAGGTTGCATTTAATGCAAAAGCTACTTTGAAGACTTCTACTCCAAGGAGGACTTGACCTAGCTAATGCCTATATATACTCAATGTATTTTGTACTTAAAAACAACTTAGGTTTTCCCTTAGGCATAGTTTAGGTTTTTTTGCCGTCATTATGTTTTAAATTCTCTTTTGGGTTTGGGTTATTTTGTAAACTAGTGTGAGAATGGTTGCTTAGGTATTAAGTTTGTTTTTGCAATAAAGCTTTCAAGGTTTACTTATTCCATGTGCTTCATAATTTTCAATTAAGTTTGAAATATTAGTTGTTAACTATCCATTTGTTCGGTATCGAGAGAGTCAAACTCACAAAAAAAGTAAGGACGGTCTTCACCTTAATAAAGTATTGATCAATTCAGCCTAGACATAGGTTAGGGTTTAAGGAGGCTAAAGAAGAACGAACTAAACATTGCTCTTTTTGTACGATTCACGTCACGACTAGTATTGTCTGTAGTGGGCATCAACAACATTCTGACTTAGACATAAGCAGGATCAGTCTCGAAGCGTTCTACCGAGCCTTGAAGGTCTGCCGAGTTTGCCGCCGAGACACACGTTTGTTCCACTGTCGAGGCAGCTGCGTCAAAGCAGCCAATCTGCCATCCCCCGCCGAGGCAGCAAAGTCTGGTAGAGCAGAGCAACTTATCATATTCAACGCAGTTTCACACTAGGGAGCAGCATAATCTGACCCATTCTATCAATCTGATCTCTTGTGTTTTATTTACTTTTCTTTATAAACCAACTTATTTGAGCATTTACTTTTCTTTGTGCATGAATCACAATTCGAGTCGAGCTGTCCAATCCATGTGGGAGACGATATCTTATATACTATAACTTGACATGAGTGTGCACTTGCGCTCATATTTAGAGAACACCTAAACGCTCTACAAGTTTTTGGCGTCGTTGCCGGGGATTGGTAACAGCGAAATTCGTATTTATATTTCTGCACTTTTATTTTTATTTGCATTTAAAATTTTAGCTTTTATCATTATCTTTATTCGGAAAAAAAGAAGAACTTTACAGTTTCTTTTGCTAGTGCATGACCAGAGCAAATCCAAAGGTCGAAATCGTTTTCTTTGACGACATCGAATGAAGAGCAAGAGAACTCAAGAAAGAAGCCAGGGAAGCCCTAGGGAAAGCCAAAGACAAGGGAAAAGCAAAAGCAACAATGGTGAACGGCCAAGAAGACAACCCTGCCATTGATGCTCATATCGGCAGGGCTGGGTAGCAAGACCCGCCACCCAGAGAACAGCAGCAAGTTCCACCTAGGCAGCAACCCCCAATTCCGCCCAGGCAGCAACAGTATGTTCGAACCACTAGAGACTATTTGGAGCATGACTTTAGAGGGTTTGATCCTACCGTGACAGAACCTGAAATCAAAGCGGATCACTTTGAATTAAAGCCTGTGATGTTCAATATGATCAACACATTGGGGCAATTTGGAGGGTCTGCCACAAAAGATGCTCGGCAGCATATAAGAGGATTCTTAGACATATGCAGAGCTTTCAAAATACACGGACCACTAAGATGTGCTAATGCTGAGGTTATTCCCCTATTCACTAAGGGATAGGGCAAAGCAGTGGTTGAACAACCAGCCAGCAGGGTCATTCAATAAATGGACAGAGCTGTGCAAGGACTTTTTGGATCGTTTCAGCCCATCTAACGTCATAGACAGATTGAGAAATGAGATCACAACCTTTCGACAAGGGGATGACAAGCCAATGTATGAAGCATGGGAACGGTACCAACAAATGCTCAATAATTTCCCGCTTCATGGTTTTCTGGCTTGGAAACAGGTGTCAATGTTTTACAACAGGGTGAACTACCCAACTCGAATGATGCTCGACGTGTCCGCCAACCGGAACATCCACGACCGACCATCAGAGGAGGCACCGCGGATCCTGAACCAAGCCGCCAAAAATGACTATAAGTTCCCAAGAAGCCGACAAGGCGGCATTAGGCGACCAATAGTTGTGAACGAAGTGGAAGCCTCAGAATCTGTCAATGCTCGCCTCAACAAACTGACAGAGCTGGTTATGAACATGGAAAACCCCACTGGAAAACTCTATGAGGCTAAGGCTTTAGAGCCGTTTTGTGATGAGTGTGGGGGCAACCACGATTCCTCCGAATGTACTGCATCTGCCAATTTCATGGGAGGATACGAGAGGAATAGCAGGCCCGCCACAAACACATACAACCCTGGATGGAGAAATCACCCAAACTTCACCTGGAGCAATCCTAAAACTGCTGCAAATCTACAACATCAACAAGGAGGTTACCAGCAGAACCAGTCCAGACAGCAAGCTCAGCAACCACAGAACAATAATTCACTAGAAGCAACTTTACATACTTTTATGTCTAATACTAGTGATTTTATTGTTCGTACTAATAAGTTTATTGATAAAACTAAGTCGTTTATGGATAGGACAGAAATGAGGATGAACAACCAGGAAGCTGCAATAAAGAACCTAGAGACCCAGTTTGGGCAATTCACATAGATCTTTAGCAGCAGAACAATGAGTGCAGCATCCAGCAGTGCAGAGGCAGCATCAAAACCCACATATGAGCAGTGCAAAGCCATATCAACCAGAAGTGGGAAACGGTTGGATCAGCCTAGAGTGGAAAAGCCTGCAGAGGAACAGCCAACACAGAAAGAACTACCTGTCGCGGCAGCATCAATACTAGCCACCCCGGTAGATGGGCCTGACAGTAGCCCTGATGCAGATGATCCTCCACAGATCAAGTTCCCATGCAAGGAACATATAAAGGACATCCTCCTGCCGACACCTTTCCCCAGAGACTTAAGCAACAGAAGATGGAGCACCCGTTCAGGAAATACCTGGATATTCTGAAGCAGGTGCACATAAATATCCCTCTCATCGAAGCCATCCAGAACATGCCAAACTATGCAAAATATCTAAGGGACATGGTTTCCAAGAGGAAGAGAATTGGGGAGTTCGAAACAGTTGATGTGACAGAGGTGTGCATAGCTATGTTGCACAATAAGCTGCCGCCCAAGCAAACAGATCCATGAAACTTCATTATACCATGAAAAATCGGCAGCAACCATGCAAAAATAAAGCCCTGTGCGACTTAGGAGCCAGCATCAACATGATGCCTAAGACAATATTCGACAAGCTAGGAATTGGGCAAGCCAAACCCACCTCCATTATGCTGAAACTTGTTGATCACTCATTCGTACAACTGGAGGGCAAGATCGAAGACATCTTAGTTCGAGTGGGCAGCTTTATTTTTTCAGTAGACTTCCTCATCTTAGACCGCGAGGCTGATGAAAATACCCCTATCATCCTTGGGCGACCATTTTTTGCCACGGGCAGAACGTTAACAGACGTGGAGCATGGGGAGCTGATCATGAGGGTAGACAATCAGAGCATCAAGCTAAATGTGTTGCAGCCCTCAACAAAGGAAAAGGAAGGATGCTTGGATGCTCAGGCTGCCAAAATCAGCACGAAGACATGTCAAGACAGCAGTTGTCACGGCAGACCTAAGGGCAGGCTGAAAGAACCAACAACATACCACCTTTCAGAACAGGAGGACCCCCCAGGAGGGAAAGACAAGAAACACCACCTCAGGAAGTGGTTATGTCTGGAAGATGCACCCAAATGCACTCCCAACATAACTTAATTAATTTTATTTTATTTTCTTTATTTTTATATTTTAGGAATAGAATTTCATTTATTGCAATTTATTTTCTTTTCTTTCTTTAGAATTAGATTTTAAATTAGTTGAATTTATTTTCCACAGTTTTATTTTTCATAATTTATTTTTAGTAATTAATTATTTTTATTTTTATTTTTATTTCAGGCTTTATGAATAAAAGAGTCGGATCAAGAAGAAGGCCCAATAAGGAGCCCGCCCACCATCCCGCCAAGACAGCCAAGGGCGGCCCAGCACAGAAAACGTGTAACGGCTAGTTGCCCGCTAATGGCTAGCTGCCAACGGCTACAAGAGTAACGGGCATAAAATCTCGTAACGTGCACGAGACAACTTGCCCGTTGAACATTTAATGCAGCCACGGCACCTCTCGGCAACCTCTATTTAAACCTCACTCATCTCATTCATTCACTTTACTTTCACCTCCTTGTTATCTTATTCTTGAATCCACTACTCTCTTTCTAATTATCATCTTTTTTAAGTTTCAGTTTACTTCTAAATCGTCTCACACATGGCATAAGCATCCCAAACCAAACCAATTTTCCAACGTTTCTGCTCCAAGGTAGATGAAAATAGATATATAACTCAGTTTACCAAGCAGGCCATTTGGGAGGAACAAGGGTTCCATTACACGAAGCAGACTGGGGACCTTGGCCTAGAGCCCGCCGTGTTCGAAACAATTCACAACAAGGGATAGGAAATATTTGAATGGCAACCGGAGATGGCAAACATCACATTGATCAGAGAGTTCTATGCTCATCACCCCCGTCCAAAGCTACCGTTTGTTTATGTCCGACGGGAGCATGTCAAGCTCAACGCCGCTGTGATCAACAGTTTCTACGGTCTAGAGATGGAAGACAACCCTCACGAAGAATGTAGGCAGTCACTGACGGTTGTCGACTACGACACACTAAAGGCCAAGTTGTGCGAGCCCAACACGTCGTGGTTGGCAGGAAAGCATGGTGGCTCAGTGCAACGCTGCCGACTGCTGCCCGAGCCAATGCTTTGGAACACTTTTATTAAACGGCGTCTGCTGCCCACCTCCCACAACACCACAGTAGACAGGCCGCGCCTAGCCCTCATCCATAGCATCATGGTGAACCGGCCCATCAACATAGGAGAAAACATATGCAAGAAGATCAACAACTGTTTCCGCAAGACCAAGGGCTGAATGTACTTCCCGTCTCTCATCACCGGCTTATGTGCCAACTTCAATGTGCCATCTGATCTAGAAGATGAGATGACAGCTGCCAAAGAGGGTAGGACCAGAAAAGTCCGCCTGCAGATGATGCAGGCTCAAGAGACAGAACCTATCACTCCAAGCCAGCCCAGCCAGCTACACCAGCCACCCCAGGCAGTACTGAAGCTGCCCAGCCCAATGAGGTCATTACTCTGCTGCGCACTCCCATTAACAGCAACAAAAGAATAGAGCACCATCAATTGACCTTCATGAAGTACGTGGGGGAGGTCCAAGATGCCTTTGTGGCATATCTCCTTCAGAAATTTTCAGATGACAGCCCCACCCTGCCAACCTTCCCCGCCGACCTCGCCGCCACAGCTGCACCTCGCGAAGGAACACCATCAGAAGCAGCTGCCTACCACGTCGCCTTCTGCCGCCAGATGCCGTCTTCGACACACTACCTATCGTACTCTGCCACCTCTGGTTCTAACACAGTGGCAGACTCCCCCGAAAGGCATCAGCGACATATTTCCCCCGCCTACACAGTAGCAACGGTGGCAAACACCTCATCATCCGACTTTATCATTTTTTATAATTGTGTACGTGTAATTGACATGGTAAATTAGCTATAAGAGTAGTATATAGTACTCACATAGTTTGGATATTATATTACTCCTTATAGTTAAAAAAAACTTACATTAGAATATGTTTAAAAAGTTGCTCTGTATACTCAATATAAAATTGTTATTTTACACATTTTAGACTCTCGTAAATATTATAATATACCAAAAATAGCTCTCATTAATTTTTTTACTCTTATTAACCAAACTAATATATGAGGAACAAACAAATAAAAGAAACAAATTTTAGACCTAACCCTAATTCTTAAAATTAATATTATATGTGAAACAAAAGAGAAACGAAAACCAAAGGTTATTTTACTATTTTTAGGGATAATAGTACAAATGTCTCCGTACTTTGTCCAATTTGTTAATGTGGTGCCTAAAATTTGTATATGTTCAATGTGACCCCTATACTTTGCTTCCGTCTTCTAAAATATCTCTTGAGACTAACGACGTTAAATGATGGCATGGCAGAGACACATGGCACTCTCTCTAGCTGCCACGTGGCACTTTTTCAGAAAAAATAAAATAAATAAAAGGGCATGGTTACAATTTTACCATTGTTTCCTTTACTTTTCCCCTTATCCTCCTCATTCTCCCCGAAAACCCTAGCAACAGGCGTCTAGTTAAATCGGCTTTGTTAAGTGAAGTAAAGGTGGTACTGTAACTATTAAAGCGGTTTTAGGTTACGGTATTAGGGGATTAGCTCAGTTATTAATCGTAATTATTTGGTTTTATTTTGGTGATTAAGTGTATATAATAAGTGAACTATTACAGTGATTTTGGTGAATTTATTTGGTTTTGGAAAAAATTTCTCTGCTATTAATGTTTTTGCTTCTTGACTCGGTAAGTTAGAGATAGTTCAATGACGAATAGAGTTGATCGTTTTATCAGAAAAATAATATATCCTCTGAAGGTAAAAAGAGATTTTCTTCGTACAATTCTATGGCAGTGAGTTCAAACTCTTTAAAAATAATTTATTGTTAATATTCTTTGATATTTAATGCCTCAATAACCATGTGTTTTATTTATATATGCAGAGGTTAGAGATATTGTTGCTTTATTGAACAAAATTAAAATTTATTTGTTTATAATCACTAATAGGTTATGTATTCGTAAGTCAAATCCTAGCTGAGTTAGTCGTTAGATTTTAACTTGAGTAAAGGGAAGAGTTGGTCGGGGGTTGGACCCATAGAACATCAGATTCGAGTTATTGACTTCAATCTGAAGAATGTGCTTCGTCAGATTCAAAAGAATATCAGTTTGGCTTCTAATCGATTCATGAAGATCCATAATGAAAATTTAAAATGTAAAGTAAAAGAGAAAAAGGAGGACACGATTTTACTTAGATGCATGTTGTTAGAGTTTCAGAGGAGAATGAGGAGGAAGATAAGGGAAAATGTAAAGAAAAAATGGTGAAATTGTAATCATGCCCTTATATTTTTTTTTTGAAAAAAGTGTCACGTGTCTTTGCCACATCAACATTTAACGTCGTTAGTTTCAGGAGTATTTTAGAAGACAGAAGCAAAGTATAGGGGGTACATTGAACGTTTATAAACTTTAGGCACCACATTGACAAATTTGACAAAGTACATGGGGCATTTGTGTCATTATCCCTTTTTGTAACCACTAAGATCTAATGTATTGATCGACTAATTTAGATTGGATACTATAAAGGTGCATAAAGAGATGATAATTACAGCCTAATTTACTTCATTTACAATATCAAGATTTAAAATTTGAACATTTATAGTTGGTAGATTGCTTTACTATTATTAATGCATGGTTGAAGTTTTATTCAATTAACTAAAATAAGAATTACTTAAAAAGTGTGGTTATCATCTCTCTTAGTTTTCTCAGATCTACTGCCTTAAACAGTAGATGCTCTAAGAAGATTGAAGTTAGGCCGGACTTAACGTACGAGGAAGAAGTAGTACAAATTTTGGCCAAGGAAGAGAAAGTTTCAAAAATTAAGTGAATCTCGAATATGAAAATGTTGTCTTGATCAATCGATGTTAAAATTCAATTAAAGGATTCGAACAAAATATATATACGAATAAATCTGATTTCATTGGCAAACGTACCACAAAAGGTGATTAAAGTATTGAAAGACCATTTACGACAGCAAATCAAAGCCGGGCGTCGTGAGAAAACTATCCACGAACACAAATTGCGAATCCAAATTTAATAGGAGGGTCCAGGGCAGGATAATAAATAAGTGTTGTCTTGATCAATCGAGGCGATATCAAATTCAACCCTAAGAAAAAAAAACGAAAAGAATGACCAAACGACCGACAAAAAAAATAAGGGTAAACTACATAAATGACCATCATACTATTGGAAAAGTCGCGATTTGACCACCTTACTTTTTTTCGAAGCAATTAAACCACCATACTATTAAATTGGGTGCAATGTGACCACCCGCCGTTAGAGGTTAACGGTAGGGTGACGTGACAGTTAAAAAATTAAGGGTATAATTACACATTTGGTCCTTACTATTTACACATTCTTTCAATTTAGTCCTAATTTTAAACTAATAAAATAAATTAATTCAGTAGTGACACGTGTCAATACCTTATTTGAGGAATTTAAGAGGAGGAAAATAAAATCCACAAACATGCTATGGCTGGGAATCGAACCCAAGTTTTTTAAGTTTAAAGGCAACGCCTTAACCACTGTACTAAGCACTTGATTGTGCTAAAAATTACCAATTGTATTATATGTCTTATTGTTTGTTACCATTCAAACTCATCTTCTTCCTCGTGTGCCTGTCCTCGCCATTGATCTCACTGTAAGGATTCTGAAACCTAAATCCCAATTTCGCTCTCTTCTTCTTCTTTTTTTGCACCTTAAATTGTTTTCTCTTTCTTCTTTCTTTCACAGCCGCCTTCTCAATCCACCTTCTCTATCGGGTCAGTTCATATCTCTACCAAAACTTCATTTGTTTCTTTTGCATTTTATAAATAATATATCTTCTTTTGTGTTTCAGAGAGTATACGTTTGCGGATGCTGGAAACTTGGACCACTGTACAAAATACTTGAACCAGACACTCGTTACTTTTGGCTTTCCCGCTTCTCTCGATCTCTTTGCCAACGATCCAGTGCGTTCCTCTTTTTCATTTCCTAAATTCATGTATTTTAATGATCGAAAGGTAAGGATTTTGTTTTACTTTTATTGCTTTCCCGCTTCTCTCGATCTCTTTGCCATCTCAAAGCTTCCAATCTAGAGAATCCACCACCGTCGCCTCAAGGCCTCTCGGTCAAAACCACTATCAGAACCAAAACCTAACCAAATCGCAGCCAAAATAAACTCAAACAGCAAAACCTTAAACAGTCTCGGAAAAAATCAACTCAAAAAGAAAAAGGAAACCCAAAAAGATGAAGGAAAAATAAGATTACCCTTTTCGACAATGCGGATTTTCGACGACTGGAGCGTCTGTAGCTACTAAAAAATTCTTAAGGTGTTACTGTGGATATAAAAAATGTGATATTCTTTAGGAGAGCCTTGATCAATGTTGTACTTAGCTGATGAAGAGAGCGAAATATTTAAAGGGGACAGTTTCATTTGGTAAGGGAGGTTGGGGTAGGTAGTTGATGGAGGGATCATCAATGGCGAGGACAGGCACACGAGGAAGAAGATGAGTTTGAATGGTAACAAACAATAAGACATATAATACAATTGGTGATTTTTAGCACAAACAAGTGCTTGGTGTAGTGGTTAAGGCATTGCCTTTAAACTTGAAAAACCCGGGTTCGATTCCTAGTTATAGCATGTTTGTGAATTTTATTTTATTAGTTTAAAATTATGACTAAAATGAAAGAATGTGTAAATAGTAAGGACCAAATGTGTAATTATACCATTAATTTTTTAACTGTCACGTCACCCTACCGTTAACCTCTAACGGCGGGTGGTCACATTGCACCCAATTTAATAGTATGGTGGTTTAATTGCTTCGAAAAAAAGTAAGGTAGTCAAATCGCAATTTTTCTAATAGTATGGTGGTCATTTATGTAGTTTACACAAAAAATAAATATAAAAAATTAAAAAGCAAAGGAGAAATAAAAAGTAAATGCGGTCGATGACTAGCACCACAGCTAGTGCCGCCACCAGATAAAACAAAGATGAAAAAAAACTTGGTGGACTGGTAGAGAAAATAACCTAAAAACCTAAGAGATGATAATACCATTAATCTCAATAATAATTAAATTTGATTAATTATGGTGCATGGAAATTAATTGCCCAAGCCTAATATTGAGCATTAGAGGGATTAATTAGCATTAAGAACAATTAGGAATGTTGAATGAAGGAAGGGGAAGGACATTAATTAAAAAATAGACATATTGGAGATACTTATTGAAGATTAGCTTCTCCCATTTTTCATTTTTTTTATGGGTAAACTACTGCAGGGGTCACTTTCGTTTCCCGTTTGTACAGATTTAGTCACCACTTTTGAAAAGTGCCAATAAAGTGGTCATCTACGTTTTCGATGTGTAAAGACTTAGTCACTCCGACGTTATAGTCCGTTAGTCCTCTAACAGATTGCTGATGTTGCGGAATTAATTAACAAAAAAATAAGGATAAATTACTGCAATAGCCATTAAAATTCATCTCATGTACACTTTTTCTCCTCAATTTAAAAAAGTAAACATTATAGTCACTAATAAAAATGTTTCTTTATAATTTCTCCCTTAAATTTTTAAAAATTTATTTTTCAATCCTAAAACTTTACAATCAATTAGTACAATAATATTATAAATGCTTAGATGAAAAATAGGTGCCCAAAGTATACCCTTTGAAACTTAGGTGCCCAAATTGCTCCTATTTAATAACTCGAACTTAAAAATTTAGTCCACTAACTACTAAAAAATTCGAGTTATTGGAATTTCTATTTTTAATTCAAACTTTATTTTGAATTTTTGAGTCGAGTTTATGAAATTATGAGTCGAGTATTTCACATCAAACCAAAAAATTTAATTTTTTTCGAGTCAAGTCGAGTTATTGGAATTTCTATTTTATAATTCAAACTTTATTTTGAATTTTTGAGTCGAGTTTATGAAATTATGAGTCGAGTATTTTCACATCAAACCTAAAAATTTAATTTTTTCGAGTCAAGTCGAGTTATTGGAATTTCTATTTTATAATTCAAACTTTATTTTGAATTTTTGAGTCGAGTTTATGAAATTATGAGTCGAGTATTTTCACATCAAACCTAAAAACTTAATTTTTTCGAATCAAGTCGAGTGTTGCACTTCCCTACATATAATTTTTATTTTTAATCTGTGTTTGTCCCAACTCAGCGCCTGGATCGATATCAACTTTTGAACAATGTTGATTTCATTTCACGTCTACTGCTCTGCTTTCACGCCTAGCTTATGGGTTAGTATCTTTTGCTTTGCACAGGATAAAACATCTCTGCCATATGAACCAGTTTACAGCGATGCACAAGCAAGGTATATTTTTTGTGATTAAATGGTTAGTGAAGAGCACATTTTCTTTTTTATATATATATAAATTATATACATATAATATGGCGATATTCGAGATGGAAATTGGATGTGGTTTTATGGGTGATATTTACTGTAGCATTTCATGCTTGGGACAAACACGGATTAAAATTAAAAAGGGTAAACTATTGCGGTGGTCACTTATGTTTCCCTTTAGTACAAAGTTGGTCACCAATTTTGAAAAATGACCGGTAAGGTCACTTACGTTTTCGGGGCGTAAACTTTTGGTCACCAGCCGTTTAATGTCGTTAAACTTTAACGGTTTTTTGATCTGGTAATTGAAAAACTAAGGGTAATCTACTGCAATGGCCCCAAAATTCCTGAAATTTCAGAAAACCCCCAAATTCATAAATTCCTAAACCCTTAAATACCTAAATCTCTCAATCTGGTCACTCTTGCCGTCGTTGGCCACAATTCCGGCGACGGAATGGGGCGTCATCCCTTCTCCCAAACACCCATGCACCAATCGTCGTCGTTCAATCGTCGCTTGTTGCAAATCGATCGAATGATTTTTTCAAATATTTCAACCTTCGTTCGACATTTTGCACGACTCCGATCAATTTTTGGCAGCGGCGTGGTAGGATAAACGATCATGATGGTCCGGCGACGGATGTGGTGGGCGGCGGCGTTACAATCGGCGACGGAATCGACTTAAATCGCGATTTAAGTTTTGGTGAGTTGGGGATTTCGAATATGGGGTTATTTTGTGAATTTTGAAAATTTAGGGATTTTGTTAACTGCCAGATCAGAAATTCGTCAAAATTTAACGACATTAAATGGTTGGGTGACCAAAAGTTTACATCCCGAAAACGTAAGTGACCTTACTGGTCGTTTTTCAAAATCGGTGACCAACTCTGTACTGGGGGAAAACATAAGTGACCACCGCAGTAGTTTACCCAATTAAAAATTATATGTAGGGAAGTGCAACACTCGACTTGACTCGAAAAAATTAAATTTTTAGGTTTGATGTGAAAATACTCGACTCATAATTTCATAAACTCGACTCAAAAATTCAAAATAAAGTTTGAATTATAAAATAGAAATTCCAATAACTCGACTTGACTCGAAAAAATTAAATTTTTTGGTTTGATGTGAAAATACTCGACTCATAATTTCATAAACTCGACTCAAAAATTCAAAATAAAGTTTGAATTATAAAATAGAAATTCCAATAACTCGACTTGACTCGAAAAAATTAAATTTTTTGGTTTGATGTGAAAATAATCGACTCATAATTTCATAAACTCGACTCAAAAATTCAAAATAAAGTTTGAATTATAAAATAGAAATTCCAATAACTCGACTTGACTCGAAAAAATTAAATTTTTTGGTTTGATGTGAAAATACTCGACTCATAATTTCATAAACTCGACTCAAAAATTCAAAATAAAGTTTGAATTATAAAATAGAAATTCCAATAACTCGACTTGACTCGAAAAAATTAAATTTTTTGGTTTGATGTGAAAATACTCGACTCATAATTTCATAAACTCGACTCAAAAATTCAAAATAAAGTTTGAATTATAAAATAGAAATTCCAATAACTCGACTTGACTCGAAAAAATTAAATTTTTTGGTTTGATGTGAAAATACTCGACTCATAATTCCATAAACTCGACTCAAAAATTCAAAATAAAGTTTGAATTATAAAATAGAAATTCCAATAACTTGACTCGAAAAAATTAAATTTTTTGGTTTGATGTGAAAATACTCGACTCATAATTTCATAAACTCGACTCAAAAATTCAAAATAAAGTTTGAATTATAAAATAGAAATTCCAATAACTCGACTTGACTCGAAAAAATTAAATTTTTTGGTTTGATGTGAAAATACTCGACTCATAATTTCATAAACTCGACTCAAAAATTCAAAATAAAGTTTGAATTATAAAATAGAAATTCCAATAACTCGACTTGACTCGAAAAAATTAAATTTTTTGGTTTGATGTGAAAAAACTCGACTCAAAAATTCAAAATAAAGTTTGAATTATAAAATAGAAATTTCAATAACTCGACTTGACTCGAAAAAATTAAATTTTTTAGTTTGATGTGAAAATACTCGACTCATAATTTCATAAACTCGACTCAAAAATTCAAAATAAAGTTTGAATTATAAAATCGAAATTCCAATAACTCGACTTGACTCGAAAAAATTAAATTTTTTGGTTTGATGTGAAAATACTCTACTCATAATTTCATAAACTCGACTCAAAAATTCAAAATAAAGTTTGAATTATAAAATAGAAATTCCAATAACTCGAATTTTTTAGTAGTTAGTGGACTAAATTTTTAAGTTCGAGTTATTAAATAGGAGCAATTTGGGCACCTAAGTTTCAAATGGTATACTTTGGGCACCTATTTTTCATCTAAGCATTTATAATATTATTGTACTAATTGATTGTAAAGTTTTAGGATTGAAAAATGAATTTTTAAAAATTTAAGGGTGAAATTATAAAGAAACATTTTTATTAGTGACTATAATGTTTACTTTTTTAAATTGAGGAGAAAAAGTGTACATGAGATGAATTTTAATGGCTATTGCAGTAATTTATCCTTATTTTTTCGTTAATTAATTCCGCCACATCAGCAATCTGTTAGGGGACTAACGGACTATAACGTCGGAGTGACCAAGTCTTTACACATCGAAAATGTAGATGACCACTTATTGGCGCTTTTCAAAAGTGGTGACTAAATCTGTACAAACGGGAAACGAAAGTGACCCCTGCAGTAGTTTACCCTTTTTTTATTTACATCAAATTCTCTCATTTTTTACTACTCAAACACCACAACAATCAAATATCTTATGACTTTAATTATATTTAATAGCTTTCGAACAATAAAGTTTACGAGAGTTATGTTTTTTAATAGGGAAAACTATGTCATGTACCACTAAATTATTGAGTGTGACATGTTTTTACCGCTAACCTTTCAATTGATCAAAATTTGCCATCCAGCCGTTGGGGTAAGGGCCAGGCCCCGATGAGTAGGAGGGCGCGACAGTCGCCGTAAAACTCGGGGCGCGAGCTCGGGCGGAGCGGCCGTCGGTGCAGATCTTGGTGGTAGTAGCAAATATTCAAATGAGAACTTTGAAGGCCGAAGAGGGGAAAGGTTCCATGTGAACGACACTTGCACATGGGTTAGTTGATCCTAAGAGACGGGGGAAGTTCGTCCGATAGCGTGTTTCGCGCGAGCTTCGAAAGGGAATCAGGTTAAAATTCCTGAACCGGGACGCGGCGGCTGACGGCAACGTTAGGGAGACAAAACATTATTTTTCGACTCGTTTATACCACCGCGTCGTTAACTTCTTAACGCCGTGATGACGTGGATGCTAGAGGAAAATATAAAAAATCATATACTCAATGATATTTGAACCTAGAACCTCTAAAATCAAAAGCAACCTCCTAACCACTAAACCAACTTAACTTCTATATTTTGTTTTCAACACAAATAAAATATATTCTAAATTGCAGTTTATCATATAAATAACATTACTCTATATAAATAATATAAATATATTATAAATAATATAAAATATATAAATAGATAAATATATTATTATAAAAACTAAAAGACTAAATTTCAAAACCTCGAAATTTTCAAAAAACCAAAATCCAACAAAACCTTAAACCCTAACCCTAAACTATAAACCTTAAACCCTAAAATTTTATTCATAAATAAATAATATTAAAATATATAAACAAATAATATATTATTATAAAAACTAAAAAATAATTTAAAAAATATAAAATTTCAAAAATTTACAAAAAAACCCCAAAAGCTCACTAAAACCCTAAAGCTTAAACCTCAAATCCATCCATTTTAGCTGCTAATATGTTTATGATTTTAGGGTTTAGGATTTATGATTTAGGGTTTTAAGGTATATAGGGAAGAATTTAATGTTTTGGTGGATTTTGGGGTTTTTTGAAAAATTTGAAAATTTTGGGAGTTTTGTGAAAATTAGTTTTTTAGTTTTTATAATAATATATTATTTATTTTTATATATAATATTATTGATAATATATATATTTTATTTAATATAAATATTTTAGTTATTAGTTATATATATATTAATATATTATCATATGTATATTAATATTATTTTATAATATATTTATATTATTTATATAGAGTAATATTGTTTATATAATACAATAAATTGAATTAATCTCAACTGCAGTTTAGAATATATATTATCTTTGCTAGAAATAAATTAGACATATTTAGTTGGCTTAGTGGTTAGGAAGTTATTTTTGAATCTAAAGGTTCTATGTTTAAATTCCATTGAGTGCATAATTTTTTATATTTTCCTCTAGCAAAATGACGTCGTTTTAGACAATTTAGTATCAAAATAGCAGCACCAAAACGACGTTGTTTTGGTATAGCATCCACGTCATCACGACGTTAAGGAATTAATGACACGGTGGTATAAACGAATCGAAAAATAAAATTTGATGGTAAATTTAGACCAATTGAAAATTTGGTGGTAAAAACGGGTCAAACCCAGATAACTGGTATAGTTTACCCTTTTTAATAATTTCAAAGTTTTACAAACATAAGATATTTGATTTTTGTGGTGTTTGAGTAGACTTTACTACAATTAATGGCAACTCAGTTCTTTACTAACATTTACGAGATTCAATCCACATGCAATAGAAAAGCCACGATGGATAAATCCAGCTCACAGAAACTTGTCTTTCTGTTTCCCCTCTCCCTTTGTTTGAGCTAACTCAAGGTTTCTCTATGAATCCTTGGTGCTGAGTGTCGAGAAATGAGTGTTAAACGTTGCTTTGTTTCTTGTGACTGGCTTGTTGCTCTTTAGTTTTTGCTTTTCTGCTTTCCTTCCCCTCTTCAATGCTTCTGTTTCAAGTCACTTTCCAGCAGTTATTATGGACCCTGCTCTAAGTCAAGAAGTTGAATTAAAAGCTCCACTTGTGGCAAATCCCCCCCCCCCCCCCCCCTGAGCCCCTGGAATTGGAAGATGATAGTGTCATCAATGTAGCCATTAAGACTCACTCTCTTGTAGGCAAGATTCTGTCAAACCGTGCATGTATGTTCCTTACGATTTATGCTATCCTTAAAAAAGCATGGCACTGTGAGGGAAAGTTTGAGTGTCACGATCTCGGCAAGAACATGTTCTTGTTTGTGTTTTACTTGGCAAGCGACAAGATGAACATTTTTAGCCAAGGCCCTTGGTCGGTTACTTATTCTTAAGGAATGGGCATTGGAATTAGCTACCCTTGAGGAGATTGACTTCTCCCTCTCTGATGTTCCAATGACAATAATAAACAAGAATAATGCTTGCAAGTTAGGGAGTTTGTTTCCGGTCTTTCTTGACTCAAACATTGATGATTCACAATGTGTCAAGTGGGATGGACAACTTCGGGTGGAGGATCCCTTGAAAATAGGGTTCGTTCTCAACAGGAAACACTTCAAACCGATTGAAGTGTCCTTCAAGTATGAAAGCGTGCCTGAGTTTTGCTATGCGTGTGGAAGATTAGGTCACTCTGAGCATGATCCTATGGTGTACAAAAGGGCGGGCAAGTATGGTTCATGGATGAGAGCTTCCCCAACGTGGAAACGTAGCACTGATGAGAACCAACCATGGAAAAAAGGTAAAGGCTCGTTGAACTTGCTGAACCAGGATCTGAAACTGTTGGTCAAAAGAATGAAGTTAAGGGCGGGAGGCGCAAATTGTCCAAGGAACAAGTGTATTCTAATGAGATGGGAATCGTTTGCCCCTTTAACATGCTCCTATTTATGCCTCACACTCAAATTACGGTTTAAGGTATAAAGTTTAGAATTAGGGTATAAGGACTGTAAGGTAAGGTGTATTTTTTAGATGTAAGGTTTAGAATTTGAAATTTGAAATTATGGTTCATAATTTAAATGTTTTTTTAGCATGGGCATAAATGAAACATGTTTAGAGGCAGAAGATTTTTTGTTCATTCTACTGATTCTAGGCCTGCGTTGCCTATCAGCTTGATGGTACGAGAATTGATGATGGTAACGTGAACAAAGGAAAGAAAAATCTGCATGAAGAAGGTCCTTCCGGGAAAGATGGGATCATGTCTGTCCTTTCCTCGTTTGTTTCGAAGGCTGCTTCGGATTTAATAGCCAATAATACTGGTTTTGCTGTTAAGAAAGTTGACTTTGGATATAAGGGACAGCTGTCCATTGATACTGGAAAGTGTGAAGATTTCTCTCCCCAGGACCGTGCAATGGGAGACTTCATTACTAACATGTCAACAATGGAGATTTTAGTGAACCTAAAGAGAAAAAGGCATTGCTAATCCTTTTTGATGTTTCTACTTACTCAAAAAAAAAAAAAAATCATGAACATGATTGTGGAAGGTTTTTTCGGACCAGTGGCAAACAATGATCTTCTGAAGCTGGCTTTCTTCTCGAAATTCTACAAAAAAATGTGTGAATTGCGAGGGAATTTGTGAGGGAATTTTTGACGAAATTTAGTCTTAGTAACGGAATTTTCGACGGAAGAGAGCCGTCAGCAAAACATTGGTCGAAAACAAATTTATGACGAAATAAAATATTCCGTCAGAAAATTTGTGACGGAAATCCGTCAGTGAATTACTGAGGGAACATTTAAAATCCGTCGGGAATTGATATATATATATATATATAATACAATATTTTTTGTTTCTGACGGGTAACATATATTCCGTCGGAAATTTTAATTTTAATCTTTTTAAAAAAAAGAGGGAAAAATTTCCCGGGATTTCAACCCGAAATTTTTTTATTCCCTCCAAAATTTAATTTTTTAAACTTCAAGAATAACATCTATTTTGTAAAAAATTTAAATTTTATTTTTTCTAAAAAAAAGAGAGAAATTTGCTAACAACACCGGCTATAGCTTCATCTTGGCCACAAACTATGAGTATTTTCCTCATATTTCCCTCGCCATCACTCAACAATGAGCCCAAGACTTGATCGGCAGCAGCAGCATGTTTGGTGCTACCATGGCGTTTGATCAAGTTAATGTTGGTGGACCATACAACAATCTCTTTGCCTTTGTAAAATGTGAGAACCATTGCTCCACCTATGCTCAACAATGTTCACAAGAAACTAAGTAGGTTTAGTACGTTAAATGCAAGCTTTTCTTTAAACTTTAAACTGAAGTTGGAAGTAATAAAAATACCTTGCAAAGAAAGATAAACTGATGGTCATGGTGGCTTGAGCTTCCAAGGCCAGCTTCCAGTTGTTTATCTCCAAAGTATCCTTTCAAATCTCTAGGTGTTAATTGTTATGTTGGAAGCTGTAGGGGTTAATGGTTAGAAAATGTGAGATGACAAAAAAAATTCTTTTGGCTTTGGATTTGGATTTGAGAAAGAAAGAGTGTTTGTGTGGGTGATTTGAATAAACTAGAGGGTGAGTAAAGGGGGTTTTATAGTGAGTTTTAGGGATCCAGGTTCTTAAAGTTGTAATATATAAAATATAATATTTTATGTTTCCGACGGATTACCTTTGTTCCCTCGGAATTTTTTTAGTTTCTGAGGGATTACATTTATTCCGTCGGAAATTTAAATTTTTAATTATTTTGAAAAAAAGGAAGGCAAACGTTTTTGGGATTCCTACCCAAATTTTTGTTCATTCCCTCCAAAATCTAAAATTTTAATTTACAAGGGATTATTAGTTTAGGGTCTAGGGTTTATTATTAATTGTTTATGGTTTAGTTTATGGTTTATGTGATTAATTTTGATTCCTTAAAGTTTATGGTTTATGATTTAGTTCAGGGTTATTGTTTTATGTGATTAATTTTGATTCTTTAATGTTTATGGTTAATGTTTAATATTAATGTATTATGATTTAGTTTAGGGTTATTAGTTTAGCATTGAGTGATATTGGTTTAGAGTTTAGGGTTTAATATTAATTATTTTTAGTTTAGGGTTATTGGCTTATGTGATTAATTCAGATTCCTTAAGGTTTACGGTTAGCGTTTCATATTAATGGTTTATGGGTTATAGTTTAGTTTAGGGTTATTGGTTTATGAGATTAATTCTAATTTTTAAGGTTTATATTTTAGAGTTTAGGGTTTAGTATTAATTGATTATAGTTTATGGTTTAGTTTAGGGTTAATGGTTTATGAGATTAATTTTGATTCCTTAAGGTTTATGACTTACGGTTAGCGTTTAGTATTAACGGTCTATGGTCTATGGTTTAGTTTAGGGTTATTATCTTATGTGATTATTTTTGATTCCTTAATGTTTATAGTTTATAGTTAACATTTAATATTAATGAATTTTAGTTTAGATTAGGGTTATTGGTTTATGAGATTGAATTAACAATGACTGAATTGAATTAACTTATTAAACTTGGGATCTAATTGAGCTAAACTAAAACCTAGATTTAGTCCCTATTTGTGTAATTTAGTTTAGATTAGGGTTTTTGGTTTTTGAGATTGAATTAACTATTTTTGTTTAGATTAGGGTTATTGGTTTATGAGATTAAATTAACAATGACTAAATTGAATTTACTTGTTAAACTTATGATCTAATTGACCCGAACTCGAGTCGACCTGGACCCAACCTAACTTGAGTGACTACATGAACTTTAATAGTTTCTAGATCTCGAAAACTATTATTTCTGCATTTATGCGGATTACATGGACATCTAATATTTTCTCGATCCACAAACCTAGACTTACTTAATGTAAATGTAATAAATTTCAACAGTGGTCTCTCAAAATTGGGATTAATAATGTGACTATTATCAATATTATACATCCAAGATTGATTCATACTGAATACCAAAGTTTGTTTTTATTGTATTATTAAATTAAGATACTTAGATTAGTAAACTTTTAAATTATAATTTGTAATTACAATTTTTTAAATTTTCCATAAAAACCCAAGAACAATAATTTATGCTATTATTATTGTATATTACATGCAAAAATATTTTATTTACTCTTAATAAATATTTTTATTTTTAAATTTTTATTTCGAAAGAAATCTAGAAGTAGAACTTATGACATTATTAATCTATGTTACATGCAAAATTATTCCCTTTACTCTTACTATATTTTAAATTTTTAGTTAAAAGACTAATAATAATATATTGATTGCACTATGTTTAAAAAAATAAAATTAAAACTTAAATTAGATATTATTAGAATTTAGGGGCAAGCGTTCGATAGAGTCAAGTCAAAAAATAATGTTCCATTGTTCCACTTCTTGTATTTTTATCTTATTTTTTATTATTTGCGACAAAATCATTGTTCCATCGCAAATTAAATTGATTTTTTTATTGTTCCCGACGGAACTATTGTTCCACCGCAAATTAAATTGACATTTTTTATTGTTTCTGACGGAACCATTGTTCCATCACAAATTAAATTGACATTTTTTATTGTTTCCGACGGAACTATTGTTTCATCGCAAATTAAATTGGTATTTTTTAATGAAATCAAAAAAGTTTCCGACAGAAAAAACAATTCCGTCGAAAACTACAACCTAAATCTAAATTTGTGACGGAATATTTTATTTCTATCGGTAAATTGTGACGGATTTTAAAGTAGTCAGAATTCTTCTGTCGGTAATTTAATTTTTTTTTGTAGTCTTATACGGGTACATCGTCGATCATCAATAATCCGGAAAAGAAGAAGAGAGGGTCATTGTTTGATTCAAAAAGAATAAGTGTGATTAAAAAGGAGGATGACCTTTGAAGAAAATGGTATATTCGAGCATGGTTTTGCCCCTTTCGGGCTTGACGTGGCTCACATTCCTTCCATGGTGGTCACCTGACTCACCTCTAACCTTGCGATTATGGAGAACCAGTTAGGGCTAAGTGAGGAGGCTGACTTTTCTTGAATTTCCGCATCAAGCATGATTGGATTTTTCTCTGCCATGTTAGGGCTGTTCTCCGTTTGGTTAATGAAATTTCTTACTTTATCAAAAAGAAGAAGAAGAAAGCAACATATGAAATGGGGTAATAACATGCAACTTTATTTATTTATTTACTCATGGATTGATTTGTTTTCACTTTTTAATATCTTTGACGGGATATATCTAAGCAAGCATGCGCAGAATTCGATTATTTTAATGTTATAAGACATGCATGGGTATAGTATTGATAATGGAAATAGCAATAAGCCTTCCTTTCCCAGCAGCTCACCGACCCATTTGAGATCCACTCATCATAATGGCGCTCGTGTGAACATCCACTGCAGACTACAATTCTTGTTTCTGGTACCTTCTGGCTTCTTCAATTATTTGGCTGGTGTAGCATAACTTTTTTATTTCTTTTTTAGCCGCAAATAGGGTGAATTCAATTGGAAAATAAAAATGTAAACTGGTGTAGCTCTTTGCTTAGTTAAACTGAGAGGGTTTTGGTTGTTGAAGAAGATTTAAGAGCATGTGCATCCAACGTCATCATGTCTAGATGTTACGTTAGAGATATCATAGCAAAGATTTGGAGTGTATAAAAATACCGGAATTTGGAGTGAAAATTCGAAAGGTTAACTTAATTTTTTAAAAAAAGTTTTGGAAGATTAAACAGAAATTTTCAAAAAAAAAAAAAAAGAAATTGATGGTTTAACTAAAATTTTTAATAATTTTGAGAGATTTAACAAAAAAATTTAAAAATTTAAGAGAGAATTTAATTAAAAATATTTAAAATTTTGAAGCTTAATATGAATTTTTTAAAATCTTGAAGAGGCCAAATTATAATTTTTAAAAATTTTAGGAAAAAAATTTGAGTTTCTCAAAAAAAACATTAGGGGGGAGTGCCCCACCGTTCCCTTAAAGCATCCGCCCCTGATAACAGATCCAATATGTTTATCTATTGATCTGGTCTAAAATTCGGATATCCAATTTATTTATTTTTTATTTTTGGATGGAATATTTTATTTGTTTTTTTATTTTTCAGATCAAATATTAATCACAATATTTAAGGTTTCGAAGTATCAGGAAATTTAAAATATCCAAAAATCCAAAACTTTTATGTATATGAATGTTGTTATATTTAGCATTTTAATGCTTTTTATATCTAAAAATTTAAAATTCTCATAAATACGACTGTCAAATCTAAAAAATATTTAAATAAATTAGTTATTCAGGTATTCTAATATATGAATATCATATCCTAATATATGATATCCGAACAATTAGATATCACATTTTTTGGAATCAAATACGAATATTTATTTTACATATTTAAAATTTTAAATATCTGATTTTTCAGATCTAATTCGATATCCGAAAATACACATCTTAACAAAGATTGTACGCCGGATGACAATCTAAAATATATATATATGACTTCGGATTCGATACTATAAACACACATCTATCTCAATACTTTCGAACGAGAACCATCATATAATGATAAAAGATACTATATAGAATCATCATATATAAATCCTATGTATGTATAATGATGTACGTTTTATTGGTCATTAACACAATTTAGCACGTATTTCGACCTTTACCATGTTTAATTCCATTGAGTCTCTCACCCATGGATGGATCGTGGGGTACTAGGAGTAGTTGCACTTTCTAAAAATTTTAAATTCTCCAGTAATTTAGATATTTTTTTGTATGTTTTATTAAAAATTTAATTTCGTATTTTTAAAAATTTTGTAATTTTGCATCTCTGCATTTTTAATATATCTTCTTAAAAGTTTGCACTCCTTACATAACATCATACGACTATCCCTACTATCACCATGTAACTTGTGCTATTAATTAGCATGAATTATATGTTATATGCTAATAATTTCCACGTTTCAATTATGAGTAAATTTCTTTAAGTACATCTTATCATTCATGTATTCATTCACAAAGTTCATTAGTTTGCTCGTATATATGCATATTGTTTTTTAAAAATAAAATTTCTTTTTAATAAAAAGCTGTAATCACTAATTTTGTTCGGGCTGATTAGCCCTTAAATCTGCTTAAATAAGATTGGGTCTTGTATATTCATATTGGGCTTTATCCGTTTGGGCTTTGTCCATGCATGTTGGGCTTGGTTTAATTAACACTTAGATATCATATTATTAGTGTTATTACTATTTACTATTATTATTATTACTATTAGTCATTATGTTTACCATTACCACCATATTACATTATTATCCTTATCTACCTATTATTGTCATTATTTATGTTATCATTCCCCACTATTATCATTTATTATTATTATTTATATTATTATCTATATTAATATCATCCATCATTATTATTATATTATTATCGTTATTAGTAATTACAGTTATTAATAATATTATGTTCTTATTATTATTATTCTTGAATTGAATCTGAAAACACAAAAACTATATATATACGAACACATATTAAATAATTAATAAGCCCAACTATTAATAATAAAGCCCAGAGTATTATATATTTTAAGAGTCCATTACATACTAAAAAACCAAAAAATAAATAATACAAGGCCTGTTTCGGGCCCAAAACCAATTAAACCTAAAACCCTAATGTTCCTATCTCTTGTATTGCAGCCGCCACCAGATCTGACCGTTGGATCTAGGCGCCAGATCAATGGTCCAGATTGCCCCGGGAGATGAAGCCCTAGGATGCCCTAACACTTTCCCCGCGCCGCAGCATCCCAGCCGTCAGATCTAATCCGGATCTGACGGTTCAGACTCGAGCAAGAACGATTCTCCAGATGTTTCAGCTTCCCACGCGCCCCGCGTGGAATCCACGCGCGCCTCTTCAGATCCATGGTGGCCGTCCAGATCTGCACCACGTCGATCGGAGGGATCACCATCGGCCACGTCCTCACGGCCATCCCAAGCTTTCCTCTGGTCCCCTCCCTCGGCAGCCACATCACATGCACAAACAACAGAATGTCAGAAAAATGCACAACAAATTGCAACGGATTTCATAGAGAAGGCGAACGTGAATACAAACAAATGAGGGCAGAACCAATAGCAGATTTCCTTCCAATTTACGTAAATCGAAAAAATGTAATTTCCGGGCTTATAAAAGCCGGATGCATGCAATGTAGAAAGGGGAGGATTTCTTAGAGAGAAAAAATGGTAAGGGGAACGATTGGGAAGTTACAGAGAGAATTTTTTTGGGTCGATTATTAGAGGATTTTCAAAGAAAAAAATTGTAATTGGGGGAGTTTTTTTCGAAAGGGTTTTTCAGAGAGAGAGCAAGGTTGTAATCGGCCATTTCTTCACTGAATACAAACAGACAGTTTCAGAGGTATACTTTCTTTTTTTGTTTCGAATTGTAAAGCAAAATAAAAAATAAAAACAGAAAGATAAAGCTTTTTACCTTCGTTTTGGTTTCATCTCCTCCCCGCTTTTCGATCTCCTTCACTGGCGATAAGCCGTCAGGCCCCTATCGGGGCTATGCATGGTGAGCCGTAGGAGTTGATAACCCCAAAAAGGGGAATCGGAAGAGATTTTAGGAATCTGGGTTTGGTTTTAAAAAAAACAATCGAAGGTTTTCGTTTTGATCTTGGTTTTCGCGGAAAGAAAAAGAGTTCCCTATTTTTCCGGGTTCGAAACGTAGAAAAATGTGTGTTTGGGTGTCAAAGGGTTCGCCGGCCGTCGATTAGCGACGACTGGCGTTTAGGGTTTCGTGGTCGAGAGAGAAAAGGGAGAGGCATCTGGCGGCTAGGGTTTCTAAAGGTGAAAAGGGGGCTCTGTCGAGTTAGGGTAGGCTTTTATAGAGTTTTTTAGGTTTTAAGTTTGGGTTAATCTCGTATTCGGTCCCTCTGTGTCACGTTCTTAGCACATTAGGGGTCTCCGCCTTCCTAAATTGTGTCGTAGGTCCTTAGGTTTTTATTCCGTCTTACAATCTCGTCCAAAATCGAATCACCCCTGGTCTAATCGTCCCTCTCGTCCACCTTGTTTTGCTCCGTTTTCAATTTAGTCCCCAGTTCCAGTTTTAAACTCCTTTTGCGTTATTTGTGATTTTGCCACTGTTTCTTTGCATCTTTTACATTTCGGTACTGTTTTTGTCCCTTTTTTAATTAACATGTCGTTAATGTAAGATTTTTAATGCCATGGTTTTTTTACTATTATTTGAATATGTATGTTGGTACGTTATGCTCGTTATAACCTTGTGGGTTCCTCATGGTCCGTTTTATTGCTTGATCACCATTTTATCGAATATATGTCGTATTGTTTAAATCTCGTGGGGTTTGATATGATGCATGCCTAAATTGCAATATTAATGGTTTGAATGTGCTAAAATGTTAGCTTGGTATATTTGTTGTTAGCTCTCATGTTCGATTGGCTGAACCGATATGATTTGTTCCTAAAGATACGAAGTGTAATTTGGGCTTAATAAAAGCATGCTTTATTTATTATGAATTTTGGGCCTTATTGGGTTTTTGTTGGTTTTTCATGACATGCATATATATATTTGTCATCCATATGACCCAATGATTAAGCATGGTAACCGGACCTAAAAATCAACCTCAAGAGAGGTATTAATTAACTTCGGTATCCGAAAACGACAGTCCTAGCTTAATGGATGTCTATCGAATACTTAGGTTAATTTTCACCGTCTCTAGGTAAGTGAGAGCATAAAAATGGAAATAACACGCATCATCCCTTATTTGCCCGCATCATGCATAAAGGTGACGTACGGGATCCGAACCCTAAACTAACACGGCAGTCAGTCTTATATAATGTCGGTTTAGTCTATGGTCCGGTGTACCGTCATCCTTTCTTAATTAAATGTTTAATTAATTCTAAAGCCACAATTCGACATTGCCCGTGCTAATTAAGTCACATTTTCATTTAAGAACATTTTTATTAAATTCACTTTAGTTTTAAAATATTTTCTATCGATCAAAAGGCAACAAGTTATTTGGTACCGATTTCCGGGCGTGATGGGAGTGCTAACCCTTCCCCACACGTAACCAACTCCCGAACCCGTTTTTAAACGAATCTCTGGTTTTGTGGTGTCCGGCCTACCTCAGTGGCCGGTGGCGACTCCAATTTTTACAGTTTTCCAAAACACGAATCCCCCCCCCATTTTAAATAAATCCCTTTTTCAAAAGAAAATAGTTATAAGGCCCCATTTAGCGGTTTTCAGAAAAAACCTTATCAAAGTAAAAGAGAAAAAGGAGGACACGATTTTACTTAGATGCATGTTGTTAGAGTTTCAGAGGAGAATGAGGAGGAAGATAAGGGAAAATGTAAAGAAAAAATGGTGAAATTGTAATCATGCCCTTATATTTTTTTTTTGAAAAAAGTGTCACGTGTCTTTGCCACATCAACATTTAACGTCGTTAGTTTCAGGAGTATTTTAGAAGACAGAAGCAAAGTATAGGGGGTACATTGAACGTTTATAAACTTTAGGCACCACATTGACAAATTTGACAAAGTACATGGGGCATTTGTGTCATTATCCCTTTTTGTAACCACTAAGATCTAATGTATTGATCGACTAATTTAGATTGGATACTATAAAGGTGCATAAAGAGATGATAATTACAGCCTAATTTACTTCATTTACAATATCAAGATTTAAAATTTGAACATTTATAGTTGGTAGATTGCTTTACTATTATTAATGCATGGTTGAAGTTTTATTCAATTAACTAAAATAAGAATTACTTAAAAAGTGTGGTTATCATCTCTCTTAGTTTTCTCAGATCTACTGCCTTAAACAGTAGATGCTCTAAGAAGATTGAAGTTAGGCCGGACTTAACGTACGAGGAAGAAGTAGTACAAATTTTGGCCAAGGAAGAGAAAGTTTCAAAAATTAAGTGAATCTCGAATATGAAAATGTTGTCTTGATCAATCGATGTTAAAATTCAATTAAAGGATTCGAACAAAATATATATACGAATAAATCTGATTTCATTGGCAAACGTACCACAAAAGGTGATTAAAGTATTGAAAGACCATTTACGACAGCAAATCAAAGCCGGGCGTCGTGAGAAAACTATCCACGAACACAAATTGCGAATCCAAATTTAATAGGAGGGTCCAGGGCAGGATAATAAATAAGTGTTGTCTTGATCAATCGAGGCGATATCAAATTCAACCCTAAGAAAAAAAAACGAAAAGAATGACCAAACGACCGACAAAAAAAATAAGGGTAAACTACATAAATGACCATCATACTATTGGAAAAGTCGCGATTTGACCACCTTACTTTTTTTCGAAGCAATTAAACCACCATACTATTAAATTGGGTGCAATGTGACCACCCGCCGTTAGAGGTTAACGGTAGGGTGACGTGACAGTTAAAAAATTAAGGGTATAATTACACATTTGGTCCTTACTATTTACACATTCTTTCAATTTAGTCCTAATTTTAAACTAATAAAATAAATTAATTCAGTAGTGACACGTGTCAATACCTTATTTGAGGAATTTAAGAGGAGGAAAATAAAATCCACAAACATGCTATGGCTGGGAATCAAACCCAAGTTTTTTAAGTTTAAAGGCAACACCTTAACCACTGTACTAAGCACTTGATTGTGCTAAAAATTACCAATTGTATTATATGTCTTATTGTTTGTTACCATTCAAACTCATCTTCTTCCTCGTGTGCCTGTCCTCGCCATTGATCTCACTGTAAGGATTCTGAAACCTAAATCCCAATTTCGCTCTCTTCTTCTTCTTTTTTTGCACCTTAAATTGTTTTCTCTTTCTTCTTTCTTTCACAGCCGCCTTCTCAATCCACCTTCTCTATCGGGTCAGTTCATATCTCTACCAAAACTTCATTTGTTTCTTTTGCATTTTATAAATAATATATCTTCTTTTGTGTTTCAGAGAGTATACGTTTGCGGATGCTGGAAACTTGGACCACTGTACAAAATACTTGAACCAGACACTCGTTACTTTTGGCTTTCCCGCTTCTCTCGATCTCTTTGCCAACGATCCAGTGCGTTCCTCTTTTTCATTTCCTAAATTCATGTATTTTAATGATCGAAAGGTAAGGATTTTGTTTTACTTTTATTGCTTTCCCGCTTCTCTCGATCTCTTTGCCATCTCAAAGCTTCCAATCTAGAGAATCCACCACCGTCGCCTCAAGGCCTCTCGGTCAAAACCACTATCAGAACCAAAACCTAACCAAATCGCAGCCAAAATAAACTCAAACAGCAAAACCTTAAACAGTCTCGGAAAAAATCAACTCAAAAAGAAAAAGGAAACCCAAAAAGATGAAGGAAAAATAAGATTACCCTTTTCGACAATGCGGATTTTCGACGACTGGAGCGTCTGTAGCTACTAAAAAATTCTTAAGGTGTTACTGTGGATATAAAAAATGTGATATTCTTTAGGAGAGCCTTGATCAATGTTGTACTTAGCTGATGAAGAGAGCGAAATATTTAAAGGGGACAGTTTCATTTGGTAAGGGAGGTTGGGGTAGGTAGTTGATGGAGGGATCATCAATGGCGAGGACAGGCACACGAGGAAGAAGATGAGTTTGAATGGTAACAAACAATAAGACATATAATACAATTGGTGATTTTTAGCACAAACAAGTGCTTGGTGTAGTGGTTAAGGCATTGCCTTTCAACTTGAAAAACCCGGGTTTGATTCCCAGTTATAGCATGTTTGTGAATTTTATTTTATTAGTTTAAAATTAAGACTAAAATGAAAGAATGTGTAAATAGTAAGGACCAAATGTGTAATTATACCATTAATTTTTTAACTGTCACGTCACCCTACCGTTAACCTCTAACGGCGGGTGGTCACATTGCACCCAATTTAATAGTATGGTGGTTTAATTGCTTCGAAAAAAAGTAAGGTAGTCAAATCGCAATTTTTCTAATAGTATGGTGGTCATTTATGTAGTTTACCCAAAAAATAAATATAAAAAATTAAAAAGCAAAGGAGAAATAAAAAGTAAATGCGGTCGATGACTAGCACCACAGCTAGTGCCGCCACCAGATAAAACAAAGATGAAAAAAAACTTGGTGGACTGGTAGAGAAAATAACCTAAAAACCTAAGAGATGATAATACCATTAATCTCAATAATAATTAAATTTGATTAATTATGGTGCATGGAAATTAATTGCCCAAGCCTAATATTGAGCATTAGAGGGATTAATTAGCATTAAGAACAATTAGGAATGTTGAATGAAGGAAGGGGAAGGACATTAATTAAAAAATAGACATATTGGAGATACTTATTGAAGATTAGCTTCTCCCATTTTTCATTTTTTTTATGGGTAAACTACTGCAGGGGTCACTTTCGTTTCCCGTTTGTACAGATTTAGTCACCACTTTTGAAAAGTGCCAATAAGTGGTCATCTACGTTTTCGATGTGTAAAGACTTAGTCACTCCGACGTTATAGTCCGTTAGTCCTCTAACAGATTGCTGATGTTGCGGAATTAATTAACAAAAAAATAAGGATAAATTACTGCAATAGCCATTAAAATTCATCTCATGTACACTTTTTCTCCTCAATTTAAAAAAGTAAACATTATAGTCACTAATAAAAATGTTTCTTTATAATTTCTCCCTTAAATTTTTAAAAATTTATTTTTCAATCCTAAAACTTTACAATCAATTAGTACAATAATATTATAAATGCTTAGATGAAAAATAGGTGCCCAAAGTATACCCTTTGAAACTTAGGTGCCCAAATTGCTCCTATTTAATAACTCGAACTTAAAAATTTAGTCCACTAACTACTAAAAAATTCGAGTTATTGGAATTTCTATTTTTAATTCAAACTTTATTTTGAATTTTTGAGTCGAGTTTATGAAATTATGAGTCGAGTATTTCACATCAAACCAAAAAATTTAATTTTTTTCGAGTCAAGTCGAGTTATTGGAATTTCTATTTTATAATTCAAACTTTATTTTGAATTTTTGAGTCGAGTTTATGAAATTATGAGTCGAGTATTTTCACATCAAACCTAAAAATTTAATTTTTTCGAGTCAAGTCGAGTTATTGGAATTTCTATTTTATAATTCAAACTTTATTTTGAATTTTTGAGTCGAGTTTATGAAATTATGAGTCGAGTATTTTCACATCAAACCTAAAAATTTAATTTTTTCGAATCAAGTCGAGTGTTGCACTTCCCTACATATAATTTTTATTTTTAATCTGTGTTTGTCCCAACTCAGCGCCTGGATCGATATCAACTTTTGAACAATGTTGATTTCATTTCACGTCTACTGCTCTGCTTTCACGCCTAGCTTATGGGTTAGTATCTTTTGCTTTGCACAGGATAAAACATCTCTGCCATATGAACCAGTTTACAGCGATGCACAAGCAAGGTATATTTTTTGTGATTAAATGGTTAGTGAAGAGCACATTTTCTTTTTTATATATATATATAAATTATATACATATAATATGGCGATATTCGAGATGGAAATTGGATGTGGTTTTATGGGTGATATTTACTGTAGCATTTCATGCTTGGGACAAACACGGATTAAAATTAAAAAGGGTAAACTATTGCGGTGGTCACTTATGTTTCCCTTTAGTACAAAGTTGGTCACCAATTTTGAAAAATGACCGGTAAGGTCACTTACGTTTTCGGGGCGTAAACTTTTGGTCACCAGCCGTTTAATGTCGTTAAACTTTAACGGTTTTTTGATCTGGTAATTGAAAAACTAAGGGTAATCTACTGCAATGGCCCCAAAATTCCTGAAATTTCAGAAAACCCCCAAATTCATAAATTCCTAAACCCTTAAATACCTAAATCTCTCAATCTGGTCACTCTTGCCGTCGTTGGCCACAATTCCGGCGACGGAATGGGGCGTCATCCCTTCTCCCAAACACCCATGCACCAATCGTCGTCGTTCAATCGTCGCTTGTTGCAAATCGATCGAATGATTTTTTCAAATATTTCAACCTTCGTTCGACATTTTGCACGACTCCGATCAATTTTTGGCAGCGGCGTGGTAGGATAAACGATCATGATGGTCCGGCGACGGATGTGGTGGGCGGCGGCGTTACAATCGGCGACGGAATCGACTTAAATCGCGATTTAAGTTTTGGTGAGTTGGGGATTTCGAATATGGGGTTATTTTGTGAATTTTGAAAATTTAGGGATTTTGTTAACTGCCAGATCAGAAATTCGTCAAAATTTAACGACATTAAATGGTTGGGTGACCAAAAGTTTACATCCCGAAAACGTAAGTGACCTTACTGGTCGTTTTTCAAAATCGGTGACCAACTCTGTACTGGGGGAAAACATAAGTGACCACCGCAGTAGTTTACCCAATTAAAAATTATATGTAGGGAAGTGCAACACTCGACTTGACTCGAAAAAATTAAATTTTTAGGTTTGATGTGAAAATACTCGACTCATAATTTCATAAACTCGACTCAAAATTCAAAATAAAGTTTGAATTATAAAATAGAAATTCCAATAACTCGACTTGACTCGAAAAAATTAAATTTTTTGGTTTGATGTGAAAATACTCGACTCATAATTTCATAAACTCGACTCAAAAATTCAAAATAAAGTTTGAATTATAAAATAGAAATTCCAATAACTCGACTTGACTCGAAAAAATTAAATTTTTTGGTTTGATGTGAAAATACTCGACTCATAATTTCATAAACTCGACTCAAAAATTCAAAATAAAGTTTGAATTATAAAATAGAAATTCCAATAACTCGACTTGACTCGAAAAAATTAAATTTTTTGGTTTGATGTGAAAATACTCGACTCATAATTTCATAAACTCGACTCAAAAATTCAAAATAAAGTTTGAATTATAAAATAGAAATTCTTATAACTCGACTTGACTCGAAAAAATTAAATTTTTTGGTTTGATGTGAAAATACTCGACTCATAATTTCATAAACTCGACTCAAAAATTCAAAATAAAGTTTGAATTATAAAATAGAAATTCCAATAACTCGACTTGACTCGAAAAAATTAAATTTTTTGGTTTGATGTGAAAATACTCGACTCATAATTTCATAAACTCGACTCAAAAATTCAAAATAAAGTTTGAATTATAAAATAGAAATTCCAATAACTCGACTTGACTCGAAAAAATTAAATTTTTTGGTTTGATGTGAAAATACTCGACTCATAATTCCATAAACTCGACTCAAAAATTCAAAATAAAGTTTGAATTATAAAATAGAAATTCCAATAACTTGACTCGAAAAAATTAAATTTTTTGGTTTGATGTGAAAATACTCGACTCATAATTTCATAAACTCGACTCAAAAATTCAAAATAAAGTTTGAATTATAAAATAGAAATTCCAATAACTCGACTTGACTCGAAAAAATTAAATTTTTTGGTTTGATGTGAAAATACTCGACTCATAATTTCATAAACTCGACTCAAAAATTCAAAATAAAGTTTGAATTATAAAATAGAAATTCCAATAACTCGACTTGACTCGAAAAAATTAAATTTTTTGGTTTGATGTGAAAAAACTCGACTCAAAAATTCAAAATAAAGTTTGAATTATAAAATAGAAATTTCAATAACTCGACTTGACTCGAAAAAATTAAATTTTTTAGTTTGATGTGAAAATACTCGACTCATAATTTCATAAACTCGACTCAAAAATTCAAAATAAAGTTTGAATTATAAAATCGAAATTCCAATAACTCGACTTGACTCGAAAAAATTAAATTTTTTGGTTTGATGTGAAAATACTCTACTCATAATTTCATAAACTCGACTCAAAAATTCAAAATAAAGTTTGAATTATAAAATAGAAATTCCAATAACTCGAATTTTTTAGTAGTTAGTGGACTAAATTTTTAAGTTCGAGTTATTAAATAGGAGCAATTTGGGCACCTAAGTTTCAAATGGTATATACTTTGGGCACCTATTTTTCATCTAAGCATTTATAATATTATTGTACTAATTGATTGTAAAGTTTTAGGATTGAAAAATGAATTTTTAAAAATTTAAGGGTGAAATTATAAAGAAACATTTTTATTAGTGACTATAATGTTTACTTTTTTAAATTGAGGAGAAAAAGTGTACATGAGATGAATTTTAATGGCTATTGCAGTAATTTATCCTTATTTTTTCGTTAATTAATTCCGCCACATCAGCAATCTGTTAGGGGACTAACGGACTATAACGTCGGAGTGACCAAGTCTTTACACATCGAAAATGTAGATGACCACTTATTGGCGCTTTTCAAAAGTGGTGACTAAATCTGTACAAACGGGAAACGAAAGTGACCCCTGCAGTAGTTTACCCTTTTTTTATTTACATCAAATTCTCTCATTTTTTACTACTCAAACACCACAACAATCAAATATCTTATGACTTTAATTATATTTAATAGCTTTCGAACAATAAAGTTTACGAGAGTTATGTTTTTTAATAGGGAAAACTATGTCATGTACCACTAAATTATTGAGTGTGACATGTTTTTACCGCTAACCTTTCAATTGATCAAAATTTGCCATCCAGCCGTTGGGGTAAGGGCCAGGCCCCGATGAGTAGGAGGGCGCGACAGTCGCCGTAAAACTCGGGGCGCGAGCTCGGGCGGAGCGGCCGTCGGTGCAGATCTTGGTGGTAGTAGCAAATATTCAAATGAGAACTTTGAAGGCCGAAGAGGGGAAAGGTTCCATGTGAACGACACTTGCACATGGGTTAGTTGATCCTAAGAGACGGGGGAAGTCCGTCCGATAGCGTGTTTCGCGCGAGCTTCGAAAGGGAATCAGGTTAAAATTCCTGAACCGGGACGCGGCGGCTGACGGCAACGTTAGGGAGACAAAACATTATTTTTCGACTCGTTTATACCACCGCGTCGTTAACTTCTTAACGCCGTGATGACGTGGATGCTAGAGGAAAATATAAAAAATCATATACTCAATGATATTTGAACCTAGAACCTCTAAAATCAAAAGCAACCTCCTAACCACTAAACCAACTTAACTTCTATATTTTGTTTTCAACACAAATAAAATATATTCTAAACTGCAGTTTATCATATAAATAACATTACTCTATATAAATAATATAAATATATTATAAATAATATAAAATATATAAATAGATAAATATATTATTATAAAAACTAAAAGACTAAATTTCAAAACCTCGAAATTTTCAAAAAACCAAAATCCAACAAAACCTTAAACCCTAACCCTAAACTATAAACCTTAAACCCTAAAATTTTATTCATAAATAAATAATATTAAAATATATAAACAAATAATATATTATTATAAAAACTAAAAAATAATTTAAAAAATATAAAATTTCAAAAATTTACAAAAAAACCCCAAAAGCTCACTAAAACCCTAAAGCTTAAACCTCAAATCCATCCATTTTAGCTGCTAATATGTTTATGATTTTAGGGTTTAGGATTTATGATTTAGGGTTTTAAGGTATATAGGGAAGAATTTAATGTTTTGGTGGATTTTGGGGTTTTTTGAAAATTTTGAAAATTTTGGGAGTTTTGTGAAAATTAGTTTTTTAGTTTTTATAATAATATATTATTTATTTTTATATATAATATTATTGATAATATATATATTTTATTTAATATAAATATTTTAGTTATTAGTTATATATATATTAATATATTATCATATGTATATTAATATTATTTTATAATATATTTATATTATTTATATAGAGTAATATTGTTTATATAATACAACAAATTGAATTAATCTCAACTGCAGTTTAGAATATATATTATCTTTGCTAGAAATAAATTAGACATATTTAGTTGGCTTAGTGGTTAGGAAGTTATTTTTGAATCTAAAGGTTCTATGTTTAAATTCCATTGAGTGCATAATTTTTTATATTTTCCTCTAGCAAAATGACGTCGTTTTAGACAATTTAGTATCAAAATAGCAGCACCAAAACGACGTTGTTTTGGTATAGCATCCACGTCATCACGACGTTAAGGAATTAATGACACGGTGGTATAAACGAATCGAAAAATAAAATTTGATGGTAAATTTAGACCAATTGAAAATTTGGTGGTAAAAACGGGTCAAACCCAGATAACTGGTATAGTTTACCCTTTTTAATAATTTCAAAGTTTTACAAACATAAGATATTTGATTTTTGTGGTGTTTGAGTAGACTTTACTACAATTAATGGCAACTCAGTTCTTTACTAACATTTACGAGATTCAATCCACATGCAATAGAAAAGCCACGATGGATAAATCCAGCTCACAGAAACTTGTCTTTCTTTTTCCCCTCTCCCTTTGTTTGAGCTAACTCAAGGTTTCTCTATGAATCCTTGGTGCTGAGTGTCGAGAAATGAGTGTTAAACGTTGCTTTGTTTCTTGTGACTGGCTTGTTGCTCTTTAGTTTTTGCTTTTCTGCTTTCCTTCCCCTCTTCAATGCTTCTGTTTCAAGTCACTTTCCAGCAGTTATTATGGACCCTGCTCTAAGTCAAGAAGTTGAATTAAAAGCTCCACTTGTGGCAAATCCCCCCCCCCCCCCCCCTGAGCCCCTGGAATTGGAAGATGATAGTGTCATCAATGTAGCCATTAAGACTCACTCTCTTGTAGGCAAGATTCTGTCAAACCGTGCATGTATGTTCCTTACGATTTATGCTATCCTTAAAAAAGCATGGCACTGTGAGGGAAAGTTTGAGTGTCACGATCTCGGCAAGAACATGTTCTTGTTTGTGTTTTACTTGGCAAGCGACAAGATGAACATTTTTAGCCAAGGCCCTTGGTCGGTTACTTATTCTTAAGGAATGGGCATTGGAATTAGCTACCCTTGAGGAGATTGACTTCTCCCTCTCTGATGTTCCAATGACAATAATAAACAAGAATAATGCTTGCAAGTTAGGGAGTTTGTTTCCGGTCTTTCTTGACTCAAACATTGATGATTCACAATGTGTCAAGTGGGATGGACAACTTCGGGTGGAGGATCCCTTGAAAATAGGGTTCGTTCTCAACAGGAAACACTTCAAACCGATTGAAGTGTCCTTCAAGTATGAAAGCGTGCCTGAGTTTTGCTATGCGTGTGGAAGATTAGGTCACTCTGAGCATGATCCTATGGTGTACAAAAGGGCGGGCAAGTATGGTTCATGGATGAGAGCTTCCCCAACGTGGAAACGTAGCACTGATGAGAACCAACCATGGAAAAAAGGTAAAGGCTCGTTGAACTTGCTGAACCAGGATCTGAAACTGTTGGTCAAAAGAATGAAGTTAAGGGCGGGAGGCGCAAATTGTCCAAGGAACAAGTGTATTCTAATGAGATGGGAATCGTTTGCCCCTTTAACATGCTCCTATTTATGCCTCACACTCAAATTACGGTTTAAGGTATAAAGTTTAGAATTAGGGTATAAGGACTGTAAGGTAAGGTGTATTTTTTAGATGTAAAGTTTAGAATTTGAAATTTGAAATTATGGTTCATAATTTAAATGTTTTTTTAGCATGGGCATAAATGAAACATGTTTAGAGGCAGAAGATTTTTTGTTCATTCTACTGATTCTAGGCCTGCGTTGCCTATCAGCTTGATGGTACGAGAATTGATGATGGTAACGTGAACAAAGGAAAGAAAAATCTGCATGAAGAAGGTCCTTCCGGGAAAGATGGGATCATGTCTGTCCTTTCCTCGTTTGTTTCGAAGGCTGCTTCGGATTTAATAGCCAATAATACTGGTTTTGCTGTTAAGAAAGTTGACTTTGGATATAAGGGACAGCTGTCCATTGATACTGGAAAGTGTGAAGATTTCTCTCCCCAGGACCGTGCAATGGGAGACTTCATTACTAACATGTCAACAATGGAGATTTTAGTGAACCTAAAGAGAAAAAGGCATTGCTAATCCTTTTTGATGTTTCTACTTACTCAAAAAAAAAAAAATCATGAACATGATTGTGGAAGGTTTTTTCGGACCAGTGGCAAACAATGATCTTCTGAAGCTGGCTTTCTTCTCGAAATTCTACAAAAAAAATGTGTGAATTGCGAGGGAATTTGTGAGGGAATTTTTGACGAAATTTAGTCTTAGTAACGGAATTTTCGACGGAAGAGAGCCGTCAGCAAAACATTGGTCGAAAATAAATTTATGACGAAATAAAATATTCCGTCAGAAAATTTGTGACGGAAATCCGTCAGTGAATTACTGAGGGAACATTTAAAATCCGTCGGGAATTGATATATATATATATATATAATACAATATTTTTTGTTTCTGACGGGTAACATATATTCCGTCGGAAATTTTAATTTTAATCTTTTTAAAAAAAAGAGGGAAAAATTTCCCGGGATTTCAACCCGAAAATTTTTTATTCCCTCCAAAATTTAATTTTTTAAACTTCAAGAATAACATCTATTTTGTAAAAAATTTAAATTTTATTTTTTCTAAAAAAAAGAGAGAGAAATTTGCTAACAACACCGGCTATAGCTTCATCTTGGCCACAAACTATGAGTATTTTCCTCATATTTCCCTCGCCATCACTCAACAATGAGCCCAAGACTTGATCGGCAGCAGCAGCATGTTTGGTGCTACCATGGCGTTTGATCAAGTTAATGTTGGTGGACCATACAACAATCTCTTTGCCTTTGTAAAATGTGAGAACCATTGCTCCACCTATGCTCAACAATGTTCACAAGAAACTAAGTAGGTTTAGTACGTTAAATGCAAGCTTTTCTTTAAACTTTAAACTGAAGTTGGAAGTAATAAAAATACCTTGCAAAGAAAGATAAACTGATGGTCATGGTGGCTTGAGCTTCCAAGGCCAGCTTCCAGTTGTTTATCTCCAAAGTATCCTTTCAAATCTCTAGGTGTTAATTGTTATGTTGGAAGCTGTAGGGGTTAATGGTTAGAAAATGTGAGATGACAAAAAAAATTCTTTTGGCTTTGGATTTGGATTTGAGAAAGAAAGAGTGTTTGTGTGGGTGATTTGAATAAACTAGAGGGTGAGTAAAGGGGGTTTTATAGTGAGTTTTAGGGATCCAGGTTCTTAAAGTTGTAATATATAAAATATAATATTTTATGTTTCCGACGGATTACCTTTGTTCCCTCGGAATTTTTTTAGTTTCTGAGGGATTACATTTATTCCGTCGGAAATTTAAATTTTTAATTATTTTGAAAAAAAGGAAGGCAAACGTTTTTGGGATTCCTACCCAAATTTTTGTTCATTCCCTCCAAAATCTAAAATTTTAATTTACAAGGGATTATTAGTTTAGGGTCTAGGGTTTATTATTAATTGTTTATGGTTTAGTTTATGGTTATTGGTTTATGTGATTAATTTTGATTCCTTAAAGTTTATGGTTTATGATTTAGTTCAGGGTTATTGTTTTATGTGATTAATTTTGATTCTTTAATGTTTATGGTTAATGTTTAATATTAATGTATTATGATTTAGTTTAGGGTTATTAGTTTAGCATTGAGTGATATTGGTTTAGAGTTTAGGGTTTAATATTAATTATTTTTAGTTTAGGGTTATTGGCTTATGTGATTAATTCAGATTCCTTAAGGTTTACGGTTAGCGTTTCATATTAATGGTTTATGGGTTATAGTTTAGTTTAGGGTTATTGGTTTATGAGATTAATTCTAATTTTTAAGGTTTATATTTTAGAGTTTAGGGTTTAGTATTAATTGATTATAGTTTATGGTTTAGTTTAGGGTTAATGGTTTATGAGATTAATTTTGATTCCTTAAGGTTTATGACTTACGGTTAGCGTTTAGTATTAACGGTCTATGGTCTATGGTTTAGTTTAGGGTTATTATCTTATGTGATTATTTTTGATTCCTTAAGGTTTATAGTTTATAGTTAACATTTAATATTAATGAATTTTAGTTTAGATTAGGGTTATTGGTTTATGAGATTGAATTAACAATGACTGAATTGAATTAACTTATTAAACTTGGGATCTAATTGAGCTAAACTAAAACCTAGATTTAGTCCCTATTTGTGTAATTTAGTTTAGATTAGGGTTTTTGGTTTTTGAGATTGAATTAACTATTTTTGTTTAGATTAGGGTTATTGGTTTATGAGATTAAATTAACAATGACTAAATTGAATTTACTTGTTAAACTTATGATCTAATTGACCCGAACTCGAGTCGACCTGGACCCAACCTAACTTGAGTGACTACATGAACTTTAATAGTTTCTAGATCTCGAAAACTATTATTTCTGCATTTATGCGGATTACATGGACATCTAATATTTTCTCGATCCACAAACCTAGACTTACTTAATGTAAATGTAATAAATTTCAACAGTGGTCTCTCAAAATTGGGATTAATAATGTGACTATTATCAATATTATACATCCAAGATTGATTCATACTGAATACCAAAGTTTGTTTTTATTGTATTATTAAATTAAGATACTTAGATTAGTAAACTTTTAAATTATAATTTGTAATTACAATTTTTTAAATTTTCCATAAAAACCCAAGAACAATAATTTATGCTATTATTATTGTATATTACATGCAAAAATATTTTATTTACTCTTAATAAATATTTTTATTTTTAAATTTTTATTTCGAAAGAAATCTAGAAGTAGAACTTATGACATTATTAATCTATGTTACATGCAAAATTATTCCCTTTACTCTTACTATATTTTAAATTTTTAGTTAAAAGACTAATAATAATATATTGATTGCACTATGTTTAAAAAAATAAAATTAAAACTTAAATTAGATATTATTAGAATTTAGGGGCAAGCGTTCGATAGAGTCAAGTCAAAAAATAATGTTCCATTGTTCCACTTCTTGTATTTTTATCTTATTTTTTATTATTTGCGACAAAATCATTGTTCCATCGCAAATTAAATTGATTTTTTTATTGTTCCCGACGGAACTATTGTTCCACCGCAAATTAAATTGACATTTTTTATTGTTTCTGACGGAACCATTGTTCCATCACAAATTAAATTGACATTTTTTATTGTTTCCGACGGAACTATTGTTTCATCGCAAATTAAATTGGTATTTTTTAATGAAATCAAAAAAGTTTCCGACAGAAAAAACAATTCCGTCGAAAACTACAACCTAAATCTAAATTTGTGACGGAATATTTTATTTCTATCGGTAAATTGTGACGGATTTTAAAGTAGTCAGAATTCTTCTGTCGGTAATTTAATTTTTTTTTGTAGTCTTATACGGGTACATCGTCGATCATCAATAATCCGGAAAAGAAGAAGAGAGGGTCATTGTTTGATTCAAAAAGAATAAGTGTGATTAAAAAGGAGGATGACCTTTGAAGAAAATGGTATATTCGAGCATGGTTTTGCCCCTTTCGGGCTTGACGTGGCTCACATTCCTTCCATGGTGGTCACCTGACTCACCTCTAACCTTGCGATTATGGAGAACCAGTTAGGGCTAAGTGAGGAGGCTGACTTTTCTTGAATTTCCGCATCAAGCATGATTGGATTTTTCTCTGCCATGTTAGGGCTGTTCTCCGTTTGGTTAATGAAATTTCTTACTTTATCAAAAAGAAGAAGAAGAAAGCAACATATGAAATGGGGTAATAACATGCAACTTTATTTATTTATTTACTCATGGATTGATTTGTTTTCACTTTTTAATATCTTTGACGGGATATATCTAAGCAAGCATGCGCAGAATTCGATTATTTTAATGTTATAAGACATGCATGGGTATAGTATTGATAATGGAAATAGCAATAAGCCTTCCTTTCCCAGCAGCTCACCGACCCATTTGAGATCCACTCATCATAATGGCGCTCGTGTGAACATCCACTGCAGACTACAATTCTTGTTTCTGGTACCTTCTGGCTTCTTCAATTATTTGGCTGGTGTAGCATAACTTTTTTATTTCTTTTTTAGCCGCAAATAGGGTGAATTCAATTGGAAAATAAAAATGTAAACTGGTGTAGCTCTTTGCTTAGTTAAACTGAGAGGGTTTTGGTTGTTGAAGAAGATTTAAGAGCATGTGCATCCAACGTCATCATGTCTAGATGTTACGTTAGAGATATCATAGCAAAGATTTGGAGTGTATAAAAATACCGGAATTTGGAGTGAAAATTCGAAAGGTTAACTTAATTTTTTAAAAAAAGTTTTGGAAGATTAAACAGAAATTTTCAAAAAAAAAAAAAAAGAAATTGATGGTTTAACTAAAATTTTTAATAATTTTGAGAGATTTAACAAAAAAATTTAAAAATTTAAGAGAGAATTTAATTAAAAATATTTAAAATTTTGAAGCTTAATATGAATTTTTTAAAATCTTGAAGAGGCCAAATTATAATTTTTAAAAATTTTAGGAAAAAAATTTGAGTTTCTCAAAAAAAACATTAGGGGGGAGTGCCCCACCGTTCCCTTAAAGCATCCGCCCCTGATAACAGATCCAATATGTTTATCTATTGATCTGGTCTAAAATTCGGATATCCAATTTATTTATTTTTTATTTTTGGATGGAATATTTTATTTGTTTTTTTATTTTTCAGATCAAATATTAATCACAATATTTAAGGTTTCGAAGTATCAGGAAATTTAAAATATCCAAAAATCCAAAACTTTTATGTATATGAATGTTGTTATATTTAGCATTTTAATGCTTTTTATATCTAAAAATTTAAAATTCTCATAAATACGACTGTCAAATCTAAAAAATATTTAAATAAATTAGTTATTCAGGTATTCTAATATATGAATATCATATCCTAATATATGATATCCGAACAATTAGATATCACATTTTTTGGAATCAAATACGAATATTTATTTTACATATTTAAAATTTTAAATATCTGATTTTTCAGATCTAATTCGATATCCGAAAATACACATCTTAACAAAGATTGTACGCCGGATGACAATCTGAAATATATATATATATGACTTCGGATTCGATACTATAAACACACATCTATCTCAATACTTTCGAACGAGAACCATCATATAATGATAAAAGATACTATATAGAATCATCATATATAAATCCTATGTATGTATAATGATGTACGTTTTATTGGTCATTAACACAATTTAGCACGTATTTCGACCTTTACCATGTTTAATTCCATTGAGTCTCTCACCCATGGATGGATCGTGGGGTGCTAGGAGTAGTTGCACTTTCTAAAAATTTTAAATTCTCCAGTAATTTAGATATTTTTTTGTATGTTTTATTAAAAATTTAATTTCGTATTTTTAAAAATTTTGTAATTTTGCATCTCTGCATTTTTAATATATCTTCTTAAAAGTTTGCACTCCTTACATAACATCATACGACTATCCCTACTATCACCATGTAACTTGTGCTATTAATTAGCATGAATTATATGTTATATGCTAATAATTTCCACGTTTCAATTATGAGTAAATTTCTTTAAGTACATCTTATCATTCATGTATTCATTCACAAAGTTCATTAGTTTGCTCGTATATATGCATATTGTTTTTTAAAAATAAAATTTCTTTTTAATAAAAAGCTGTAATCACTAATTTTGTTCGGGCTGATTAGCCCTTAAATCTGCTTAAATAAGATTGGGTCTTGTATATTCATATTGGGCTTTATCCGTTTGGGCTTTGTCCATGCATGTTGGGCTTGGTTTAATTAACACTTAGATATCATATTATTAGTGTTATTACTATTTACTATTATTATTATTACTATTAGTCATTATGTTTACCATTACCACCATATTACATTATTATCCTTATCTACCTATTATTGTCATTATTTATGTTATCATTCCCCACTATTATCATTTATTATTATTATTTATATTATTATCTATATTAATATCATCCATCATTATTATTATATTATTATCGTTATTAGTAATTACAGTTATTAATAATATTATGTTCTTATTATTATTATTCTTGAATTGAATCTGAAAACACAAAAACTATATATATACGAACACATATTAAATAATTAATAAGCCCAACTATTAATAATAAAGCCCAGAGTATTATATATTTTAAGAGTCCATTACATACTAAAAAACCAAAAAATAAATAATACAAGGCCTGTTTCGGGCCCAAAACCAATTAAACCTAAAACCCTAATGTTCCTATCTCTTGTATTGCAGCCGCCACCAGATCTGACCGTTGGATCTAGGCGCCAGATCAATGGTCCAGATTGCCCCGGGAGATGAAGCCCTAGGATGCCCTAACACTTTCCCCGCGCCGCAGCATCCCAGCCGTCAGATCTAATCCGGATCTGACGGTACAGACTCGAGCAAGAACGATTCTCCAAATGTTTCAGCTTCCCACGCGCCCCGCGTGGAATCCACGCGCGCCTCTTCAGATCCATGGTGGCCGTCCAGATCTGCACCACGTCGATCGGAGGGATCACCATCGGCCACGTCCTCACGGCCATCCCAAGCTTTCCTCTGGTCCCCTCCCTCGGCAGCCACATCACATGCACAAACAACAGAATGTCAGAAAAATGCACAACAAATTGCAACGGATTTCACAGAGAAGGCGAACGTGAATACAAACAAATGAGGGCAGAACCAATAGCAGATTTCCTTCCAATTTACGTAAATCGAAAAAATGTAATTTTCGGGCTTATAAAAGCCGGATGCATGCAATGTAGAAAGGGGAGGATTTCTTAGAGAGAAAAAATGGTAAGGGGAACGATTGGGAAGTTACAGAGAGAATTTTTTTGGGTCGATTATTAGAGGATTTTCAAAGAAAAAAATTGTAATTGGGGGAGTTTTTTTCGAAAGGGTTTTTCAGAGAGAGAGCAAGGTTGTAATCGGCCATTTCTTCACTGAATACAAACAGACAGTTTCAGAGGTATACTTTCTTTTTTTGTTTCGAATTGTAAAGCAAAATAAAAAATAAAAACAGAAAGATAAAGCTTTTTACCTTCGTTTTGGTTTCATCTCCTCCCCGCTTTTCGATCTCCTTCACTGGCGATAAGCCGTCAGGCCCCTATCGGGGCTATGCATGGTGAGCCGTAGGAGTTGATAACCCCAAAAAGGGGAATCAGAAGAGATTTTAGGAATCTGGGTTTGGTTTTAAAAAAAACAATCGAAGGATTTCGTTTTGATCTTAGTTTTTGCGGAAAGAAAAAGAGTTCCCTATTTTTCCGGGTTCGAAACGTAGAAAAATGTGTGTTTGGGTGTCAAAGGGTTCGCCGGCCGTCGATTAGCGACGACTGGCGTTTAGGGTTTCGTGGTCGAGAGAGAAAAGGGAGAGGCATCTGGCGGCTAGGGTTTCTAAAGGTGAAAAGGGGGCTCTGTCGAGTTAGGGTAGGCTTTTATAGAGTTTTTTAGGTTTTAAGTTTGGGTTAATCTCGTATTCGGTCCCTCTGTGTCACGTTCTTAGCACATTAGGGGTCTCCGCCTTCCTAAATTGTGTCGTAGGTCCTTAGGTTTTTATTCCGTCTTACAATCTCGTCCAAAATCGAATCACCCCTGGTCTAATCGTCCCTCTCGTCCACCTTGTTTTGCTCCGTTTTCAATTTAGTCCCCAGTTCCAGTTTTAAACTCCTTTTGCGTTATTTGTGATTTTGCCACTGTTTCTTTGCATCTTTTACATTTCGGTACTGTTTTTGTCCCTTTTTTAATTAACATGTCGTTAATGTAAGATTTTTAATGCCATGGTTTTTTTACTATTATTTGAATATGTATGTTGGTACGTTATGCTCGTTATAACCTTGTGGGTTCCTCATGGTCCGTTTTATTGCTTGATCACCATTTTATCGAATATATGTCGTATTGTTTAAATCTCGTGGGGTTTGATATGATGCATGCCTAAATTGCAATATTAATGGTTTGAATGTGCTAAAATGTTAGCTTGGTATATTTGTTGTTAGCTCTCATGTTCGATTGGCTGAACCGATATGATTTGTTCCTAAAGATACGAAGTGTAATTTGGGCTTAATAAAAGCATGCTTTATTTATTATGAATTTTGGGCCTTATTGGGTTTTTGTTGGTTTTTCATGACATGCATATATATATTTGTCATCCATATGACCCAATGATTAAGCATGGTAACCGGACCTAAAAATCAACCTCAAGAGAGGTATTAATTAACTTCGGTATCCGAAAACGACAGTCCTAGCTTAATGGATGTCTATCGAATATTTAGGTTAATTTTCACCGTCTCTAGGTAAGTGAGAGCATAAAAATGGAAATAACACGCATCATCCCTTATTTGCCCGCATCATGCATAAAGGTGACGTACGGGATCCGAACCCTAAACTAACACGGCAGTCAGTCTTATATAATGTCGGTTTAGTCTATGGTCCGGTGTACCGTCATCCTTTCTTAATTAAATGTTTAATTAATTCTAAAGCCACAATTCGACATTGCCCGTGCTAATTAAGTCACATTTTCATTTAAGAACATTTTTATTAAATTCACTTTAGTTTTAAAATATTTTCTATCGATCAAAAGGCAACAAGTTATTTGGTACCGATTTCCGGGCGTGATGGGAGTGCTAACCCTTCCCCACACGTAACCAACTCCCGAACCCGTTTTTAAACGAATCTCTGGTTTTGTGGTGTCCGGCCTACCTCAGTGGCCGGTGGCGACTCCAATTTTTACAGTTTTCCAAAACACGAATCCCCCCCCCCATTTTAAATAAATCCCTTTTTCAAAAGAAAATAGTTATAAGGCCCCATTTAGCGGTTTTCAGAAAAAACCTTATCACAGTTTGGCGACTCCGCTGGGGAGAAATTTTTGTTTTTACAAAACAAAAAAAGAGAGTTAAGCCAATAAAACGTTTGTTGCCTTTGATCGATAGAAAATATTTAAAATTCGAAGTGAAACTAATTAGTTTGTTCTTTTATGAAAATACGACTTAAGTTGAACGGGCTTTGAAAATTTGTGGCATTCGAATTAATTCCTCATTTAATTTCAAAGGAGTCACCGACATGTGTTGCACCATGATCATGAAGCTCTATACCCGAGCTACCCTTTTTAAGTGAGAGTGAAATGCCCATACCCACGTGAGTATCCCTCCACGGGTCGGTAATTCACTTTCGGAATCCACGCCTTTTGACACGTGAGTAGCCCTCCACGTCATTAGGTCGTGCTTTCCCTCGAACCGAAACCAATTCGCAAGCCTGTAATGTGCCAGAATTGGGGTTCTTGTTGCCTTAGTAGGTGATGAGATAGGTTCGGGTACCCTTTGCTAGAACCGAACTCATGAGTGAGAATATAAGAAGCCCACCCCATTAGAGCCATGCGGATAGCCCTAGAGTTTAGAGTGTCTAGGTTTTTGCTTGCTAATTGCTTGTTTCTACGCTTTTTTTTGTTAATGCTTGAATTTCATTTCTTACCTTGATTTATGTTTATCATGTGACTAACGCCTTTGCTTTTCTTCCCCTTTTTCTCTTATTTTGCATTTTTCATCGTTGCATAAAGAGCACATTGAGTTGGAAATAGTCTGAAATTAAAGACTTGATTAGTGGGAAATATAGTCTATAACAATAGTGAGGAGGACCTTCACGAAAATATAGCCACAAGGATAGCAACTACATTGTTAGGGTTCCAAGACAAGAAAGACTTTCAAAAAAGACAAAATGGCCACCTCAACTATTTGTTAGATGTCCCAGGCAAGTGACCATTACTTCGAATCTTGGAGTTCAACCTAAATGTGTTCTATGATTGCCAGCTTTGATTTGACTACAACAGTTGGGAAATACCGAGTCTTACAAGGAAATTAGCGAGAACTACACCAAATGAGAACTAAGCTTTCCGGGGCAAGATCGAAAGTTTCTCGGGCACTTTGCCATCTTGGGCCGACAATCAAGTCTCAACCTAGAACAACAAAAATACTTCAAGTCAGAGGGAATTCCGACCTCACCCCCGATGCGCTTTGAAGGTTAGGCTCAGTGTGACCCTTTCAAAGAGCAAGTCAAGAGTACCAATATCGACAGTGGATTAATCATAATTCGTCGCCTATACCACTTGGGGGAAGAACCGAGAGTTGGCCTACTTGTTAACGAGGATATGAGAGAACTCCCGATTCCTAGCAAAAGATCATTTCAAGAAAGAAGAAGGGATTGAGTGGATCTTGAAGAAAATCGTCGGCTTAGACGCCAGCTTAAGAACTGCATGTAGTGGATTTCATCCGATCATTGTAACGGACCAAGGTTCCCATTGATGAGTTGTTTAACGAGGATATTTGCCGAACTCAGTGTTGCTCTTTGCATTTCAATTATGCATTTTTTTGGATTACCTTTAGTCATGCATTTCTGTTGTACATATGACACATTGCATTCATGCAATTAATGTTCAATGCATCTTTGCATTTCAATTATGCATTTTGTTTGATTACCTTTAGTCATGCATTTCCGTTGTACATATGACACATTGCATTCATGAAATTAATGGTCAATGCACCTTTGCATCCAATTACACATTTTGGTTGATTACTCTTGACATTCATGAAATTAATGATCAATGCACCTTTGCATTCAATTACACCTTTTGATCGATTACCTTTAACCATATGTTTCTGTTGTACATACGACATGTTCACACATTCATTCATTCTTTAAACAAATAAAATTAATCTCCACCAAATTAATGCACCTTTGCATTCAATCATACATTTTGATTCCGTTGTACATATGACACATTCATTCATTCATTAAACAAATAAAATTAATGACCATCAAATTAATGCATCTTTGCATTCAATGGTACATTTCTGTTTGATTACCATTAATCACCTATCCTTGTTGTACATACAACACATTACGTGCATTCATTCTTACCATGAACAAATGGAGAAAAGTGTTGCTAAGCTAGAGGCTGATTTGAGAGGTCAGGTGGAACAGACTTGGCAAGAATTAAGGGACACCATCATCAAGTCCCTACAAGATATGATGAAAGGAATACCCTGACTGTTACAGTCCGGTCTGACAGGAAGGGGTGTTGCTCAAGAACCGGGAGACCACTTGGCCACCCCGATCTTTAAGAATCCTCTTGTTATCGGCCCCTCGTTCAGCCCACCCCAAGGGGCATCTTCTACCGGTCAAGACGAAGCCTTTGCTCAAAGCTCAGCCTAGTATGACATTCGGAGACATTACATCGCTTCATGGAAGAAGAAGCGATGTTTGAGCAAGTCCGACAGAAATGTTGGCACAACGTGCTTAAACGCGGTAAAGTTTAAAACAATGGATAATCCAAATATCCATCGAAAATCCATTTTTACGAATGGTCGAAGGAAGATAAATCCTTTGCAAAAATCCAATCCTCATTATTGGTGAAAACTGATTGTACCCAGGGGAATGGTACAACTAGCCCGGAGCAAACGGCTACCGGTAAAGGCGATTCAAATCCGTTAATCCCTGTGCATTTGGGAAAAATGCAAGTCTCGATTCCAAGGAAAATGAATTGGAGACGTTACATCGCTTCATAAAAGAAGAAGCGATGTTTGGGCAAGCCCGACAGAAATGTTGGCACAACGTGCTTAAACGCGGTAAAGTTTAAAACAATGGATAATTCAAATGTCCATCGAAAATCCATTTTTACGAATGGTCGAAGGAAAATAAATCCTTTGCAAAAATCCAATTCTCATTATTGGTGAAAACTGATTGTACCCAGGGGAATAGTACAACTAGCCCGGAGCAAACGGCTACCGGTAAAGGCAATTCAAATCCGTTGATCCCTGTGCATTTGGGAAAATGCAAAAGAAATAAGCTGAGCTGTAGATTTTTTATCATAACGAGAGTTTCATTTTGTTATTTAGAAAATGTTTTGGTATTCATTGATTCTTTAAACATTTCATTTATTATTATTATAAGCTTACTCTTGTTTTCCTATTACACATGTATATACTTTTTGTAAGATTAACTTTAATTCAATTTAAAAAGATTTTTTCCCCGAAAAACTGGATGTTGTGAGGATACTAAATATGAAAACCCTATGTTCTACTTAGGCCAAGGGAGGAATGACAATGAGTGTTCAGGAATAATGGGCCACTCCCATTGAGTGAATTTTTCCTCTCGGGCATTGTTGTTCAAGGTCCTTGAATGAAGTGATAACCCTAAAACTTCTACCACATGAAGACCAATTTTGATATCCGTGTATGGGAGGACATTTGGCATTCCTTCAATTCCATTCACATAGAAAGAAAATGAAAAAAACCATTGTTGTCCCCGTTTGAGCCTTTTAAACTTTTTTTCTTTTGATTGAACCCAAATCAAGGATCACCCCTACACCGGGGTCAAATGAGATATAAGGCTATGGACAAATAAATGACATTGGATTCGGATTATGCTATGAGGATGATGTCTTGTGAACTAAGGGGGATTAAAAGAGAACACTTTCAGTTTGAACAGCAAAAACATCAAAAGGAAACAGCGAAAGAAAAGTCGGTTCTCAAAGAGCTATCCAAATCAAGTCAAAAGTTACCGACATAAAAGTTGAAGAAATCAAAAGCAAAGGCACTAAAGTGAAAAGTGCAATTTTGAAAAGGGAGAGAAGCGGATAAAGAAAAGGGACAAGAGGATTCCCTATCCAAATGAATCTCTGCTTAGATGAGCCTCGAAAGATTGTTCACCTTTGATCAAAAGCCTGCACTAATACAATGCGAAGGTGCAAATTGATCCAAAACTACATTCGACGAAAGGAAATGGACTCTAGGGTGAAAACCCCAAAAAAGGGGCAGTCTAGAGCGATCCAAAGAAATAAGAAAAGAAGTAACATGTCATCGGAGCATAATCGAGACTTCCCGTTGGAAAAATTGATCCTTGGTTTCACCACCCTTAAACACTTGTTTGGGTCTATTTACCCTTTCTTTCGTAGCCGTGGGGCTTAACCTACATTACAAGCCATAAAAGACTATTTGGACCATACGCGGACGGATAAATTTGTCTTCAGATCACATCCCGCCTATCGGGGTTAACCTTTCTTCAAGGATTGCCACACTTCTAATGCCTGATTGAGATCAGAAAAGAGGGAAGGATGAGGCATGGTGAGTTAGTGAGCTAAAGAGAGCCACTTTTAAATCGGGTAGAAACTGGGAATGGGAGTTGCTCCTCTCGGAAGCCTAATAGCCCAGAAAAGATTTCATATGTGTATCCCTGCAACCTTCAGAAAATGTCATTCGGGTCGACCTTTTTTCAAATACCCAAAACTTGATTTTCTTAAATATCACTTGTCGTGATCCTTTAAAATGTATATATATACATAATAAATTTATTTTTATTATTTTCATAAGTCTCCTATATTGGAATGAACAAGCGGACTGACCATGGCTCGAGGTAAAGCCATCGGTACCCCAAGGGGCATCTTTGTCCGTGGGGCAACTAGGGCTTTACACATAGGATTCCAAATCAGTGAGAGATGGCATACAGCTTGAAGGTACTGGGCTAATGATTCTGATTGTGATTCAGGCCATTGGACTCAGGGAATAAGCAACACAAGTTGGGGGCAAGTTTTGTCAAGACACGAGATTGATGAGTGGTTGTAGTCCCAAGATGGTGACCACCGACCTTAAAGAATAAAGACAAACTAAATTCATGCATCTTTACATCATGAAATATGCTCATGCATCATTAATAGCTAGACAACCCTATGTTAGGAGCATGCTAACTCATACCACCATAGCATTTTGCTCATTTTGAACAGGTATTTGAAGATTGATAAAGGGGTGGATCTACGGCTCTACGAGAAGAGAAATAGATCTCAAGAATCCTTTGACTTGGTATCAAGGTTCTTAATCCCTGATTTTTTTATTATTATTTTATCCTTTCTAAAGGATGTGTTTTCTCAAAACTCTATTGCATTCCTTCCTAAAGGACGTTTTTTTTCTTCTTAAAACCAATTTCTCAAGCGTATCCTTCCTAAAGGATAGTTTTTCTTAAAACTCGATTTCTTAATCGTCTTTTCTAAAGGACATGCCAACGTTGTCCAGTTTGCTATTGGAAGTTTATTCTTTGCCGCTCAGGGAGAATGAATCAGCTATGTCCTTTGCCGCTCAGGGAGGACATGCCAACGTTGTCCAGTTTGCTATTGGAAGTTTATTCTTTGCCGCTCAGGGAGAATGAATCAGCTATGTCCTTTGCCGCTCAGGGAGGACATGCCAATGTTGTCCAGTTTGCTATTGGAAGTTTATTCTTTGCCGCTCAGGGAGAATGAATCAGCTATGTCCTTTGCCGCTCAGGGAGGACATGCCAACGTTGTCCAGTTTGCTATTGGAAGTTTATTCTTTGCCGCTCAAGGAGAATGAATCAGCTATGTCCTTTGCCGCTCAGGGAGGACATGTCAACGTTGTCCAGTTTGCTATTGGAAGTTTATTCTTTGTCGCTCAGGGAGAATGAATCAGCTATGTCCTTTGCCGCTCAGGGAGGACATGCCAATGTTGTCTAGTTTGCTATTGGAAGTTTATTCTTTGTCGCTCAGGGAGAATGAATCAGCTATGTCCTTTGTCGCTTAGGGAGGACATGCCAACGTTGTCCAGTTTGCTATTGGAAGTTTATTCTTTGTCGGTCAGGGAGAATGAATCAACTATGTCCTTTGCCGCTCAGGGAGGACATGCCAACGTTGTCCAGTTTGCTATTGGAAGTTTATTCTTTGCCGCTCAGGGAGAATGAATCAGCTATGTCCTTTGCCGCTCAGGGAGGACATGTCAACGTTGTCCAGTTTGCTATTGGAAGTTTATTTTTTGCCGCTCAGGGAGAATGAATCAGCTATGTCCTTTGCTGCTCAGGGAGGACATGCCAACGTTGTCCAGTTTGCTATTGGAAGTTTATTCTTTGCCGCTCAGGGAGAATGAATCAGCTATGTCCTTTGCCGCTCAGGGAGGACATGCCAACGTTGTCCAGTTTGCTATTAGAAGTTTATTCTTTGCCGCTCAGGGAGAATGAATCAGCTATGTCCTTTGCCGCTCAGGGAGGACATGCCAATGTTGTCCAGTTTGCTATTGGAAGTTTATTCTTTGCCGCTCAGGGAGAATGAATCAGCAATGTCCTTTGCCGCTCAGGGAGGACATGCCAATGTTGTCCAGTTTGCTATCGGAAGTTTATTCTTTGCCGCTCAGGGAGAATGAATCAACTATGTCCTTTGCCGTTCAGGGAGGACATACCAACGCTACCGACTTTGTTCCTGCCGCTTCGGAAGAGCAAACGTATCTTCAGGCGAAGAATTTCATACTCGCCGCATTCTGATCTGAGAACAAAAGAGTTCAAGGATCCCTGGACAGAAGAGCCAGAAGGGAGGACATGCCGACGATACCCACACTGTTTCTGCCACTTCGGAGGAGCAAATCACCCAAACAGGGAAGTTGGACAAAATTAGTGCTTATGATCTTTGCTTTGTTCTTGTTTCACAAGGACAAGTAAAGAGGGGCAATTGTAATCGCTAATTTTGTCCGGGCTGATTAGCCCTTAAATCTGCTTAAATAAGATTGGGTCTTGTATATTCATATTGGGCTTTATCCGCTTGGGCTTTGTCCATGCATGTTGGGCTTGGTTTAATTAACACTTAGGTATCATATTATTAGTGTTATTACTATTTACTATTATTATTATTACTATTAGTCATTATGTTTACCATTACCACCATATTACATTATTATCCTTATCTACCTGTTATTGTCATTATTTATGTTATCATTCCCCACTATTATCATTTATTATTATTATTTATATTATTATCTATATTAATATCATCCATCATTATTATTATATTATTATCGTTATTAGTAATTATAGTTATTAATACTATTATGTTCTTATTATTATTATTCTTGAATTGAATCTGAAAACACAAAAAACTATATATATATACGAACACATATTAAATAATTAATAAGCCCAACTATTAATAATAAAGCCCAGAGTATTATATATTTTAAGAGTCCATTACATACTAAAAAACCAAAAAATAAATAATACAAGGCCTGTTTCGGGCCCAAAACCAATTAAACCTAAAACCCTAATGTTCCTATCTCTTGTATTGCAGCCGCCACCAGATCTGACCGTTGGATCTATGCGCCAGATCAATGGTCCAGATTGCCCCGGGAGATGAAGCCCTAGGATGCCCTAACACTTTCCCCGCGCCGCAGCATCCCAGCCGTCAGATCCAATCCGGATCTGACGGTCCAGACTCGAGCAAGAACGATTCTCCAGATGTTTCAGCTTCCCACGCGTCCCGCGTGGAATCCACGTGCGCCTCTTCAGATCCATGGTGGCCGTCCAGATCTGCACCACGTCGATCGGAGGGATCACCATCGGCCACGTCCTCACGGCCATCCCAAGCTTTCCTCTGGTCCCCTCCCTCGGCAGCCACATCACATGCACAAACAACAGAATGTCAGAAAAATGCACAACAAATTGCAACGGATTTCACAGAGAAGGCGAACGTGAATACAAACAAATGAGGGCAGAACTAATAGCAGATTTCCTTCCAATTTACGTAAATCGAAAAAATGTAATTTCCGGGCTTATAAAAGCCGGATGCATGCAATGTAGAAAGGGGAGGATTTCTTAGAGAGAAAAAATGGTAAGGGGAACGATTGGGAAGTTACAGAGAGAATTTTTTTGGGTCGATTATTAGAGGATTTTCAAAGAAAAAAAATTGTAATCGGGGGAGTTTTTTTCGAAAGGGTTTTTCAGAGAGAGAGCAAGGTTGTAATCGGCCATTTCTTCACTGAATACAAACAGACAGTTTCAGAGGTATACTTTCTTTTTTTGTTTCGAATTGTAAAGCAAAAAAAATAAAAACAGAAAGATAAAGCTTTTTACCTTCGTTTTGGTTTCATCTCCTCCCCGCTTTTCGATCTCCTTCACTGGCGATAAGCCGTCAGGCCCCTATCGGGGCTATGCATGGTGAGCCGTAGGAGTTGATAACCCCAAAAAGGGGAATCAGAAGAGATTTTGGGAATCTGGGTTTGGTTTTAAAAAAAGCAATCGAAGGTTTTCGTTTTGATCTTGGTTTTCGCGGAAAGAAAAAGAGTTCCCTGTTTTTCCGGGTTCGAAACGTAGAAAAAGGTGTGTTTGGGTGTCAAAGGGTTCGCCGGCCGTTGATTAGCAACGACCGGCGTTTAGGGTTTCGTGGTCGAGAGAGAAAAGGGAGTGGCATCTGGCAGTTGGGGTTTCTAAGGGTGAAAAGGGGGCTCTGTCGAGTTAGGGTAGGCTTTTATAGAGTTTTTTAGGTTTTAATTTTGGGTTAATCTCGTATTCGGTCCCTCCGTGTCGCGTTCTTAGCACATTAGGGGTCTCCGCCTTCCTAAATTGTGTCGTAGGTCCTTAGGGTTTTATTCCGTCTTACAATCTCGTCCAAAATCGAATCACCCCTGGTCTAATCGTCCCTCCCGTCCACCTTGTTTTGCTCCATTTTCAATTTAGTCCCCAGTTCCAGTTTTAAACTCCTTTTGCGTTATTTGTGATTTTGCCACTGTTTCTTTGCATCTTTTACATTTCGGTACTATTTTTGTCCCTTTTTTAATTAACATGTCGTTAATGTAAGATTTTTAATGCCATGGTTTTTTACTATTATTTGAATATGTATGTTGGCACGTTATGCTCGTTATAACCTTGTGGGTTCCGCATGGTCCGTTTTATTGCTTGATCACCATTTTACCGAATATATGTCGTATTGTTTAAATATCGTGGGGTTTGATATGATGCATGCCTAAATTGCAATATTAATGGTTTGAATGTGCTAAAATGTTAGCTTGGTATATTTGTTGTTAGCTCTCATGTTCGATTGGCTGAACCGATATGATTTGTTCCTAAAGATACAAAGTGTAATTTGGGCTTAATAAAAGCATGCTTTATTTATTATGAATTTTGGGCCTTATTGGGTTTTTGTTGGTTTTTCATGACATGCATATATATATTTGTCATCCATATGACCCAATGATTAAGCATGGTAACCGGACCTAAAAATCAACCTCAAGAGAGGTATTAATTAACTTCGGTATCCGAAAATGACAGTCCTAGCTTAATGGATGTCTATCGAATACTTAGGTTAATTTTCACCGTCTCTAGGTAAGCGAGAGCATAAAAATGGAAATAACACGCATCATCCCTTATTTGCCTGCATCATGCATAAAGGTGACGTACGGGATCCGAACCCTAAACTAACACGGCAGTCAGTCTTATATGATGTCGGTTTAGTCTATGGTCCGGTGTACCGTTATCCTTTCTTAATTAAATGTTTAATTAATTCTAAAGCCACAATTCGACATTGCCCGTGCTAATTAAGTCACATTTTCATTTAAGAACATTTTTATTAAACTCACTTTAGTTTTAAAATATTTTCTATCGATCAAAAGGCAACAAGTTATTTGGTACCGATTTCCGGGCGTGATGGGGGTGCTAACCCTTCCCCACACGTAACCAACTCCCGAACCCGTTTTTAAACGAATCTCTGGTTTTGTGGTGTCCGGCCTACCTCAGTGGCCGGTGGCGACTCCAATTTTTACAATTTTCCAAAACACGAATTCTCCCCATTTTAAATAAATCCCTTTTTCAAAAGAAAATAGTGATAAGGCCCCATTTAGCGGTTTTCAGAAAAAACCTTATCACAAAAGCCTAGTGGAACGATCCATATTTTTTAGTCAACGTTTGAATGTTGACCCGAACTTGATTGTTTGTTTGGGCATTTGGATCTTTTGGGTCAAAATTAGGCCAATTTGGATGAGATGTGAGCTTGGGTTAGCTCATATGGGGTCTTTATTAACAATGGATAGAAATGGAGAGGGTATATATATCATTTTGAACTTTTTTTTTTAATTTTGAAAGGCTGGTCCACCATTAAATGAAGTTTGTTTTGCGTAGGACTTAGAGAGGGATCATCATCCTTCATCAACTTTTTTCTCTTTTTTCAAGTTGTTTCCAGCTCGTTTTAACATTCTAAATTCATTTTACTTCCTTTTACACCTCGTTCATGTTAATAATTTGTTTTACACTGGTTTGATTAGTGAAAGAAGTTGAGGAGTTTTTTCAGTGCACGAGGGAAGCAGAGAGTGGGTGATAGTTGAACATAGAATTTTTCTTTCTTGATTTGATTGATGGTATTACACTTTGATCCCTGAAATATTTTATGGTTTTTATAAATATGGTTCTTTACATGTTGGGTGTTGGGGTGATATACTATGATTTGATTGTAGAGAAATAAAATTGGTGTATTATATATTCAGTTTTATATATGCACATAATACTAAGTTACAGACTCTTTTAAAGACTCTTAAGAGTAGAATTTTTAGTTATATTAGAAGTCCTAGATATATTTAACTACTAACTCTAATATCTTAAGTAGTAGACTTTAAGTACAATTACTAAACTAGAATTATTTTCAACACTACTTCTTACTCGGATAAACTTACACTCCCCCTCAAGCTGGTGAGTATACATTGTATAATCTCAACTTGAACATAAATTTATCAAATAAGATTTTTGGCAGAGCTTGAAAAGAAAAATAATTTTGGAAAATCAAACTTTTATATAAGACAATTTAGTGCGCCTAGATTTGTAAATGGTAAATGTTTTAGAAGTGTTTGGGTCCCAAAAGGACTAAGCACTAGAAATTGAAAAATGGATTCCTAAGGGGACTAAATTTTGTGCTATTAACTTCTATGGATCCAAAGCAATTTGGATAGCAAAAATTACTTGATTGTCTTTTGCTAGGTGTGATGGAGAGTGATCAACAAGTCAAACATTGAGGGGGAACTCCATGCACACAAAAAAAGACACTTGAAGAATGAAGGCTTCACATCCTCCCTTTTGTTCAAGTGTGGTAAAAATCTAGTTGTTTTATTTGTTTAATTTGATTTATTTTTTATTTCAGCTAGATGATCATATATGTTGAACTAACATGCCTTGATGATGCTTTGAGTAAGAGGGAGCCATTTTAAAACCAAACATTTTAATATTTTCAAAACCTAAACATCTATTGTTATTTTGAGCTTAAAAGTATTTTAAATATTTTTTGATATAACAAAAATGGGAGAAATAGTTTAAAATTTTAAAATTTCAAATGAATAAGGGGGAACTTTACTTTATTTTAAAATTTTCATCTCTTATTCACATTTTAAACTTAAGGAGGGAGAATCCCAAATAAATTTTCAAGTTGATTTTATTATATCAAAAAGGGGAGATTGTAGAACTAATGTTTTGATATAATAATTGAAAATTGTTTTGGACAAAGTTAAAAAGAATTCAAAACCATTTCTAAGTCCAAACAACTTGAAACTATGTTTATGGGATATTTCAAAAGGGTTTTAAGTGTTTTCAAAGCCAAATTCAACAAAATCATCCAGGCGTTTCGAAACACCCATAGGTGTTTTGATACGGGTCTTTATAGTGTCAAAATGTTTTGAAACAGGCTTTAATCTGGGTGAGATTTTGCATAGCGTTTCGATACAGCCTCTGCCGTTTCGATACGCCTATGTGGCATTGACCTCAACGGTCATAAACCCCCAACGGCTATTTCCCAACTACCTTTTAAATGCAGAGCATTTTGATACGGGGACAAGCGTTTCGATACGGGCGTTTCGATATGGGTGCTGCAACGACTCTTTCTATTTCAAGAGTGTTTCGAAACGGGGTCGAGTGTTTCGAAATGGGGAGCTACAGAACTGCATTTATGGTGGGAAATGAAGTCTACAACGGCTCCTATTCAACCCCAACGGCTAGTAACGGCTACAAACTCAAAGAGAAGTATAAAAGGGACCTCCAAGCATCTAGTAATGGTTAATGCTTCAATTGTAATACAACATATGACCAAAATGTGTCTTAGTGCTTAATTGTCAATTCCTTGTATAGACAAACACTAGTGAGCCAAAATTGATAGATTTGCTCAACTGTTTTAGGATTGGGTGAGAGCTTAATTGTGCAAACAAATACCTATTAGAGGAATTTGAGTTTTCTTATTTTTATCTCTTTGTAAATAGGGTTTAATCAAGGCTTTGGGTAGAAAGCTTGATCGGTTTGTAAGAGTTTCCTCCTAAGCCTAGAAAAAGGGGACGAATCAATAGTGAATTGATTGAAAATCCTTAGTGGGAAGCTAAGGTAGTGAATGTAGACCTTGGTTAGAAGGTTGAACCACTACAAATCATCTTGTCTTTAATCTTTTTAGCTTCCACACCTCTTACACCCAAAATTTTACTTCTCCACCACTTGGCGAGCAAAAACGGTTGAAGGAATCGAGCACCATATATCCCAACAATAATGAAAAGAGTTATGTTTAAGTATATTGTTAGATTCTTAGTTCGCTAGCTATTTAAGGTCGAGCACTAGGTTCCTTCAGGTTTACTCCAGCCTATCCAAATTTCACAAGTGAAAATGGGATAAATTGATGATAAACTTTGTGGCAGGAATATTGATGACTCAACATAAACATGATGCGATTTAGTTTATCAATAAATTGACGAAGATCCTATACTTTCTGCTAGTGCGTATGAATTTCACCTTCGATAGGTTGGATAAAATGTAAATTGCTGAGATAGTAAGAATAAATCGTGTATCAGCCTCAGTCATATTAGACATAGATCTCTTGTTCACTTCGAGGTTTTGAAAGAAACTTTATGATTGCCTCTGTATGCGATTGAATTCTAATACAACTTTTTACTCCACAAACTAATGATAAGTTAGAGAGATTTATTTAAATATTGGAGAGCATTGTCTGATGTATGATTGTATTTGGGCTCGGGCAGGATGGGCAGCTGCCTAAGGCCTAGAATTTCTTTGGTGCATTATATATATAAAAAATGTTTTTATATTAATTATATAGCCCAATTATTTTAAAATTTTTGTTATTAAGGACCTAATTTTTTTCCTAATATTTATTATCAGTGACCTAATTTTTTTCAATATTTAATATTAGGGGCCTGCCCTTAAAATTTATTTAATTTTTTAATATTTGATATTAGTGCACAATTTTTTCTCAATATATGTTATTTTCGGCGTACTCTTAAAATTCAATTTTTTTCTAATACTTGTTATTAAAGGCTCAACTTTTTCAATAGTTGTTATTAGATGTCCATTTTTTCAACATTTGTTATTATGAGCATACTTTTAAAATTCAAATTTCTTTTTATAATATTTATTTGTTATTAAGAGTCTAATTTTTTAATATTTTTTATTAGAAAACTATTTTTTCCAATATTTGTTATTATGAGCATACTCTTTTAAAAAAATTCAATATTTGTGTTGCGACTAAAAAATTACCGATGTCACTTAGAAGAACCGGGTTTTAATAGTTCTTGAAAAAATGAATCGGATTTATAAAAAATAGAGGAGTCGCCACCGGCCATTTAAAAATGGTAGACCGGACACCGAAATAAAACCAGAGATTCTTTCTTTTGAAAATGGGTTCGGGAGTCGGTTACACGCGGGGAAGGATGAGCACCCCCGTCGTGCCCGAAAATCGGTACCAAAAACATTACCGCTTAATTAATGTTAAATTTTGCGAATTAAAGTGACGAATCGTATCGAAATTTGGTTATACGGACGAGTGAATTTTAAAAGCCTTGATATTCGAGAGAGAACGTCCGAACCACCACCACTACGACTGGTACTGGCCTCGTTCACTCCCGAATAAAAAGGCATTCGCATTGCAATTTATAAACCGAAATGCAACTTAAAAAACATGAAACATAAAATTAAATATGGAAGAGACATAGAGCAAATGTCATGGCATGTAATAGTATAAACGACACAAATGAACATTCATAGGAAACATGATAAGTATGCAAAATCCAATATTCCATGTAAATTATAAGATTAATAAAAACCCAGCACAACAACATATAGCACAAATGTAAATGCACATGCCTATAAAATCATAAAACATACCCAAGGCTTACATGAGAATTATATATTATATACATATGATAAAATCTTAAAAAAAGGTAAACACTCTATTCGTAACAATTGTAATAAAGGAAAAAAAGGGAGGGGGGCATTAGCTACACGGCAGAAGAAAAAGGGAAATAATAATAATATACATATATTATGATTAATATTGTAGTAAAAGAAACATGGATTTTTTCCTTTTATTAAAAACACAAAAAAAAAATATATATATATATATATATATAATTGATAGCAGCGAATCAAATAGGAATCCATCCCAATCTTTAAATCAGTATCATAAAAAAAACTAAAAAAGGCAATAATATGATTATATCCAGGGAAAGACATGTCAAAAATAAGAAAAAAAACATATTAGGGATTTTAACCTCTTAAATTTACCCCTTTCATTTTATTTCTTTCTCTCAAAAGTGTCATCGCCGCCATCACCTTTGAGCCGACGTTTCGGCCTCTCCGGTGAAATTTTCCGATATGCAACGCCACCGGTGTGACCTCCTCGCCCTCCTCTATCTTTTGATCCAAGTGGATCTCGCCGGAGATGACCGAAACGCCATGAATGGAAGATGAAAGCCCCGACGTTTCGAAGCCTTGGCTAGCCGCCGTCCACCGTCAGATCGAGCCGCGGCCGAGATATGTCGCTCACCGCACCAGGGTTCGTCCGTTCACCGTTGGGATCGTGGATACAGAGCTCCGGTCGCCGAAGACCATCGATCCGAAGGTAAAACTTTTCCCCTCTTTTTTTATATCATTATTCGAAATAAAAGATGAAAGCAAAAAAAAGTAGATATCTCTGAACCTTCGTTTTTGTATTAATTTCTCTGAAAAAATGGATACAACGTTTTTGGGGCTTCCTTCGATATTCGAATCGAAATCCCCAAAAATCCCCTTCTCTCGGGTTTGCATTGCTTCTCTCTCTCAATCTCTCTTTTTTGCTTACAATGTATGCTCTCTGGTTTTTTTTTTCTCTATGCTTTCTCCTCTATTTTCACTGATATCTCTCTTGCCAAAATGCTCCTCTCTGAAAACTCTCGAATGCTCTCCCTATTCTCTGTTTTTTGTTTTTCGGTTTCCTATATAACCGAGATACATTTCAAAAGGAACATTAAAGTTGAATCCTTGTCTCTGATCTTGTTTGGTTGACGTTTATTAATTGCCTCTGCTTTGTTGTCTTTTTTGCTGTTTTTGGGTCATTGACCACTTCTGTTTTGCTGTTGCATGTCGACATTGCCGGAAATGGGAGGGACATCGGCGTGGTCGCGGCAGACGCGTGCTCGTGGCAGGTGAAAAGTCAGAGGGCTCAGGCGCGTGGGCGCGTTGGGAGATCTGGAAGCTTCATCGTCCTTCATCTAGGACCGTTAGATCGGCTCGATCTAACGGTCAACGTTGTGCGGCGCTGGGGCTTATTGACAACCTGATTAGGGTTTTGTTCGGATGAGATCTGGGCCATCCATCTTCCTCCAATCTGACGGCTCTCAGTGCTTGCGGCGTGGAGACCAAATGGAGGCTCATCTTGGGTGTTTTTGGTGGGTGCAATCTGGACCGTTAGATCATCACCCGATCTAACGGTTCTAAATCGGCTGCGTGAATAGAAAAGAAAACTGTTAGGGTTTCTTTATTTCGGTTGGGCCATGTATTTATTTGGGCTTATATGGGTTGAGTTGTAATATATTTTCTGAATTTTAATGTAAGTGGACTTGGGTTATTGTACTTATAATGTTTGGGGCTTTATTTATTGTACCTTTATAATACATAATAATCATAATAGTAACACTAACGTCAATAATAATAATAAAGATAATTACAATGACAGTAGAAAATATCGATACCAAATATATACACATTCACGCATTATGTACACATTACCTAATTATATGTAACCAAAACACACCTATATCTAATATGTCACATGTATATATACACAATAAATAGCACTAATTAATGATAATAGTATGGTAGCAATACTAAATAATAATATGACATACACACACATATATATATATATATTTCTTTTTCTTTTTCCTTTTTCTTTTTTTATTTTTAAATTTACTAATAGCCCGATAAGCCCACTAACAATACAAACATAAAGGGGTTCAAGGTCCGGACAAAATTAGTGATTACAGCTGCCCCTCTTTGCTTATACTTGTGTAACAAGAATAAAGCAAAGACCATAAGCACTAATTTTGTCCTACTTCCCTGTTGGACGGTTTACTCCCGACGCAGCCACGCGATTCCAAGTAATTCCTCTTCCCAAAGCCTTCCAATCGTGAGTTTTCCCTCCGGATGCCCCGAACAGGTAGACAGAGAGTTTTTTTTGTTGCAAATTTCCATTCTCCAAGTGCCCGAACGGATAGGCAAGTTCTATTCTCCAAGTGCCCAATCGATGAGTAGATTTCGAGTATCTTTCTCTTCTCTTTTTCGAAAAAAACAAGCTGGTCATTCAAACAACCTTGCCTTCCCTTTCGCGGTCTAAAAGCAAGTTGTCCATTTCGCGGTCCAAAAAGCAAGCTGAAACTCCAAATACTTTTGCCTCCTCTTCGCGGCCTAAAGGCGAACTTGGGCGTCCAAGTTGATTTGCTTTCCCTTCACGGTCGTAAAGCAAACTGGTCATAACTAGATCTGTCCAACTTCACTATTGGACGGTTTGCTCTCTCAAAGCAACAACACGCAAGTCCAAGTAACTTTCTCTATGAAGCTTTTAGAATATGAGTTCTCTCTCTATAGGACTCATTTCCTTGGCGTATTCCTCGAGTGGCAGTTCTTCCTATATAGAACTCTCGTCCTCGTATTTCTGAAATCAAAGATCTCCAAATCCTCTCTCTGTAGGACCTTCCGCTTTCGAGATCTTGAAGCCTTAGGATTCTGAGTTTTTTCTCCACAAAACTCTTCTTCCTTAGCGTACTCTTCGAGTAGTAGTTCCTTCTCTGTGGAACTCCTCTCTAGAATCAAGGATCTACAAGTCCCCTCTCCGTAGGACCCTCCACTTTCGAGATCCTGAAGCCTTAGGATTCTGAGTTCTTTTTCCATAGAACTCCTCTTCCTTAGCGTACTTTTCGAGTAGTAGTTCCTTCTCTATTGAACTCCTCTCTGAAATCAAGGATCTACAAGTCCCATCTCCGTAGGAACCTCCACTTTCGAGATCCTAAAGTCGCAAGTTCCTCCTATATAGAGCTTGTTTGGACCCTTTCTCTGTAGAATCCTTTATCTTGAAATCTTTCGGCAAGCTTGAAAGCTTTGATCTGAAATCCTTGAGTGGCGAACATGAAAGGTTTCACCTATCATCATTGAGCGACGGGTACATGCCTCATTTGCTCTGACATTCTTGGGCTTTGGGTTTCTGCCTCTTTCGCCCTTTTGGAAGGATACAATTAAGAAACTTGAGTTTTAAGAAAGACATCTCAAAGGAAGATTACAACTGAGGTTGGAAGGATTTTGGAAATCCAAATTATGCAAGTCGAAGGACTCATGATTCTTGTGAGATATGCTTCTCCTCTCGTGAAGCTGTAGATCTATTCCTTTACCAATCATCAAATGCCTGTTTAAAGAAAACAATATGCTATGATGATATGATTTAACATGCTCCTAGTATGGGTGATATCTAGCTATTGATGATGCATGAGCATATTTCAGGGTGCAAAGATGCATGTGTTTACGAGAATGCAAAGATGCATGTGTTTACGAGAATGCAAAGATGCATGTGTTTAGGAGAATGAAAAAGATGCATGGATTTAGTTTGTCATCATTTTCTAGGGTCGGTGGTCGTTATCTTGGGACTACAACCACTCATCAATCTCGTGTCTCGGCAAAACTGGCCCCCAAACTTCTGCCGCTCGTTCTTCGTTCAAATATTCAAGTCGAGTGACTTTGGTCGTATTTAGAAATCTCATCTACACTTTTTCTAGGCTTGTGCTATCTTTCATCCATTCCGATTCAAACTCTTATGTACAAAACCCTTGTTACCCCACGGACAATGATGCCCCTCTCGAGTACTACTGGACCCTTGTTCTTCTTCTTCTCATCCACTTCTGGAATTGTTTGCCTCAAGGTGCCCATTCGAGTTTTCACTTCGAACCCTTCTCTTTTTTTTGTTCTTTTTTCTTGTTTTTCTTTTTTTCTTTCTTTCTTCTGTTTTTTCTTTTTTTTCTTTCTTTCTTCCTTCCTTTTTTCTTTCTTTCTTTTAATTTTTTTCTCTTTCTCTTCTTTCTTTTCTTTTTTCTTTTTTCCCTTTTTACTGGCTTTTGATTACCTGATTAGATAGACAGATTTCCATTCTCCAAGTGCATGAACGGATAGGCATGTTCTATTCTCCTAATGCCCGAATAGATGAGCAGATTTCCATTCTCCAAGTGCCTGAACGGATAGGCGGGTTCTATTCTCCAAATGCCCGAATAGATGAGCAGATGTCGTATATCTTTGTCTCGAGCTTTGAGTATCTCTCTCCTTTGCTCTAAAGTTCTTGGGCTTTGAGTTTCTGTCTCCTTCGCCATGAGTTTGTGATCTGAATCATTCCTCTTGAATTTCGTCTCAATCCCCAAAGTGTCTTTTGGGTTTTCACTGCGTCTTCTCTTTTCTTTGTCCTCTTTCTTCTTCTTTTTTCCTTTTGGGCACTTCTTTGAGTTTTCATCTTGAAGTCAACTTCTCTCTTTCTCGCTTCTTCTTGAAGGGAGGACTTACACTGATTAGAATCCCATTGCCCCCACTTGCTTTAGGCTTATGTACCTTTTAACTGACCTCTGGTTAATGTCGACTGCTTTAAATGGTGTCTTCTGTCCAAAGATGCCACCAATTTTGGCCCTTGTTCCTCTAAATTTGTGGTCAAGAGCGCCTCTTCTGAATTTCGCTCATTTGCCCCAAAGTGCCTTTAGGGTCCTCGTCTCGGCTTCTCTTCTTTTTCTTTTCTATCTTCCTCCTTTTCTTAGGCGTACTTCTGTCTTCATCGCCTTTTGTCGAGTTAATTTCAGATCATATTTACTACCTCATCTCGGTGCGTGCCCTCAACGCGGTGCATACGATCCTTCTCGGGACCTTCTCTGGCAAGATGTTTATGCTCTGAGGGTAACTTCTGTTCCCCGACTCTCAATGTCAAAATTTCTACCTTCATGTTCTATTCCAACACTTCTTAGTAAAGGTCGACTTTGTAGCTCAACATTTCACCGAAGAAGGTCTTGATATTTCAACTGGAGGTATTAGTAGCAACGTTTGAACCTCCGAGGGTGCCCCTTTGGGTACTGATGGCTTTACCTCGAGCCACGATCAGTCCGCTTGTTCATTCCCATGTAAAAGACTTATGCAAGTGATTGGGTAAAAATAATTTTATTATGAAAATATACATTTGAAGAATCATGTCAAGTGAAAATCAAGTTTTTGGGTCTTTGAAAAAAAGGTTGACCCGAGTGAAATTTTCCGAATGTTGCAGAGATGCACATATGAAATCCTTTCTGGGCTATTAGGCTTCCGAGAGGAGCGACTCCCATACCTAATTTCTACCCAATTTAAAGGTGGCTCTCTTTACCTCACTAACTCACCATGCCCCCATCCTTCCCTCTTTTCTGATCTCAATCAGGCATTAGAAGTGTGGCAATCCTTGAAGAAAGGTTAACCCCGATAGGCGGAATGTGATCTGAAGACAAATTCATCCTTCCGCGTATGGTCCAAATGGTCATTTTATGGCTTGTAATGTAGGCTAAGGCTCACGGCTATGGAAGAAAGGGTAAATAGGCCCAAACAAGTATTTAAGGGTGGTGAAACCAAGGATCATTTCTTCCAATCTGAAGTCTCAATTATGCTTCGATGAAATGCTGTTTCTTTTCTTGCTTCTTTGGATCACTCTAGACTGCCCCTTTTTGGGGTTTTCACCCTAGAGTTCATTTCCCCATCAAGTGTAGTTTCGGATCAAATTGCACCTTCACATTGTATTAGTGCAGGCTCTTGCTCAAAGGTGAACAATCTTTCGAGACTCATCTATGCAGAGATTCATTTGGATAGGGAATCCTCTTGTCCCTTTTCTTTATCCGCTTCTCTCCTTTTCAAAATTGCACTTTTCACTTTAGTGCTTTTGCTTTTGATTTCTCCAACTTTTGTGTCGGTAGCTTTTGACTTGATTTGGGTAGCTCTTTGAGAACCAACTTTTCTTTTGTTGTTTCCTCAAAATTGCACTTTTCACTTTAGTGCCTTTGCTTTTGATTTCTTCAACTTTTGTGTCGGTAACTTTTGGCTTGATTTGGGTAGCTCTTTGAGAACCGACTTTTCTTTCGTTGTTTCCTTTTGATTTTTTTGGCTGCTCAATCTGAAAGTGTATCCAATGAATCTTTTCTCTTTTAATGCCCCTTAGTTCACAAGACATCATTCCCATAGCATAATCAGGATCCAATGTCATTTGCTTGTCCATAGACTTCTATCCTTTTCTGCCCCCAGTGTAGGGGTGATCCTCGGTTTGGGTTCAATCAGAAGAAAAAAAGTATGATAGGCTCAAACGTGGACAACAATGGGTATTTTTTTCTTTTCTTTCTACGTGAATGGAATTGAAGGAATGACAATGTCCTCTCATACACGGATATCAAAATTGGTCTTCAGGTGGTAAAAGTTTTAGGGTTATCACTTCATTCAAGAACCTTAGACAACAATGCCCGAGAGGCAAAATTCACTCAATGGGAGTGGCCCATTATTTCCTGAACACTCATTGTCATTCCTCCCTTGGCCTAAGTAGAGCATAGGGTTTTCATATTTATAGCGTCCTCACAACATTCGGTTTTTTAGAAAAATCTTTTTTCTTTCAAATTGAATTAAAGTTAATCTCAAAAAGTATATACGTGTGTAATTGGAAAACAAGAGTAAGCTTATGAAATGTTTAAAGAATTAAGGAATACCAAAATATTTTCTAGATAATAAAATGAAACTTTCGTTATGATGAAAGAAAATTTACAGCTTACTTATTTCTTTTGCATTTTTCCCAAATGCACAGGGATCAACGAATTTGAATTGCCTTTACCGATAGCCGTTTGCTCCGGGCTAGTTGTACCATTCCCCTGGGTACAATCAGTTTTCACCAATAATGAGAATTGGATTTTTGCAAGGGATTTATTTTCCTTTGACCATTCGCGAAAATGGATTTTCGATGGACATTTGAATTATCCATTGTCTTAAACTTCACCGTATTTAAGCACGTTGTGCCAACATTTCTGTCGGACTTGCCCAAACATCGCTCCTTCTTTCTTGAAGTGATGTAATGTTTTCAATTCACTTTTCTTGAATCGAGACTTGCATTTTTCCCAAATGCACAGGGACTAACGGATTTGAATTGCCTTTACCAGTAGCCGTTTGCTCCGGGCTAGTTGTACCATTCCCCTGGGTACAATCAGTTTTCACCAATCATGGAAATTGGATTTTTGTAAATGATCTATTTTCCTCGCATACAATATTATCTCCTTTTGTTTCTGAAACAAATGTTCTTGAAGCTGTTTGAGCTTATCCATCCTAACCACTAGGTCATTCATGCTTCTGAAGCTGTACTGGCTAGAAACTGTTCTTTTGTCCATTTTTTCTCTCTTTTCTCTCTCTGACATGAGTGTTTTCCCCAATTAGTGATGACGCGATGAAATGCCTTAAGCAAGTTTTAATGTCCAATGATGGATGTATTATGAACTCAAATTAACAAATGCATGATCATGAGACAGATGCATGACTGACGATGTTGTTTTGAAATGACATATGCTACAAATGTTACAAATGTATGCAAATCAAAGGTGTTGGTCATATAGGTGATTCCCCTTAGGTCAACTTTCACTTGAACGTAAAGGAGTATCCTCGTTACAAGATAGTCATAGCAAAAGTCCTACGGGTACTCTTCTTGCCCCCTAATCATGTTCAAGGAAATGAAAACTTCGGCTAAAAAGCTGGGGCCAGATTTGCTTTCTTCTCTAGCAATTCAAGACCCTCTAAAACTGTTGGTATCAAGTCCCGGAAAACAAGCTATTTCCTCGAAGCTGAATCCATTTCTTGACCTAATCCATGCTCTTTCCGGTCGTCACGCTCTTTTCGGCCGCCTCTTTGCACTCGGTCGGGTAGTTTCATAATTTTGGATGTTCGGAGTAGATCCGATCTTGCTTGACTTTCCTGGGATGGAGAAGGGTTGTGCTTTCTTCAATGATAGGTATTAGATCTTCCACTGTGTGTTCACTCGGTAAACTCTTCCCTTGTCCTTTCTGATTCACCTTTGACCGATATCGGACTTGCTAATTGACAACATCTTTTTTAGCAACCTCCCGTCCACAATGACAGCCCTTGATCGGGTAAAACCACCTTGACTCAACACCTTTATGTCATGAAATGCATGCGAGAATAAATGCAAAAAGATCATAAGAAAAAGTCGTTAGTGTCGGATAAACATGATAAAAAGGCAAGCATGAAAGCAAGCAACCCTATTTATCCCGTCTAATGAACCTAGGCTGTCCGCATGGCTCTAAAAAGGGTGGGCAATCTAGTTCTCTACATGCAGTTTTGGTTCTAGGAGGTACTCGAACTGTCCTCGCTGTCCCCTTCTAAGGGTAGCAAGGCCCCCGGTCATCACCCATTATAGGCTCCTCTCAACCGAGTTCAATTCGAGGGGACCCTTTTTCTATATTCGCACGGAGAAACGATATTCTCACGAAGATATAGGGTACTCGAGCCCCGAAGGTACTTGCTAGGCCCACACGGAGGAACAATATCCACACGAAAGCACTAGCGTTTTCCCCCCACTTAAACGAACGAGTTTAAATGCCAATTATAAATGCGTTTAAAATAAACTCGCACTTATAAACAAATATCGATCGATTTGGTCACTTTAATTCGCAACTTCTAATATTAATTGAACGGTAAAGTTTTTTTTTTTTTGGCTTGACTCTCTTTTTTGTTTTTCAAAACAAAAATTTGTCCCCAGCGGAGTCGCCATCTGTTGCGACTAAAAAATACCTCGGTGTCACTTAGAAGAACCGGGTTTTAATAGTTCTTGAAAAAATGAATCGGATTTATAAAAAATAGAGGAGTCGCCACCGGCCATTTAAAAATGGTAGACCGGACACCGAAATAAAACCAGAGATTCTTTCTTTTGAAAATGGGTTCGGGAGTCGGTTACACGCGGGGAAGGATGAGCACCCCCGTCGTGCCCGAAAATCGGTACCAAAAACATTACCGCTTAATTAATGTTAAATTTTGCGAATTAAAGTGACGAATCGTATCGAAATTTGGTTATACGGGCGAGTGAATTTTAAAAGCCTTGATATTCGAGAGAGAACGTCCGAACCACCACCACTACGACTGGTACTGGCCTCGTTCACTCCCGAATAAAAAGGCATTCGCATTGCAATTTATAAACCGAAATGCAACTTAAAAAACATGAAACATAAAATTAAATATGGAAGAGACATAGAGCAAATGTCATGGCATGTAATAGTATAAACGACACAAATGAACATTCATAGGAAACATGATAAGTATGCAAAATCCAATATTCCATGTAAATTATAAGATTAATAAAAACCCAGCACAACAACATATAGCACAAATGTAAATGCACATGCCTATAAAATCATAAAACATACCCAAGGCTTACATGAGAATTATATATTATATACATATGATAAAATCTTAAAAAAAGGTAAACATTCTATTCGTAACAATTGTAATAAAGGAAAAAAAGGGAGGGGGGCATTAGCTACACGGCAGAAGAAAAAGGGAAATAATAATATACATATATTATGATTAATATTGTAGTAAAAGAAACATGGATTTTTTCCTTTTATTAAAAACACAAAATATATATATATATATATATATATATATATATATATATATATATATAATTGATAGCAGCGAATCAAATAGGAATCCATCCCAATCTTTAAATCAGTATCATAAAAAAAACTAAAAAAGGCAATAATATGATTATATCCAGGGAAAGACATGTCAAAAATAAGAAAAAAAACATATTAGGGATTTTAACCTCTTAAATTTACCCCTTTCATTTTATTTCTTTCTCTCAAAAGTGTCATCGCCGCCATCACCTTTGAGCCGACGTTTCGGCCTCTCCGGTGAAATTTTCCGATATGCAACGCCACCGGTGTGACCTCCTCGCCCTCCTCTATCTTTTGATCCAAGTGGATCTCACCGGAGATGACCGAAACGCCATGAATGGAAGATGAAAGCCCCGACGTTTCGAAGCCTTGGCTAGCCGCCGTCCACCGTCAGATCGAGTCGCGGCCGAGATATGTCGCTCACCGCACCAGGGTTCGTCCGTTCACCGTTGGGATCGTGGATACAGAGCTCCGGTCGCCGAAGACCATCGATCCGAAGGTAAAACTTTTCCCCTCTTTTTTTATATCATTATTCGAAATAAAAGATGAAAGCAAAAAAAAGTAGATATCTCCGAACCTTCGTTTTTGTATTAATTTCTCTGAAAAAATGGATACAACGTTTTTGGGGCTTCCTTCGATATTCGAATCGAAATCCCCAAAAATCCCCTTCTCTCGGGTTTACATTGCTTCTCTCTCTCAATCTCTCTTTTTTGCTTACAATGTATGCTCTCTGGTTTTTTTTTTCTCTATGCTTTCTCCTCTATTTTCACTGATATCTCTCTTGCCAAAATGCTCCTCTCTGAAAACTCTCGAATGCTCTCCCTATTCTCTGTTTTTTGTTTTTCGGTTTCCTATATAACCGAGATACATTTCAAAAGGAACATTAAAGTTGAATCCTTGTCTCTGATCTTGTTTGGTTGACGTTTATTAATTGCCTCTGCTTTGTTGTCTTTTTTGCTGTTTTTGGGTCACTGACCACTTCTGTTTTGCTGTTGCATGTCGACATTGCCGGAAATGGGAGGGACATCGGCGTGGTCGCGGCAGACGCGTGCTCGTGGCAGGTGAAAAGTCAGAGGGCTCAGGCGCGTGGGCGCGTTGGGAGATCTGGAAGCTTCATCGTCCTTCATCTAGGACCGTTAGATCGGCTCGATCTAACGGTCAACGTTGTGCGGCGCTGGGGCTTATTGACAACCTGATTAGGGTTTTGTTCGGATGAGATCTGGGCCATCCATCTTCCTCCAATCTGACGGCTCTCAGTGCTTGCGGCGTGGAGACCAAATGGAGGCTCATCTAGGGTGTTTTTGGTGGGTGCAATCTGGACCGTTAGATCATCACCCGATCTAACGGTTCTAAATCGGCTGCGTGAATAGAAAAGAAAACTGTTAGGGTTTCTTTATTTCGGTTGGGCCATGTATTTATTTGGGCTTATATGGGTTGAGTTGTAATATATTTTCTGAATTTTAATGTAAGTGGACTTGGGTTATTGTACTTATAATGTTTGGGGCTTTATTTATTGTACCTTTATAATACATAATAATCATAATAGTAACACTAACGTCAATAATAATAATAAAGATAATTACAATGACAGTAGCAAATATCGATACCAAATATATACACATTCACGCATTATGTACACATTACCTAATTATATGTAACCAAAACACACCTATATCTAATATGTCACATGCATATATACACAATAAATAGCACTAATTAATGATAATAGTATGGTAGCAATACTAAATAATAATATGACATACACACACACATATATATATATATATATATATATATATATATATATATATATATATATTTCTTTTTCTTTTTCCTTTTTCCTTTTTTATTTTTAAATTTCCTAATAGCCCGATAAGCCCACTAACAATACAAACATAAAGGGGTTCAAGGTCCGGACAAAATTAGTGATTACAATTTGTTATTAGAGGCGCTACTTTTTTTCAATACTTATTACGGTGTTACTCTTAAAATTTAATTTTTTTCAACATTTGTTGTTAGAAACAATGATTTAAATAACGGTCTGCAACCGCAACAACGATTGTTATATAGGGGTAGCGGTATCGTCTCAAAAACTGTGATAACTGCAATTGTTATGTCCATAATAGTACATGCTATTAAAAAATTCACAACTATGATACTCGCACTGATTACAATAGTATTTATTCGGTCCGCAATCGCGATAAATATAATGTAACCGAAAACACGACCGCAATTATAATTTAAATCTCTGAATATGAGACTTAATTTTTTAATTTTTCCTAAGACCACTAAAATCTCATAAACAAATTTCTGATGTAGTATCATTTAACTTTAAGGGTAGTTGATAGGAACACTTTCCTTTAGTAGAGCCGGTGATCGTAAGTGTTGTACTAAATAATTTTGGGCCAAAATTATTTCAACATCTAATAATACTATTTTATTGATATAAATATATATTACATATGAAATGACATCCATAATTTTGACTCTTTAACTATAGAAAACTAAAACTGTAAAAACATAAGAACAACGTAACAGATACGTATTGGGACACAAACATCACCAGAAAATTACTCATGGTCATATTTATTCGTGCACACAAGGTAGTGATCAGCTTCATTTTTAATTAGTTGCCACGGCCTCGTCGTGACCCAGCTTCAGAACCGGCAGATGAACCGGCTTCAGAACCCGCACCAGAGCCCGATCGTGAGCCAGCATAGGAACCAGCAGATGAACCAGCTCGAGAACCTGCATAGCCACCGGACCCACCAGATGAACTGGATGAAGAGGATGAGCTTGATGAAGAGCTTGAGCTTGAACCCCCAGATCCTGAACCGGAACCAGCCCCGGCTCCTGATCCTGAACCACCACCACCTCCCAAGCCAACGCCTATGCCTGCTCCAACACCAATTCCTATGCCTCCAAGATCAAGACCAAGGTCTTTTCTGGCCACCCGGCTTTCAGATACAATCGCCGACATGCTAACAAGTAGAGCAATCATAAGAGCTGTAAACCTGAAAGAAGACATGTTCAATAATGCACAACACAGAAACTGAAGAAGCCTTGGGACAAAGAAACAGTAAGATCTCAACTCCTAGGGTTGATTATGGGACTTTCAGATAGACAACGTTAAGCTATTTATAGCAGTTGAGAGCATTAAAATACTAGTGTGAATGTGAAGGGCGTTAAAGCACTGCAGCAAATAACTAAAGCAGGAATTTATTTGGTTAAAGAATTACAAGTGGAAATCATGATGTTGCTTTCTCCAAGATTTTGTGGCTAAGAAAGCTGCCAAATTCCATGGGGTTGTAAACGTAGCCGACCCATTATCCATAGTGGATTGAGCGTCGATCAGTGCGGTCTTTGTTTAATGACTATATTGAGGAACATACAAGCATGCACTTTCTTTAGGATTCAATTCCTCCTAACTTATTTGGTTTATGGAGTCCGATATTGTAAAAAAAGAAAATTCCATTTCCTATTAAAAAAAAGTCCATTTCGATTGTAAATTTATTATCATGTAACAATTAAATAGTTTAGCGGTTATTCTATACTATTAACATAATTTGACAACTTTATAACAATCAGTTGGTTGTAAGATTGTTTTGTTTTTAAGATCGATTGTAAGATTGTTAATTGCATATAACGGTTCAATCAGTGGCGGATTCAAAGGTTGGCTTGGGTGGGCACGGACTCACCCTGAATTTTTTTAAATTTACATATTTGCTTTTAATTTTTTTAAAATTTTATGATTTAGTCCTTAATTTTTATGACTTATACACACCCTGAAATTTTAAAATTTTTATTATTGTGCCCACCCTCAAAATATTTTTAGTTTGTGCTCACCCTAAAAAATGTTTCTGGATCCGCCACTGGGTTCAATGTTAATTTTGTAACAATATTTAAAATGTAACACTCGTTTTATAAACTTTAAACTTATGAAAAAAACGATAAGTATTTTAGACAATTTAATGATCATTTGAACTTTAAAAGTATTAGGTTTTGAGTTTCAGTGGATGTAAAGATATTACTTTTTTTTTTAATTTTTTAATATTTTTTTGTCAAAATTTATAATTTAGGTATTTTGTTAAATTACTTGATATTTATAAAGTAAGATTTATTTTACTAATTTTATGTGGCTTGGATTGACCCCACAATGGTGAGCGTGGCTCTGCCATTATCTTCCCATTATTATTATTATTATTATTATTATTATTATTATTATTACCTATTTTGTAGTTTTATATATGAGTGAGTATTTGATCCAGTAAAATTAACAAGTCATATTTTATAAATTAAATTTTATTTGATACTTTTCAATTTGAGTTGTCAAGTTTTGAACAAATTTAATTATAATTATTTATAATTTTATAGTATAAATTGATTCTAATTTAAATGACTTTCTATAATAATATAAATTATAAATATATATTTCTTCATTTTTTTTTCACGTGTGAGTAACATTGATGGATCCATAAATATAAAAATGAGGGTCCAAATTTAATAAAAGACAACATTGCGACGGCTGGTTCACGACTGAAGAAATGTATAATAGCCGGTGGTTGATTTCGGCTTCAATATTGTGAATGAATGAGGGACTAAAAGAGGTTGTAAGAATAGAATAAAATAATGGGAATAAAGTCAAATCCTTTTATTTTTTTAATAGTCTAAAGTCAAATCCTTTTATTTTTTCAATAATGGGACACTTGTTGGGTTCAATAAAGCACAATACTTCCGGCAGTCTAACTTCTAATATTTTAGTACTCCTTTTCTTTTCTTAAAATAATGGGTATACAATTTTTTTATTCTCATTTATACAATATAATATGCTTAGTAACTTTATCCAAATAATGGGTATGGAACTGCTACTAATAGGGCCATAGTTTCGAAACTAGAATGTGAGTTCTTTTATGATGCAAAATGAAATGCAAGTGTATTTTCATGTCTATGATGTGATCAAACTACACTGGAAACATGTATAGGTTGTTTGAGCATAAATAAAGGCTAATTGCATCATTTAAAGGTAAAAAAAAAAATACAAATTTTGGGCAATAGTTTCGAAACTAGAATGTGAGTTTGAAAACTTGCTTGCTGAGTTTAGAAACTTGAATTGTGAATTTCAAAACTTTCCGAGCATGGTGTTTTAGAGTTTCAAAAGTTGGGACCTGGTTTGATAATTTTGAAGCTTCCCTTCAGGGACTTTTTTTAACTCGAAAATTGCTTTGTATTCTTTACGTAATGGTTTTATATTTTCAATGTGTAACTAAATGAAGATTTAACTCCAAATAAATTGAGACTTTGACGATGACATTAAATTTAGTTTAATTTTATGTTATAACGGAATTTTTTTTATTTAAAAGTGAGTACCGAAGTTACTTTTTATACGTTTTAGTCCTTAAAATACTTGACTTTATAATTTATGATGATTCTTAAGTCATTTTTTTTCAAAATTTTGTAAGGTAATTTGAATATGTAGGATTCAATTTTGCAGTTATTTTTTTTGTTTTAAATTGTTTTACAAATATTTTTATGAAATGGCGATTTTGTCCTTTGTGTACTTATGGTTTTGCTCAGTAGGAAAAAAGTATGCAAGGAGGACGATCTTGAATGCCACGACATAGGGAAAAATGTAATGCTGCTGGTCTTTAAATCAGTGGAAACTAAAAATCGTGTCTTTAATCAAAGGCCTTGGTCAATCCAAGACCGCTTCCTCATTCTGGAGGACTGGCCAAAAGAAGCAACATTGAAGGAGATTGATTTCTCTCCGGAGGAATTCTGGGTCCAAGTTCACAACGTCCCTCTTTCCTTCATCAACTCGAACAACGTCCCTTTTAATTCTATTGTGATTAAACGACCATGTTTGATTAAATAGTAAAACAACAAAATTAATTAAAATAAAACAATCATAAACGATAGCGTTTCACTTCTTTTCATTTTGACTACTTACGATACTCTTTTCTCGAAATAATCTTTGAATTCAAAGATTAAAGGAAAATTTCCATGGGTATTCCCTTGAAGGCCAATCCTTTGATCAATTTTGACCATCCTTGCTTTCTTTAAATGATTAGACTAAATATTCCCAAAAGCTTTCTTTGCCTTAATTAAAATTACAGCATGTACAAAACGTTATTTCTTCCATGTATGTATTGATAAAAAAATGTCCACCATGATAAGAAAACCAACATGTCCATCCCATATCTTAGATGCAATGCCACAAAGGTTCTCTTTATTTGAAGAATGTGAACCAATTTGTGCCCTAATATCTCGATCTGAGCTAATCCTTGAAAATTAACGTGACATCTTAGTTTCTAAAGATCGAGTTGAATTTCAATATTTGCAAGTCAGGTATTAGTTTTATTAAAGTGTACTGAATAGTAGTACAATCTGTTCTAAGTAGTATTTTCCACTTGACCAACTAACATGAGGCATCTTGAAAGCTTCAAATCCACAACTTATTCTCCATTATTAATAGTTGAAAACTATAGGGATCAATTTTATCCATTCATCCGATACTGAAATCTTCATCTGATTGGGATTATAACCCCGAAATACAAACCAGACAACACAACAATATTAAAATGATACATTTTAATTAAAAGTAAAGCATAAATGTAACCCCACGACCCGACCTAGGCGGTAGACCGAACCGAACCGAACGGGTCACACGGGGAATATTGAAGTAAACCGGGAAGGTTTACCTCAATAAAGAACCCTATTTTTTTCTTTTTATCTTGTCTAGATGCTCGTTAGAATCCTAAGTGTTTATCATTGCAGCAGAACATACATAGCTCAATCGAACATCGATTAAGACTCGATTGCATTCAATTACGATTTTAGGGACCATTTTGTAAATTTAACAAATTACGAGGGAGTCTTCTAATTTTAGATCACCATCTTTAAATTAATCATGTTACAAGCATCTCTGTTAAAACTCAGCTCAAAACAATCATTCATGCTCATTTAATTGCATCCACAACATTCAGGGACCAAAACGTAAAGAATTAGAACTTCAGAATATTCCATCAACTAAAATAACTGTCAGCCGTTTCGGTACAGATTGCTTTGTATCAAAACAGGTCCTCACGGCTCGGAACACGGGCCCGTATCGAAACGCCCTTAAGGTGTTTCGAAACAGTGGTTTCTAGTGGCAAAACGTACCGGAACAGACCAACCCTGTTTCGAAACCTTTAGGCCATTTCAGGCTCACTGTTTCAGTACAGGCTCGAGTGTGCCGAAACACTTGGTCCTGTAATGACACTTTTTGCTGGTTTTTCTCGCATAAATCCATCCTAAACTAATCCAACATGCATACATCATATTTAAACATCAGTACTCAATCATTCATGGCATATTCAACATCAAATCATGGCAAATTGCATCAAAGGTAAACTATAGGCATGCAACATAGCAAGTAAGCCACTCAAGAGTCAAAACTCAAACCAATGCACAATCCATCAAATAAAGACCTTTTACAAGTTTAGAACCATAAAACAAACATGCTCAAAAGGGTGTTCATACACATCACCCCAAATAGACTATGGAACCCCCATTTCCCTTATCACTCTAGTCCATAAACAAAACGTACATTCAAAAGCAAAGTCCCTTGGAATCCCTTGCCTCTTGTTGCCTTCTAAGCTTCAATTATCTACATTGATTGATAAATAAGAGCGTAAGTACACAAGGCTTAATGAGGGGTGCTCAAAACCAAAACACCATCAATGCATTAAACTATTTTCCATCATTTGAAAACCACCATGCCCTTTTTAAAACCATGCACTTTCCTTAACAAATCAGCATGTTAAACATCATGCAACATGTGTTATAAACTCAACAGCAAATCCATTGCTAACACTAACTTAAGCCTTTTTATGCATAGCTACCATATGCAAAGCTTAAAGAGTAAAACATGCATTTTCATTTTTAGGCATCATAAACCATAACATATCATCAATTATATTGGTATACAAGTGATCTTTAACATGTCCATTTCTCAAAACCACATCGGATACACAAATTCTCAAGTGTTGCCCCAACACTTCATACATTCTCACCGGCAACTCAAGGTTCACATACGGGAGTTACCCTTCACCGTTGTGACACTCGTGGTGAAGTATTTGGTACACCATGTAAACCTCTCAACACCACTCATCGGTAGATGTATAACCCCACTAACGAGAGACGAAACATTATACACTTTCCTCATTTGTTAGGGCACTTGGATGGAGTATTCAGTACACCGTATAAACCCCTCAACATCCAAGGTGACTTGTTTATAGTGCACCCAATCCTATAGCCGGCTAACTATATCTGATTTTCATTTATAAACCAATTTCACAACATCACTTGCCAATATAATTCACATTTAACATAAACCTCACTGTTTTCAAAGCATTACCAATAACCACATTTCCAAGCATCAAACATAGTTTGATAATACAAGTATAAGAATATACTTACAAGGATCACTTACCATGTGCATCCTTCATCAATATATCATCAAAACAGTAAATCATTTACTTCAATTCATGCTTTAAAACAGTAGTTAACATGCATCAAAATCAAGTGCATCAACAATTCATAATAGCACAATCCGAGGGAGAAAATCCTTTACTTACTTCCGAACTTAGTAAAGCTTTTCAAGCTTACAATAAGTTCCCAAAACCACCTTTTTAAGTGTTTCAAAGCTGGAAAACATATTCTCACTCACTGACTCGCGAAACCAAGATTCGTTGACGCGAAATTAAGCGTCTAAAGCCCCCGGAACTTCACCGATTGCTTCTGATGTATTCTCCCATGTTTATACCACAAAAGAACAGAGGATTAATGCATCATAATGCAGTAAAATCACCAGCAACTTAAACTATCTCGTTGCTCTGCCCTAAAGCACCAAAATACTTATCCAAAACAATCGAAATCACCTTCGATTGCTCTCTAAACTCAGCCCAGCCATAAACTAACACTTCCATCCCATTTTAACCATCAATCAACGTCCAAAATCAATTTAATTACATCATTATACCTCTAGCAACTCAGATATCACACTAACACCTCAAAACCCCAAAATATAACAATCTAACAATTAGAGATCCATCCTATTTCGGGATTATTATTATAAAATCATTATTCTCACATCATTTAACATCCAAATCAAGTTTAAAATCATTCTCAAATCAATCAAAATAGTGCCCAAACGAATTTCTTAGAAATTCACCAAGAAAAGCTAGATTAATCCATTTTCCATTAATCAAAACATGAAACTTAGTTAATAAACATATTTAGGAAGCCAAAGACTTGGGAATTCCATTAAAGAACCTTGATTAGAGGAGTTGAATGAAATCTTACCTCTAACCTTGCCTCTTCCCCTCAAATGATAAGATTTGATGAAATCTTTCAAGATAGCTTAAGGAAAAATTGAAAGGAAACTCAAAGAAATTATTGGCTAACCAAAAAAGATTTGAGAAAATGGAATCATCTGAAATTTTAGAGAAAAGAAGAGTGTTTGGCTGATTGGTAAATGAGAGAACACTTAGTTACGTGAAATCTCTTTTGACTTATTAAAATTTCCTTTTTACTTTAAAATCCTTTTTTATTTAAAACAATTAAAATGGTCAATTTGAGGGAAAAAGTTCATAAAATAGATATAATCTCTCTAAAGATTCTAAGTCTTGACCCTTTTTAATTTAGTCCTTAAAAACCAATTTTGTACTTTTTTACAAAATAGTCACCAAACTGAAATCTTAACTTTCCAAAACTTATTTTTTGAAATTGATTTTACTTTCCCTCAATATATATTTAAATAGGATTTTAGAAAATTTTCGCACAATTTTATCACATCTCAAACCAAGTTTTCCCTGAACCAACTCCGAACTGACCTGAATCTCTAATCTAGATTCATCGGACCCTAAACCGCCTTTAAAACCTCTAGGCCCAAAATTGGGGTGTTACAACTCTCCCCCACTTAGGAAATTTCATCCTCGAAAGTTTACCTGAAAGAAAAAGGTGCGAAAACTACTTTAACATGTTCGCCTTGCTTTCCCGCGTGGCCTCCTCAACTTCTCGATGTCGCCACAACACCTTCACAAGTTCAATCGTCTTACCATGAAGAACTTTGCTACTAGAATCAAGAATCCTAACTGGTTCCTCATCATAAGACAAATCTGGATTCAACTCGATCTCCTCAACAGGCATAACATGAGATGGATCCGATCTATACCTCCGCAACATCGAAACATGAAACACATCATGAATTTTCTCCAACTCGGGAGACAACCTCAACCGATATGCAACAGGACCAACACGCTCCACAACCTTATAAGGTCCAATAAACCTTGGACTAAGCTTAACCTTACGTCCAAACCTCAACACCTTTTTCCAAGGTGATACCTTCAAGGACACGCGATCTCCAACTGCAAACTAAATCTCCTTACGCTTTAAATCTGCGTAAGATTTTTGACGATCCGATGCTGCTTTCAACCGATCACAAACAAGATGTACCTTCTCAGTCGTTCTCTTAAGCAAATCCAGCAAGAAAACCAACTTTTTCCCCGTCTCCGCCCAACAAAGAGGCGTTCTACACTTTCTTCCATACAAGGCTTCATACGAAGCCATTTGTATACTCGCCTGAAAGCTATTATTATAGGCATACTCCACTAAGGGAAATTGTTTCTCCCAAGAACCTTGGAAATCTATAATACAACACCTCAACATTTCCTCAAGCACTTGGATAACTCGCTCAGACTAACCGTCTGTCTGAGGATGATACGAGGTACTGAAATTCAAACGCGTACCCAACGCTTGATGTAAACACTCCTAAAATCGCGTTGTAAACCTCGGATCCCTATCCGACACTATAGATTTAGGTACACCATGCAAACACACTATCTCCGCAATATACAACTCTGCCAGCTTATCCAATGTATACGTAGTATGCACAGCTAACAAGTCTGCACACTTCGTAAGGCGATCTACAATCACCCAAATGAAGTTCTTCTTTGACGGGGTCAAAGGCAAACCGGACACAAAATCCATCATAATCCTCTCCCATTTCCAATCCGGTATTCTCAAAGGTTGCAACAACCCGGAAGGAAATTGATGTTCAGCTTTCACACGCTGACAAACCATACACTTGTTCACAAATTCAGCAACATCCTTCTTCAAACCATAACAAAAAACGAGTCAGTATGGTAAATTAATCGTGTAAGCAAAAAATTAAATTGCTGATAAATAAAACAATTTAATTAAGCAAGAAAATAACCAGAGAAAAGTATTTAAACCAGCATCATCTGTCCTCGGTCCCTGTCTGGCTCTAGTGGGGTGGGCTTCTAAAATAGAATGTGGGCTTTGTTCTAGACTCTCGGTTCTCAAACTGTCGTTACTGCCTACTGCGACAACAAGACATTGATTCGGTAGTATAGGTCCCTTACAACGGAGGCGTGGACCCCATGATGCGTAAGGTTAGTATGCTGGAAGAAGACGAAAATCTGAACTCAGAGCTGAAGAGCATCACGTCGGATATTTTCGTACTCCCACTTAAGGGTGAAAAACCCGGGTTTAGGGTTTATGCATGAATGAAAGATATAGCATACACAAAAACTACCCCAATTTTTCCAAAAATCCATCGAACAGTTTTTCAAAAAAAAAATTAAGTCCAGATTAATGTTCAAAATGCCACGTGTAATTAATTTATTAGGCCTACGTGTAATGCATGAATGAGTTGTTCAATCATCATTCTATTGAACAACCTTGTGATTTTTTGTCCTTTTACTCGAATTAAAAAACCCACGTATTAAACAATTGTTGGTGACGGTGTTCGATGTCAGTACTATCAAAATCATTAGTTACAACATGGTAATGACATATTTGGTCATTTTTTTCCTTGCATAAACCATAGATAAAAGGTTTGAAACTTACCACATTAGAATGGACATGCAGAAGCGACAAGCCTGCATTATGAAGTGATTAATGAAAGAGTCCAGCCTAATGTCGTAACTTGCATTTCTTTAATCAATGCTTCATACGAGGGTAAGAGTGTCAAAGAAGTTATTACCATGTTGGAACAAATGATTCTGAGAGATGGAAAACATGACTTTGTCAGCTATAGTTGTTTAATACGCTGATTTCTGCAATTCAGTTAAATGTACAAAAATGACAAGCTTGTTTGATATGATGTTGAATGAAGGTGTACAACCTCATAGTGGAAACTTTAAGCTTTTTCATCAATCCTTTATGAAAAAGAAAAGAAGACCGAAGGAGGCATTACCTTGTTGGACTAATGATTTAGAGAGATTTAAAACCTGAGATGGCTACCTATAGTGGTTTAATACATTAGATTATGCAATTCAAGCCAATGTGAAGAAGCAACAAGCTTGCTTAGTAAGATGGTTGCTGAAGATATTGTACCTGATGTTGGAACTTCTAATATTAGCAAACAAGGAAAGTTGGATAAAACTCATGACGTACCGAAGGTGATGTATCAAAAAGCTGCGTACCTTAATGGATATACTTGCAAGATAATGATAAGAATGTAATTTAAGGCCAAGGATGTATTTGATTCGATGGCAACCTAGGTTTTGCACCTTATTCAGTGGCTTATAAAATGTTGATCAATGGGTAGGCAAAGAGCAAAAGAAAAGAGGAGACTTTGAGTCTTGCTGAAGAAATGCTCCAAGTGGGATTGACACTCCAAGAGGCTTGAAAGGCTATGGAAGTTGCAAGGAGTAGCTGGTAAGGAGTTTAACTAAAACCTCACCTTTTGTTTGTTATTTATTCTTTCAGTTTTTTCATGGATGCTGCAGAAATAGAGATCACCTGATTATATATTGAACTAACATTCAGTATGCAAACATAATGTCACTTTATGTATGAGGTGTATTCATGAGATTACTCGGTATATGGAGCTGTACGCTGACCGTATATCAAATACAAATTCACCAATAACATCATCGTCAAACAGCAATATTCAGTTCCACAGCAATATTCAGTTCCACAGATGAAAAAGAAAATAATCAACTCAAGTTGTCATCTTCAGCTTCAAAACAGAAGGTCACAATTGGGGAGGATCATTTAGGAAGAATGCAAACTTAGTAACCCGTATTTGGCTGCCGGCTTAGCTTCGGAGGTGTAGAATAAAGGACCACGTAGTACAATTTCATGTTCTTCTCTTGTAGAACAGGGGAAGCAGAAAGAAGAGCTTCAATAGTTTTGTTGACATTAGTGGTAATATTGCAGGCCTGCGATGGGGTGCTTTTGTCTCGGTTGTCTTGCCTTGGTTTTGTATTATGATTTGTGTTGTATTCGTATGTTTAAACTATTTTATATTTATATAATTTTACATTTTTATTTATGTTGTATAAATTTTAATATATTCGTGCGTTTGTCTATATATTTTAGTGTTGTATCTTGTTCTTATTGTGTTATTCTTTTTTATCATGTTTATGTCTGTTCAAGTTGAATACCCCAATTTGTTTTATTCATGATGTTAGGATTTGAACTTCTAACTTTGCTTAAGGAATTTAATGTAATGTCTTGTCCTATTAGAACAATTAATTGTTGGTGTAAGTGATGTTTTATATGAAACTATCGAAGTTATATTAAGAAATAGGATGAGGTACTAAGTTAGAGGTTCGAATCAAGACGTGAATAATACTCTACAAAATTCGATTTGGATTAGTAGTGGGTCGGAAACCAGTTGTTAAATAAAAAATATCAAATTTAAAATTATACTAAAGAGTATCAAATCTTGAATTATAGTAAAACAAAAATATTAGAATTGACATTTTCACTTAACATAACTTTCACATATCATCAAATAATGTTCAATTGATACTTTAAATGATTTTTCGTCAAAATTTTCTCAACGATTTCATTTAAATAGACTCAAAAGAAAATTAACTAAATTTCTTATAAATTTTAATAAAAATATTTAAATTGTTAATTAATCATTATTTGATACTAATATGTAAAAATATGTTAGTAAAATTTCATATTTTTACATTAGAATTATTTAATGGTGTTAGTATAAGTGACTTAATTTATTAAAAACAAAATTTAAATGATTAATTTAATTTAATTAAAAGTTTGTGGTTTAAATGAAAGTTGAAGTTAAGTTTAGTGATTATGTTGAGATGTTTATTTTGATATAATCCAATGAAAAATGTTTTCGACTTGTTTAAATATTTTAAAAAATAATTCAAAAGTACTCAAAACTTGAAAATATGTTTTAAAAGTCTTCATAATGTTTTGACTCATTCCACTATGTTTATATACCTTTAAAGTCAAAAGATAGCCAAATTGTTATGTTTTTAAAGAAGGTTTCGATACCTCAGTTTGATGGTTCCGAAATATTTCAGGCATAATGGCCTAGAATCGAAACCTTAGCAAAGGTTTCAAAAATATGACTATGTAACGGCTATATTTTTCAAATCCTCTTTAAGGTTTCGAAACCTCTGACAAAGGTTTTGAAACCTTTATGCAGGTGGAAATTTAAAACTTGACTTTATAATTTTCCAGCGGCTCCAAAACATTCTCAACGGCAATAAACGGCTAGTAGCTCATTCTACACTATAAAAAAGGCTTGGGACACTTGAATAACAAGAGGATGGACATACAAGCTTAAAGATCAAGAAAATTGAGTTTTTCATTGTTTATTTTTGTAATCTCTTGTAAAATCTTTATTCTAATCCTAATGAGCCAAAAATGTGTAAACACCCACCTAGAGATGTAATTAGTTTACAATGTCAAGACCTCATTGTTGAGGGATAGGTTCTAGTTGATCCTTATAAAAATTAGAGAGAGGGTTCTATCTTAGCCTGTGAAAAATAGGGATGTAAAGTTACCCCTTAAACCCGTAAAGGGGAAGAATTCAATGTTAGTGAATTGGGACACATTTTGTGTGGATGCTAAGGTAGTGGATTTAGACCTTGGTTAGAAGGTCGAACCACTCTAAAATCGACCATGTCAAAATGTCTATCTTTTTCAGTTTGAATTCTCACAATTTCAAAATAAATCTCTACACCCTTCATCAACGCTAATTTCAGTTAAAAACATCAAGCCTTTTAAATTAAAATGTACATAACTTAATTTATTATTAGTAAAAGTTGAGTGATATAGTTCCACTAAACTAAAGATTTATGATATATATGAAAATTGATTTTAAGTTTGATGATTTAGGATATAAATCACCCCTTTAATAACAACAACAAATCATCACTTTAGACCTATTAAAAATTAAGAATAAGGTAAACAACACCATTGGTCACAAGCTATTCTCACATTTTTATTTTAGTCACCAAGCTTTAGTTTGACAAACGTGTCACGAACATTATTTTTTTAATTTAATTTGGTCACCAACTATTAAAAATTTAAGGCTTAAGGGTACCAAAGGCCCCTGAACTTTTTAAAAAAATCAATTAAGCCCTTAATGTTTTTTTGCACTCAATGTCACCCTCAAACTTTAAAATTTAACCAATCCAACCCTTTGACCGAAGGAATCCGTCATTCACCGACGAAATCTGTTAAATTCTTAAACATGGGCTGTAACAACCCTAATTTTCTAAGGTTAAAAAAATGGGGAATGAAAATAAAGGATAGAAAAGCAGCCAAGGGGTTTCGAACCCGTGACCCTTGGCTGCATAGGTCAACGGCTTAACCAATTGAGCTAACATAACTCTTGGTTAGTTATTGCACCAGGGGAAATAAGAGTTAATATCTAAGATCCTAAAATAATAAAATAATAAAAATATCTTACCTGCCACCTTTAATGTAAATTTAATTGGGAACTTTTCCCAAAAGTTCCAAAATAACCCCCATCGACATTCACGTATCTTTCCCTTGAACCAAATCGGCCACCGTCGATATGCCCTCACCGTCGCGTCGTAACGCTCACCGTCGGCGTTAAAGTGTAACATCCGCATTTTCGTCCTAGAATTTATCGCCGTAGAATTTAATTATTTTATTTATTCTTAGAAGCAATTGAGCTTGCGAATTTATGAATTATGCAATCTGGTCCCTAAAGTCCTCAATTGGGCAATTAGTGCACCAATTCGGATTAGAAAGGAAATTAGATTGGAATTAATTAGTCTAGCCGATTGGTAAACTAATGAAATCGAATTAGTGATGTTTAGATTTAAAGTGTGGAATTAAAAGAATACGAAAGAAATTAAATAACATTGTACTCCTTAAAAATTGGACGAAATTGATAAAATTTAATAAAGCTTGTAACAAAGCAATTTAGGGATTAAATTAAAAGATTCTTAAATAGTGAAAATTGCATGTAAAAGATGAATTATCCTTAGGGCTGCCCCTAGTAAATTAAGAATAAAAGAATAAGTAAAAAGGGCTTATAGGTAAATGTAAAAGCCATCAAATCAATTATATGATGAATGCTTGTCATCTTTTCCCATTTTTGCTCTTCTTTGCCGTGAAGAAAGGGAAAATATGGGGGAAGAGGGAAGCTCAATAGTCAGCCATGTTTGAGAGCAAAAATGTATGAAATTTTCGGTTGCATGAAGGAAGATTAAGCTAGGATATTGAAGAGAGTAGCTAATGTTGTCAAGAGATTAAAGAAAGTAAGTCTCCTACTCTTTGTAATTTTCGGTTGAGTTAAAATCATGCATGCAAACCTAAGATTTATATGAACATGAAGATATATGAGTCTTGAATGAAATAACAAGATAAAATATGGAAAAATGTGAAAACTATTCAAGAACACATGAATGGAGTAAAAAGGGGACTGTTTTGAAAGAAATATAAAATCTTGAGCTTTGGAAAGTTTGTTAAGAGTCAAAATCTGAAAATGGTTACTAGGAGAAATTTGTCAAGGGATGAATATTTGGTTATAAAAGTTTAATGGTTGCTGGAAAAATGAAGTAGAAAGATGGTATGTTGATTAGAACTAAAGATGGTCATGAAATCGAAATTTGTGAAGATTGGGGACTGTTTTGAAGAAATCGGTAATTTGCATGCCTAAATGTTGAAATTGGAAAACTTACATGGACTGTAAAAAATACCATTGAAAAATATAATAAGTCATACTATGAAAGAAATTTAGATTCAAGTATGTAGTTAAGTGTATGTTCAAGCTAAAGTGCTAATTAAGAAATCTGTCTAGTGATGTTCAATGTAAAAGCAGTAGCTTTGGAAATTCACCAAAAATCGAATCTAAGGTATTTGAAGCTGAAATTTATACTGTATAAACTTTAGTATGTCTAGAATCACTGAGAGAAAACGGAACTAAATTTCAGTATGTAAATTGGAAGATACAAAATTTTAAAGTCGGGCAGTGCATGCTGTCCAGAATTGCCGAAATGAATATAAATAAGTAATAAACTGTATTAATCCGAGTAAGATAAAAATATGAGGTTAATGTGACTGAAAAATTGGGTTTAATACCTTTCCAACGGTATATGATATGTTAATTTTGGATTAGTAATTAAAAAGTTACGATTAAAACGACAACTAGTCCTCGAACTAGTCTAATGAAAAAAAAAAGTCAGAATTGAAGTTAGGAGTTCATGCTTGAATTGTGAAGTAGTTATGGTTGAATTGCTTTCTAATATAGTGTATTTGTTTAATGTTGAGAGTTAAGATCGTAATAGCGAAGAAACTTCGGAGGAAGCTAGGATCGATCGTTCGAAAGGAAAGAGCAAAGGCATCTCAATTCGAGAACAAGCTTAAGGATCGTGAGTGTAACTTTCGTGAGTGTAATTTTGCCTTAGGGTTGGGACTAGTGTCCGAACCACTTTATTTTCTGTAATTTATATTTTATATGCATGAAATTGGACTAAATGCTATCCGGTAACATGTTTAGTAAGGGAAGGAGATATAAAGGAACTTGGATGCATAATTGAAATTTGTGATACATGTTTGATTGAATGCGATATGTGGACTGTTATATATGATGCTAAATGCCACGAATTTCATGTTGACTTGGATTTTGATAATTGGTTAAGTATGTACAATTGTGGACTGCCCATGTGAATGATTGTATGGTAGAAAAGCATGAAATGGATTCTTGATCGTATTTGATAAAATGTATATGTGGACTGCCTTATGATATGATTATGCTATGCGTGAAAATGCATATGATTATGTATGAGTGATGTTGCTGCCATGCATGATGTTATGATCGAATGAGCATGCAAAGTGAATTCTGAAAAATGTACATGAAATGAATTAATGGACTAATCACTTAACAAGATTTCGCCCTTGGTCGTTTGGACGTTCTAGATAAGAACGGCATGCCTAGAGTCTGAGCTCACCCTCCGATATTGCTTTGTGCAATCTTTGATAGTACTTTGTGTACTCTTGATAAGATGTGTGATCTCGATTGCTGTTCGAGACACACGATGCTATGGGCATCCCCTTTGATATTGCTTTGTGCAATTTATGACGTTGTCGCGGGCAACAAAACTCCGATATGTGTCATTACCCTTCCGATGGCTCGAATTTCTGTTACGACTATTCTACCATGGGCAAAATGTTAAATTAAATGTTTGAGTTATGAAATCATATTAAAGAAATGACATGAATTACCATGTGATATGAAGAGCATGAATTGAATGAAACTTGCTAAGTTAATTAAGCTTATGAAGTGGATAAAGAATAATGTGACTTAACATGATATGCTATGATGTGAAATGCTATGCTATGTGGACATTGATCCTTTCCGAATATGTTATGAAATGAAGTGCTATGATATGTGGACATTGGTCCTATCCGACTATGATAAGAAGCATATGAAATGCTTACAAGTTTGATTATGTGAAATTTGGGTAATAACCCTATTCGAATGTATGTGATTATGAAATGAGAAATTCTGATTTTTGAATGATAATTTGAGATCATTCGAATGACATGCTATGGTGATTTGTAATTTCGACTTGATAAGTTAAAATGCTATGTATGGTTTAGCATGAGATCTTGATTCATTGAATTGCTAAGCATGATATTGAGTATGCTGAATATGAAATGAATTATGCTATTGATCGAATTATGTGCAAGCATGTGATAAACTATTGTGATATGCTATGTATTCGAGCATGTGCTATGAATGTTGATATGACTTGTATGATGCCATATGTATGAATTTTATGTAAGCCTAGTTGGGTGAATACCGAATTGCTAATAAACCTAGCTAAGTAATCTCAATGTTTGATCACGCTAAAGCTCAAGAATGAATTAGTTCTAGCATTACCTCGCTAAGTACTTTTGTACTTGCCGCTCCGTTGTTTTCTTCTTCCCAACCTTAGCAGGATAGCTCAGACCCTAAAGCTAGCTTTCGTTGGATCAAAGTCGTCAAGTTCTCAAGTTCACAGTTCTGAAATATGTACGATCTAAGTCTTATCTTTAGACTCCTAGATGGTGGCTTTGAAGTCTGTCTCAGGATCCGTTTTGTTTTATTTGGTCGTAACTTAAGTTTGAAATGGTGTTTGAAATTACATGCTCCGTGATGCTTGGTTAGGAGGCTAGAATCATGTTTTGTATCTAAGTAGTTAGCCTCATTATTTTGTGTATAAAAATGTAAGTCAAGCTAGTGGTTGTGTCGATCCTTTTTGTTGTCCATAGTCGATAGCTTGACATGTTTAGGGGCATATAAGCTATGTTATTTTGTAAGTCCTAAGTAAAGGGAAATCAAATGCCATGGTATGGAAATATGATATGTTATGTGTTGCATGAAAATTGGCTTGATTAAATATTTGGTAATTTTGGATTAATTCGAAATCACCTAGACCATTTAATTAAGGGTTTTCGAATGGCATGTAATCGGTTAACTAAGCATTCGACATAATGGCTTAATTGCATTAGTAAAATGATAATAAAAATAGAAGTTTTAAATTGGTCCGAAAATTAGTAACGAGATTAAGTGAAAGTATGTTTAAGTTTTTGTTAGCCCATTTTCCGCGTGCGCATTAATACGAAACAATAATTAAAATCATATCACGTCTTCGAAATGCTTCCGCAATTGTCTGATATGTTTCGTTTGTCCGCCTTTTCTGTTCCGGTGACGCCCTTAACTCCCGGCCCGGGTTGGGGGTGTCACATAAAGTGTTCACCGTTAAACCCCGAGCAAAACCCCTCAACCCATGCGCTCAGCCACCGTCCCCTTCACCGGCAATTGGCCATTAAAGGTTCGCGAACCTAGGGCTAAACCGGTCCGCATTTCTTTCGAGTTTTTCGTCCGCCGTGGGCGTCCGTTCGCTGCGCCACCACCGCCGTTGGACTCCTCATCGCAGGCCGGTCAAAACCCAGGTCACCGTTCGACCGTTCATCGTCGTTTGCCCCGTCATCGAAGCTACGCCAACTTCCCGACGAGTTCGAGCTATTAAGGGTAGATCCAGTAAGTTTTGGGTTAATTCCGATGTTATTTCAATTTTAGGTGTATAATAAAATGATGGGTTGTTGATTGTGTCTTTTTTCGGCAGAAAACGACGTGAAACGAACTTTTTCGGCGAGGTTTCGGCGACCGTCCGCGACCTTTGAGTTTTAAAGGTAAGAGCCGGTCCGCGTAGACCGAACCGATCTGAACCGGCTGGTCCGGTTGAACCGGTCGGCTCAGTCAAGCCCCGTTGACCGACCCGACCCGTTGACCCGAGTCAACTCAGTGAGTCAACTCGTCCGAGTCAACTCAGTGAGTCAACTCGCCCGAGTCAACCTAGTGAGTCAACTCGCCGAGTCAGTCTTGAACTAGTGACGTCAGCGTTGACTTTGACCACTGACATCAGCGTTGACTTTGACCAAAAAGTCAACTTTTTCCGAAAAGTCCTATTTTATGTTTTTCGACGTCCTGAGTCCGATTTTGAAGCCTGTTTCACGAAATTCTAACCCGAAAGCCTCCAAATTGGACGTTTGAACCCGAACATGCATATGTATAAGTTATGTCATTTAAGAGAAATTGATGATTAAGGACTGATGTTAATCTTCTGATTTATTAGGTACTCGTGGATCTCCCGATCGTGCCTACGCCCAGCCCAGCTCATCTCGATCCGTACGGCCTCGTGATCCGATCGTCACTCGTACGACCCTAAAACTTAGTATTTTAATACGAATCAAGGTGTAAATTTGATTGTAACCATAATCCTTGTCTATTTAGGTTCCAGTACTGTAGCGGAGCGTGATCCCGGTGCTCGATAGACCTTTTGACTGACCGATCTCATCTTTTGAGGTGTGTGTAATCACTAATTTTGTCCCGATTCTTTAATATTTTATTTTTATTTTTTCATTGGGCTTTCAATAGGGTTTTTAAAATTATAAAAAAAAGAAAGAAAAAGAGAAATATATATTTATCATGTTACTATTAGGCCTTACTATTATTTTATATTATCTACTATTATTATCTATTGGGTTTTACTATCACCTACTATTACCTAATATTATTACTATCAATTATTAATGTTATTATTATTACTATTGCATGCTATCATTTATATGTTATTTTATATATACCATATTATATTATATTATATTATTTCTTTGTTGTTATTATTATTATTATTATTATTATTATTATTATTATTATCATAACTAAAAAAGAAAATAAAATAATCAATATAAATAAAGGCCCAAATATTATTAATAACAATCCATTTACATTAAAGGCCCAACAAAAAAACAAAAAAAATAATTACACATGCCCGTTCTAGGCCCAAACATAATAAAACCCTAGGAAAAATCTGCTTATCCCTTCTCTTCTTTTGCAGCCGCACCAATCTCGGCCGTCAGATCTGGGGAACGCATCAACGTCCCAGATTGCACCAGAGGACAAACCCTAGCAAGCCCTCTCAGCCTCGCGCGCCGCATCAACGCGAACCCTTCGATCGAGTTGTATCGGACGGCCAGGATCCATGCGAGAAAATTCCAGAAGCTCTACGCTCCCCACGCGCGACTGTCCATCTGCCCGACGCGCGCTACGCGCACCTCTTGAGCTCTCACGCTTCTGCCATCTCCGAGCCCTCTGCCACCACGACGCTTCCCCCCGTTCGGGTAAACCCAGAAATGCAACAGTCAATACACCAAAAATGGCAACAGTCAGTACACCAAAAATGGCAATCAAAACAAAAAAAAACTTAAAAAGTCAACTAGACAAGGAGGCAAAAACTCTCAAAACCCAGAAGCAACGAGGACATTTCCTTTTCTTTTTTTTCATTGTAACATCGGTTATAAAAATCGAATGAAAAACAATGTAGAGGAGGAGAGAATTTTCGAAGGGATTCCAATTCGAAAAAAAAAGCAACCCAAAAAATCATTGTAACCAGTTCGAAACTAATACAAGAGAAATTCACAGATCGAGATTGTTTTTTTTCATGTTCTTTTATTTTTATTTCGAATATAAAAAGGAGTTTTTTTTACCTTCGATTTGACGGTTGCCGGCGACGAATCCCAACGGTGAGAAGCATCGCCTTGACGAGGAGAACGACATATCCGAAGATCACGTCGATCTAACGTCAGACGGCCAAGGTCCGGTGAAAAAGAGCCGAATCGTTTCAACCTTTTTTCTTGGCATCAAAGCACTTCCGGTGAGATCTATTCGGATCCAAAGAAAGTGGAGGCCGAGATCTTTCTTGTGGTGGACTTGCATGGCCGAAAATCGCGCCGGAGCGGCGGCCTGAAAGTTCGACGATGGTGACAATATTTGAGAGAAAAAAGAAGGGTAAAAGTAATGGGATTATAATCCCTAAACCCAAATTTCAAATCTCGTTCATTTTTCTTAACGCATAAAACCTTTTTTTCTTTTATTTTTTTTATTATTTAATTACTATTACTAAATATCCGAATCTCTCGTTTAATACCCAATTAACAGCAATTCCCCTTCCAAATTACCCCTTTTTGATCGGTATATTATTTACCTATTGTTGAAACCTAGAATTAGGTTTATGAATTTGGGAATTTTGGTTTTGGAAAAAAGAAAAAAGAAGAAAGACTTTATTATCAGAGTAAAGGTAAAAAAATGTTATTCACACGTGTATCATATTACAAAAATATAATAATATATATAGAAGGAAAAAGATAAGAAAACAGCCTAACTAAGAAAGAAACGGCTTAACTAACAAGCCTAACTAACAAGACTTTTGATCCAACTAACAAACTAATAATCTTAACACCCCCCCTCAAGTTGGAGCATATATGCTTTGGATGCCCAACTTGATTATGAACTCCTTGAAAACAGCTGGTGGAAGTGCCTTTGTAAAACAATCTGCTAACTGATTTGAAGAAGAAACAGGCAGCAACCGTAGCAATCCTTGTTGAATCTTTTCCCGGATCAAGTGACAGTCAATTTCAATATGTTTTGTCCTCTCATGCTGAACTGGATTTTCTGCAATTTTAATTGCAGACAGATTATCACAATAGAGGTTAACTGAAGAAAAAGAAAGCTGCAAATCATTCATTAAGTACACAAGCCACTGAAGTTCACATGCTACAGCAGCTAAAGCCCTATACTCAGCTTCTGTGGAAGATCTAGAGATGGTGGATTGTTTCTTGGACTTCCATGAAACTAAAGCATCCCCTAAAAAAATACAAAAGCCTGTAGTGGATTTTCTAGAGTCAGGGCAAGATGCTCAATCTGAATCAGAAAAAGCACTTAGCTTCAGATTATTATTAGCAGGGAAGAATAGCCCTTGACCAGGATTACCCTTTAAGTACCTCAAAATTCTATGAACAGCAGCTAAGTGAATATCAGTAGGTGCAGCTAAGAACTGAGACAACCTATGAACAGCAAACGTAATATCTGGCCTAGTATTTGTCAAATAAAGAAGCTTTCCAATTAACCTTCTATATGAAGTGATGTCTGTTAAAGGAATACCATCAGTTCTAGAAAGTTTTTGTTTATCATTAAAAGGTGTAGGAGCAGGTTTAGAACCTGAGAAACCTGTTTCCTCTAAAAGTTCAAGAACATACTTCCTTTGACACAAGTTTATCCCTTGTTTAGTTCTTGCTACTTCTAGTCCTAAAAAGAATTTTAATTCTCTTAGGTCTTTAATTTTAAAAGTAGCATTTAGAAAATTCTTTATTTGATCTATAGCAACCATACTAGGACTAAGAAGAAGAACATCATCAACATATACAGCTAATGCAATAAAATCAGAACCAGTGCCTTTCAAAAACAGAGAAGTATCTGAAGAAGCTTGATGAAATCCTTGTTCTTTTAAGGAAAAGGTCAGTCTCTCATTCCACTGCCTACTGGCTTGTTTAAGCCCATACAGACTCTTTTGCAGCTTGCAAACAAGACCAGGCTTACTAGGAATAAAACCAGGTGGCAAGTCCATATAAACCTCTTCATGTAATAGACCATGCAAAAAAGCATTATTAACATCTAATTGATGCAAATGCCAACCTTTTGCAGCAGCCACAGAAATAAGCATACGAATGGTAGTTATACGAGCAACAGGACTGAAGGTATCAAAATAATCCAAACCAGGTTGTTGAGTAAAACCTTTAGCAACTAACCTAGCTTTGTATCTCTCTAGTGTACCATCAGACCTAAGCTTAGTTCTAAAAACCCATTTACAACCTATAGTTTGTTTGCCACTAGGTAAGGAAACTAGATCCCAAGTATGATTTCTTTCTAAAGCAGAAATTTCTTCATTCATGGCCTGTTTCCAACATTTAAGTTTAGCAGCTTGTTTATAACTAGTAGGCTCTTTTAGCAAATCAACACTATTTACAAAATTTTGATGCTTAAAAGAAATTTTATCATAAGACAAAGCTTGAGATATGAGATGAGGAGTAGTATGAGAAATATTCTTACTCCCTGGCAAATGAACTTGATAAGCATCATACTTTGCAGGCAATCTAGTGACCCTAGATGGTCTAACAGAAGGGATAGAAGGAATATCACCAGAATTAGAAGATTCAGAACAGTGATCCTGGTCATTAGAACTTGATAGAGGATCAGAATTAAAAGTTTCAGGACATGCTTCTGGATTAGTTGAACCAGCCACTGGAACTTCTTCACAATGCTCAGAAGAACTGAAATTAAAATCTGAAGGTGTACAATCCTCAAAAAACTTGTCAGTATCATTAGTTGGAAAAACTAAATCATTATAAACAACAGAATTATCTTTAGAAAAAGGAAACTGACATTCTGAAAATACAACATCCCTTGAAACAAAATTTTTTTTATTATGAATGTCATATAACCTGTATCCTTTAACATTTTTTGGAATTCCAATAAAAACACACTTTAAAGATCGAGGATGTAATTTAGTAGTTGGCTTAGGAAGAACAGAAGCAAAAGCCAAACAACCAAACACTTTTATGTTTTCTAAAACTGGTTTAGAACCAAACAAAGCTTCAAAAGGAGTTTTGTGCTGAAGAACAGGTGTAGGTGTCAGATTTATCAAATAAGCAGCATGCAACACACAATCCAACCAAAAATGCAATGGCAATTGAGCTTGTATATTTAAAGCTCTTGCAACAGCAAGAAGATGCTGATGCTTCCTCTCTACTATGCTATTTTGCTGTGGAGTGTGTGAGCATGAATTTTGATGTATAATACCTTTTGCATTAAAAAAATCAGTCATAGAAAACTCTTTAACATTATCAGTACGAATACACTTAACTTTAAGACCAAACTGAGTAATAACCATTTCACAAAACTCAACAATTAACTTCCTAACATCAGATTTCAATTTTAAGGGAAAAATCCAAGTAAATCTGCTCTTGTCATCTACCACAGTTAAAAAGAAGGTACAACCATAAACACTAGTCACAGGGAAAGGACCCCAAACATCAATATGTAACAGATCAAAAATTGAAGCAGAAACAGATTCACTAACAGGAAAAGGTAAACGTTTTTGCTTAGCCAAATGACAAATATCATAGTCTATAGAATCAGAATGAACAGGAATTTTATTAGACAACTGAGAAAAAAACTTCATTCTCCCATGAGATGGGTGACCAAGGCGAGCATGCCAAAGTTTAAAGTCATCAGAAACAGAATTACAAACATTTTGAACCTTATTAGAAACAGAATTACAATTTGCAAACTGAGAAAAAAAATTAAAATCCAGATAATAGAGATCATGAACCTTATTAGCTAAACCAATCATCCTCCATTGAGCTACATCCTGTATACAACAAAATTTAGAAGAAAAAATTAATGCAACATCATTATCCTTAGTCAATTGACTAACAGAAACAAGATTGAAGTTAAAATCTGGAATATAAAAAACATTTTTAAGAACTAAGGAATTAGAAATCCTAACATTACCAACATTACAAACTTTAACAAGATCACCATTTGGCAATTTAACAAATTTATTAACAATTGAAGAATAAGATTCAAAAAACTCTAAAGAACTACAAATATGGTCTGTAGCACCAGAGTCCAAGATCCAGGGTACACTATTAGCTGTATTTAAGAAAGAACAACTTAAAATCATACTTGTAGCATCAGTAGAGGGCACAGTAAAGGCAGACTGCAACATGTTCACTTTAGAAGAATCTTGGTTAACACTATTAGCAGCAGACCCTTTCTCATTCAACAGGCGTATGCGACTATTATACTGATCCTTGGTAAAAGCCACAGGAACATCACGAGATGCAGACTCAGACTCAGGATTATCAACAACAGCAGAAGAACCTATCTGATTTGACTTATTCGGGTAATTACGGTTCTTATAACCAGGAGGGAAACCATGTTTCCTGTAACACCTATCTATTGTATGTCCGTAAAGCCCACAATGAATACACAAGGGTCGTTTGGAATTAGAGGCAGATACAGATTTCTTGAAATTATTCCTAGAATCTTTAGGCTCAGAATTAGAAAAACGACCAGCCAGCAAAACATTTGAATCAGATAAAGAAACAGTAGACGCAAGAGACCTCTCATGTTGGATGATAATAGAAAAAATTTCATTTATGCTGGGCAAGGGTTTCATCATCAAGATTTGGGTTTTTGGAACTGAAAAATTATCATTTAAACCACGAAGGAAACGAAAGATAAAATCTTGTTTACGATATTTTGATGCTTGACAATCACAATTAGGCAACGGCCTCAAATTACAGACCTCATCCCACACAATTTTCAATTGAGTGTAAAAAGAGGAAACCGAAAGGTTACCTTGACTCAGACTGAAAAAATCCTGAAGCAAGTCTGAGATACGAAGCAAATCTCCTTGGCTAAAACGGTCATGCAAATCAGTCCACAACTCCGAAGCATTGTCTATCCAGATCACACTCTGGGCAATTTCGGGGACCAAAGCACGTTGAAGCCACGATAACACCAGGTTATTACATTTAACCCAGGCAGAAAACCGAGAGTCGTCTTTCTTTGGTTCTTTCAGCGACCCATCAACAAAAGAAAGCTTATTCTTAGAGATAAGCGCCATACGCATGGATCGAGCCCATCCATGGTAATTCTTGCCGTCCAACAATGACGAAGTCAGAACGAGCGCCGGATTCTCGTTCGGATGGATGTAATAAGCATCGCAAGGATCGTCGTTCTTGAAACCTCCACGAGCAGCGTCGGCGACGGCGGCGGAACGGGAACGGGAATCGTCGGAATCAACTGATACCATGTTGAAACCTAGATTTAGGTTTATGAATTTGGGAATTTTGGTTTTGGAAAAAAGAGAAAAGAAGAAAGACTTTATTATCAGAGTAAAGGTAAAAAAATGTTATTCACACGTGTATCATATTACAAAAATATAATAATATATATAGAAGGTAAAAGATAAGAAAACAGCCTAACTAAGAAAGAAACGGCTTAACTAACAAGCCTAACTAACAAGACTTTTGATCCAACTAACAAACTAATAATCTTAACACCTATTGACTTACCTTTATTATATTTTTTTTCCTTTGTTCTGTTAATTAATCCCCCATTTATTCAGTGTCTTAATTGCCTGCCTTCATTACCAACCAAAACTAACGTTTTTTTCTTATTATATGTACATGTTTTTTTTACGTAAAAGTTATTTCCACCTTATCACATTTACCACATTTATATAATAATAATACTTACCAATTTAAATATATAATATATAGGTAGTTAATAATCTTGCCCATAATAATTTATGATATATTATTTTTTTTATTCTGTCGCATAACATATATATATATATATATAATATGCCCACATGTGATATATTAGTCATTATACATTCATATACGTATTATTATATATTATATAGTTTACGTATAGTATATATATATATATATATATATATTATGTGTTTATCTTATGTCTTATATTTTAAGCTATTCATTTATCCTTATTTGTTCGAATTTTTTTACTTATTCGTATTGGTTTACGCTTTATTTATTCTTGGTATGATTTCGGATGTCTACATATTCATGCATTTAGGTTTTAAAAATCAATTTTGTTTTTTTTTAAAAAGGTGTGCGATGTCCTTTTATTCGGAAACGAACGAGACCAATATCAGTCGTAGTGGTGGTGGTTCGGGCGTTCGCTCTCGAATATTAGGATTTCTGAAATTTACTCGCGTGTATAACCAAGTTTCGGTTAAAATTGTCACTTCGATTCGCAAAATTTGATTTTAATTAAGCGGTAAAGTTTAGGTACCAATTTTGGGCACGTCGAGGGTGCTAGCCCTTCCTCGCGTGTAACCGACTCCCGAACCCTTTTCGAATCTCTGGTTTCTATTTCCGGTGTCCGGTCTACCATTTCAAAGTGACCGGTGGCGACTCCTTCTATTTTTTAAAAATCTTTTTTTTAATCCCCCAATTTCCTAATAATTTTCTAAAATCCATCTTCACCCCTCAATTTCCAAAAATTCCCTTTTTCACCCTTATTTCAAAAAAATTCTAAAATACTCTTCCCACCACACCTACACCTACATATATACCTATATACAAGTGTTTTTCAAAAAAAGAGTCGCTACAGTGTGTTCCTTGTGTGCTATATGACTGTTGCACATTTGTTGTTTTACATGTTTCACATGATTTAATAAAACATACTATGTGTATATGATTGCTAAACTCGATTTTGTGAAAAACTAGCATGTTTTCCGTTATGAAAGAAACACGATTGTACTGTATGGTTGAATTATGATCTAGCATTCGATATGACAAGCATGCCTATGGTTTTTGGTTATCAGTGTAGAAATATATTGATGAGCATTGCTATGTCTATTATTGTTGCGTACTATGTTACTACCTGGACTAATTAGTAGAGGTACTTGGGGGTATGATGTGGAGACTATCGGCTCAGCCCTGATCCAGCTGGTAAGACCGCCCGTATTCGGATCCTAAGCTTCGGCTAGGTCTGCCCGTATTCGGATCCTAAGCTTCGGCTAGGTCCGCCCGTATTCGGATCCTAGGCCTCGGCCAGGTCCGCCCGTTTTCGGTTCCTAAGTTTCGACTAGAGTCGTCCGTATTCTAAGGTATATCCTTAGGATGGTACCCCGCCCAATGGGCTTGGGTTAATGCCAGTATAGGATACTGTTCTGGGGAACTGTATAATGATGTTTGATTGGAGGGTAGATAGGTTGCATGAAAACTTTGATGCTTTTTATGATATGCTTTGCATAACATGATTTATTATTTATTGATGCAACTGTTTTACTTGCACTGTTGGAACACACTGAGCTTTCTAGCTCACGCCCCAAATTCTTTCCCCTTTCGGATATTTTGGATAGGCCACCCTGTAGCTGACACTTAGAGGATCGACACATTTGGTATTCCTTTTTGAATGTAATGTTTCTATCCACCGTTTGTACTTCCAGGGTGACATGTGCCTATATTTTGTTATGTATGGTATTAAACTAGAAGTATTTTGATATGCTAACTGATACTTATTTTGTAACTATCCTATGATGGGTTTATTAAGTAATCATGGCTGCCTATATTATTTGTGATGTCTATGTTGTGAATGACTTTGGAAAATATTATTGCTTGACGTATTAAACAGGTTTATTTAACTTTATGGTTTTCACTAAGTCCTGTCGTTATGCTGTCGAAATAAACACTTAGTTTGCAAACAGGTTTTCCACTTGAGTTTTAAATTTTGATGTGCCTTACTAGACTTGGTCATTCCGCATAGGCCGGTCTAGGGGTTACATGGGCCGTTTATATGCCACATCACCCTTTGACCGTCCTTGAACCCCGACACCACCGTGAAACAAACTCTAAAATCAACATTTTCGTCGCTGATATTTTCATCGCAAAAAATTGATTCGTCACTCACGTTTTCCATGTAAACGTCAGAGAATCTACGACCCTTCTTCACCTGAAAGACTGACACTTGTTCACTCATCGAAAACCCCAAGCAATGCAACAACCAAAACCGCCTTCCCATCTTTGCAAAAGCTGTGAAAAAAGCCGTATCCGGAAACCCGCCATTGCTAACAAGCTTCCTCTGGTTCAAGTTCCCAAAAAATGAACACTCCATTCTGGGATGAACAAGCTTGAGGTACTTAGCTATGATGAACTTAGCAAAACAAGAATTTGGGTTTTGAACTAAAAAGGATTTCAGAACAACATATTTCATGATCTTGAATTCCTTAAAATATTGCCCTTTTGAGAGCCCCAAATCATGAGAAAAGAAGCCATCTAACATTGTTTTACTGACAAAAGATTCAAACACAAAGCAACGATGACTTTGTTTTGCAAGAACAGTACCAAGCTCGATACTTTTAGCAGCAGCATCAAGATCCCATTTTGATGTTTCCATTTCCTTCATCATCAACCTCACGAAGTTACGAACGGATTTCATTGTAAAGTGCAGAACTTGAGAAAAATCACTTGGATTCAACGTTGTTTTACTCACAAAAGATTCAAACACAAAGCAACGATGGCTTTGTTTTGTAAGAACAGTACCAGGCTCGATACTTTTAGCAGCAGCATAAAGATCCCATTTTGATGTTTCCATTTCCTTCATCATCAACCTCACGAAGTTACGAACATATTTCATTGTAAAGTGCAGAACTTGGGCAAAATCACTTGGATTCAACGTTGTGAGCTTGATGTTATCGAACATTGAAAGAAGCCAACTTTCGTTTAGTTTCTTCTCCATGGACTTGTTTAAAAAGGTGTAATCTTTGAGCTTTTTCTGGTGTAAAGCAATGTCTGTAACTTTTTTCCGACATCAGATTCCAGCTTCTTGTAAGTGCGCATCAAGCTTTGTTTATATTTGGCAGGTGATGTGGCATATAAACGGCTCATGTTTAAGAATTTAATAGATTTCGCTGGTCAATGACGGATTCCGTCGGTCAAAGGGTTGGATTGGTTAAATTTTGAGGTTTGAGGGTGACATTGAGTGCAAAAAAACATTAAGGGCTTAATTAATTTTTTTAAAAGTTCAAGGCCTTTGGTACTCTTAAGCTAAAATTTAACAACGATACTAACATTATATATTTTTTTTCAATTCATTTTTTTCTCTCATCATCAACAACCAACTTGTCATTTTTAATAAATTAATTATCGCTAATAAAATAGTGATATGTGTCATCATTTTACTAATAACTTTTTTCCTTGTATGAATTTAAATCCCGACATTTAATTGTGGGCAGTTGTATATACCATTACACAAAAAATGAAAGCTAAAATTTTACATTGAAGAAGCTTGAATATGAGACCCTTTGTATAAAAAAATTTAATTTCTAATTTGAACTATATTTTGTAATATAGAGGTTTAAACGTCAAATTAGCCTTCAACAAAAATTAATTAAGTTCTTTATGAATGTCTGTACTCAATTTAGTCCTCATAATTCAAATTACTATTAAATTAGCCATCTCATAACGTTAATCGTTATAATTGACTATTAACCCACAAATTTTTACTGAGATGATGACATGTGACACACCATGAAAGTGTCATGCCATAAGACCGTAAAAATCATAAAAAAATTTATTTTTTATAATTTTGTAGTATTTTATATATTTTAAATGATTATTTTAAATATTTTTTTATTTTTTTTACAAATTTAAATATATTTTTTTATAATTTTATAATTTCCAATTTTAAATATATTTTCAATTTTTTTTATAATTTTAAACACTTTTTCGATCTTTCTAGATTTTTTATTTTTGAATTTTTAATATTTTTTTTACGGTTTTATGACGTGACACTTCCAGGGTATGTCACGTGTCACTCCCTTAATGATAGTTTGTGAGTTACCGGGCTAAATTGATCTCAATTTAAATTGTGAGGTTTTGATTAATCACGGTTTAAATTATAAGGGCTAAATTGGGTGTACAAAATTTATAAAGAGCTTAATTATTTTTTTTAATTTTTCGTTAAAGGATAATTTGACCTTCAAACCTATATAAATAAACAATTAAAAAAAAAACTTAACAATTTTTTTAGTGTTATTTGGTGCCACCATCGGTACGTGGCGTCGAGATCTCTTCAATCATCGACATGCGGTGTCGGAAGGACAATCAAGTTTTTAACCCTCAGTTACAAACTATGGGTTTCCATGGTCCACGTGTATGTTGACAAAGATAGTAAAAAATGGCGTGGAATTAGAAAAAAACATGGCTACATACGCCATCGTTAAATATTTAAATGCGGGTGATCAAATTAAAAAAAAAAACAACACAAATGATGATTTTACTGAAAAATAATTTAATAGCCAAAATAAGAAAACATAAATAGTTTGAGGACTACGTGTGTCATTTACCCTTAAAATATTATAAAAATAAAGAATTAAATTCTGCACACAAATAAATCTAGGTCATGTTTGACAATTAGTTGATAGCAGATAGCAGATTACATTTGATGATAGCTAATAGTTGATTTGACTAGCGGATTGTATTAGCTGATTGTATAAAATTGTTTGGTAAAATTAACTGATAGCTGATAGCTGTTAGATTATTTAAACAAACAAAATGACATATAAGGACATGATTATATCTAATACTTATTTGAATAGTTTATTAGTTATCGATATTTTGTATCTAACTAATATTAATTAGATTTATAAAAATTACTTTTAATATAAACTTTCTAAACATATTCGAATGATTTATATATTAATTTATTATTCATATAATTATTTTAATATAATTTAATTGATTAATAAATTTAAATACATATAAATATATGATAATAAAAAGAAAAAATAAATAAGATTAACTTATAAATAGGGTGAGAAAATATTTAATTTAGGTTGTTTGGAGATTTTTGGTAATTGGTAAGGTAAAAGAGTCTTTACAACTATAATATCAAACATCTAATCTCAAAAAACTCTTATTAAGAGCTTTTTCAAAATTAACATTTTCACCACAATCAGCTCTTTCAATTCGCTGTTCACCAAACAACAATATTAACAGATTTAACTGGTCAAACATCTAATTATACCTCAAACTTTAATTTTTGTCCAAACCGCTCTTTACTAATCATGACACTATTCTTTTACATTCATTTTATAGAACGTGGCGTATTTCTTATTGGATATAAATAACTCCTCATTTTAGTTTTAAAAGTCGCCCCCTCAAAAGATTCAAAACTTGGTTTCTGCTTCTTTGCTCGTTGGCAGGATCACTCATGGCAGACCAGGTAAGCCTTGTTTCTTTTGCTTCCCCGTTTAGTTTCCACAAATCTTCCGGAAACAGAAACAATATAATATTCAAATTTTATTCTTTTTAGAAAATAAATTTTGATTAACAATTCCCTTCAAATTTATTCATTAATTTAAAATACTCCTGTTATAAGATTTCTAGGTTTTAGTTCTGAATTTTTCCTCCCTTGCCGACGCCTGAACAAGAAGTGGAATACTATCCATTTTGCAAGTCATTTGAAGCGATACGTGACATTAATTTAAGATTTGTTTAAATCAAGAAGGATTCAAACCGCATTGATGAGAATTGCGTCAGGTTCCGCATTCCACGTAGAATTTGTTTATATAAATAGGTTAGATTGTTGAATGTTGATTACTGTAGTCCAGCAACCTCGAATCTTTTGTATTAGGGAAAAAATATATAAATATGTTTATATTTTAAAATATTTTAAAAATAATTATAAAAATGAAAATATTTCAGATAAAAATATTAAAATATATTTTCGATTGTTGATTATTGCAGCATATGATGATGACCTCTCAAGTCATAACTGTAGTAAGCTTTATCCCATTGGAAGCTTGAATTCTGAAGTATTCAAAGAATACAGGATTACTGTAGAGGATTTATGCCACTGAAAGTATTATCTAAATGGAATTTAGGATATTTGAAAGCAGACCTTTAAGCATAGAGTCCTTTTGGTTTAGTTTATTTCTTGATTTGTTTTCTGTACTGACCTGGAATGTATAGTAGAAAGATCAGATACTAGTTTTTCCTCTTTTAATAACTTACTAAACTTAGTTTCATGTATTTCTTGGTTTATCTATGATCCATGTAGTTTGTGATGCTGGACAGCTTTCTGTTACAGTTGCTTTTTCTGGTAAATGACAAGTTCTTGAGTTTTAAGAGGTTAATCTAGGGCTAGTTCTAATATATAGTTTCTTTGAAAGTTTAATCTGTAGCCCCTGCAAATGGTTTCAGTTTTATCTCTTTTGCCCTGACGATGATTGGAGAGTTTCAGTTTGAACTGATAAGTAACAGTTTCCCATTGAATTATCATCTATTAGTTCTCACATTACACCCGCACTATCTTTTCCTTGTATATTGTCCCAGATTGAACTGAAAACAGCCCCGGCCGATTTTCGCTTCCCTACAACAAATCAAACAAGGCATTGTTTCACCCGCTACATCGAGTTTCACAGGTACACTGCTTGTAACACCCTAAACACGGTTTAGTAGTAAACCGAGTCTAGAGTGTTAAAAAGCAAACACCCACGGTAGCATGTCTTACAAGTTATGACTCCTTCGGTGAAAATGGCAATAAATTAAGACTTTTTAAATCTTTATCCAGTTTACCCTTAACTTTAATTACACACAAACAAATATACACATACATTCCATTGACAATCTACGTCTTTCACTAAGTCAAGTTTATGACATTAGATCCATTCTACTAAAAAGCTTCCTTTAACCTTTAAGCTATATGGACAATTAGGTTTCAAAAAGGTATTTCCAAGAATGACATTAATCACATCTAGTTTATTCAATTAAGAATTAGGGAACACTTTAACGTATTCACTCAATGTGAGATCATAAGACATACAAGTTCATTTTGGCATTTTATCAAATAAATACAACAATTACTTTTTCATTTAGTATTCAGCCAAACATAGCACTCACATGATTGTTAGCCTTCGATTGCAACATAACACCTACATAAGAAATCAATTGCAACATATGCATGTCCATTTAACATTTACTCAAATTACAAACTTAACAATAGTCATTATCTTTTATCAAGTTATAATTTCTCAATAACCGTGAACATTGTCTTTATAATCGAATCATTGGTCTTACCCTTGTATGGCCTAACTTGTTATTTAGGCAAGTGTTCAAAAACATTGACACATAATTTAGGTCTCGAGATGTTATGCAATTCTTGTACAAACAAACTCTTATTATTGAATCGATTAAATCAAGTTCAATTAAAGCATGTTATAACACCTAAGCCATCACATGAAATACTATAGCATTATTAAGAACCAAATCGCTTCCCATACATTAATCATTTAGCAAACAGTAACATAAAAATTTCAGAATCCACAACCATCCATCTTAGGATCACATCCAACTTTCTTCACACAATTAATACCATATCTGTTATGTCACATTCCTTAAGTCTAACACACTTTTATTAAAGACTATCCATATCATTCAACCGTAGTTATCACTCAATTTGCCAAGAGCATTAAACATTCGATTATACCAACTAATACTTTAAACATATCATCAAACAATTTTACTTAAACCACAAATTATTATTTTAATTAACATGCACCATAACTTGGTAGTTAAGAAACAATTTGAACTCCTTAACTCATGACTTAATCTACAAGCCAATTATTCAGATGACAAAGCCATGATTATTTAACGGCTCACAACTTACGTAATTTGTTTCTATGCAACCATTCAAACAGCATACCAATAGTGTTAAATTACATGTAACATGAGATATCATAAATTATACATGACAATGAATACAGTGCGTATATTAATCCTAGTAATATGCCACCATTCTAGGAGTACACTAACTAAAAAGAATCCAACTCTACTTGGATCTTGAATAAAGACTTGTAATCCATGTCCATACTAGAAACACGAGCTTTAATCATCCTGCAATGCATGATTATGAAATGCATTAGGCTTATATAGCCTAAGTGAGGTAATAAACATCATTAATGACAAGCATATAAGCATGGCTTTCAGTGAAATAAAAAAAACACATAATCATATGTTAGCATTTGTTAAGTGTGACTTGTTTTAACTTTTATAAGATCTATTATTTTTTTATAGCTTAAACAAGCTTCTTTGCATTTGTTTCAATCTTAACAAAGATCGGTTTATCACCTTGAGGTCTTCTTGAGACCTGGTAGAATAATCATTAATGCTTTGGAATTTCTTCTTAACTTATCAAGTATTTATCAATAGTTCAATTCAATGTTTGTTGCCTTATACAATCGGGGTACTTGTTCATCTCTTTTAAAGCTTATTCCATATGCTCACCAAGAGCCAATTATCATTTCAAAGTACATTCACATCTTTCTTAGAATTATCTTTTAACCTTTAGAGTTCATATCATTTATAAGGTTTGCCTTGGATTACATTTGATTATGAATAACATTGGTCCGTGGTTGACCATATAGGTCCAAGCGATATTTAGCTCAAAGCACATAACAATGGCTAATATCGAAACATATCAATCCTAACTTCACATCTATCCAACCAAACTGTCGCCAATCTCTGTACAACTCCCCCGTTACCTCCTACTGTCGCCAATAACATATCACATATCAATAGAGCGTCCCCCGAGCCGTAGCTCATGGACCGTAGCCCCAATATACCATGCATCATATCAATGTATTCAAGGACTTCCATTATAGGCAACTTAAGTATTTTATCTTATGCCTGATATTGGGGAAGTATCTTATTGTACAAGCAATCTTGTCTTTCATTCAATGTCTTATGATTCGAGTACAACTATCAATTCTGTACTTAGTGGCTTTGGATTAATAGTTAGCTTAAAACTTACATCATAAACATACATAATTCTCATTACAATATACATAACATAACAAGACATACAGTACTTACATAATGCACAATTAATTGCTTTCAAGAATGCTATGCCATGAATGAGTACCCCTCCCAATATGCTCTATTTGAGCTTTATGCACACTATTTATGATTAATGTGACATACTCACAAACATTCAACATCTCAATCAAATAAATCAATTAAGTCGAGATGACACCGCGTCATCCGAAGCATAACAACTACCAAAATTACGAGATACCTGAATCCACAATTACCCCTAGCTTCCATCTAATTCTTTTCTTCCACCCTTTATCACGATATGTACCTCATTAGATTAACAATTCATTAGAAATAATTCTGTAAAACTAATGAATTGATTTTGATATAACAAAGGATTTAAGGACTAAATTGAAAAAGAGAAAATAAATTTTTAAGTCCTCAAAACTTCCCTAAGTGTTTAAGAAAAATATCTAAGTCAAGACCTAAGCTTACTCAAAATTTTCTAAGTGTTTACCAAGTCGAAGCAGTAATTTTTGAGTCGCCGTTTCGGAAAGGCCTTCAGGCGTTTCAGAACGTTTTGAAAATGTTAACATTTGTTTCGAAACTAGCTTTCACGTTTCGATACGGGTGTATCGAAACAGGCCTTTGTGTTTCAAAACGAATGAAGAACAACGGAACGATTTGAACCGTTTTGAAACGAATTTCAAACTTGGTTTCAAAATATGACCGTTGCAATTTCATAACTAATTTTTAAGAGGCAGTTAAAGCGTATCGAAATGCTTTTGAGCCGTTTCGATGCAAGTTTTGACCGTGGCAAAATGTTTCGAAACGAGCTTAAGCACGTTTCGAAACATGCACTTAGCGTATCGAAACGATTGTGTCTGTTTTGGTACGGCCTATTAATTACACCCAACGGTTATTTCTATTTTAGTCTGTTTCGAAACAGGGTCGGACGTTTCGGAACGGGTAGTTGCAAACTGCATTTATGGTTGGAAGATAACATCCCAACGGCTATAATTATGAAGACAACAACCCCAACGGCTATAATTCAATGAGAAGGTATAAAAGAGACTTCTAAAAGCACTAGCAACAACTATTGATCCTAAGAGAAACATCCAAACATCAAATTCAAGCTATTGTGCTAAATTCTCATACTTTCTTGTAAACCCCAATTGTAGAATTTTATATTTCCAATCTTATTTGTTTTAATTGGGTTGAGTGCTTGTAAAAGGGATATATTTGTATTGAGAGATACTAGCAATTAGCTTAAAACTTCTTTGTAAACCTTGTGTGAGGATTGAGTTAATTTTTGGTAGAAAAATTAGTCATCGTGTAAAGGTTTCCTCCTAAGCCTAGAAAATGGGAAGATCGACTAGTGGAATTGTTGGAAAATCCTTAGTGAAACTAAGGTAGTGGATGTAGAGTTCAATTGAAACTTGAACCACTCTAAATCCCTTGTCTTGCAAATTTTAATTTTCTACTTCATCACCCAAATTTCTAAAAATCCAATTCACCCCTATTGGCTTAAATCGATTCAACGATCCACTCAACAAATTCAATTATTCATGTATATATATACTTATACACCTATGAATCAGTCTATCACACTTGTATAAATGCATATAGTTGTCAAACAATCCTATCATGCTCTCATTTTACACAAATCAGTCCCATTATACACTTATATTATTCACAAGTAGTCCTATTTTACATATAAACACAAAGATATACCAAAATTGTCCAGCTCTATTATATGTATACCTATACATGTCAAAACAGTCTCTATCTTTTCATTTTTATTCTAAATAGGGCAGTTAAACATATATTCACAATTACACAACAAGAACAGTTCATTAACTTTTGTTTTTACTCAAAAACAGTCTCATATTTATGCATATATATATATGTACTAAAACAGTCCAACATGCCTTAATTTTAAATCAGCAATCTAACATTTCATATAATTACATTCAAGCACAACACTCAAAATAGTTTACTACTGGGATGTTCATAGGATTTACACCAAAATAGTCCATGCTTCACATATATGCATACATAAAACTTCAGGCAGCTTACCAACTAGTTATAATCACATAAAACAGTTTTCTAGTGTAAAAACAGTCCCTTGTAGTTGCAGAACTGCCCCAATAAGAACCATTCTTATCACAGTCTCTTTAACCATCTATTTATATACAAAACAATTCATTTTACATGCAACTACATGTGTTTATACATCTATTCTCTAATCAGTCCAATAAATGTCCAATTAATCAAAATTATCCAATGTTGGGTTGAAGAAACACTCCTTTAAATTAAGCTTACAATGCAGTCCCTTTTTAAGCTTCAAAAACAGTCTTAAAACAGATTTTCAAGTGAGTCATTCTGGTTGTAAAACAGTCCATAAATTAGCTATCAAAATAGTCCGTTTTAAACTAAACCAAACTGTATTTTTATGCTAAACAAAAATGTGTTTTGAAGCTAATCGAAGCTTTATTTTTATAGCACCATTTTTACTCTATTATTCTGCATTGTTTTTCCTTCATTTTCCAGTACAGTGTTATCATCAAATGTTATTACACTTTCAAACTATTTTTAACTCAAAAATAGTTTCAATTCACGTTAGACATTGTTAGACTTGTTTTGATTTTGATATAACTTAAATTTAATTTTCAATGACTAATTTATAAAAATTTGTAAAGTAAAATTCAAAAAATAAATTTGTCAAGAACTCAATTTAATATTGTTAAAATATTTTGAAAAAGTTTGACTTTGTATCCATATCGAATTATATTTTAAAAGTCAATAAATGGCCAAAACTTGATTTTTTAAAGAAAAGTTTTGAAACCTTAAGGAAGGTTTCGAAACCTTTCTAGGCAGAATGCCATTGTTTTTGAAACCTTAGCAAAGGTTTAGAAACTTTGGCCCTGTAATGGCTAGTTTTTACAAATCCCTTCTTAAGGTTTCGAAACCTCTGTGCATGTGAGCATTTAATGCTTGGTTTTAATGACTTCTAACGGCTTTCAACGATTAAAAAAGATTAAGAGCATATAAAAGGGGTCTTCAAACAGTAATGAAGTAACAAGAAAGTCGATCCAAATTTCCAAGCAATCAAATTCCAACTTGTACTCAATTTTCCTATTTTTCTTGTAAACACTAATGTAGTTTTTCATTGTAATTTATTTCCTAGTGTTTCTTTGGGTGTGTGAGAGAGTTAAACTTTGCAAACACATTCCTAGTGAGGATTTTCTAGTTTGCTTATTTGTTTTTGGGGAAATTATTCAATAGCCTTTAGGGTATATGTCTATTGAATTGTGTAAGGTTACTCCTTATCCTTAAAGGAAAGATAAATTAGTGAATTTGTGGAAAATCATTAGTGTGGTCACTAAGGTAATAGATGTAAATTTCAATTAAGGGAGTTGAACAACTCTAAATCTCCTTGCACTTTCTACCTTTGCAATTAGTGTCCACCGTTCTTTCAAAAATTCAATTCACACCCTCTTGGTTTTATTCGATTGATTGTCACTCTCATCAATTGTTATTAGAGCTTGGCTCATTATAAGGTCTTACAACCTCTTAAGAAGATGAAGTTAATTATGCTTATTGGAAGAACCGCATGAAACTATTTATTCAAGCTTTTGATCATGAAGCTTGGAAGATCATTATGAGTGGTTACACCACACCAACTAGTAATATGGAGACATGGAGCAATAAAGAAAACAAGAGATTCTTCACAAATGTTAAGGCAATGCATCTATATTTTGTGCCTTTGGCCCGGATGAGTATGTAATGGTGTCATATTGTTTCAATGCTAAAGAGATTTAGGAAAAACTTGAAGTTACACATGAAGGTACCAATCAAGTGAAGGAGATCAAAATCGGGCTTCTCAATCTCAATTATGAAAACTTCAAGATGAACCCCGAAGAAGATATCAAAACCATGTCCGATCGATTCTCCGTGATTGTTAATGGATTGAAAGGCTATGGAGAAGTAATCTCGGAAGATAAACTTGAGAGAAAGATGATCTACTCTCTTCCCGATTCATGGGATTCAAAGAAAACGACGATCATAGAAGCAAAGGACCTCAAGACTCTCAAGTTGGATGAGCTCATTGGTTCCTTACTAACACATGAGATGATGTCAAAAGGTAAAGAAGAAAAGAAGAAGGAAGTGGAAAAGAAGAAATTTAGTGTTGCTCTCAAAGCATCAAAATAAGATGTTGATTCTAGTGGAGAGGATGAAGATAAAAAGATGGTTATGTTTGCCAAGGTAATCCTCTTTTTGTAAGTGTGTTGGAGCCATGGTAAGCAAATTGAAGAAACTTGAAAGCTCTAGACACACTAAATGGAAGGACACTTGAAGAGGACAAGTCCTAATTAATCTATCTTGGCTCAAGTGGTAACCTTTTCCTTTACATGCAATATTTACTCTTTCATGTTACTTTATATATGGTTATTTGTTTCAAAGCATGATTGAGGTTACCTATATATTGTTTAAATGCTTTTAGTAAGGGGGTGTCATGTGTTGCATGTTTGCTTAATTTTTGGCCCAATGTATTTTTTTGGCCTTAAAATTAGCAATATTGTGTGCTTACATTTTTTAATCATTTGTTGTTTGAGTGACCTTAGTTAAGTTAGTCACTTTTGGCTCAATTTGAACTTTTTAAGATCCAACTCTTAGCAGAGATTTTATAGTTTAAAACCCGCATTTATAGCTTGTGATATTTTTAGAGCTATGTATATTTGATCTTAGTTCAAAAGGGTCTTTAATGCCAATAATAATCATAAGTTCATTAGAATGTTTTTCCAGACTAAAGTGCACACAGACCATTCTGCATTAAAGTATATGTTCGCCAGAAAAGATGCAAAGCCTAGAATGATACGTTGGATTCTGCTACTGCAAGAGTTCGACCTTGAGATTAAGGACAAAAAGGGGACAGAGAATCAAGTCACAGATCACTTGTCAAGATTAGATAAGGGAAAGAGTCTCCCAACAGACGAGACACACATACTGGAGACCTTCCCTGACGAGCAGCTGTTCACTGCCATAAGCACTGCCGCGACAGCCACGACGACAGGTAAGTTTTCTGAACCCCCTGGTATGCTGATTTCGTTAATTATTTAGTTAGTGGAATACTTCCTCCCGATCTTAACTATCAAGCTAGGAAGAGGTTCCAAAATAATGTTAAACATTATTATTGGGACGAACCTCTTCTTTTCAAAATATGTGCAGATCAGATCATCAGGAGATGTGTACCACAGGATGAGCAGGAAGATGTGCTTCATCACTGCCAAGCTATGGAATGCATTTGTCAAAAAGAGGATTATGCCCTCCTCGCACAACAGCACGGTAGACCAACCAAGGTTAGCTCTCGTCCATTCAATTTTAAACGAGATGCCTATTAATGTTGGTAGATACGCTCGGGAGGGAATTTTGGATTGCGCATACCGGCCATTGAGACCACTCGTCTTCCCCTACCTCATAACAGCCCTCTGTCGTGGCCACAACGTCCCTGAAGTTGCCGAGGATTTGAGAATCCGAGGAAAAGGATGGACGAAGAGGAACATCCTTAGCTTGATGGAGCTGAAGGCTGCAACGCCAATATCCAGCTATAACCCTTCTGCCGCGGCAGATGAGCCGACAAAGCCCATCCAGACAGAGTCTGCCGCCACAGAACAAAGGTAGCCCACTGCAGCAGCTCCCCCAGCAGACTCTGCAACCCAAATCCTTGCTGCTCTGCAGAAAATGGAGGAACGGCAGCTGGGCCTGATGAGCTTCATTCGGGACTTCACAACAGCAACGGTACATTTCATTAAAACCAATCTTAATTTTCCTGATGTACTGTTTCCTGCCTTCCCCGACCATTATTTTGCTGCCCCTATACCTGCCCATACCCCTACCCCTGCTGCCACACCGAGAACACCATCTGTCGCGTCCACCCCAACACCGGCCACGACAGCTGCAGGCGGCAGCCACACTGCCACAACATCTGCCAGGGGAGAGAAGAGAAAAGAGCCCATGTCCGAACTCAACAGATATATAGCTGGCTTCTCCTCCTCCTCTATTTGGAGGGAATCCGATGACGAGCCCTCGGTCAAGAGGAACCTGTCCAAGGAGTTCACCCAGACAAAACGGCAGAAACCAAACACTAGAGTCAGATCATCCGGCCAAGGGAAATCCAGCAACAGCAGCAGCAGCGACGACGGCACTTAAAATTTAAGTTTCTTTTCTTATATTTGTTGTCTGCTATTTTGCTATAATTGTGATGTTGTTTTTATTTTCTCTTTATCATTCTGTCATTTTGCATTGAGGGCAATGCAACCCTTGAGTTTGGGGGTGGCATCCCTCCATTAATGAAGTGTCTTTATGTTTAGAAATTGTGTCTAAGTGTTAGTTTATTTTTGCCTAATATATATATATATATATATATATATATATATATATATCTGAAAATTTGGCTTAAGTCTTTGTACTGAACTTACCTGCCGTGACAACCTCTGTCGTGACAATGCCTTTAAGATAGTTTTAGGAGCAGTTTAGAGCCTTACTATAGTTCTAATTCTCAAACACCCTTTGTGACTTTTATACTGTCTAGAACTCTGCTAGTAAACTAGAATAGGAAAAAGCTTAACACTTGAGTTGCCCCTAGTGGTGCCTAACACTGGCTCTAGGAAAAGAAGTTAAAAAAATGGACTCTATACACCTAGAGGTGCCCAAAACCGGCTCTAGGAAGTTAGCTAGAGGTGTCTGAAACCAGCTCTAGTCAAACTTAAACTAAGAAAATAGAATCGAGTCTAAGTAAAAACTAAAGGAGCCTAAGAATTGCCTCCAAAAAGATGAAAGTTGGCATAAAATTCAAGTTAGAAGCTTAGCTATTCTAGTAAACTAAGGGAGTCTAGGCGTATAACTGTTCACAAAACATGCACACACTACACGAGAATTATAGCAAGGTTCCGGATGAATCCTGAATTATCCAACAAGGTGTTGCTCACAATAGTGAATGAATGGTAGGTAAGGAAAAGTTCAATGCTTTAAGCCAAACAAAAAAAATCTTTCTTTTTTAGGTCTTAATTGCTTGAGGGCAAGCAAAAACTTGAGTTTGGGGGTGTGTTGAGTGTGTAAAAGTTCTATATTTTACCCCTTATTTAACCCATATCTATGCTGCATTCAAGTATAATTCATTGCATTTAGGATAGATTTCATTCATACATCACAATTATATTAAATGGCACAGTTTCTACTGAAATTGGTTACTTTTGCAGGTAGCTCTTGTAGCAGACTCAGGGCAGTGAAGAAGCAGAGCTGTAACAAAGGACTGCAGACGAGAAGGACGATGCTGCCATGGCCGCTGCCGTGGCAGCCAATGACGACATCAATAATGAAGGGAAGAAGTGAAGTGGAGCTTGATAGAAAGAGGAAATTTAGCCGGTCTATCGTGAAGCACTCTTATATTTTTCTGAGCCCTAGATCAGAATGAAGACCAAGCCCAAAGTTCAAGGAAGAAATTCCAAGCAAAAAGATAGGACAAATTAAAGACATCTACTTTGAAGATTTAGTCTTTAATAGAATTGCACTTAAATTTAAACTTGTATTCTTGCCATGTTAGAAAACTTGAACCCAAGGCCTATATAAAGGCATGTAATTCGACCTAGGGAAGGATATCTTACTCTCTAGCCATCTTCCCCTAAACCCTAGTCGTTTTCCCCCTTTTCATCATGTTCTAAACTTCCCCTAGGGCTAAGGGTTGATTCTGTAAATTAGTTGTAAGGATTACATTGTTTTAGGATTTTTCTGTTCAATAAAATAGACTTCAAGTTTGCTTATTCTGGTTTTCAACATCTTACAAGAGTATCGGGAGAGCATTGTGAGATTACACATTTACTTAATACCGAGAGAGTTAAGTATACGAAAGGAATAAGTACGGGTTCTCCAGTTTATGGTTGAACTATCTCGGACCTAGGGATAGGACGATGTTAAGTGGCTAAGGAAGAATTCAACAACTTCGGTGTTCATCCTTCGATTCACGTCGAGGGTATCATCAAAGACGTGTTTATCGACAGACTTGGACCTAGGGATAGGCCAAGGCATAGCAGAGATTCTTGCCAAGCTTGAAGTGCTGAGTTGTGTGTTCGCTACCGCGACAGGCGTTACGACAGAACAGAGAAGTCTTAGACATTGCAAAATCCTGCACTACGGAGCAGATCAATACCGACCCATTCTTTACTCTAAATATTTTCATCCTTTATTTTCAATCTTCTTTATTCTCTTGTGACAACAATTAAACTATTTTTCCCTCTTGTGCAGCAATTCCAGGTTAAAGCTATTAGCCCAGTCCCTGTGGAGACGATATTCAATACTTACGTATCACTTTACTACTTGTGTCGTGTACACTTGCACTATATTGCGTTAGACACTTTTACACGCAACATTTAGTCAAAAGAGCTTGGATTCCACTTGCCTTCTTGCTGCCTCAAAAGCCTAATTCTCTGCATTGATGAAACAAATGAGCGCAAGCATAAAGCTTAGTGAGGATCGCCAAAACCAAACATTCATCAATGCATTTTACAAAACCAAAACGTCACCATTTGTTATCTCATACCTTTACTTAAATCATGCCCTTTTGAAGCATCAATGCACTTTTTAAACCTCATGCTCTTAGCATCATTAAAATAACAGCAAATAATCTTTTGCTCATGCTTAAACCAAGCATCACATGCATTCTAGCATAAGTCACAAGCATCACATGCTTAAATCATTAATCAACAACATTATATTGGCTTGCAAGTGATCAATTCATAATCCATACCAAAACCAACTCAAATGACACAATCGGATATGCGGATTACAAGCATTTTCCCACACGCTTCATACACACTACCGGACTACGCAAGGCTCACACATGGGATTAAGCCATCAACCGTTGTGACACCCGTGGTGGAGTTTAACGGTACAATCACAACCCCTCAACACCACTCATCGGTAGTTGTATAATTCCACTAACGAGTGCACGAGACACATACCACAAGATCCACACTCGGGATTTAACCATCCACCATTGTGATCTTAGCCTCAATCGTTAGGGTACTTCGATGGAGTATACGGTACAATCACAACCCCTCGACATCCAAGGCGACTTTATTCACGGTGCACCCAATCCTATAGCCAGCTAACTATATCCGATTAAAATAACCAAAAACCATTTCCATCACTTGCCAATATAATTAATTTACAACATTTTTTCACTGTTTATGAGCATAAATCGCAATGCCACTTTCACAAGCATAACATGCTTAATCTCAAATACACACATTTCATAAATCCAAGGATCATCTACCAAATGCATCATTAACCAAATGGCATTAAACACCAGCATTATCAATGCTTAAAACATGCTCTAAAATAGTAAATAGAATCATATTTAATCCAAGTGCATTTTCCAACAAAAACATAGCACATTCCGAGAGAGACTTTCGAATCACTTACTCTTGAGCTTAGCTAAGTATTTCAAACTTACACTAAGCTCCCAAGACCACACTCAAAGCGTTACAAAGCTAGAAAATCCATTTCCATCACCGATACGTGAAGCCTTGCTCGGGAACACGAATATCACCCTTCCGGAGCCTCCAAAAACGTCTCGTTTGCTCCCAGATCAAGATCCCCTGTTTTTGATCAACAAAAAAAGATCTAAATGCATTAAAATGCATTTCAACACCAGCAACTAAACACAAACTCGTTGCTCACCCAAACTACACCAATTTACCCATCCGAAACAACCGAAAACTCAATCGATTGCATCTTAAACCAAGACCAGCCAACATACATCAGTTTCAACCATTTGTAAACATCAAAACTCATCTAAAAACAGCCTAAACCCTTTCGTATACCTTCAGCAAGCATAACACCATCATTTCACCTCAAAAACCTAACTAAAACCATCAATAAACTTAAGGATCTCAAGAATTTCAGGATCTATATTATTAAAACCCTTTTTCAACATAATAATCAACTCAAAACTCAATTAAAACCAATCGAAAACAAAGCTCATCAATATCAATCCGAAAATCAAGATTTTACTCATATTTTTGCAAGATTTTGATCTCAAATCCAAACTATAATGAAAACTCAGCCAAAAACAACAATTAGAAGCCAAAGATCTTGGGAATTTCAATAAAGAACCTTGATTAGAGCTTGAGAACGGGATTTACCTCCAATCCTTGCTTTCCTCAATGAATGACAAGTTTTTACTTCACAATCTTGAAGAAATTGAAAAGGATTCTTTGAAATGAAAGAGAAATCAAGAAAAAAGTGTTTGGAAGAAAAGAAATCTGGAGAAAATGATTTAGAATGGTGTTTGGCTGAAAATGAGAAGAGAAAGATAGTTACGTGATTAAAATCTCACAATTAACTACCTAATTAATTAAATAAATAAAAGCATTTTAAAATCAATTAGCTTAAAAATCATTTTAAACACATGTCAAATTAAGGAAAGGCTAAATTGTCATAAACTTCCATAAAGATTCTAAGATTTTGGATCCTCTTTTAAAATCACATTTTTCCACAGTTTTGAAACTTTACATTTTGGTCACTACCCAAAATGTACCACTTCCAAAGTCAATTTTGGAATTTTTGGAGGCTTTTAGCAATTTTTACCATATTTTTATCCTATCCCGATCCTTGATTCCCTTAAATCACCAAACATGATTCGAACCGTTTCCGACCGGTCCAATCCGATGTCTAAAACATCTAGGACAAAAACCAAAGCGTTACAGATAACTTTAGGACCTATAACCTAAAACTCTGATACCAATTTATGTCACACCCCATGCCCGGGTTAGGAGCGATAGGGCGTTACTCAAACTAAACACATAACATGTAATCATAGAATAGAACATGTAACATCAACGAATCAGAGTTGCACATCTTATAACGTATTTCATTCTATAACAAACAATACATTTGGGTGGGCCAACAAAAAACTTTTCTAACATATAACGTAACATAACAATACTTCTGATTTAAACAGGTAAATCATATAACATAATCAACCTAAACTAACTTACATACCATATTAAACGTGTATACACTTTCAAACATTCATCTAAAATCCATTCAATCTAATTCATGTTTATATACAAGTTCGGCTAGCACCTTACAATCATATATACAATACAATCAATCCTAATTAAATAGGGATCATGTTCGAACAACATTAAAAACAACCTAGGCATGTAAAAATCATATTTAAACTTACATAAAAAACCATCCTAATATTCAAATCCAACATAGCAATAACATGAAATTTCCATTTCAAATTCAAACATCTAAAGGCATGTATAATCCTAAGTTCACATCACCTTACATATACTACTTCTATTATATTCTATACCATTCGAATAGCCTATTATGCAAGCAACACAAAACATTTTCATTTGCAATCATTCAAATATCAAAACATATAAACCATACACATTGTTTGTAAGACCATATCAAGACATAATCAAACTTAAATATGTACATATATTCCAATATAGTCATAACAACTTGTCTATCCATTGTATATCATGAAACTATATCTTAAACATATACAAACCATATTAACATATACATGATACCAAAATGCATGTGACATACTCTAAACATGTAACTATGCCACCATCTATGAGTCAAAACAAAGCTATATCATACTTGGATCTTGGCTTGTGATTGCTCCCGGATCAAAATAGCTAGCTTTCGGATATCATAGACATATTATTTTGGAAGAAGGAAACATAAGAGTGATAAGTACAATTTGTACTTAGTGAGGTAGTTACTATAACTTACTAATACAATCTTTTAAGTGTGTTATTCATATAATTAAGGTTACCTAGCTAGGCTTAACACCAAACAAGTCACACCTAGCTAGCTTTTCTCAAGTTCAAGTAGACTTAGCTAGTTCCATTCGAATCATATGTCAAGTCATATAACATACTCACATTCAATGTCAAAACAACATACCAATGTATAACACAACCAAAGAACAAGAATCATATCATATCATTGATCACAATTTCATATCATTCAAATAGGGTCATTACCCTTATCGATCATATCATTTCATATAACATATAACCATGTATCATTTCACCATTTCATTGATCATGTAAAGTCTTGTTGCAAGTTCAATTAGGTTTTGCCTTGGATGATTGAGTGGACTAGGTAATCAAGTCAATAGGTACCAAGTACAAACATATAACATTAGATGCTCAAAGCACCAAAGATCAGTAGATACACAATGTATCGAGGTGTCTAACTACACCATTCAACTTGTAACTTGTAACAGTAGATGCTCAAAGAATCAGTAGGTGACTAACCACCTTTAAATCAGTAGAGCTTGGACTATAAGGCATGCCCTTCTACCTAAGGACCACTAGTCAACCAAGGACTTGTAATGTCTTTTAAATTTTCATTCAATTCAAGCAAGAGTGATACGGACACGGCCCCGTATACGCGAATGTCGAGCTTGCGAAAGCGGATAAGGATGTTGGCGCAAATGTTGGATCAGTGAAAAGATGGCTGAACATAGGCGATGACGATGGAGATGGAAGATAAATAGATAAATTGTCCTCGGCACCCTCTTGATCACAATTAACCAAGCAAGCAACCTCAAACGGCTCTAACCCACCCTCCTAGATGCAGTTACCTAGGCAAGCAGGAGTGTGAAGATCAACAACAAATTCTTACGAACTTGAAAATCGCTTCTAAAATAAAGAACACAAGTTATACTTCTTGCAAGTCTGAACTCAAAAGAGAACTTTTTTTAATCATTCAAATCTAAATTACAATGTAGTTGAAGCCTCCTTATATAAGCCTTGGAGAAGTTCTAATTCTAGTAAACTTAAGAAATTAAATACAATAAATAAATGTTGAAATCTAATCTTCTAATTACATAAGTAACTTCTAATAATAAATAAATATTAAAAATAAAATCCTAATTAAATAAATATGATCCTAATAGATATTGCAGAATCCTATATTGATTTAAATTACAAATAATCAAATAAAATCTTGAAAATTCGTAATTATCAAAAAATCTCGTATTAATCCCGTATAAGAATTTCTGCATGCGTTGTCTTTGCTAAAATAGACGTATCTTGAGTTCCAAATGTTCGATTGAGGCGATTCAAGATCCGTTAGAAAGCTAATTGACAGCCAAACAAGTTTCATGCAGATAGGTCGACCCATAAATGTATGGATCCCATCCGAAAAGGAGTCGCAAGTTGACTGACGTTTCTGACTTGCAAAACATTTTTAACTTCTTTTCCAAGATGATTAGTTTCACCTCTCTCATGCATGTATCATTCCCCCACTCCTCAAAAAGATTCACCCTCGAATCTAAACCGGTAAATGGAGGAAGTTCATCAAAGTACCAGGAAAGAGAAGATGTCTTGAAGGCTCCTTGTGCATAGTCTCTTTTTGCAATGTAATTTACAAGTTCCTTCTCATGAAGATCATCGCTTTTGTTCTTTTGGTTGCAAAGTGGCTCATTCTCATCTTCAAAATTGTTATTAATGCTAAAAGAGGAATAAGCATAAATAGAAATTTGAAAACAATCAATGGTACTGTTTGATTGTAGCGTACCTTCGTCGTTGTTTGTCATTTGATGATTATCTTGAATCAAAATAGTAGGTTTGTCACTGGAACCAAACACACTACATAGAATTTCTTCCTCATCAATAGGCCAGGTTAAACTCTCGATGGTATCGCCTTCTTCATGTTCTTTAGGAGAACAAATTTCTTTATCATGTTCCGAATCACAGATTTCAATATCATTAGAAGGCAAGATTTCAAGCAACATATCTCTCAAAAAAATTTCTTGAAAATAAGACATATCTGGACAATCATACTCGGTATGATCTAGTCGACAACAATAATGACATCGAGTCCCAAAAGAGTAAAATTCAATACGTTGCTCAATGTCATCCTGAAGAACGATCTAACTCCGATACCAAATGATACGGACACAGCCCCGTATACGCGAATGTCGAGCTTGCGGAAGCGGATAAGGATGTTGGCGCAAATGTTGGATCGGTGAAAAGATGGCTGAAGATAGGCGATGACGATGGAGATGGATTATAAATAGATAAATTGTCCTCGACACCCTCTTGATCACAATTAACCAAGCAAGCATCCTCAAACGGCTCTAACCCACTCTCCTAGACGCAGTTACCTAGGCAAGCAGGAGTGTGATGATCAACAATAAATTCTTACGAACTTGAAGAATCGCTTCTAAAATAAAGAACACAAGTTATACTTCTTGCAAGTTTAAACTCAAAAGAGAACTTTTTTTAATCATTCAAATCTAAATTACAATGTGGTTGAAGCCTCCTTTTATAAGCCTTGGAGAAGTTCTAATCCTAGTAAACTTATGAAATTAAATACAATAAATAAATCCTAAAATCTAATCTCCTAATTACATAAGTAACTTCTAATAATAATAAATATTAAAATAAAATCTTAAATAAATAAATCTGATCCTAATAGATATTGCAGAATCCTATATTGATTTAAATTACAAATAATCAAATAAAATCTTGAAAATTCGTAATTATCAAAAAATCTCGTATCAATCCCGTATAGGAATTTCTACATGTATTGTCTTTGCTAAAATAGACGTATCTTGAGTTCCAGATGTTCGATTTAAGCGATTCAAGATCCGTTGGAAAGCTAATTGACAGCCAGACAAGTTTCATGAAAATTTGTAGACCTATAAATGCCTGGATCCCATCCGAAAAGGAGTCGCAAGTTGAATGATGTTTCTGACTTGCAAAACAGTTTTAACTTCTTTTCCAAGATGATTAGTTTCACCTCTCTCATTCATGTATCATTCCCCCACTCCTCAAAAAGATTCGCCCTCGAATCTAAACCGGTAAATGGAGGAAGTTCATCAAAGTATCAGGTAAGAGAAGATGTCTTGAAGGATCCTTGTGCATAGTCTCTTTTTGCAATGTAATTTACAAGTTCCTTCTCATGAAGATCATCGCTATTGTTCTTTTGGTTGCAAAGTGGCTCATTCTCGTCTTCAAAATTGTTATTAATGCTAGAAGAGGAATAAGCATAAATAGAAATTTGAAAACAATCAATGGTACCGTTTGATTGTAGCGTACCTTCGTCGGTGTTTGTCGTTTGATGGTCATCTTGAATCAAAATAGTAGGTTTGTCACTGGAACCAAACACACTACATACAATTTCTTCCTCATCAATAGGCAAGGTTAAACTCTCGATGGTATCGCCTTCTTCCTGTTCTTTAGGAAAACAAATTTCTTTATCATGTTCCGAATCACAGATTTCAATACCATTAGAAGGCATGATTTCAAACAACATATCTCTCAAAAAAATTTTTGAAAATAAGACTTATCTGGACAATCATACCCAGAATGATCTAGTCGACAACAATAATGACATCGAGTCCCCAAAAGAGTAAAATTCAATACGTTGCTCAATGACATCCTCAAGAACGATCTGACTCTGATACCAAATGATACAAACACGGCCCCGTATACGCGAATGTCGAGCTTGCGGAAGCGCATAAGGATGTTGGCGCAAATGTTGGATCGGTGAAAAGATGGCTGAAGATAGGCGATGACGATGGAGATGGAAGATAAATAGATAAATTGTCCTCGGCACCTTCTTGATCGCAATTAACCAAGCAAGCAACCTCAAACGGCTCTAACCCACCCTTCTAGACGCAGTTACCTAGGCAAGCAGGAGTGTGAAGATCAACAACAAATTCTTACGAACTTGAAGAGTCGCTATTAAAATAAAGAACACAAGTTATACTTCTTGCAAGTCTGAACTCAAAAGAGAACTTTTTTTAATCATTCAAATCTAAATTAAATTGTGGTTGAAGCCTCCTTATATAAGCCTTGGAGAAGTTCTAATCCTAGTAAACTTAATAAATTAAATACAATAAATAAATGCTGAAATCTAATCTCCTAATTACATAAGTAACTTCTAATAATAAATAAATATTAAAAATAAAATCCTAATTAAATAAATCTGATCCTAATAGATATTGCAGAATCCTATATTGATTTAAATTACAAATAATCAAATAAAATCTTGAAATTTGTAATTATCAAAAAATCTCGTATTAATCTCGTATAGGAATTTCTGCATGTATTGTCTTTGCTAAAATAGACTTATCTTGAGTTCTAGATATCTGATTGAGGCGATTCAAGATTCGTTGAAAAGCTAATTGACAGCCATACAAGTTTTATGAAGACATGTCAACCCATAAATGGCTGGATCCCATCTGAAAAGGAGTCGCAAGTTGACTGACGTTTCTGACTTGCAACACAGTTTTAACTTCTTTTCCAAGATGATTAGTTTCACCTCTCTCATGCATGTATCATTCCCCCACTCCTCAAAAAGATTCGCCCTCGAATCTAAACCGATAAATGGAGGAAGTTCATCAAAGTACCAGGAAAGAGAAGATGTCTTGAAGGATCTTTGTGCATAGTCTCTTTTTGCAATGTAATTTACAAGTTCCTTCTCATGAAGATCATCGCTATTGTTCTTTTGGTTGCAAAGTTGCTCATTCTCGTCTTCAAAATTGTTATTAATGCTAGAAGAGGAATAAGCATAAATAGAAATTTGAAAACAATCAATGGTACTGTTTGATTGTAGCGTACCTTCGTCGGTGTTATTCGTTTGATGATCATCTTGAATCAAAATAGTAGGTTTGTCACTGGAACCAAACACACTACATAGAATTTCTTCCTCATCAATAGGCAAGGTTAAACTCTCGATGGTATCGCCTTCTTCATGTTCTTTAAGAGAACAAATTTCTTTATCATGTTCCGAATCACAGATTTCAATATCATTAGAAGGCAAGATTTCAAACAACATATCTCTCAAAAAAATTCTTGAAAATAAGGCTTATCTGGACAATCATACCCAGAATGATCTAGTCGACAACAATAATGACATCGAGTCCCCAAAAGAGTAAAATTCAATATGTTGCTCAATGACATCCTCAAGAACGATCTGACTCTGATACCAAATGATACGGACACGGCTCCGTATACGCGAATGTTGAGCTTGCGGAAGCGGATAAGGATGTTGGCGCTAATGTTGGATCGGTGAAAAGATGGCTGAAGATAGGCGATGACGATGCAGATGGAAGATAAATAGATAAATTGTCCTCGACACCCTGTTGATTGCAATTAACCAAGCAAGCAACCTCAAACGGCTCTAACCCACCCTCCTAGACGCAGTTACCTAGGCAAGCAGGAGTGTGAAGATCAACAACAAATTCTTACAAACTTGAAGTATCGCTTCTAAAATAAAGAACACAAGTTATACTTCTTGCAAGTCTAAACTCAAATAAGAACTTTTTTAATCATTCAAATCTAAATTAAAATGTGTTTGAAGCCTCCTTAATAAGCCTTGGAGAAGTTCTAATCCTAGTAAATTTAAGAAATTAAATACAATAAATAAATGTTAAAATCTAATCTCCTAATTACATAAGTAACTTCTAATAATAAATAAATATGAAAAATAAAATCCTAATTAAATAAATCAGATCCTAATAGATATTGCAGAATCCTATATTGATTTAAATTACAAATAATCAAATAAAATCTTGAAATTTGTAATTATCAAAAAATCTCGTATCAATCATGTATAGGAATTTCTGCATGCGTTGTCTTTCCTAAATAGACGTATCTTGAGTTCCAGATGTTCGATTTAAGCGATTCAAGATCCATTGGAAAGCTAATTGACAGCCAGACAAGTTTCATGAAGACATGTCGACCCATAAATGCATGGATCCCATCCGAAAAGGAGTCACAATTTGACTGACGTTTCTGACTTGCAAAACAGTTTTAACTTCTTTTCCAAGATGTTTAGTTTCACCTCTCTCATGCATGTATCATTCCCCCACCCCTCAAAAAGATTCGCCCTCGAATCTAAACCGGTAAATGGAGGAAGTTCATCAAAGTACCAGGAAAGAGAAGATTTCTTGAAGGATCCTTGTGCATAGTCTCTTTTTACAATGTAATTTACAAGTTCCTTCTCATGAAGATCATCGCTATTGTTCTTTTGGTTGCAAAGTGGCTCATTCTCGTCTTCAAAATTGTTATTAATGCTAGAAGAGGAATAAGCATAAATAGAAATTTGAAAACAATCAATGGTACCGTTTGATTGTAGCGTACCTTCGTCGGTGTTTGTCGTTTGATGGTCATCTTGAATCAAAATAGTAGGTTTGCCACTGGAACCAAATACACTACATAGAATTTCTTCCTCATCAATAGGCAAGGTTAAACTCTCGATGGTATCGCCTTCTTCATGTTTTTTAGGAGAACAAATTTCTTTATCATGTTCCGAATCACAGATTTCAATATCATTAGAAGGCATGATTTCAAACAACATATCTCTCAAAAAAAATTCTTGAAAATAAGACTTATCTGGACAATCATACCCATAATGATCTAGTTGACAACAATAATGACATCGAGTACCCAAAGGAGTAAAATTCAATACGTTGCTCAATGACATCCTCAAGAACGATCTGACTCTGATACCAAATGATACGGACACGGCCCCGTATATGCGAATGTCAAGCTTGCGGAAGCGGATAAGGATGTTAGCGCAAATGTTGGATCGGTGAAATGATGGCTGAAGATAGGCGATGACGATGGAGATGGAAGATAAATAGATAAATTGTCCTTGGCACCCTCTAGATCGCAATTAACCAAGCAAGCAACCTCAAACGGCTCTAACCCACCCTCCTAGATGCAGTTACCTAGGCAAGCAGGAGTGTGAAGATCAACAACAAATACTTACGAACTTGAAGAATCGCTTTTAAAATGAAGAACACAAGTTATACTTCTTGCAAGTCTGAAATCAAAAGAGAACTTTTTTTAATCATTCAAATCTAAATTACATTGTGGTTGAAGCCTCCTTATATAAGCCTTGGAGAAGTTCTAATCCTAGTAAACTTAAGAAATTAAATACAATAAATAAATGTTGAAATATAATCTCCTAATTACATAAGTAACTTCTAATAATAAATAAATATTAAAAATAAAATCATAATTAAATAAATCTAATCCTAATAGATATTGCATAATCCTATATTGATTTAAATTACAAATAATCAAATAAAATCTTGAAAATTCGTAATTATCAAAAAATCTCGTAATAATCTCGTATAGGAATTTCTGCATGCGCTGTCTTTGCTAAAATAGACGTATCTTGAGTTCCAGATGTCCGATTGAGGCAATTAAAGATCCGTTGGAAAACTAATTGACAGCCAGACAAGTTTCATGAAGACATGTTGACCTATAAATGTCTGGATCCCATCCGAAAAGGATTCGCAAGTTTACTGACGTTTCTGACTTGCAAAACAGTTTTAACTTCTTTTCCAAGATGATTAGTTTCACCTCTCTCATGTATGTATCAAAGAGTGTTACAAACACCAATCAAGGTCATATAGACATATCGTGTAAGCATTTTATCAATATCAATCAAGCTCGCTTATCATTTCATTTCCAGCAAACATATATCATTCATAGCATTCATTCCATGCTTCATAACAATATCATATCAGCATATGATCATCCATATTCAAGGCCACAATTAGCATCGAACCATATGAATTATAAAATACACTAGTAGCTAACAGTAGCATCAAGCATTATCATCTAAATTCATTTCCTTTTAATCCTTCTTCCATTACCTTTTAGATTATCAAACCTTGATTTAGATCCATTTCATACATCATGTTAATTCATTAAATAAGCATAAAAATATTGGTTAGGACACTAGCCCTAACCCTAAGATAATTACACTCACAATACTCCAAAGCTTAGGTTGATTCTTTGATCAGTAGGTTTTTGCTCATCCTATTTGATTGCTCAACGCTTGAGTCCTCTAGGATTTCTTCGCAATATTGATCTTGTACATTCAAATAACACATAAGAACACATTAAAACTCAATTCAATCACATTTATTCAAACACATACATTTAATCAATATGAAATTGCCCCTAAATTGGTAGTTTGAGCAATTTACACTAATATGCTCATAACGTTTTACACACAACTCCAAATTATGAGTTCTTTACCAATATAGAAAGCTTATTTACATAGCTTTAATTCTATGTATGGCTCATATTTTTCCCATTCCTACATCAATACAGTTTAATACTTTAATACAGGGCATTTACAGTGGCCTAATTTGTCCATTGTTTGCAACATGTAACTTTAGTGACCATTTGACTTATGATCCATTACACATTTGATTCTGAGTTTTTAACCACTTTAAAAAAACATCTAATAACATTATTAAAAAGTTTCAATAGTTTCAAAAACAGGGTATTAAGGTCCCTTAATAATTAATTTTCCCAAATGTGTCTAGATTCACTATCTAAGCATTGTATTGGCCTTAAACATATTTTTCAAGTCATTTAACACCATTATCATGTTACTAATGAAACATTATTAGGTTACCATGTTTCTTAGAAATTTTACCAAATTTTATAGACCTCAAATTTGTCCCAAAACATTTCCAAAATAGTGATTAACCCAGGTAGTCTCTAGTTTCATTTCCAAACAGAACTCGTTACTTCTAACACAATTTTCCAAACATTCCAGTAACATTGTTGTTGCGTGTAAAATAGTCTATCGCAATAGAGTGCAAGTGTACACGACGCAAGTAGTAAAGTGATACACGAAGTATCGGATGTCGAATCCGCAGGGACTGGAAATAGCTTTATCTTTGGATTGCCGCACAAGAGAGAAAGAAGAGAGTTTAATTGATTGTGGAAGAATATTGAAGAATACTGAATATAAAAGATTAAAAGATTCAGGGTAAAAAAAAATAGGTCGGTATTGATTTGCTTGGTAGTGCAGGTATTGCACTGTATAGAGATTCTTGTTCTGTCGTCGTCCCTGTCGCGGCAACACCTGCGGCGGCAGCAGTCTGTTGTTGTCGCGGCAGCGATCACAAAACTCTGTACTTCAAGCTTGGCAAGAATCTTTGTTGTGACTTGTCTTATCCCTAGGTCCAAGTCTGTCGATGAACACGTCTTGGATGATACCTCTCAGCGTGAATCGAAGAATGAACACCGATGTTGTTGAATTCTTCCTTAGCCACTTAACCTCGTCCTATCCCTAGGTCTGAGATAGTTCAACCATAAACTGGAGAACCCGCACTTATTTCTTTCATATACTTAACTCTCCTAATATTAAGTAAATAAATAATCTCACAATGCTCTCTCGATACTCTTGCAAGATGTTGAAAACCAAAATAAGCAAACTTGAAGTTTATTTTATTGAACAAAAAATTCCTAAAAACAGTACAATCTTTGCAACTACTTTACAGAATCAACCCTTAGCCCTAGGGGAAGTTTAGAACATGATGAGAAGGGGAAACGACTAGGGTTTTGGGGAAGACGGCTAGAGAATGAGATATCCTTCCCTAGGTCGAATTACATGCCTTTATATAGGCCTTGGGTTCAAGTTTTCTAATAAGGTAAGAATACAAGTTCAAACTAAAGTACAACTCTAATTAAGATTAAATGTTCTGAGTAGATGTCTTTAATTCGTCCTCTTTTCTTGCTTTGGGTTTCTTCCTTGAACTTTGGGCTTGGCCTTTATTCTGATCTAGGGCTCAGAAAAATATAGGAGTGGCCCACGACAGACTGGCTTGAATTCCTCTATTTGTCGAGATCCACTTCACTTTTCCCTTCACCATTGCTGTCGTCATGGCTGCCACGGCAGCGTCCTTCTTCTCGAGTCTGGTCCTGTGTTTCAACTCTGCTTCTTCACTGTCCTGCGTCTGCCATAGCAGCTACCTGCAAAAACAGCCAAAATCAGTAGCAATTGTGCCATTTTATATAATTGTGATGTATATGTGAAATCTATCCTAAATGAAATGAATTATGCTTGAATGCAGCAGAAATATGGGTTAAATAAGGGGTAAAAAGTAGAACTTTTGCACACTCAACAATTTTCATGCATGTGAGACCTCTATCTTGTATTATTTTTCATCCTCTACAACTTTGCTCTTCGAAAGTTTTTCTAATTCGAACTCTAACATAGCCAAAAATATGTTTTAATCCAGGTGCTCCTTTTAGTACGAAACTGGACAGATTCATGTTCTAAGTTTCATGCATGCAAATTCTAGATTTCTAATCAATATAACATGTTCTAAATGCTTATAACACATTATTAAACATCTCTAAACATGAATTTCAACTTATCACAACCAATACATCAACCAAATATCATCAAGAACATCAAAAAAAATGTTGGACAATATCGACACTTACATATATACATGCATGATTACTTTAAGCTATCCCACTTAATTTTCCTTCACATGCATGAGCTTTTTCTCACTACATTTCCAGAATTTTAGTGATTAAGCTTTCTCTCTCCTTTGTCAATTTTTCTTAGTTTTCGGTGGATGAAGAAGAAGGTAAAAGGTGAAAGTGTAGTGAATTACACTTGTTTAATCATTTATCCTTAGTTGGCAGATTATAGCTCATGGTATTGACACATGGATTACTTCTTCTCCATGTAATACCACTATGGTTTATAATATATTATAATATTTTAACTCTCACAAATAACCTATTTTCTTGTTCCTTTAACTTCTCACAGTGTTTCACATTTTAGGTTACAACCTCTTTTGTACTGTATTCTAGGTTATACTACATTCGCACCATATTTTAGGTTACAACCTACTTTTTGCACAACATTTCAGATTTCACAATACTCGTATCACTTTATAGGTTACAACCTACTTTTTACACAATATTTCAGGTTGCACAATACTCATATCACTTTATAGGCTACAACCTGTTTTTACACAACATTTCAGGTTGCACAATACTCGTATCACTTTATAGGTTACAACCTATTTTTACACAACATTTCAGGTTGCACAATACTCATATCACTTTATAGGCTACAACCTTTTTTCACACAACATTTTAGGTTGCACAATACTCGTACCACATTATAGGTTACAACCTGTTTTTACACAACATTTCAGGTTACATCCTATTTTTATCTTCTTTATTATCTAACTTAGGAATTTTCAACTAGGGTAGTTTTAGGGTGTTACAACAGCAGCAAGTTCCACCTAGGCAGCACCATCAACATCTGTCCAGGCAGCCGCAGTACGTTCGAACCACTAGGGATTACTTGGAACATGACTTTAGAGGGTTCGATCCGACAGTGACAGAACCTGAGATTGAGGCGGATCACTTTGAGCTGAAGCTCGTAATGTTTAGTGTGATCAACACATTAGGGCAATTTGGTGGGACTGTCACAGAAGATGCTCGGCAGCACTTAAGAGGATTCCTAGACATATGCAAAGCATTCAAAATACATGGAGTCCACCAAGACGTTCTAAGGCTGAGATTATTCCCCTATTCACTGAGGGATAGGGCAAAGCAGTGGTTGAACAACCAGCCAATAAGGTCATTCAACACATGGACAGAGCTGTGTAAGGATTTCTTGGATCGTTTCAGCCCATCCAATGTCATAGACATATTGAGAAACGAGATCAAATCCTTCCGACAAGGGGATGATGAGCCAATGTATGAAGCATGAGAGTGGTACCAACAGATGCTTAACAACTGCCCGCCCCATGGTTTCCCAGCTTGGACACAGGTTTCAATGTTCTACAACAGGGTGAACTACCCAACTCGGATGATGCTTGATGCTTCAGCCAACGAAATCATCCTCGATAGACCACTAGAGGAGGCACTGCGGATCCTGAACCAAGTCACTAAGAACGACTATAAGTACCCAACAGCCTGCCGAGGCGGCGTTAGGCGGCCAGCAATTGTGAACGAAGTGGAAGCCTCAGAATCTGTCAATGTCGACCTCGACAAGCTGACAGAGCTGGTAATAAACATGGTGAAACCCACTGGGAAAGTTTATGAAACCAAAGCTGTAGAACCTTTCTGTGATGAGTGTGGGGGCAACCATGATTGCTCTAAATGTACTGCATATGCCAATTACATAGGAGGATACGAGAGGAACAGCAGGCCCAACACGAATACGTACAACCCTGGTTGGAAGAATCATCCAAAATTCTCTTGGAGCAATCTTAAAACTGCTGCTAATCCACAACAGCAACAGGGAGGTTACCAGCAAAACCAGTCCAGACAACAAGCTCAGCAACCACAAAACAATAATTCACTAGAAGCAACCCTTCAAACTTTTATGTTTAACACTAGTGAATTTATTGTTCGTACAAATAAGTTTACTGATAAAACTGAGTCATTTATGGACAGGACAGAGATGAGGATGAACAACCAGGGGGCTGCGATAAAGAACCTGGAAACCTAGTTTGGGCAGTTCACTTGATCTATAGTATCAGGGCAATGGGTGCAACATCCAGCAGTTCAGAGGCAGCAGCTAAGCCCACATATGAGCAGTGCAAAGCCATATCAATCATGAGTGGGAAACAGTTGAATGAGCCCATAGTGGAAAAGCCAGAAGAGAAACAGACAGCACAAAAAGAACTGCCTACCACGGCAGCATCTACACCAGCCACCCCGGCAGCTGAGCCTGACAGCAGTCCTGAAATGGATGATCCTCCACAGGTAAAGTTTCCATGGAAAGAATGTATAGAGGACATCCGTCTGCCAGCACCTTTGTAACCCCCTAGACCCGCTTATGCGTTACCACGGATCCTAGGAAGTTACATTAGGGTCACCGGAGCGACCCACACTAAAAATTTCAAATAAACAAATCGTTAACCCCTTTCAAATCATAAATCAAATTTTGAATTAGAATACAATTCTAGATAATATTCAGACTACAAAATAAAAACTATGATACAAATTGCTAAAACAAGTTTTAGACTCAAATGTAAATCAAGATGTGACATACATGCCCCTAATTACACATATACCATACTCCGCATGCAACCCAAAGAAACTTCATACCGATGTTGACAGCTGTGACATGATCGATCTTCTAACCTGAGATGGTAAAAACAACGTGAGCTTCGAAAAGCTCAGTAATACAAACTACTAAGGGATGCTAAAAGCACAAGAAGGTATGGCAAGCTTAACAATGTCATGAAGAACTAGGTAAAGATAAGCTCAAATTACGATTCGAGATTTCAAAGGAGCATTATACCAGAAGGTAACAAAGTTGTTCTTTATTAGACCACCCGAACCTTAAGATGTGAGTCTAAAGCAGAGAATCCAATGAGATTCAGATTTTAGAAGTTGAATTAAGGAGTTCAAAGTGGTTCATTAAACGCGAATTGTAAGTTTACTAAGAGTTCAACTTTAATACATAATTTAGTAGGGTATGCTTAAGAAGATGTCAGATAGTTTTATTAACTTACTTAACTACCCTACAACCGAACCCCAAAATGCAATTCCACCTGAACTGCATACAGAAGGTCTTACCCTAGGCCTGAGGCGTAGGAGCCTACCTAAGGGGATACCTTAGGTCCAGAAAGACTTACCCTAGGCCCATGGGCGTAGGAGCTTAACAGAAAGGCTTACCCTAGGCCCATTGGGCGTAGGAGCTTAGGTACATAAGGACTTACCAGCGCTGAGCCTACAGATCATCATGCGTATCCAGATAATATACCACGGATGATTTCAATTTATATTCAGAAGACAGTATTGCAGAAAATAAATATCAAATCTATTTTTATACCAGAAGACATGTATCAAATTTATTTTATTGACATTATTATTATTTCGTATTCAATGTCATATATCAGATATATTTTTCATAACAGCTGTCAAAAATCAGAGAATTGATTTCCTCTCGTATTACAATATCATACTTTTAAATTTTAAGCATAGTGTCTCGGTTTAGAACAAAAAGTATTTACAGATACATGATACGCGCTTTATGGCCTAATTCATTTCTTAGAGGTACTTGATAGATACCAAAAAAAATGACATTTGACGAATTTAGACTAATTTCAAAACGAGGTCCTTACGAATAGGGGAGTTCGATAAGACGGGTCGAATTAACATCGAAAGTTGATGCATCAGAAACATTGGGATTTCAGATATATCGAGAGTAATTCGATCGCTAAAGCTTACGAGGGTATTGATGGTCATTCCGGCCTTCGGAGGATAATTTGTAAAACTAAACCAACAAGGTATAAACGGTGGTGTACAGAATTTAGGAATTCTAATTGCTCATTAAGCTTCCGAGCCCCTTTGACTAATTGAAACCCATTAACACAGTATTTAATATCTCACCGAATGGTACACCTCAACCATTCATTTCTCAGAACAGACTACCGAGTAAAACAACAATAGATCGCCTTCACCAATCGTCCACTAAACTTATTACCAGAAATCAAGCATATATTCGAGCGGTATTTTACAAGTGTTCAAACATGTGCATTGTACCTGAAATCATCCCAAAACATCAAATATTGCTTAGGAGAACAGATCCCTTTCATTATTAACTATGTACTTTCCCCAAATAAATTACACATGCATTCACACGGTATTTTCCCTCTATCATCATAGTGTCTGAATCGACCAACTGACATGAGTCGTATTTTACCATTTTTGGAGTCATTACATCTGTTTGTCTTTATTGAGATTTCTAATTCCATGTCTTAGAAGTATTCTCCGACATTCTAATATTCGAGGGTATTTCAGGCGTTACGGTGCTCGAAAACGTTTTAATTATTCAGGGTTTCTCGGTTCTTCCATTTATTCATTCGTTTCAGACATCGAGGATATATCACATATGTCGGTCGAATGATAATTGATGCCCGAAGAAAAATATCAGTCTCTAGGGTCATTGTGACCCATCTCAGCCTTATTAGTATATCCAATCCTTTTTAGTCATTTCAATCAATTCAATCTTTTTCGCCCCATTGCTCAATTCATACATACGAATATTTTTCCGTACATTTATCTTCATTGAATTATTCAGAATTCTTGCAACTCAAGCAATTTACAATATCGAGGGTTTAAGTCTTGTTACCGTGACATTTCAATAGTTTGAGGTTTTCAAGTGTATCAGATGTCTTATCGAATCAAGTATAGCTTCTCGGGTTGTGATTATAGTTAGGGGGTATTTTTGTCATTTGTCAATCAGATATGTCCGACATTTATACTTTTAATAAAAGAGATAATCAGACTTAAAAATTTACCGTCTCAATAATCGTGTACTAAACTAGAAAGTCTCTTCGATTTATCAAACCACTTATTCGAGAATTTTTGCCTTGGCCATTATTATTCTTATTTCATAATTGATCGATATAGGCAGAGATAATCATATGCTTAAACATGGTCGTGCAAACATAGCCGAATACCAACATGTTTCAAAAGCATGCAGAGGGTAGTAATGTATTACCTTAACTCTGAGTTGCATCGATCGATTCATGATACCCCATTCAATCACGCTCGAACCAGAATTCGACGTCCCTCAACATCTCGTATTCAAGAAACCAAGAATACCTTCAATCACACACTATCTCATTTCAGTTCATATTCATAGAGCTCTTAACTGAATAAATAAATACATAAACAAGTTTGGGTTCAAGGTCAGATTCGGAGGCTTTAGGGTTGAAATTTTGCGAAATGGGCTTCAAAAACGGACTCATGACGTCGAAAAACATAAAATAGGAGTTTTTAGAAAAATTAACTTTTGGGTCAACGGTCAAAGTCAACGCTGACGTCATGATGACGTCAGCAGCCAACATGGGGTCAACTGAGTTGACTCAGTGAGTCGACGAAAAACCTATTCTTACCCTTGGAAAACGGAGCGTTGCCGGACGGTGACCGAAAAGTCGCCGGAGGCTCGAAACAGCACGATTCCACCTGAAAAAGAATGGCAGATTCGATTATACAACTAACCTAACCCACACAAGCTCGAAAATCACTGGAAAATGACCAGAATCCTTGCGAAAAAAAACAAAAGATCGTCGGCACTTACGTAGCTCCGATAGGGGCTTCGCCGGCGTCGGTTGGGCACGAAACGTTGGGGGTTTTGCACGGCACAACGCAAGGAGTTCAATGGCCACACCCACGCTCCGAACAGAGCTCTCTACCGGCCGGAAACAACGGAGAAGGGTTGCGCCACAAACGTCAAAGTTTCAGACGTTGATACGCGGCGGATGACAGCGTGAAATCGCACGTGGCTTGCGGTGCTTGGCTCGAAGCAAGTCGGCACACACGCCGACGGTGGCGGCGTCGCGCACGGAGCGACGGTGAGGGAGCTAAGGCGGTGGCCGGACGGGGCAGGTAAGAGCGTTGGGAGAGATGTTTCTCGAAACGGGACAGAAAGAAAATGAGCATTTAGTTTTTTTTTTGGTAGGTGAAACGTCAGAGTTGGATTAAAGCTAGCTCGAACTAAGACCCTGATTAACAAACACATATTACCCTTGGTAATACTTGACAGAAGAGAGCACTTGGCTCAATTGGTTAACATGTTGGGTGGTGAGGGCTGAGGTCTTGGGTTCGAGCCTCCACACTCTCACCTTCCTTTTCTTTTGTTTCTAAATTTTATTAATATTTTAGCTGGGTGTTACAACCTTTCCCCCAAAGGCTTAAGCAACAGAAACAGGAACACCAGTTCAGGAAATTCTTGGATATTCTGAAGCAGGTGCACATAAACATACCTCTCATAGAAGCCATTCAGAACATGCCCAACTATGCCAAATACCTCAGGGATGTGGTTTCTAAGAGGAATAGAATCGGGGAGTTTGAAACAGTTGTTGTAACAGAGGAGTGAATAGCCATGCTACATAACAAGTTGTCGCCCAAGCAAACAGATCCAGGAAGCTTTGTTATACCATGCAGAATAGGTAGCAAGCATGAAACAAAAGCCTTGTGCGACTTAGGAGCCAGCATAAACTTGATGCCCAAGGCAGTCTTCAACAAACTAGGAATTGGGCGAGCTAAACCTACCTCTATTATGCTAAAACTTGCCGATCATTCATTTGTACAACCTGAGGGCAAGATCGAAGACATCCTAGTTCGAGTGGGTAACCTTATTCTTCCAGCTAATTTCCTCATCCTAGACTATGAGGCTGACGAAAACGCACACATCATCCTTGGGTGACCATTTTTGGCCATGGGCAGAACTCTAATAGATGTGGAACATGGGGAGCTGGCCATGAGGGTAAACAATCAGAGCATCAAGTTAAATGTGTTACAACCCTCAGAAAAGGAAAAGGAAGGATGCACTGATGCTCAGGTAGCCAAAATCAGCATAGAGATAGGCTAAGGCAGCAGCTGTCACGGCAGACCGAAGAGCAGGCTGAAGGACCCAGTAACATACCACCTTAGAGAACATGAGGACCCCCCAAGAGGGAAGGACAAGAAACACCACCTCGGGAAGTGGTTATGTCTGGGAGATGCACCCAAATGCACTCCCAACATAACTTAATTATTTCATCTTTATTTTTATTTTTATGTTTTAGGAATAGAATTTAATTTATTGCAATTTATTAAAATTAGATTTTAAACTAGTTAAATTTATTTTTCACATTTTTATTTTTCAGAATTTATTTTTAGCTTTTAATTATCTTTATTTTTATTTCAGGCTTTAGGAATAAAAGAGCTGGAGCAAGAAGGAGGCCCAACAAGGAGCCCGCCCACCATCCCGCCAAGACAGCCAAGGGCGGCCCAGCGTAGACAGCGCATAACGGCTAGTTGCCCGCTAACGACTAGCTGTCGGTGGCTACAGAAATAACGGGTAGAAGTCTTGTAACATGCGCGAGGCAACTTGACCGTTGGACATTTAATGTCGTCCCGACATCTCTTGGTAGCCTCTATTTAAACCTTTCTCACGTCATTCATTCACTTTACTTTCACCTCCTTTTCTATCTTATTCTTGCATCCATTGATCTCTAGCTAATTACCGTCTTTTTCAAGTTTCAGTTAAAGTTCAACCGTCACACACATGGCTTCAACATCAATACCTAAACCCACCTTCCAACGCTTCTACTCCAGGGCAGATGAGAAGAGATATAAAGATCAGTTTTCCAAGCAAGCAGATTGGGAGGAGCAAGGTTTCCACTACACAAAGCAAACAGGAGACCTTGGCTTAGAGCCTTCCTTGTTCTAGACCATCCACAGCAAGGGATGGGAAATATTTGCACGGCAGCCGGAGATGGCCAACATCACTTTGGTTAGAGAATTCTAAGCCAATCACCCCTGCCAAGAGCTATCGTTCGTCTACGTCCGATGGGAGCCTATCAAGCTGAACGTTGTCGTCATCAATAGCTTCTACGGCCTAGAGATGGACGACAACCCTCACGAGGAATGGAGGTAGTCACTGACGGCTGCTGACTACGACAGACTCAAGGCCAAGCTGTGCAAGCCCAACCCGTCGTGGTTGGCAGGAAAGCAAGGCAACTCTGTCCAATGCTGCCACCTACTGCCCGAGCCTATGATGTAGATTACCTTCATCAAAAGAAGTCTGCTGCCCACCTCCCACAACTCCACTGTCGACCGACCGTGCCTTGCACGAATTCACAGCATTATGATGAACTGGCCCATCAATGTTGGGGAGATTAAATGTAAGGAGATCCATAACTGCTTCCGTAAGATGAAGGGCAGGTTATACTTCCCGTCACTCATCACCGACCTTTGTGCCAATTTCAACGTCTCAACCGACCCCGAGGATGAGATGACAACTACCAAGGAGGGGTGGACCAAGAAAGTCCACCTACAGATGATGCAGGCCAAGGAGACAGAGCCCATCACCCCCAGCCAGCCCTCTGCCTCCCAGCCAGCTACACCAGCCACCCCCGGCAGTACTAAAGTTACCCCAGCCAATGAAGTCCTCAGTCTATTGCGCACCCTCATTAACAGCAGAAAACGGATCGAACAACAGTAGCTGACCTTCATGAAGTATGTGGAGAAAGTCCAAGAGGCCTTTGTGGCCTATCTCCTTCAGAAATTTCCAGACGAAGGCCCCACCCTGTCAACCTACCCCGTAGATCTTGTCATCGCAGCTACCCCCGCACAAGGAACACCCCCAGTCGTAGCTGCCCGCCACACCGCCTTCCGCCGCCAAATGTCGTCTCTGACGCACTACCCATCATATTCTACAACATCCACTTCCAACACGGTGGTAGCAACATCATTCCCCCATCTACACAGCGACAACGGTGGCTAACACCTCCTCATCAGAAGATGTTGAGCAGCAGCCGCCAGCAGCGGAAGCATCAGCAGCATAAGTAATAGCCTCAATGGCAATTAACCCTCCGGCAACACCAACGGAAGAAGAAACAAGGAAGAGGCACATCATAACCGCCGAGCTAGAGGATGAGGAAACATAATCAGAAGAGAGCGAAGCCCCTCCTGTCGCAGAACAGCAAGAAGAGCCTCACTTTACTCCTAAGAGAGTCCAGCCGCCACAGACAGCAAAGGTCTCACCAGCCAAGTCTGCTGCCCGGGCATCTGTCGGCCGCCACCTTATCATCCAATCCTTCTCCTCCTAAGCAACAGCAAAGACCCAAGCCTCCTCCCAACCATCTGCCAACTTCTAGTTTTTTCTTTTCTTCTCTTTACTTTATTTTTCTATTTTTACATCAATTGTATTTATTTCTCTCGGTTTTATTTTTCTGTTTTTATTTTATGTTTTTATTTTGTGCATTGAGGGCAATGCCCATCTCGAGTTTGGGGGGTTAGCACTCATCATGTTTAGGCATACTTTAGTGCATATTAGATTTCATAATGTACTTGCCTTAGAAAAATTAATTGAAAAGATTTTTTTTTAGAACTTGTGCCTATGATAGGATTTTTCTATAATTTTTGGGAAAAGCATGAAGTAAACTTAGGATTTTTCTATAATTTCCAAAAAAATTAAAAACATTGTTGTTACTTTCAGAATTATTTGTAAAATTCTAACATGGTTGCATGAAGCTGTCGCGGCAGGCAACAGAAATTTTTTTTGTTGTCTATCCCTAGAGGTGCCCGAAACCGACTCTAAGAAGAATCATGTACGAGGACACTCTGCTGCTATCAAAGTCCATGAATCTGAAAATTTTGAAGTGACGAACAAATTAGCATGAGTGAATGAAAGTCTTCAAGGGATGACTCTACTCTATGGGTTCGGGGTTTTGTAGTTTGCTTATATCTTAATTTCAGACCTAGAAGAGTAGTTGTGATTAGCTAAAGCCCTCATTGCCATGATTATTTAAATTGTGCTTGAATATATTGTCTCTGCAACAACCTTGTATATCATGACAGCATCTCTGTTTACTTAGAATGTTCTTCATATTCAGCTTGTTCAAAGTTTCTGCACACACTCCATTGGCATATTGTACTTTAATTCTGAGGTAATTCATGTTATTCCCCTCTCATTAATCTAATGATAGGTGCCACGGCCTTGGGGTCTTAAATCAAGTTTAAAACAGAAATTTTTCTTTTTGATTAGTTTAAAGGGCAAGTATATTTAGGTTGCATTGCTTGAGGACAAGCAATAGTTCGAGTTTGGGGGTGTGTAAAGTGTCCATAAGTTCTATATTTCATGCATATTCCATCTCATATTATTGTTGTTTTTTAGTACATTTTAGGCATAATTAGGTACATTTTGAGTACATTTTAGGCATAATAAGGAAAATGTATTGTTTTAGTTTAGTTTTAGTTTCAGGTACTAGAGGCTGAGAAAGGAGAGAGGAGCTAAGGACATGGTGTTGAGGCAGGAGACTAAGGAGTTGTACCGATGCAGTTCTAGACAGAGACAGCAGCTGCCAAGTAGCTGCCGCCGCCCTACCTGTTGCCCAAGACAACAAGATGAGAAATTGGAGAACTGGAGTGCGAACTATAGAGCGGAAAATCCTGATCTTAACGATGATGTCCACTCAATTTTCTGATGATTGTAGCAGTAGGCAGAGCCGTCGAAGGAGGAACTTGAGATTACTTGTGGAGCAAGGCAACGTGATTTAGTCCACATTCAACTCAAAGCAGTCAGCATTTAGAGTTTCATTTAATGCAAAAAGCTACATTGAAGACTTCTACTTCAAGAAGTGGGATCACTTTCGAAGCGTTTAGAGTTTCATTTAATGCAAAAAGCTATATTGAGGACTAGACCTAGCTAATGCCTATATATACTCATTGTAATTGTGCTTCAAAATAACTTAGGTTTTCCCTTAGGCATAGTTTAGGTTTTCTTGCCGCCATTATGTTCTAAAACTCTCTTTGGGTTTGGGTTATGTTGTAATTATTGTGAGAACGATTTTTTAGGATTTTAAGTTTGTTTTTACAATAAAGCTTCAAGGTTTGTTTATTTCATGTTCTTCATAGTTTTCAATTCAGGTGAAAGATTAGTTGATTACTATCCATTTGTTCAGTATCGAGAGAGTTGAACTCACGAAAGGAGTAAGTACGATCTAATCTATAGACTGTGTTGATTAATCCAGCCTAGACATAGGTTAGGGTTTAAGGCGGCTAAAAGAGGACGAATAAACATTGTTGTCTTTGCACGATTCACGCCGCGACTAGTATTATCTGTAGTGGGCATCAACAGCATTCTGACTTAGACATAAGTGGGATCACTTTCGAAGCGTTCTGTCGAGCCTTGTAGTTCTGCCGAGTTTGCCGTCGAGACATAAGTTTATTCCCCTATCGAGGCAGTGAGAGCATCTCAGTAGCCTAAATGCCATTCTCCGCCGAGGCAGCAGAGTCTGGCAACGCAAAGCAACTTGTCCTATTCAACGCAGTTTCACACTAAGTAGCAGCATAACCTTGCTCATTCTATCAATCTGATTTCTTCCCTTTTATTTACTTGTGTTTTATTTTATTTTCTTCTTAAACAAACCAACTTATTTGTGCATTTACTTTTCTTGTGCAGAAACAACGAATCGAGTTAAGCTATCCAATCCATGTGGGGATGATATCTTTTATACCATTACTTGACAGGAGTGTGCACTTGCGCACATATTTAGAGAACACTAAATCGTTGTACAGCATGCACCACAAAACACTACCTTTTCCATAATAGAGAGCAATCATAGCTTAGTTGGAACCTTGGAAATGTTGGGCTATTTACTGCCGTAATCCCCTTGACCCGACCTAACCGTTTCACCTACTCAAGCGAGTTACACGGTGAATATTGAAAAAAAATAAGTGAAGATTTACCTCAATAAATGACTTTTTTCCCTTTTTATCTTGTTAGATGCTCTTATTAGTTCCTATGGCGATCTTACTCACAGCGGATAGAGTTGCGACTTAAACGAGGTCAATTGAATATTCGATTGATTCTAAACATGTTTTAGGGACCATTATCTAAAAACTGATAAATATAGGGACTTAATCAAAATTAAAATTTCCAATCTTTAATTAGTCTCATTTCATGCTTACATGTCAAAAACCAAATTAAAACAACACCCTTAACTCAACCAATTGCATGCTTAACATTAATGGACCAAAATGTAACAAAAGAAAACTTGCAGATGACAAATAACTAACAAAACAGTTGGGTGTATCGATACACCTAGGGCCCGTATCGAAACGCGTAGCCTAAATCAAGTAGGTATTACCGAAACGACTCAACCCGTATAAAAATGCCTGGGCAAAATTAGGCATACCGTATCGGTACGCTAGCCTGTGTTTCGGTACGCCTAGGCCTGTAATGCCATTTTCTCATCCTTAACATACCAAAAATCATTTGAAACCATTCTAGCACGCTTCCAACCTAAGCACAATCATTTAAGGCATGAATGTAAAGGTATTAAACACCAAATCAAGCATTGAACACAAACCAATCCATATTTGGGCCAATTTTCCAACCTGTGTCTCCAATGATTTCAACATTGCTCATTGGCTCTGCATCGTCATCTCAGTCCTGTTTATAAAAGAGTCAGTATTTTTCATGAAATTACTAGTCTTGGCTATATAAGATTCAATATTAAGCATAAAAGCATTTAAAGAGGTTTCCAAAGAACTAGCTGGTGACAGTTGTTGCTGCGGCATTTGTTGTCGTGGCATGTTCTGTCGGATTCTTGATACTTCTGTGTTCTAATGGGTCTAATTGTTGGAGTTGTTTTGGTTACTCCATGAAAAATTAGGGTGTTGCCACCATGTTGGATTGTATGTATTGAAATATGGATTGTTGTTTCGGATGTAGTTTCCAACATAAAGACTGGACTTTGGGTTCTGCGGACACTTAGAAAAATTATAGTTTCCAACTTAAAAACTGGAAAAAAAAATTACCACGACATTTTACTAGAGCGGCAAAGAAAATTGAATATGAACATGAAAAACATCGTGAAGAAATGGGTGCTCATCATTCTCAATCCCAAACACTCACTTTAATATAATTCATATTTTTAATTCCTCAACATTCTCAATTCCAAACATCATTTAAAAACCTCCTAAATAGTAGCTAAACCATAGGAATCCAAATCATCATTCACCAAGAACACCCACTCTAAAGTGAGCAATTAATTAAATTTCGAGATTAATTATTGTTAAATCAAAATTTAATTATTACTACCATATAAAAACCTAATATAATTAATTAGGAAACATCAATCCAATCAAAATTACCATTATATTAATAAAGAAAACCTAATAGAATTTGTTTTAATTTCATAAGCCAATAAAAACAATAGAGAGAGACACATGTGGAATTTTAATAAGAAATCATAACTCACCTTGTTTGATAGGAAACTACAACCAAAGATGGTCTCTCCTTGTATTCTAACGTGAAAATCATTGTTGAAGTGAAGAGAATCAAAATCTATCGATTTGCTTAAGTTTAGAAATCATTAAGATGAAAAATAGTTTAGAAATTAGATTGGAAAATCAATTTATTACATAAAATTTAAGGAACTCTTGTTTTAGAGAAAATGTTAATTGTCCATAGTTTTTTGTTAAAAATAAAGAAAAAGGTGTTATTAAAATACAAATGGTAAAATCACTCCGTAAAGATTTTTAGTTTGTGCCTCCTTCCATTTTAGTCACTAAAAATCATTTATCCAACATTTATAAAATGGATGAGTCTACCACGTGCGGCGAACACCGATGAACACCACTAATGATGAACACCGATGAACACTATTAAATTAATTAATAAAGATCTAAAATTTTAAGGACCCATCATACAATTAATAATTTTTTTTAAAAATTCAATTAAATTATTTTTATATATTAAAATTTTATTTTTTAATAAGGGTAAACTATATATTTAGTACCTTACCTATTTTCGTATTTCTATTGAACCCTTATTATTTAAATATTATTTCAATTTGACTCTATTTTTTATAAAAAAATAATTTAACCCTTAACCCTCAACCTAAAACCCTAAACTATTAAACCTTAAACTCTTAAACATATACCCTAAACCATATACCATTAAAAATAATTTCACCATCATCGATTCAATTCAATTCAATGAATTGTTGAATTCTGCTAAAAAATTCAATTAAATTATTTTTTTACATATATCAAAATTAATTAAGCCCGGTCTCTTAGAATTAACATTATCATCTTATTTGAGATGAAGAGGCCATCGCAATTAATCACAATTAATCACAAATCAATAGTCACCACAACCTTGGACTTAACCGGGGTACCGAAAACGTACAATGACCATGTTCACCTGTGTCGATATCCGGCTGATCATCCCTACGTAAAGGGAGTAGAGCTGAAGAAGGCTGGGATTTATTTAGTTTATGAGAATGAAGATGATTACAACGGCAATGAAGAATCACTGGATGAAAGCGAGCAGACTGTGTCTGAAAGATTAGCCAAGTTTTTCAGCTCTCTCGAAGAAATTGATGGGAGTGATTTGTTGGGTTGTATTGATTGATTCGTGTCGATTGTGCTTTGCTTGATTTCGGTTGTTCAGTTTCTTCCCAACATGGTTCGCCAACACAACTGCATCCATGAAATTAAAGAGGAACAAAAATGTTAGCCGAGTAGGTGGAGGAGGCGCTGTCATCGGAGACGCGGATGCATTTAGTCTTGGACCATGGTCCACTGTTGGTAAATATGGTGCCGAAGCCAGAAAATAAATAGAAGATAAGATTGCAGTAAACTGGCTTTATTTATTTATTTATTATAATTTTATTTGTTAACAAACACAACGTTAAACAAAGTTGACTGAACAAGCAACTTTCTTGTACAACAAGAATAATGATGCTAGAAGATTCTGTTCGTGTATCAGTACAGACTACAGAGAAGCCCGTAAAGCCTGACATTTCATATATGGAGTAAAAGAACAAATTCTCCGAAACACGACAATGAAGATGTTCGGATACTATAGCCTTCTTTTAGACAGCAACGACAACTCGATGCCTCATGTTGTGAGAAAGAAAACATACTGTCTCTTTGGTTTACCGGGATGCAATATACTTCTTTGGGCATGACTGAAGGACGCATCATTAGAAAGTAATGTTCTTATCGCTGATTGACGAGGAATTTTCGAGTTTATGTTGTTCTTTCGAAACTGCCACGGATATGCAACCACTCTGGTGATGCACCGCGACTGTATTCTCTTGTTGCTTGCGAACCAAATGCCATTGCAGTGGTATCAAACGTTTGTTTCCCATACTGAAATGCCAAATCAATTGTTGTAACATATTAAACTACTGAGAAACCAGACACTAAAAGTACAAACATGAAGCAACGAATTTGATTAACAATAATAGCATTATAGCATGTTAGCTTCAGAAAATTTTAATTCCAAGACTAATCTGACTGAAAACCAGATATACGAACAAGGTTCTACAGAAACGAATTGTTTGACACTGTATAGACGTGCTCGTCTTATTTTGGGCTACCGACTATCAAGAAGGCTTATCCTTCAACCAGACTAGGGATGGGCACGGAACCCGGACCCGACGGGTTTCGACCCGACCCGGCCCGATCGGGTTGGGTATTTTTATGAAAAAATCAGGTTCGGGTCGGGTCGGGTTTTTGTGTAGGGTGAGGTCGGGTCAGGTTCGGGTTTTAGGGTGGAAAAATTCGACCCGACTCGACCCGGGACTAATAGTGTAATTTTCCCCTAAATTTTTTAGGGATATTTGTAATAATACCCTTTTTTATATTTTTTTATAATTAGGTCCTTAAATTTGATTTTTTTTATTTACAATTTAGTCCTTATATTTATTATTTTTTACAATTAAGTCTCTTAAAATTATTTTTTTACAATTTAGTCCCTAAAATTAATTTTTTTATATGGGTCGGGTCGGAGTCGAGTTTAAGGTATTTATTTTCGGGTTGGGTCGGGTTCGGGTTTAGGGTTAATATTTTCGGGTCGGGTTCGGGTGGGCCAAAAACCCGGCCCGACCCGACCCGTGCCCATCCCTAAACCAGACACAAATTCTAAGCCGAACACGGTCAAGTTTAACATGACTTATGAGCCTATAACTTCAGATGTATGAAACTTCAACGTAAAAAGGATGTGTCAATGACAGAATGAATACTAACATCTTTGAGAGGAAATACTTCAATGGCAGGGTTCATTCTTGAATTGACTGCTTCTAGCTTCATTGACAAGAACTGCAACACCAGTAATAATGTTTCAGAATGTAAGTTCGAGATAACTGGCGGGACGGGAAAATGTAAAATAGATACAATGATAGATAAGCAAAAGGATACACACCTCAACTTGACGTTGTAGCGATTGGATGTAATTAATTATCTCATCAAGGACAAGAGCCTTGCCGATAACCTGAGTCCAACAAACTACTTAGCAATTGGCTTAAATATGTCATAATCAGGGGAACTGAAGAGAAATTTCAACATGGCTTAAATATGTCGAATACGATATCGATTTACTAATAAGCAGGGGACACAGGTAACAGAAATCCAGGCACTAGTTTTACTTATACACAGAACATTAGAGTTGGTAGCAAAAAACAGTTTAGAAATTTCATCAGTATACCTTATTGCAACCAGGGACCAAATCCTGAAGAATTCTCATTCTTTCACTTATCTTTTCTCTCCTAGCCTGCCACACAAACAATTCGAGATCAGTGAAATGTAAAAGTCTATTTATCTAATTTCCACAATCAAAGGAATGTATTTTGTATCGAAATCTCAGGTTTTTATACACTATCAGTAGTGTTAATTTTAGGAGATTTGAGTTTAACTAATTTTGATATATATATATAATAATTTAATTGAATTTTTTAGGAGAATTCAACAATTCATTGAATTGAATTGAATCGATGATGGTGAAATTATTTTTAATGGTATATGGTTTAGGGTATATGTTTAAGAGTTTAAGGGTTTAATGTTTATTAGTTTAGGGTTTTAGGTTGAGGGTTTTAGGTTGAGGGTTAAGGGTTAAATTATTTTTTATAAAAAATAGAGTCAAATTGAAATAATATTTAAATAATGAGGGTTCAATAGAAATACAGAAATATGTGAGGTACTAAATATATAGTTTACCCTTATTAAAAAAATAAAATTTTAATATATAAAAATAATTTAACTGAATTTTAAAAAATAATTATTAATTGTATGATGGGTCCTTAAAATTTTAATTTTTTATTATTTAATTTAATAATGTTCATCGGTGTTCATCATTAGTGGTGTTCATCGGTGTTCGTCGCACGTTGTAGAATTTTCCTTTATAAAATAGTCATCTTTCTAATTAAAATCTAATTTGACTTTATAAAAGGTTTTTGAATAAAATCCCTTTTATTTAACAGAACCGTAATAGCCCTTATTACTTCCATAACTGAATTTTATCGAAAATCAATTTAATAAAACCTAATTTATTTTCGTATTGAATTTATCAATTTCGATTCATTAAGACTCAATTAATTACCTGAAATTCATCAAT